>OZ014530.1:217099733-218299733 GCA_963966105.1 Volucella zonaria
GGACATAAATAGACCATAGTAATGTCGTTCTTACTTAAAATAGTATTCAACCCACGTCATAATTTGGAAACCAAGAGTCTTTAATTTTGGAAGGATTATTTCATGATAAATTCTATTAAAGGCTTTGCTGAAATCGGTGGCAACCACGTCAATTTCGTTTCCAGATTCTAGTGCATATAAAGTGCTTGATGCGATTTCCGTTAGGTGTGTAGTTATAGATCTACCTTAGAAAAATCCGTGCTGGTTTTGGGCAAAAATAGACTGACAATTTACAAAAACACTATATGTCGTGTTTATCGTACAAATGGCCTCGTGGGTTTTTATTTTTATCCCTTGATACGTAGCAATACTCCTGTAATATAATTTAATAATTTTTGAAAAAAATTTTATATTTCGTATAAAAAAAAACTATAAAAAATTCTTACTTTGCTATATGTTTCATTTGGAAATATTGATGTTATTTGTCCTACGATGTCATGAAATTTTTGTGGGCTTAAAATTAATTTGGCAATAGATAGCTACTCTCCAGAATTTTAATACTTAGCCTTTTCTTAGTGCCGTTTCCTTCCAGGAGAACTCCTCCTTTTATGCTGACCAATAAGACATTGGGGACATGCTAATAAATCAGTTATTTACTTCACAGATTTTAGCATACAGTGACAAGAGGATGACTTGATTGACTACGGCTGGTTTTAGTACCAGGACGTGGACTTTGCCTGGAATCTACTCTTGAAAGCCGTCAATGTTGTGCTAAAAAATGTCTACGTTAGTAGTTGTGCTTCTGATTGATTGGGCAGACAATTCTTTTTGCCATATAAAAAGGTTTTTTCTAAATTCTGACCTTAATCCTGTATGCTGTATTGCCAATAAATCCGCTTTCGGCTAATATGGAAGACTTTTCTATTTAATGTTTGCCCCCTCGTCCTATGTAAAAAGCAAATAGAGTGTATAATATTTACAACAATGCGTAAAGGAAAAATGAAATAACACAGATTAATGCAGAGTAGTGTAGTAGTCATATATTCGGGAGTACTTATGAATTTCCTTAAAATTAAACCCTTCCAATAAATTTAAAAGTTTTTCATTGTCGGCACTTTCGTCGTTATCGAATCTATTACTCTCCGTTTGTATAATACAATACAATATAAATAATTTCGCAATTTTTCTGTTGGGCCACTTTAATTTTACAAACTTAATGTTTACATTTTGACTATTGGGGAGATACTGCGTGCACATCTTGACATGTACGAGATTGGACGTGACTGCACACAAAACTAAACGTAAACTGTATGGAAGGATATTCAAACTATTGTACTATAGGTGTCAGTCTAATTTAGGGCGTTCTTGAATTCAACACGTTTTAGTTAATTTAAGAAAAAATTTAAACTAAGTACAAAGTAACTTAAATATAGACTGGGATTTTTGTATGAGTGAACCTAGTGCTGCATTTATGTTCCTGTTGCGAAGGATACAGGCTATCAGATTCATTACTCCTAACATTTCCTAAGTTTCTACTTTATAGGGAGAATGGTGAATTTCCTAAGTTTCTACTTTATAGGAGGAATGGTGACATTATTCTTTGTCGTAGAGACAATTTTCAGTGGTGCTGACAACTTCATGCAGATTCGTTTTCGTGCCGTTGCCTTTTATGCGGGCATGCTGGTTTGGGGCTAAGTCTTTTCGGTAATCTGCACCGCATATGAATATCAAGCAGCTTTTCCAAAAAATTTTGATTAAATGATGTTATGTTTATGGGCTTGAATTTTTTTAGATTGGTATGATCCAGCTTACCAGCCTTGGGAATGATGACCACCCTCAGTTCCCTCCAGCATTTTAGCACATATCCATATTTAATTCTACAACTGAGTAGGATTAGATCTACAGTTACTGAAGTTACTATGATTGTTCTTGAGCGTTACAGATTGAGCTCTTATATTTCCTCTGACTGATCTAAATAGTATTTGTTCTGGTGGGAGAAGATATTGGAGCTTTTGGCTGCATTAAAAAGTTTCTTCGCAGCTTCTCTGATTCCTTTTAGGTCTTTAGCACCACTACCGCGAGCATCGAACTTGTCGAGTTGTAGAGGCTGAGTAGGATCAATGAATCTCGAGAAATTCTCCAAACGAGTCCTGAAACCAAAGCATGCTCCCCCCCCATTCCCACTCAACCTATTCTTTTTCCACTGGGCTGGATCAAGGTGTAATATGACCCGTGCCAAAGATCAACCTGGCTGAGACCCCAGCATCCCCAATAATAGCTCAGTCGTGAACCGAGTATCCGGATGCCTGGTGACCTCCGGATTAGCTAGCCTTATCTGTATATGGTGGATCTCTGTACAGATGGGCCACCCTTTCTCCGCTACTCGTGAGACCACATCATGGAAAACTTAAACAAAATAAAACCCGAGACCGGTACTCCTGTAATACCGGGCGGTAGAACGGTGACTGCACCGACTACTAGTAAGGCTCCTGCATTGTCGAGAGGAAGCAGGCCATGGTGCACCATCCTCTAAATGCAAGCGCAACTAAAAAGAAATCTTCAGGGAGTGTTAGGACTGTAATAAGCCATGGTCCTATCACTTCCTCTACCCCTAGCAGCAGCAAGTTTGTGGAAGGCCACGGACTTATCGCTGCTACCAAAACTCCTCTCCCCAAGGAGGAATCTGGAGTTCAGGCATATCAACAAGCTGTATCTAAGGCGCTCTACCAAAGATGCAGAATTGCTTCACGCTTCACGCATTGAGAGAAGTGCGGACATAAAGAGCAAGACTGAGTGGGCTAACAACATCCTAAAAGACGGATTACCCAGTGCTACCAAAACACCTAAAGACTCTTCCAAGCGCCAGAGATAGAGGCCCAAAATCCACAACACCAAAACTCCTGGACCATCCCACACAAAATCTCTGAGGTCTTTCAGCGAAGTCCTAAAGGACGCGACAATAATCACGGTAGTCGATTGGAACGATACCGACGGTTCTATATCACCTGAGCGGTGGCAGCTGGTCAGCTGCAGCTTTCGAGTAACTTCTTGGCCATTATGGGGAAAAACCCCGGACCTGGCATCAAGGCCACGGCAAGCTCCTCACTAAGGTCATAAGTGGTTTAGAAGAGATTTAGCCAGGTGCAAAACTCGAGGTCGTGTATAAGGAGGACAGCAGTCCTCGAACACGTATCTGGATCCCAGCCGAACCCTCCTACCCTGAAAGCATTCTGGAAATCATCAGCTCAGTAACCCGACTCTTCCGACTCATCACTGGAAAGTCGCGAAACTTTAGGAACTAAGGAGCTCTTATAAATGATAGTGATAAATAAGGAGTCCTTTGACCCTCTAGCGCTGGCAAAAAGCAAGGATTCGAGTCTGTACGCCTACGGGTCTACAAAAACGAGGAGCAGGATGCTGGTAAGCAACCTTCTTCTCCTTTAACGGAGACACCACCAAAAAGAACCTCAGATCTTGGAGCATGGATATCCTTTCCCGAAATGGAAAGCGACGAATCCAATTTATCCGAGATGACAGTCTCCTCTTCTGACACCTTGTCGGAAATGGAAACCGATGACGAAGCAAAAAGAGGTCCTATACTATCAGAGGAAGAAGATGAGCTCTTGTGCACATCTTCAGAATCCGAGGACTTCAACAGCACCGTAGTGGAGGCTACTCTGGGCAACTGTAGCAAAGATAAGATTTCTCCAGATTAATCTGCGTCACTCAAAAAAGGTTTCGGCCGCACTTATTCGCGTCTTTCAAAAAACGTTGACGGCATTATCCTACTCCTGGAACCATGGATTGTAGAAGACGTGGTTCGTGGACTTAGAACACCCGTATACGTTCCGCCCTATACAAGAGACAAAAGTAAGATAAGAACTTGTACATTAGTGAAACGTAGCCTAAAAGCATTTTTACTTCCTAATATCAACGACCCCGACTTAACCGTTGCCAGACTACAGACTGCCAAAGATTTCCACTGGCTTGTATCGGCATACCTTGGCCACGATCATGTGGGCTCTCACCCTGGTGATGACTGGAGGTTGGAAGGCAAAAAACTGGCCTCATCATCGGATGCGACGCTAACGCTCATCACACGATATGGGGTAGTACCGACATTAGCGTTAGTCGGTATAACTACTAACCTCTTTATTTACAACATTGGCAATGTGCCCAGTTTTATAACTAGAAACCGACAGAAAGTGCAAAATATTACTCTTGTCTCCGACAGCATCACTCAAATGCTAATGAACTGCATGGTTTCGTCTGAACACTCTTTTTCCGATCACTGGCACATCCAATGTAGCCTGAATGATGCTTCAGCCAACCAGCATTCCGGAACTACCGGAAAATTAATTGGCCAAAATACAGAGAAAATATCATAAAGGAAAGTTGTTGCAAACGGCTCTGCATTCACTGACTAGCCACATCCAACGATCCCTACTATATAAGGAGTACACAATGGTTGCTTTCCTGATCATAGAGGGTGCCATTAGCAACGTCAACACATACGCAATCACGACTGCGCTGTCAACTCTACAGGTAGACGACTCACTTGGGGAGTTGATCAGTCTTATGCTAAAAAGCAGGATAATCAGCTGCAAATTAGGTGAGACTTCTGCTAAAAGATGTTTCAGCAGAGGTACGTCACAAGCCGATGTAAACGGTACCAGTTTAGTATTTTCCGATACAGCAAAATATCTGGGTCTCATTTCTGACAGGAAACTAAACTGGAAACCTAACTTTCAAGAAAGACTCCATAAAGCTACAATAGCTTTATCAATAAATATACGATAGCTTTATTCTCTTACAAAAAAGCCATTGGGAATAAATGGGGCTTTCAACCTCTCATAACCCACTGGCTATACATCTCGGTTATAAGACAAATACTCACTTACGGCGTGGTCGTCTGGTGGACGGCCTTAGAAAGTGCAGTCAACTGCAGTAAAGTAAGCAGAGTCCAAAGAACAGCATGTCTATGCTTAAGCGGAGCACTGCGGTCTACCTCATCTGCGGCATTAGACATTCTGTTTCATTTGACAGCAGGCAAGCACTAGTAGCTGCAAGTGCAGCTATTCACCTTAAGGCCACTACACAGTTGACAAATAATTCATTTGGCTACGCTAACATTCTTTATACATTAGGAATCCTCAGAGTTTGACAAAAACTTCCATGTAAGCTTTCCCCCAAGATGCTTCTGGGAGGAAGAGGCTTTCATGGAGGACACGTCAATCCATTTCTACACAGATGGATCTAAAACCGATAGCAGGGTTGGTGGCGATGTTTTCTCAGATAAGCTAAATCTAGGCCTCTCTTTCCGTCTTCCAAATCACTGTTGCGTGTTCCAGGCGGAAATTTTGGAGATTAAAGAAGCTCAATCCTGGCTAAAGAAAAACGTGATATCTGTAAAGGATATCCGCATCTTTTCGGATAGTCAGTCCGCTATCAAGTCCCTGGATTCGGTTTCATTAAATTCTAAAACTACTCTTGAATGCCGATCACCTCTTATGGAGATGGCATAGCAGTTCAACCTTCACCTTTGTTGGGTGCCGGGCCACAGAGACATTCCAGGAAACTGTAGAGCCGATGAACTCGAAAATATTGGAACCACTCTACCTATACTACCTGAAAAGAGTAGCATAGTTATACCAATTGCTACATGCAAATTAATATTAAAGCTGGATGCCAATAAAAAAACAGACCTTAGGTGGGCTGTTGGACCAACATTTCTAGCGACCAAACAAATCTGGCTAAAACTGGATCTGAATCGCTCTAAGTGTCCGATCCTTCTAAATGAGAAACATCTCAGCGCCATCATAGGTGTCATCACTGGACACTGCCTCATAGGCAAGCGCACAAGAAGGTTTGCCGCCTTTACAAACGATTTCTGCAGAAGCTGCATGGACGAGGAAGAGGAGGAGACAATTCTCCACGTACTCTGTAAATGCCCAGCTCTCTGCCAGAGAAGGGAGCTTTCTTCTACAACGATCTAAA
Organism: Volucella zonaria; assembly: GCA_963966105.1. Classification (NCBI taxonomy): domain Eukaryota; kingdom Metazoa; phylum Arthropoda; class Insecta; order Diptera; family Syrphidae; genus Volucella; species Volucella zonaria. The sequence goes on from OZ014530.1 coordinate 217,105,710, forward strand.
CGGTTTAAAAAATATAGACGTAGACAGTCTCCTACGGTTCATCATAAGCTCAAACTGGTTCCATTAGCAACAGGATCATAGATCCACGTGGCATCACAATGTGCCACTAGACCTAAGTGGCAGCAACTCTTACCAACCCACCTACCTACTTAGGTCTTTAGCACGTTTTAGTCCGGCGAGTGCTTGAATTTCTTTATGTTCTTATGGCATATTTTATAAAAAGTTTGAGTAAAGGTCGTCCCTAATCAATTTCGGCGAGGGTTTCCCTTTTGAGTTCGTTCAAGATATAACATTGTATTTCTAGTCCATCTCTGCTGAAAAGTTTTCCCAGTAGCTACTTCTGGGATTCGTCTACAATTGAGGGGGTATGTGTGTTTTTGACATTAAACTTGATCATTGTTTGATCAGAGAACGATACGTCCGAAGATATGTACTTCACTAAGGAAAGTTCTCAGAGTTACTCAACCGAATGATATCTAACACTTGTCGTCCATTTTACAGTACAAACGTTGGTCCATTACAGCAGTTTGCGATTAAAAGATTGTGATCAATTTTGTATTGAAATAGGAACTCACCTCGAAAGTTTGTATTTTTGCTGACCTATTGAGTATGATGGAAGTAAACATCACATCCAATAATCACTTAAGACCCTTCCTGGGAGTTTGGTATTGCAAGTTGGGGTCCGTCAGTTGATTCAGACAGCTTCTATGTATGCTGAAGCGAGCTTGAGCAGCGGTTTTCTCAGACGCTCATAGTTCATAACTGTATGGTCATCATTATTTAGGAGGCTAGAGGTAGATAGTTTAATATACGATTTTTTAATGATAATATTTAATAAAAGATACGATGGCTTAATATAAACACTTCTAGGACCACCTCAATCCGTATCAGTTCAATGAAAAACATTTAATGCAACATTCAAACAGACTTCGAATAGATGTATAAATTTTGTAGAATGAATCTGGATTTGTTTTATTAAAATGTCAACATCAAATTAGTCAGCTAATTATTTATTACACCGGGAATTGCTTACAATAAAAACAAAACAAAAAGACATTTTCATTACAAAAATTTAATATTCATAACATAATATGTTTTATTTGACGTAACATGACCCCCCTCACATTTCATCGATTAAAATTACTGAAAGGCCTACTGAAAGATTAAAAAGAATTACAAAATTGCTATTGTATGTATAGTTCCGATATCAGAAATATCGAAAAAAAAAATTATTTCGTCTGCCGCAAACCACCCTTTTTCTACCTTTTTTCTAGCATCACTCCTACACAAACAATGATTATATTAGCAATATTCCACACACTTTTTCATAAGCTTTTCATAATTTTTAGTAATAAAATTAATTTTTGTTATTGCTTATTTATTTTTTTTAATGTAATTATATATACGAGTAGGTACTCGTAATAGTTAGCCTTGTAAATTTGAATTTCAATTCTCTATATCATAAAAGCGCTGATGCCAGTTTTTGTCTGGTGGAAATTATATTACACTATGAGTACTATCATCACGTTGGATTGATAAAATAGCATATTCATTAAATGATAGAACAAATAGAAAATAGCTGTCAGTGCGATAGTTAATTGCTTTTTTGCTAATAATGAGATAATCTCTTCGTCTAGTAAAAGATAATTGAATATGAGTATTACTTTAATTTAAAGCTGTTGGTTGTATCCCTATAGTATGAGAGTAGGGACTTTAGTATAAAAATTTTAATTAGCACAAAAAACCCATTATATATCTATGGAAAAGGAACTCAGTTAATAAAAAAACATGTTGGAGTTTTATTTTCTTCTGACAGAACTGTCAGAGAACTATCATAGCTTGCCGTCAAATAGGAGAAACTATAAAATCGTCCATAGGTGGTTAAAAATTTCTCTAACAGATATTTTGTAGTTTCTCACACTCCTTATATGAGTATGTAATGCAGAGAGTTCATTCATCCCGCTTTTTGAGTTTCTGTCCCGCGAAAAGTGCAACGCGTCAAAAAATTTGGTGTTTTTCTGGCTGGATACTGACTGGCATCAACCCAGCGATGCCCAGTGGTGTTACTATTGTGATTATCTCACTTCTAAGTGGTAGATAGCAGCTGGTGTCCAGTGGATCCGGGCTCAAGGTGTTGAAGTAATAGATGCTAGTGATGAATAAGAGCCAAAAACTAGCACCACCATAAACACGACAGCAGATGAATTCCATAGATGGGGCTAATGATGGCATCATAACTTCAAACAGAAGCATAATACACATTACTCGTATGTGCATAATCTCAGGCCGATAAGGATTTCCAGGAATAACTTAGGTTGTTGGAAAAAAAACAAATGAGTCTTTAAAGGGCCAAGGCCAGAGCTCACATCTCCGAACCGTGATACGAATATCGGTGTAACTGGTGTTTCATCCTATTGATTTCTAAAGTGGAGCTAGTGCTCTTAGTTGGGGGTTGTGCCGTGGGGTAACTTTCTTATCACGTAAATAGAACTAAGTTATGAGAGATGTATAAGCCTCGTATAACAACAGGCTCTCTGATAACATTTAAAATGACGGCTCGGAATTAAAAGTATGCACGCCAACGTACATACGATGTGTGTTCAAAAAAGTAACGAAAAATGTTATATTTCTAGGGTTGCGTTAGCCGAACTCTCGCAAGTTTTCGTAGTTATGTTGGTAAACAGGTGTTAAACGCATCTGAACACTGGTAGCATATTGTGTTATTCGTCAGCCGTTAGTGATCTGTGAATTTACATTAAATTGTACTCCGTAGGTCTTGCCAAACGGTTAAGCAATCAGTAAGGAGTACTACGTACAAGTTCAACGCCGTTTGCTACAAGCAATCCGAAGAAAACGCTCGGATTTGTGGCGAAACAATTTATGGCTTGTTCGTGAATTTTTGACGAAAAACAATACACAATTATGCTCCAGCCTCCATATTTGCCTGATATGACTCCGTGTGACTTTTTCCTTTTTAAAAAATGAAAAATAACTTTAAGGAGCCGTCTGAAGACTGAAGACTATCAACGAGGAGTTGTATGACCTCCTTGACGGAGCCCACGGAACTTGTCTAGAGTATGATGTCAAAACCGTACTCGGGGATTTCAGAGCAAAAATGGGTAATGAAAAATTTTCGGCAGATTAGTTGGAGAGCGCAGTCTCCACGACACCACAACAGACGATGGCTTCCAGCTAATCGCTTTTGCGGCAGTTTGTAATACGGTGATAAATAGTACTGGGTTTCCAAAGAACGAATTCACGCAGGAAGCTGGCACTCTCCAGATGGTCGAACAACCAACCAAATTGACCATTTTGTAAAATATGTATGTAAGACATATATTTTATTCTGAATGTGTTCACCATAAGAGGGGCAAAATAAGGGAAAAAGCTGCACACCGTCCAGAAAAAAAAATTCAACGTTGGAAGTCTTAGCACCACTGGAGCAGCCATAGTCTACTGAGCGCATGGTAAAGAGACTCACCGCTTTACTATATAGTCACCATCCACAAACGCCAATAATCTGCTGAGCCAGTATCACGACATCATCAAAGCGATAGCTCAGACCACCGTAGGGTGCCAGCCACCATCGAAAAAGGCGCCTTAATATGATGAGTACTGCATACGACGAAAAAAGTGTCAGAAAATGGATACTTAAAAGGGCGGGAAAGTATCGAGAAGAAGGGAAGAAAAAAAGATCCTGCAGAAATAAAAAACATCTTTCGGAACCTCTCAGTCCAAGGACATCGAAGAGTTACGCGATGGGGAAAATATATGGAAACTGGCTTCCTGAATGAAGAAAAGGTCATGTGCACAGTGAAGGAAACCTTCCGGTCGATCAAGTTACACTAAAGTGAATCCTAAAAATGGCCAACGATGGTGAAGAAGTTGTTCCGAACTATTGAAAATGTGCATCGAATTTCGGCAAGGAGATGAACTGTCACATTATACGAGTATCTTCAATCTAGTGATGGAAGAGACGTTGCCCATTGCAAATATTAACACTATCTTCAAAAAATGTGTCCAACTGCTGGGATATGCAGGCGATATCACCAACATCGGTAGCATCTTCGGGTATAGCACTTCCTCGGCTGTTTTTGGCACAGTGCATCCTGTCTGGTCAATTTTGGGTCATTCTTTCGATCATTTGCAGCTCTGTTCTACCAATAATGCGCTGAAAATTGGGTTCCAAGGCCTGAGTAGTTTGCGAATTATTAGCATACACCAAATTCTTACAAACCCCCACAAGAAAAAATTCAGAAGGGTGAAATCCGACGATTTTCTTCATAAATACACTTGTTTATTTGGCGATATTGTGTTGTCTTTGAATCGAGTTCTCAGTAAGTCAGTGGTTCTCATGCTCATGTTCTCAGCCATGGTCTCATTGTCGCTGCACCATCCAGATCTTATACAAGTGCAGCCAACACCATGTCGATCGACACCGAATTGACAATTCCGGACCTGCCACAAGACTTTTACTCTCAGCGGCTACAGTTTCTTCGGTACGCACATTACGATAAGGCGATGTTGGCTTTGGATCATGTACTATATGGTAGAATCTATATGGACGAAATTTATCAACAACACAAGTTGGTCGATTCAAAAACCATAGTTTAAAAAGAAGTCTCCACTTCATTTGGCGCAATCTGACGAGTTTGTCAAGGACGTTAAAATCACAAGTGAATCTGTATAGCTCGTCTCTGTAGATGCTGTAATATAGAACCTCGAAATACCATAGATTAAGGGATCTGTACTTTGATTTGTTCTGGGATCTGCCGTAGTGTGAAAATTTCAACAATTGCGGACCTAAAACTTCTCTGATAAAGCCCATTAAAAGCGTTTGTCAAAGATCTTGTACGCAATTTTAAGGAGGTTGATACTTTCATAGCTATCTCAGCTGGAAGGATCACGTTTCTTATATATCGGATGAACGATTCTGGAGTTCTATTCATAAGGCATACTAGCTTCCGATGCAATCTTTGAAATGTGTTAATGTATGCTTCCTTCATTGAATACCTCAATAGGATAGTCGTAGGGTACCGTAGCCTTGTTATACTTTAACTTGGAATTTGATATCCGTACATCGTTTCGGTCGTGGTGGACAAAAATCTGCGGTTGGATCGGCCAAGTTTTATTATTCTATTTGTCTAAAGGTAGTATTTTAGTCTGCGCCGCAGTTTTAAGTCTACAGAAGTGGTTTATTCTATATCCACAGAATTGACTGTGACTCTACTACTAAATTTCTTCGCTCTTCATTGGTTTCGTTTGTGCCCTGCTAGCAGACATATTCATTTTATCTTTTGGTAGAATTTCAAACGCTGTTCCTCAAGCAGAGTATGTCCAGTTCCTCGATCGTTTGCTTCTCATGCTCTATCATTTTTCTGCGAAGAATCCGTAATGAATTTTATTCGTCCATGCAGCGCAGTTTCAACAGCGAGTTACTTCCCTATACGCACTTACGCACACTCTTCCTTAACCTACAGGTTTCATGCGGACGATCATGTACAATAGAAGGCACTGATTTTTACTTTAGGCAGAACGTAAAAACATTGATGATGAGTTAAAAGATATGCGATCTGGATAAGTTATGGCATTTCGTTACAGTTGCAGCCGTTCATTGTCAAATCCTCTCGTGTACATGGTATTTCTCAGTTGTTGTGAGCATCACAACACCTTGATCGCAACTGGGTAGTGGCCTGAATTTACATTGACTGTTGACAATCTTTTGATCTCGTTATTTCTGACAGACTATTAAGCATTAACAATTTTGTCCTACTAAACACTGGCGCTTATTAGTTTAGAAAATAACTCACCAAGTTTAACTAAAATTATCACAGCTGATAGTTGCAGCAGTGGGCATCGCTAAGTTGAGACACTCAATTCAATTTAGTAATGCAACGCCCAAGGACCTTGTGGTACAACCATAGGCAGGTATGGAAAAAATTATTAGAAACTGCAACTTTGAGATGGTGTATTGCTTAACTGTAAGTGATGATGGGTTTTACCATCTTTATGTCTATTTAATGGGAGAATTTCGTCATTTTAATTTGAAAATGTATTTATTAGAGTGGAGTCAGGAGAGTGGATCTTAAGCAGGGTTTTCAGGGTGTTTTTAATCAGAATAAAGTTCATCATCTGATTTGATGACATTTTTTCATTAATTCATTTAACATATTATTTATTCATTTACATTTGTATAATCAGATTTGCATAGTATTATCATCCTTGATGTTATTGGATAAACTCGCATCTATAGTTCCTGAGGAACTAGAGTCGATAGCAGAAATTATTATTTTGCGAAACCATAAGAAAACATAAATACAATAGGGTCAATGCATTAAGATGGTAAGCTATTTCAGGAAAATAAAAATTGTACTTTTTTGGTTTAAGTTTAAAATTATTCACAAATAACAAAATTATATACATTTATTACAGTACTCGTACATCGCAAAAGGCAAGAAGTAATTAGCTAGTAAGCATATAGCAAATCATCGATACCTTTACAATTTAAATAAAATAGCGATAAATTTTTAGAAAAATGGTATGTATTTCCGATAGTTCATATGTTATGTATGTGGCAAGATATTAAATATCCAAAAAAAATGTAAAAAAGATTTGAAAGTTGTGAGGAAGTATTGCAACAAAATTAAGATCATTTGTTCTAAGTTGCAATTTGTTTGAGCATCTACTCAATTGATAGTCAGATCTTGCATGGAATGCTTTTAATAACTTAAAAAAGTATAAGTGTTTTAGAGGTTATATGTTCAAGCTTCTAAAAAGAATGAAACTACCATGCCGATGCACAGTGGGGCAGCTCATATGATGGAGTCGGAATAAACTCAAAAAATCAATTGAGAGAGGTAAGTTTACAAAGAGGTTTTTCCGTTATTATATATTCCAATTCATTATTTGCAAAAACTGTTATATTGTTTACTTGCTTTGTCATTAAAATAACATTAAAAATAACACTTCAGTTCTTTTTGCAAAGTGTATCTTAATAAGTAGTGCAATTGGTGAGTGTTGCATAGCTGTTATTTTTTTTTTAAATCACGTGAAAGCTAAACATTAATATGGAATCGATAGCCTCAAGTATGTACTAGCTTTCTAAACTTAGTTTTAAATTTATTTAAATTTATTTTTTTTCTGTATATGTATTGAATTTTCGAGGAAATTTTAGGTCAAAAAATCATATGTGAAACCCGGCCAACCAGCCAAATCAACGGCAAAGCCGAATATCCATGGCACGAAGGTAATGCTCTGTATTTGGTGGGATCAGATGGGTGTGCTGTATTATGAGGTGCTAAACCGGGTGAAACCATCAATGGAAAATGCTACCGAACACAATTAATCCGTTTGAAGAGAGCAGTGGCCGAAAAACGCCCGGAATATGCGACCAGACACGAGGCAATAATTTTCCATCAAGACAACGCTCGGCCCCACGTTGCTATTCCGGTTAAGAACTATTTGGAAAACAGTGGATGGGAAGTCTTACCCTACCCGCCTTATAGCCCAGACCTTGCCCCTTCTGACTACCATTTGTTCCGGTCGATGCAGAACGCCCTCATTGAAATACGGTTCACATCAGAGCAGAATATCAGAAAATGGCTCTATTCATTCTTGACTGCCAAGCCGACGCAGTTCTTTTGGGATGGGATCCACAAATTGCCAGAAAGATGGGAAAAGGTTATAGCGTCAGATGGGCAATACTTTGAATAATACTATTGTACATGTCTTTCTTAAATAAACGTTTAAATTTTGGAGAAAAAAACCGCATGAAGTAAGTTATATACTCAATACATGTCTGAAACAGTACAGAATAGGCCATTGTCTGAAGAAGCACAGGAAGCCAGGAACAAAAATTTTGAAAAAAAAATATCTTGAGAGCTTTTTAACAAAGTGTTCTCGCAAAAAATGTAACGAAGGTATTTTTAATTTAATGTTGATTACATCAGATCCACCGATAACAAGCTTCAGAAAACTACCAGAAAAACAGCTTAAATCATATCCAAAAGAAGCTTTCGATTTAATCATTGCCCCAAATATTTGTTGTTCTTAGAACTCTAACTCCAACATTACCGATGAAATTGAGAATCTGAATTTTAGTTTCCTTTTCAAAAATATGTATTTAAATAAATTTAAGCAACTTATATTATTTATAATACATATAGAGTTACAAAATATGTATTACTAAAACACGCGGAACTATTTTCAATTTGTTTTTTTTTGATTTTTTTCTTTCTTAAGTTTAAAAAATCAGTTAAACAATAAAAAAAAAACTTTAAAAAGCCAAATGTGGTCTTTGTATGAACTAATAAGTGATTCCTATATAAAAGTGTTGTTTTCAGTATAGCTAGCCCATCATATACGAGTAGATTGATTCCAGTTTTTGGGGTAACTTGCCTCACTGTGTGACTGCCTTTATTGCTAATTGAACGAATAATGGATCTGAGGCAGTTGAAGGTGGTACATTTCGTTATTGTGCCACACCAACAAACTATACCATATTCCAGCTTGCAATGTACTAATGCATAATAAACGCACTTAAGAAGATCTTTAGGGTAAAAGGATTTTAGTAAGTAAATGTGTCTTGTGGCTACCATCAGATACTTCTTCAGGACCAACGTGTAATCAAACCAAATCATCTTCCAATCAATCAACACACCCAACTATTTGCATGCTTTGACACTTTCAAAAGCAAAACATGTGTCTGAACATGACGCTGACTCAAAATATGTTGAGCCACAGATCTTCTTACAATTTTCGTATATATTCCAGTTTGCATAATGAATATCGAATGGATCGTAGTAAACTGTTTTTCCAGTGGCATTATTGGTAATTGATGCATTTTAAGCCAATGAATTTCCAAGTCATGATTGATATCAGCAGAGAGAATTAGAGCAGAAACATTTTGAAAAGTGCAAGTCAGATCATCAGCAAACGCATTAGACCCGCTTCGAAAATTTTGTTGAAAAAGCGAATCAACGAAGATTAAAAATAATACTGGCCCAATTTCGGATCTCTTCGAAGGGATAAATAAGAACAAAACCATTTATACAATAAATAATACCTCTAAATCCGCATCTATAAAGCTTATCCAGAAGTATTGTGTGGTGGACTACTCGTAAATCAAATGCCAGGCACCCCCGGTTGATTGACCAGAGCGAAAGCCGAACTGACATAAATTAAGAGAAATATTCTTTATAGAAGTATTATAAAACTAGTTTGTGCATCTGGGTATCCGTACAGCATGACCATTTCGAGTCAACGTCGTCATTGGCTCATTGTCTTCACTTTTCTTTGCAGCAGTTCTAGATGGAACTTCATGCGGCTCCACTGGAGCGACGAAAGCAGCTTTAAGCCTTAAGCCTTAACATACCTTAATTGACTTTCCGTTGATCAGAATACAGTAGGACCGTTTTGCGTTAAGATATGCGGTATATGGTGGAATAAGTTCTGGCCGAAAAGCAACATTCCGTACGAAAACATGAGAACAGTTAATTAAATCTTGTTGTACATATATAAAATGTAAAATGCACCTCAATCGTTGGTTTCAGTTGTTGCACCCTTTTTTGAAATTCTTTTATAAAATTTATCTGGATTTGAGATTGCTGATTCTCGGAGAAGAATTTCCCTGGGGGGCGCAAAGTAGTGCCCAAGGTAAGATCAGCTGCTAGTGCATTTACGTCAGGTTTTAACGAAGCACGAATACCAAGCGGAACCATATGACACATTATTGCCGTTTTCAGCATATGATGAAGACGCTCTACCATGCTATTTGCCTGTGGGTAGTTTTGATATGCGTTATACCCATAAGATTTGTGAGTTCGCGAAAAATATTGTATATATTATTGACTCCAATTGCCTAACGACATCTATTGGGATTTCGCTTTGAACTAAAAACCTGGCAACCCTTCCGGCTATAAGTTGTCTCGCCGTTGATACTGCTGACATGTCTGGGGCTGAAATTTATGGGAGTGGGGTCTTGTAATGCTGGTGAATTTTCATCTTTTGACAATTTAAGTATTCCGATTAGCGCAATTGATGCATTAACGAACTTAGCGCAATCTCTTCGAGATTCTCTACGAACGTAAACTACGACCCAGTAAGTCAAGTATTGAATTTCTGTCCGTGCTGCTTCCAATTTATAGGGTGGTAAACGCCGGCGACTCGAGAAAACCGATTCAGATTTTGTTATTATTTGGTGGGTAACAGATAACTCAATGGGTAGATTTTTATTCGTTAACGCCTTTAGTGCCTTTAAATTTTACAAATAGAGCTCCATATAGGTCGCTTGGGTTGCAGGTGCCTATGCAATTGCTCATAGAACAATCTCTAAGCCCCATTAGCGTATCCCGTTTGCTGTCTACTGAAAGATTGAAGTTTTTTTTTTTTTAGAAAATCGACACCTATGCTCCCGCTTTGACGTCAACGACGATTCGTTTCTCTCCGTAAGTTTGTATAGAAGTCCCGTTTGCAGAGTACAGGTGAATATTACTCGGCATGCATAATGCGTTGTGCATTGTTTGCACGAAGTGGAAAAACGGAGATATCGGCCCCTATATCGATCAAAAAAGGAGTAAAAGAAGTGGCATCGGTAATATAGAGGCGGTTTAGCCCCATTCTGACATCGCTATCCGATTCCTCTAGGGATTGGCGAACTCGTTTTCAAAAGGCTATCTATGAAAACTGCATGGTAACCTACACTTAGTGGTTAGTGTCCGAAACCTTCCATGATAGCAAGAAAATTTAGAAGCTATCGGCATCCCCGACCTTCGTGTCATTCAGAGACAATTTCCGAACTTCATTACTCTAAAGCTCGTCGTAAGGGAGTCAATTTTTTGCTGCAATTGCTAAATGCAATTTGCTGTGCACTTATGGATGAGATCGTAGAATAATCACTAACCTCCATAATTTTATCGGCCTGTACTTGCAGAGGCAATCGCTGCATCCATAAAGATTTCAAAATAAACTTCGTCGCTGATTTTACTCCCTGCTAATCGTTTCAATTCCGAGTAGAGTTGGGATGGTTTTTTCGCCCCCAGATCGACTTCAGAGAATAGTTTTTTTTTTTACTTTTTGACTGTTCCAAATCGGTATACCGCTCTAAAATTTTACTTTTAAGGTGATCGTGCTTGCCTGTGATGGATAGATATAATACAGCGTTTAAAACTTGAGACAAAACTCTGCCTTCCATTCATGCAATTATGGTGTGAAACTTCGTCTTCTCCGCTGATATGTCCCATCTCACAAATTGCGCCTCTATTTGGGCGAACCATGTCTCTGGGTGCTCTTGCCGAAAAGGTGGTACTCTTGCCACCTCTCGTTGGCGCTCATTTGCTGTGTGTCCCGTCGTTTGCTGTTTATTACTGCTGTCCCCTGCTTTCTGCTCGATAGTACCTGGCATCGTCGCTATTGCTGCTAACATTTCGCTACAGCAAATGGTTCTGCCACAATTCCACTGCGTTTATTGCAGATTTAAGAGTGAAAAAAAGTGCATGCGCTCCGGTATTAAAAGGAGAAACAACCATCGCTTGGTCTTTAATGTGGGCTTTAATATGCCACGTAAAAGAAAACATTTGGATATTTACTTCTAACTATTTATTTTAAAATTTTCAAAATTGTTATAATCAAGTGTCTAAGAATTATGAAATTTTTTGAAAAAAAATTTTCTATAATAATTAAAATAAATTTTTACAAGAAATTATGGTTGAGTAAGGATTGATTTTGATGTCTTTCTATAAATATTAAAATTAATTATTTTGTCCGATTTTTATTTCAAAAAGATTTTGAATAACTGTTTTCTATAACTTTTCCAATTATCTTTAACTTTTTCAATCTAAGAATCGTCGGTAAAAACTATTGATTTTTTGATTGATATTTTTAAATAATTTGGAATATAATAATCTAGCACAATGCGAATGTAATCAGTGTCTTCCTTTTAAAAGGACCTTCCAGTAATACTAAAACATTTGATCTTGACTGACTTTTGCAAGGTCAAATAAAATAAAATATGTGCGGTAAGTCACAATTACATGTAAGATAATTCGTGATGAACTCAGTGTAGAAGAAACGTAATGTGATCAAAAGGTGTGCATATTTTAAGTAATTAAATAGTTTGAAGAAACTAACGAATGTTTTAATAAGTATCTATTGCAGTAAAAAGTAAAAAATAATCATCGAACCTGCTCCCTCTGTAAAGACCTGCATAAGCCATATTCTTATTTAGTAACATATACGCACGGTAATAAAAGATTCCCCAAATTTAAGAATTAATTAATTGTTTAATACGATTTAATGCATTTTTTATGCGCAAGTATTTGCAACATTTATTTGATGTAGCTGATAAAATGGTTTTGGAGCTTGTCGCTTTTTTTGGTAAATAATTAAACATTTCAGTACATTTTGATATTCTCTAAAATTAATATGTTTTTAAAAATTTAATTTGTTGTGCAGGAAATACCTAGGAAAAAAACAAACCAAGGTGAAAATTATGCCAACAAAGTTTTAAACAGTTTTCCATTTTTAGAAGAATGAATAACTGTTAAACGCTTACTTAATTTTTTCTCGCACGTCCTGATACTTAAGGCGAAAGCTTAGAGCCTTTGTTTACCGTTAGAAGGAACTTTCTTTTAGACACGTTGTCATACGCACTATGACTACGCAAAAGTAATTATTCAAAACATTTAATGTGATTGACTAGGTAGTGAATCGATAAGTGGAGAAGTCTTTAATGAAAAAAAAAGTTCACAAAAATCCAATATAAATTTTATTAATTGTGAATTTTGGCATTGTATACAATAAATGTATTATTATTTCAATTAAAAAAATACTATCATTCGAAAACGTTTTCCTGCGGGAAAATAGGAGGAAACGAAATATTTTTTTCGGAGAATTTTTCACACTTAATACTGATAAGAAAAATATGTAGAGCTTGTGAAAACATTTTGAAACCATCTGTTGTGACGAATTTAAGAAGGCATACCATATCGTATCTCAGCATTATAAGCTCAATATTGACTTTGCAAAGGCGTCGAAATTGGAATCCAAGTCAGAATTCGAATATGGAAGAACGATTAAAACAACACACATGTGCAGGAAAGATGTTGTTGATGTTTGTGTCAATTTAGTCACTAAAGAATCGCTTCCTTTTACATTTTTTGATAGCGATTCGTTTAAAACTTTAACAGCTCATATTTTCAACGGGCTAAAGATTCAGGCGATTACAGACAGCAACGTCATGATTTTTGTTAACGGAAAATGCTTAAACAACTAAGAACAAAATGGTTTTAAGATCATTACTTTGAGCAGAAGATCTGAATAGAGTGGAACGATATTGGATGAGCAACGTTCAGATGTTGTATTTCTCGAATGAAATTGCCACACTTAGCCAGAAAAAGGGTATACCTTCGAATTCAAATTTACTAACGCTTCCTCTTCAGTTCGCTACTGAGAGTTGGAAGTCGCCTGCAGTTTACTAATTTGGAGAAATGTGAGGCACATCCGCTGATATTGCCGAAGTCATCGCATGTCACTAAATTGACTGTCATTGATGCACATCCTAATTTGTTCCATGCAGTTGTATCTCAACGTCGCTCTAAATTTTGGGTGATGAAAGCACGACAATTAGTGAAAACAATCATTAAAAATTGCATTGTATGCAAGGTGTTTCGAGCAAAATCAGCCTCACAACCTTTTGTCCCACTTCCTCGGGACTGAGTTTTTTCTTCACGGCCACTTGAAGTTACTGATATTGACTTCGCCGGTCCTTTCTACATCTCAGATAAATCAAATCAACGGAAAAAGGCATACATTATGCTATTAACTTGTGCCACAATGAGGGCCGTAGCTCTAGAGGTCGTTTGGGATCTGGCGACTGGGAGCTGTCTCCTGGCATTGCACCGATTTATCGCGAAACGAAGTGCTCCATATATTATCTATTCCGATAACACGCATGCATTTAAAAAGGCTTCATCGGAATTAAGTAAAATTTGCAATTTGAGTGCTAGGGAAAGCTTTCAAGGATTTTTAAGTAATCATCGATTAAAGTGGTCATTCATAGTGGCACGTGTTCCCTGGTCTGGAGGTTTTCTTGACCGATTGGTTGGAGTGGTAAAGTCATCATTACGAGTAGCAATTGGCAGAGCCATTTTGAATGCAGATCAGCTCATAACTTTACTTTCAGAAGTTGAAAGTGTCGTCAATTCGCGACCACTTACCTATTCCAGCGATAGCCCTTCTAACCTGGCCACACTTACACCAGCTCATTTTCTTCAAGGTACTCAAGCATATCTGGTTTTTTTTTTTACATGAAAGTAATGTTCAATTTCCAACCGGGAAATATCTCCGTAGGCAGTGGTTGGAACGGCTGGGCTTTATTTCAACATTCCAGAAACTGTGGTTTCGGGAGTATCTTCAGCAGCTGTGATCCTTGCACCCCGTCAAAACTCTGCGATCAATTTCTATATACCCAGGAGATATGGTCCTTCTGCAACACACTTCTTTGCCTCGAACGCTTTGGCAGTTAGATATAATTCAAGGGGTGTTCCCTTACCGAGACCGTGAGGTTCGTGCTTGCGAGATTCGCCTATCAAATAGTTCTACTCATCGACTACCTGTACAATTATTATATCCTTAGAAATAAGTAATTAATTGTCGGCCAGAGGATGTCAAAAATCTTGTCAATATAAACATTTTAAGCATTCAACTTAAGTCCGAGTAATTACATCAATTTTATAAACAAACACTTCTATCAACTCTGCATTGATTTGTTATAGTATGCGTAGAATACGTCCTTCGTTAACCATCATAATATTCACGTGATGTAAATTGTAAGCCAATGAATTGTTAAATAAATTCTGCAAAGATTCTATGAGCACAGTTGTGTCTTTTGTTTTAGCTTTGATCTGTAGTTTTCCATTTTTTACAACCCTAAGCCCGCAAATCGCGACTAAGCCCTCTTTTAGCCTTCTTAATGCGGTCTTCAACCTAATTGCTAAGCGTGAGAGCAAATATAAAATTTATGTTGAAAAATTTGTCCCTTATACCGATTACGGAGTAACGATAGCTTATCAGCTTAAGTCAATAAGTTTCAATCTGAGCTGATTTGGTTCGATAAACTACTTCTGGATCCGTGCCGTACTTCAAAACAGTTGCAAGTATTGCTTCTTAAATGAAGGAATTAAAGGCTTAAAGAAAGCATTTACCTACCTAAATAGATTCAAATGTGCTTAAATGTTCTGTGATGAACTGCAATTTTTAAATTAAACCTCTCCTTTGTCATCTTTTAACCTTCACCTAACTCAACCTTCTATAAATTTTCTATCAAAAGTCATACCCAAACCGAAAGACAATAAAGTGCAAATCCCTTGCTCATTGTCTCCTGTCAACCGACCCCCTTTTCAACTGCACTGCAATTACCCTTCGTTATCATATGTTGACCTCTACATTCTTTTGGCTCAAGCTCAAACTTTTAACACCCCCGTATCTCTCATCCACAAACAGGATGAAGAAAAACCTCTTCACATATTTTAGTGTGTCTGTTCCAATTATCGCTGGAGCAGAGGTTGTTGGTTGGTATGAAGTGCTCACCACAATAGTTACGAACAGAAGAACAAGATGAAGTGAATGAAGAACAATGGAATAAAAACGAAATGGAAAACGAAAACATCCGTCTTCATTGGTGTGACAGTGCCTTATGGCATGCTATTTACTTGGTCCATGAAAAGGACGGGATAATGAAGGATTTCACTCTCTAGACGTGTCATGTCAAAAATGTCATTACAATGATTGGTGTTCAATACTTGCGTTGACATGCTATTCTCTTCGTTTTACTTCTTCACCAAGGTGAACAGGCTGCAGGGGGATCTCAAGAAATTGGGGACGAGAAAACGAAACGTTACCACCATAGTCGTAACACATAATGGCTAAGAACTTTCATTTCATCGAGGCGGATCGAAATGTCCCATTTGATTTGATGGCTTCGATTCATTATTCTTCTTTTGGTTTGACAGGTGCTCTAAGCCACATGATACTCGCTAGATAGGATGATGGATTTCCGGGTGTTAACGGTTGTCTGGATTGCATATAATTGGACAATTTATTTTTATAGCAAAAAAGGCTTTCCCAACTTGAATCGATGTAAATTGCTTTGGGTGTTTGTATTCGTGTCGAGTGTGGGCAGTATCTATAAGATGTAACAACTGGAAAGGTCATCATTAAATTTGTAAAAACCATCGGTTGAATATATTCTTATTTTAATGTGACACAAGTAGGTGGAAGCGGGGATATTCTCACATTCTTGAAATCGATTTCACTGGAAACCCAACAAGTTCAAGGGATAGTCGGAATTAGTTGGTGTTCCTTGCGCCACAACTTTCATTAATGAACTTTGGTCGTTGGCCATTTGGCACAGCATAGTTTCATTTACATGAACTCGGCACAGATAAAAGCATCTGCACGTTTCTTTTAAATACCACTGTGCAATGTAATTACGAGGATTATATGGGTTACAGTTGATGAACTTTGGATTTCCACCAATGAGACGGATACGCAACGTGCTGTTAATATCTAAAGTTAGAAATTAAATCGCTTGGAAAGTGAAAACGTTAAATATATTAACCATGTGATCCATATAACATAGGAAATGAGGAATAGTTCGATAGCACGTATCAACTCATACTAGCAAACTTTCTGCTTACAGTAGGAGCAGAAGGTCCAATCTTCCAGTTTAGGTCGTATTAAATTGGAGAAACTTAAGGCACTATAATCAAGCCTTGTGAGCAATAAATGTGAAGCTTTGGATATATATTGTCAGCTTGTCGAGACCTTAATGAGGGGCTCCTGGCAAATTGATTTCGCAGCAGCTTTAAGTATAACTAATACTTTTAATAGATATTAGATCCATAAAGCAAAATAGATTTTTCCATATAATGCATTCAACCTGATTGACCAAGTGCTGATGGATTTTTAGCGCAGATAATAGTCAGATAGTCAATTGTCATCATTGCCTCATAGTGGTCCAATTTGTTGTTTTTCCTGAAAAAAAATATGAACTCTTCGCAAAAGAGATGAAAAGAAATTGGAGAAGTCAGAGATAACAGTGAATACCTAAGGAAAGATCGCTTCAGAGGAAACTGCGGGTTATTATTCATCCCATTCAAAGAGCTTCTGGTACGGTGACGGTAACGGTGTATTTGTTCCCAAAAATACAGTATTTCCTTTACGAAGTTGTAATATATCAGAGGCTGATCACCGATCGTGGTCAATTCTTCAAATATTTCATAAGCTATGGTCAAGACCTGTCTACATATACCAATATTGCACAGTGCGCAAACGAACGTTTGAATATCCATCGAAGATCTACCAAAAATAAACGTTGCAAGACCATGGAGGGTCCACTAACGCTGATGAAATAGAAGTTATTATTGGGTCGAGTCTAAAGAATTATTGGTCATCACACATATCACTAGGTAATCATGCTGTGAAAAATGCAATAACTCGCGATCGGTTGCTCATGGTTACATCGAAAATGTATTTCTCCCCACCCGAAAAGCCATCTGACTATTCTAAAATGTACTATGTGAATGATTTAGTTGAATGCTTGAAGAAAACATTTCAAACCTGCAGGCAAGATAGTGTTTACCAGAGCATCGTTGAATCCATGACGAAATTCAAAGGACGCAGTACACTCAAACAGTGCATGCCTCCAAAACCTGTAAAACGAGGAATTAAAATGTGACTTCGATGTGATGCCCTAACTGGGTACACATATGATTTCAATATTAGAATTAGAGGCACTCGAAGAAACATTGGGCGAAAGAGTTGTACGAGTATATAAACTAGATAGTACGATCAAAGAGCAGGATGTCAACCTATGTTTCAACCGTTTCTTTACATCTGTGGAATTATAGGACTCTATTCCATATCCATCAGTTGGAGGAGTAGGATCACGTCATTTGGCATTCGAGGGCACTTCCCGACGCCGGTGTGTGAATTGTGCGAAGGTTAAGAAGCAAACTAGCACCAAAACAATATGCAAGGAATGCGAAATTCCATTGTGCAAATATTGTTTTGCGCTGTACCACACTTGATAAATACATTTATTCATAATTTATATAATATAATCATAAGTATTTATGTTTCCGTTATCTTATTTTTACTAACTAGAAGAAACTACAGCGAAACTAAATAAATTATATGAATGGACAAAGATCTGGCGAATCGCTCTCAATGAGACCAAATCTGTGCAAGTAAATTTCACTTACAGAAAAATAAGTCATCTGCCCATTCATATAAGCTCGGTCTGTATTCCGTTTGCTAATGAGGCTAAATATTTGGGCATGACACTCGATGCAAAGCTCGAGTGGAAGACGCACGTGAAAAAGAAACGTAAAGAACAAGAAACTAAATACAGAAAAATGTACTGGCTATTTGGTAAATATTCCCAGCTTGGAGTAGAAAACAAGCTGCTTTTATATAAACAGGTGCTAAAACCGGTGTGGACTTATGGAATACAACTCTGCGGTTGTACCAAGAAAACAAAGATTAGTATTTTACAAACTTTTGAAAATAAAGTGCTAAGAGAAATTGTACATGCAGCGTGATTTATAAGAAATAATGACCTGCATCATGACCTTCGAGTTACTTCTGTCGAAGGTGCAGCAAGAAACTTCGCAAGAAAACATAAGATCCGGTTAAACGGGCATGTTAATAATACAGTCCTAGAAATTCTGGACGAACAAAATTATTGCGCCGCCTTCAAAGAACTAAACCTCTAGACGTGGTACGATAAATTAAAACCGCGTTAAAAAAGCGGAACATGTAGGATCTTTCAATGGAAAATCACCTACCAAACGGCCTTATATTGTGAAGAAAAAGATGCTTGTTGCTAGTTGCGGTATTAAACGTAATTATCAAAGAGAGGTGTTTTTAGAGAGTAAGAATCTCACACTACTATGGGCAAGTGCTTGCGATCCTCATAAGTAGTGTCTGTTGGAAGATTTTCATCTGCCCACGGAGGGGAAAAAAAAATAAAAAATATGTTGCCAACATAAGTTCAGCAGCTGTGTCTAGGAACAGTCATCACTGTCGATTTCTTGAAGTTTGAGTTCACCTTTATGAATGACACCCTATTGGAGGTATCTTGTTTTAGAAAAACAAACTAATGAAAAAGCTTCGATCCCGGAAACGAAGATATAATCTCTTAGTACCACATATCTGTCACGACGCCGATTGCAGAACCATAAGGAAGGAAGCAAGGCTTCGAATTTCTGTGCGTTTAAACTTGTTTGCCAAGCATTCGGTCCGGACATGTTTGTTAGATGAGCGAATGGAGATTTGGATGTTCAAGCATTGAAATGCACCCAAACGTGTCAATTTGATTACTTCGGTCATATTGATCTCTTCCCCAGCGTCGTAATGATAAGAAAGATCGAAGATTCTTCTAGAAGTCTCTGGTATCGCAGATTGTCTAAATAACGAGAGGCAACATGCTCGGGATCCAAGGTGCTCATGTATCACGTGTACAATTCAACGGCTCTTTGAATTTACCAACAAAACCCGGCCAACACCACCTTATTCATTTGCAGGTAGTTATAGAAGTGTTAAAAAATCTGCAGAAATCCTACGACGCAGGGTATGTGTCATATTTTATTGAGGATTTCTCTTAAAGAAAAAAACCTAAACAGTCTACCAAGCTTTGTATAAATTCTTGCTAAAAGTTTTTGCTCTTGTTGAAATCCTGAAAAAGCAAGAAACACAGGAAAAGAAAAAGAAGATGAAAGAAGATATGGCATATAACTTCTGACAGAAATGAAAAAGATTCAATGCATTGTTCAGTTTAGTTTTTTAATTTATTTCTCAAACCTAACTGAATTATCCTAGGCAAAGTATACATATCGAATAATAAAAGGACTGAGAAACAATTAGTGACAATCAGTATTTTAAAATAATTCGATTAATATAAGGAGTCAAGATAAGAGCGATAACAGAAAAAATTTAAATAAAACAACACCGGTGTAAGATATTAAATTGATTCTGGTTTTATTTTGAGACTACGTTCATGCCATAATGTGTGGAATAGCACATCATTCAAATGGCCGCATGGGCTTCGCTGGTAGTGCTTCAAGCGGTTGCACAGTGCGGCACTTGTATGGAAATTTGAACAAAAATCCTTAATTCAAATTCCTATGTAGGTACAGATTTTATTTTTTCTATTTAAATATTATAATTTACATATTTTTCCTTAAATATAAAATTTAAAATCAAGAAAACAATTGAGTTAACCTAGAATTATTCTGAAACTAACCTATGTCATCGCTATCTTCAACCTCTGTATCAGATAAATCAATTCCATCAAATGAGGAAGCATTGAAATTCTGTGAATTAGTTTTTTTATTAAACTTATTCCTGTGATTTCTGAACCGATTTCTGGGTCGTTAAAGAACCTTTTTGCAGTTTTCCATCATTTGTGGATCGATAGCACGATTTTGGCTTTTCCACTAAGAGCTCCATACGAATTTTAAAAAAGTCTTGCATTTTTTTTTACATATAAGTAGTCTTATTTTCAGCTCATCTTACTTGCAACATTTTTAGCGGAAAACGATAAGAAATGTGAAGAAGGCATTCAAAAGGCCTTATCGAAGTGTTCAGAGTGAATAAGTCAAAATGGTGATGATCTGTATTAGGAAGCCTTTCAGAAATCACAGTCAAATTCATTTCTTTTGAGGACGTGGCGCTCCCATTGTACCGATTTGAGTTACGTTAAGTTAGTAAATCTGTTGTTGACATTCCCTCTAAATCTTAGCTTCATAGCATGACAATTGCAAAAGTTACGTAGCCAAGAGTACATCTATCTCTGTGTGTGTTAATGATTTTTTACAATTTTAGAAATGGATTTAAATTCGCAACAACGAACTTGTACTCGTATTAAATTTTGCGTAAAAAACGGATTTAATAGTGCGCGAACGTTGGAAATACTGGAAAAGTGTTTCGGCAACGATTCTCTAAAAAAACGGTCGTTTACCAGTGGCACGAGCGCGAGCGGTTCAAAAGTGGTCGTGAGTCAATCGAAGATGATGAACGCAGTGGAAGACCATCGACATCGAAAACCGCTGAAAACATTGATGAAGTAAAAGAAATGTTGGTCAATAACCGCAAATTACCCATCAGAGAGATAGCGGAGGACTTGAACATTGCCTATGGGTCTGTCCGAGACGTTTTGGTTAATGATTTGGGTTTCCGTCGTGTAGCAGCAAAGTTGGTGCCAAAAGACCTCAATTTCATGCAGACGTTTGCGTGAAGCAATTCGCCGAAAGAGACCAGAATTGTGGGCAGAAAACTCGTCGAACAGTGCCATCATTATTCGTAATTTTTTGACGAAAAATGCAACAAATACGATCCAACAGCCACCGAGTTCACCTGATTTGGCTCCCTGCGACTTCTTTCTGTTCAACCGAGTTAAAAAACCTTAAAAAACCACTACGGGGAACACGTTTCAGTAGCCGAGAGGAAGTAATTGAAAAATCGCAGGAAGTACTGATGGACATACCGAAAACCGAATATAAAAAATGTTTCGAGGATTGGATCAAGCGCTGGCATAAGTGTGTTGCAGTCGATGAGGATTACTTTGAAGGGGAAAATATAGATTTAGATGAATAAACTTGTATTTTCAATTTTCTGAATAAATTCCGGAAAATTTTTAATCAAGGTATGATTGACGTACGTCGCCATTTTCAAAAATTATACCATCATCCGATAGGGTGATTAATTTTGCGCCACCTGGTATAAGCAAACAAAGCTGAGATATTTTTTTTTTTTGCTCTAAATTTGAGTAGTTTTGTGAACAAATATCTGAAAGAGCATCCTCAGTTGATTTGGCTGTTTGAAAATCAAATTGAATAGAATTAAAGAATTTATTTTTATTCAGGAAACTTACAACTTCGCCACTGGCATAAGTGCGTCAGGTAAACTTCCTGCGAGTATGCTTTTGCTAAAAATAAAGACGAGTACATATCAACCTCAAATCAAGCGATATTTTTTTTTAAATTCGGTTAGATTTTCCATTTTTTCCGCAAGAATTCGAGTTTTTTAAGTTAGGTAATAACGATTCTTAGGGGTTAGAAAGCAGGTTTATAAAAAAAACTATTTCATTGAAAACGTTCATCGTAATCGGATTTAAAATTAATATCGCTTGAAACATCAAATTGTATATGAAGGATTTCAGCTAAATAATTATTGAACTTTTCTGCGTTCTCAGCTTTATCAGATAATACCTTTTCATATAAGCGAAGCAAAATAGGTTGTTCAGATATAGTTGGCTTGTTAAAAATAATATTAACCGCTTTCTATTCTTATTTAATAACTAATAACTATCTCTGCAAAAGGGAATTTCCTTCTTTATTTCATAGTACAACTTCGTATACCTCCTTTTTAAATTGCTATGTTGTGGATGTTTGAATCATTTAATACTAAGCAAATTTTTGCTTTTTATTTTATTTATTAAATGACCACTAATCCTTGATTTCAGCCTCTTTTTCGATTTATTAACACTTACACACGAATAAATATAGTATGCTTAGTTTTGATAAAAAAGAATTATAGCATTCAGATACATTATTTACCGAATATGCCTCTTCCCAGGACTCAAAACAAAGGTATTTATTTAACGTAGAAAAATACATTTTTGATTTGAAGCTGCAAGAAATCCAATTTTCATTATTTCTACTTCTCTTGAGCCTGTCATAGAATGATCAGAAATTCCGAAATCAAGTTCACATTTCTCACAAATACTGAGTGAGAAATTAGAAAAACAGGCATACCTATGTACACGTATACTCGTTGTTGAAGAATAAAACGAGCAATTATCTGCGTTTACACCGAAATGAAATATCTTACAGAAGATTAACAAATATCTAGATATGTACATATGTTACTCTCTGAATTAGTTAGCAATTTTAAAGGAAAAAAAATAATGGTCATTTGAGTCCAAAACATCCCGCCCTCCCTGGACAAGTTTCAGGACATCGGTAATGCTGCTAGCTTCGTAGTTGGTCGAACGAATGTTCCACCGGAGGTGCGAATTGTTGTGACTCGTACACGTTGATCTGGACCCTCGTTAACAGCTTCGATGCGTCCTATAAGCCACTTTGTGGGAAGTAGATTTGGCTTGAGATTGATTGTGGGTTCTTGCCATTTGGGTCGCTCCTGTAGAGTTGTCAAATACTCCATGTGCCACCTCTTCCAAAAGCCTTGGATCATGTTTTGGATATGGTTTCAGCGACTTAGCTTATTTTGTTGGTAACTCCAGGTGACTGGGCTCAGGAACAGCTATCAAGGGTTCACCTACGAGAAAATGAACTGGTGTTAGAGGGTTTAAGTCAGTATTGGACATATAACATAAAAGACGAGAATTTAACACAGCTTCTACTCAACACAACAAAGTACAAAATTCTTCGAACGTTAAGATAGAATTTCCGATAACGCGTCGTAGGTGAAGCTTTACTGACTTAATTCCAGCTTCACACAGGCCACCAAAATTAGGAGCATCCTTGGCAAGAGCGGCACCAATGGTGTTGTCGTGCGTTTGCTTCAGAACTAATTTATGCATCTCCGTGAGACACCGTCGAGCTCCTTGAAAATTGGTCCCGTTGTCGCTAAAGATACTTAAGCATTCTACGTTAGCAGCGATGAAGGCGTCTGTCATAAGATCGCTTACCAGTTCCAAATGAATTGCTTTCATAGACATGCATATGTATAAGGCAATATACGCCTTTGACATTTCTGCCTTGCGACATCGAGACAATTTAATTAAAAAGGGTCCAGCGTAATCACATCCGGTATTTGAAAATGGACGGCTGTGCTGAATCCGATGTGATGGTAGATCATAGATGAAAGATACGTGGGCATTCTTAATGCGCCCACCAACACGTAGGAGTCTATCTTCATCTAAGAATGCTGAGTACTTCAATAGTTTTGATTTTGGCGATATTTGGTGTCCAGTACGCAGATATTGAATGTCGCTTTCGAAGGCTCCATGTTGAATCATCTTCAAAATAACAATTTTCGCAGAACGAATCTCGGAATAGGTCAAACCATGGATGTTTCGATTTGAACTATCAGTTTTGCAATTGTTTACGAACCGAATATAGGATGAAAGAATGCGCTGCAGTTTATATCACGAAGAAATCCGTTTTAGTAGTCCCTCAAGGACAGAACGATTTAAAAGCGTAACCAGAACCTGTTTTGGGGTTGTACTTTCCTCCTATGTAACCGATTTAGAGTTTGAAATATCGAGCTGAATCTTTGATTCTGACCAATATTCCTTGGGTAATGATAGCCAGGATGAACCTGACCACCACAGACAATGAGCAGGGAGACGAGAGGGCAGAACGCCACGAGACGCACAGTTTGCTGGATTTAACGCTGTTGGCACATAACGCCACGAGTATCTCGAGATTTTCTCCAAAACGGATGCAGAACGGTTAGCAACAAAGGTTGTCCATCGTCGGGGGTTCGAAAAAAGCCAATGTAGTACAATTTCGGAGTCGCACCATGCGACTGTCGTGCCGATATTGGCCATTACCGATGATTTCACCAACGAAAGAAGACGACACAATAACAAAGCACCACACAGTTCGAGTGGAGTGATGGGCGCAGGTTTTAAAGGGGCCACCTTTGTTTTCGCTGCAATGATAGTGGTGGTAATATTTGCCTGGCGTGATTTAGAACGCGCATACACGACGTCGGCGCAGGTGAGTGTTGAGGCATCCGAGAACCCGTGAAGTTCTATGTCGTCACCGTATTGAAAGATATGTCGTGGAACCTTTATTTCTTCAAAACATAGCAGTTGTTGGCGGTAAGAACTCCATTTTTCACAGAGCGCTATGGGAAGGGGTCGTCCCAACCTAATTTTAATTCCGACGGCCAGAGCTCTTGGAACACGATTTTAAAAAGAATAACAGACGGCGCGAGAACTCCTAATGGATCAAAAATATTGGCGATTTCAGAAAGCATTGTTCGTCGGGTTACAGATGCGCACGATTTGAGGTGATTTGAATTCAAGCGATACGAAAATATTTCACGGGTTCCAAAACATGTCGAGTACTTTGACTAGCGATTGTGAACGTTCCGGATCGAAAAACGAGTACTCACAGTGTTCGGGTGGTTGTATTGCGAGAAGAGCCCAACAACGTGACTGTTTCCAATTGCAAGTCTGTCAGTGTTTGGATTGTACTTGCACCCGTCATAATGTCGTCGACGTAGACATCATTCCGCAATATTTTAGCAGCCTTCGGATATTTTGCTTCGTAATCCTCTGCGATTTGCTGCAATACGCGAACCGAAAGAAAGGGTGCCGATGCTGTACCGTACGTCACTGTTTTTAGCCGATAGTGCCGAAACATTTTCACAATATCTGCAGTAAAGACATAACGATGTTGTCGAAACTGCAAACACACTCCGATCAGATCGTGCTGAATTGGTGGCCCGATTAAAAGTTGGCTATTTAACGAGATTCCATTTGAATCTTTGGTCGAACCATCAAACATCACACGTAGCTTTGTGGAAGAACTATAGGGTCTTAGACCCTTGATGAGGCAGATAGAATTTTTGCGAAGGGTCTTGGTATATTTCGTGGCAAGGGATTAGGGACATATGGCCGAGGTCGAGGTATTCCTTCATAAATCTGGAATATTGTTGTTGCAATTCTTGATTGCTTCGAAACTGATGCTTCAGCGAGTTTAAAGGCGAAACCGCCGTATGAAGAATGTTGCGAGGGGAGATGGTCTTAAACGGAAGAGGGACAATGTATTTTCCGTCGGGCAGCCTTGATACTGTTTTAAGAAACTGTTCTTCAGCACCGTCATTGAAAGAAAAATTGGCTTTGATGCAAGGTATTTCTTCGAGCTGCCAGAATGTTTGTAGAAGAATGTGTCCATCTATAGTGGCAACGAATGACGATAGACCACGATGGTTTGGATCTGAGAGCTCTCCCGAAATAACCCGCCCGAATGATGTATTTTGAGCGATAGATGTGCCTTCGGGCCCGCGTAATTGTTCAGCTTCAAGAATGTTCCACACTTTATCTGCACACAGAAGCATATCTACCTAGTTGGAAATGATAAAGACCGGATCGGCTATTATAAATTTCGAAAAATGCTCCCATGTAGACGAACGATTTATATGGTAGCTCTGAAGTCAGTTTACCGAGAATAAATGCATTTACCGACAACTGGGTTGAGTTCACTCGTGAGTAGATTTGGATTGAAAAGCACACTTTTGTATGACCCGCTTCTAGCGATGATAGTCCCGTGACCGATATCCGAGCATCTTTGCTAGGAAGTCCTATTCTTTGCACACAATGAAGATTATGAGCCCGTGTCCAACAAAATGCGACAATCGACGAACTGCCCCGATTACCTTGAACCTTTGTGAAAATTTTTGGCAAAATTGTTTGCTTGCGAATGCTTGGTTCAAGCGAGTGGTTACTGACCAGTAGGGGTGCAGTATGAGGAGTGGACGACGAGCATTATGAATAATTTTGTGTTAAGGAAGGTGGGGTAACAGAACTCGAAATAGATGGAACCGACACGGAAATGTTTGTGGAGTCATCCTGATGCACCAACGTGTGGTGACGAGATTTATACACATGACAATAGAAACTTGACCGGCATTTATTAGCGGAGTGACCAATGCGATGACAATTGGACCATGCGGACTGGGCTTTAACGATTTTTCTACGCGAATTAATGTCTGAAGATAGGAATTGGGACAGTAGATGATCACTTTTACACACTGGGCATTGATTATTTGAGGACAATTTAGCATGATGAGTTCTAATTTGATTGGATTGTTTTGAACGCGACGGAACCGAATGATTAATAGTCTGACAAGCTTCTAGCGCATCACACCGAAGTTCAAAAAACTCGATAAGGTCTGAAATCGAGCTATCATCACGAGAACCGACTTCCTCAGCCCATGCTTGCTTTGTTTCTGTGTCTAATTTCGCGAGCAACAGAAATATAAGCCAGGGATCCCGACCGGTTTTATTTAACGCATGAATGGAGGTAATTCTTCGCAGTGATTGGACATTCGGAGTAAACAATGAAGGAAGAGTCAAAAATGTTTGGAAAAAAGAATGAACAATTACATTTACTCGATCGTTGCGCCTTTCGAGTCGATCCCAAGCCTCAACGTAATTTTCCTCTGATTGGCCGCATCCTCACCAAAAAGCGATTTCAAATAATGAAATTTTTGAGTTGCTGTGAAGTCGGGCTTACTATCGACCGAACCAACTATCAAGTTCTTAAAGGATGGCCAATATTTATAATTGCACGAAAATGGAGCACCATTATTTTAGGTAAATCGATGGAAGAGCAGGTGCTCTTTGACGAATCTAACCTCTTTATGAAATTTTTCTGCAGGCTTACGAATTTTTTTAAAACCTCGGGCTCTTGGGATTGCGATTGTTTGGCAGAATGCCTTTCCTGAATGGCCTTTTTTACACCAGAATGTGTCACAAACTATTTGACCGCCGCCGCATGACTTAAGTTTGGATCTGATTATCGTAGAGTTTCTAAGCATGGAAAGGTTTGGCGTTAAAAAAACCATGGGAAAAGTTGTTCTCCGCCGGTGATAAGAGGGCGTTGCAGATCCTTTCCACCACAACGAAAAGAGTCGACACCGGTTTTCAGACATTCTTATTGTGGAAGCATGATGTTTTTGAACGTTCTACCAAGTTTTGAAATTACAAAGAGAAGGCTCTGGAGTCTCGAAAGCAAGATGAAAAGGGATCCCGAATTTATTGCTACTTACAAGAACATCATTGCGAAGTACTTGCAGAAAGGTTGTGCGAAGAAGGTGACAAATGTTAAAGTGAACGTCGTTACTCCAAGAACCTGGTACCTTCCACATTTCGGAGTGTAGAACCCGAACAAGCCCGGAAAAGTGTGTCTGGTTTTCGATGTGGCAGCAAAGGTAAGTGAAGTCTCGCTTAATACCTTTCTATTTATGGGATCAGATAAGCTCAGACCATTGCTGGCGAACCTTATCCACTTCCGAATAAGGCCTGTAGCGGTGACTGGGGATTTTAAAGAAATGTTTCACCAGATGATGGTACAACCCGAAGATCAGGATTTACAGAGGTTTTTGCGAAGGGATGTACCAGACTAGGTCGTTGAGAGCCGTCGGCGCGATAGTACGGAATCACTCTCTGGATAACTATGTGGATAGCTTTAACGATGAAGCAGAAGCAGTTGACATAACAGAGGCTGTTATATTATCTACTCACAAAAGTGGAGGTTTCAATTATGTAACTTCGCGTCTAATCTTAAATGGGTGTTGTAAGCTATTACTATGTTGGACGAAGAGGCTCAACCAAAATTGGAGGTCGATCGAACATCGATGCAGTAGAGATGAGGTACTTGGAATATGCTGGGAGCCAAATGTAGATGTTTTTAAGTTTGAGCTATAATTTCCTCATGTAACTAAGGACGTCATGTTGAGCAACAGATGCCCCACCAAAAGAGAATTCCTGAGTATAGCCATGTCAATCTTCGACCCGTTTGGAATGATAGAGCATTTCGTTATCCATTTGAAATTGCTACTGCAGTCGGTTTGGATTTATGGTGTTCGATGGGACGAAACGATACCCAATGATGTTTTTTGGAAATGAAAGCTGTGAAAAGCGGGGTTGCAGACTTTGTTTCAGCTTAAGGTGCACAGATATCATGACCACTTCCTGTCATCGGCCACTAGCATTGATCTTCACATTTTCGTCGATGCAAGTGAAGAGGCATTTAGTGCAGTGGCCTACAAGAGGGTGGAATGCGGTGAAAGGATTCAAGTGTCCATACATGAAGTATGTCGGATTGGGACAAACTACGAGACGATACCCTACATATGACGTGTAACTATTTACCCGATACATACAAGACCAGTAGAAACGAACCAGATAGACGATAATAACGCAATAGAAAAACGGTAGATCGACGACGTTTACGAGTACACAATAGACACAAGACCAGGTGAAACGAACCAAAGCAAACATACGATAATCACGCGATAGAAAAAACGGACGATAGTCATACGACGTACAGCACAAACCAGAAAGCCGGCACTCGTAATCAAACAGTCGAAAAAACCATTGTGTTGAGAAATGAAAAGAATTTGTAAAATAATAAACTGAAATTTAATAATTAATAGAGTATAAAAGAGAAGAACTTGTAAGATTATAAACTGAATTATAATAACTAATAAACTGAAAAAATATTATATATACAGTGTTTTTGTTCTTCCATACTGGGATCCCACATGTATGGGAGTCAAGGTGTGCTCCAAGGAAACCGATGACGATCCATCGTCGCGAGCTATCTGCTGCCGTCCTTGGTATGAGACTTTCTACTACCATAGTTGAATACCACGGCATGGAATTCAAGAATCTATACTACTGGCTTCGTTCCGATCCCCGCCGGCATAAACAGTTTGTTTTCTTCCGAATTGCCGAGATACTCGAAAACAGCAGATCCAGCTAGTGGCCTTGGATTCTAGGAAAGCTCTCCCTAGCCACTCGAACGCAGTATCCTGCTAGGTTTCGGGTCAAAAATAAGTGGGCAAACGGACCTCCTTTTTTACTGCAACTCTCTAGGTTTTCAAGTATTCGAAGCTGCAACGAACGCCGGCATGGATGATACGATTTCTACGCACGAACGGGTAGACAAGACCCGGAAATTAGGACACTGAAGTCGTCGATTAAAATTCTTCAAACGTTAATAAAAGAGAACTACAGAATTTCTGTAAGTTCGTATTGGAACAACTGGGTTCGGGCTGTAAACACCAGCAACCCGAATATGTTCCCGCAAATAAACAAACGATTTTGGAGAAAAAATCAAAACGACCTTCAGTGTCTTAGAATAGCCCGGACAACAGACAACGAACGGTTACTGACAATAGCAGGTATTGATCCAAGTGAAGCCGCTGATGATAACGACGTCTTTGTGATCGAGGATCCACAGGAGAAGGATGAGGCCATAGGGGCGACTTTCCAGAAAATATATAAGGCCGCTGATACCTTTTGGACCTAATTATGACCTGCACAATCACGTCTTGGTGCACGACTTCTAAATTCGAAATGAAGTAGAGAACTGGCGATCCGAGGGCTCTGGTTTCACCCAGTTCAGCGACGAAAATATGGCAAATAATGTCATTACCAGAGAGGGTGACCTACGCCGTTCATTTCGAAGGAAGAGCTCCATGAGATCTTCGACACAATCAGGGCTAAGAAATCAGTGGGGACCGATGGTATTCCGAACATCGTGCCTCAACATCTTCCTCTAGAAGCGGTGGACATTTACACCACCCTGTTTAATAATGCAATGAATAATGCACATTATCCAGCGCATTGGAAAACGGCGGTGGTTCAACCTATCCCCAAAAACGGAAAGGATATATCCAATCCGGCGAATCTCCGGTCGATAAGTCTCCTTCCGAATATCAGTAAGGTGTTTGAAAAAGTAATCAATAGAGCTCTGTCTAGGTGGGTTGAGGACAAACATATAGTTCCGGATAATCAATTCGGTTTTAAGGCGGGACATGATATTTCACATGCCGCGTCTAAACTGGTATCCGATATCCAATGGAATAAAACTAAAAACCAATGTACTGGTGCCTGCCTTGTTGACTTGGAGAAGGCCTTCAACACCGTATGGTTAGAGGGCCTTTTCTATAAGCTGACTAGGCTGGGGATCAGTAAACCACTCTTGTACATTCTTTATAATATGCTAACCAACAGGCAGTTCATCGTGAAAAATGGTGATGTGACTTCTGTTGGAATATTTCAAATTAAAAATGGTCTTCAGCAAGGCGCGGTCAATTCGCCGACCCTATTCAACATTTATACAAGCGACTTGTTAGGTTTGCTTCTCCGTACTATTGCGTACCCATGTGATTTGATAGCGTACAGAACAGGTCCAAAAATAGAGGTCATTAATACTCTCTTATTCGATAAGATAAGACGATTTTGCGATGAGTTGAAAATCAACTTTCAGAAGTCGGAAACCATTCTCTTTAGGACGCCGTTGTCTGGAGCCTCTAGGGATACCAGGAAAAATTGGCGTAAGTTCTCGATTATTGGACATCGCTGGCAGCCTCTTGCCTGTCGAAATGTAGTCAGATACCTCGGGATCTGGCTATATCGATTTCTGTATTTTGATAAAAATGTAGATGCTGTTCTGACCAGAGCTAAAGGCGCTTTTACCCTTACAAAGAGACTGTTTTATAGCATCCAACTCGATGAGAGGGTAAAGGTAATCTGCTACATGGCCCTTATCCGGCCTATGCGTGTATTTGGATGCCCCGTGTGGTTCAACGTGAGAGCAAGTTTATTGGAAAAGATTCGGGTGTTTGAAAGGGCTTTCCTTAGGGCTTGCCTTCGCTTGTACAGAACACCAGAGTCGGAGTACAAAAATTTTTGTCCTAATGAGGTACTTTACAACAAAGCGAAATACGAGTGGACAACTTCGTAATTAAGCTGACTTGAAAGCACATTGCAAGAGCAATGACCTCGACGAATAACCTGATATCTGGGGCTTACTACCCCAATTACCTTTACCACGAGAGTGTGCGCTCTAACGGCTTCGTTCCACCAGAAGCATTCCTCTACCTAGAACAGATAGGGTTGATCTAGGATAGATCAGCCATCCCGTTAACCTTCCATGTCGCTCGGAAAGCTGAGGACAGGCGACTCAACTAGGACAGAGACGTCGTACACGGCAGTGCGGATCGTCTCAGGTTCAGAAGGGCGGTGGGGAATCGCTATAAGGGGGATGTCGTTCGGCAGCACCAGCATTTCTGGTGGTTGAATGATGGAGAAGATGTTTCATCGTTGTCGTTTCCGTCAATTACGGACCAGCCTCACTAATGAGGCAGAGCTGAACAATCTATTTGCTCTGTGAATAGCGATGGCCAGCTTACATAGGTTTAGGTTAGCATTTAAGAAATATATACATATGTTAGTATATACAAAGATATATATACATATGTTAGTATATACAAAGATATATACTAATATATGTATATAATTATGTATAATATCTATGTGTGTGTATTGTGTATGTAGGTTAGGTAGACTAAGGTTTATTTTAACTTAGATATTAAGTTTTTATAAAAAATTAAGTCCATATGCTAGGTTTTTGTTAGCAATTTTTTTCTTAGTCTTAAGTACAGAAAATAAATATTCCTAAGTAAAATGTAAATAAAGTCGAAAGACATAGATATAAGAATTTAGCGTAGCTTAGAATGCTTTTGTGGGGCCAATAAGTTAATATAAGATTGTTAAGTAATTTTAAGCTAGCATTTAAACATTTTTTGTTAGTATATATGTAATATAATAAAATGCATTTAAAACTGAAAACTGAAACTGAAAGCTTTCATCGCGATTGTCAATTTGATCAAAAACGTTGACATTTATCCACGCAAATTGCTGTCATAAATTGATATTCTTGTCTGGCGCTGAGGACCCCAGTTCGCCAAGCCAGGAAACAAACGAAATAAGAATTACTTACGTTGTAGAATAACGAAATTCATTGAATTACTTTCCCAAAAATTTTTACTTAAAACTTTGCATTTTATTTGAGCCGCGCGCAGGAAGTCACTTCCATAACATCGGCACTGAGAAATGTAATTTTTTTGGCACAGCTTAAAACACTTTTTTACAAAAACAACTTATCCCATTCGTGTTTGGACAATATTCAAAACATGGCAAGTTTATTTCACATCAACAATGTGTCAAAATAGCTATTACTCCATTTATTTATAAAATAAACGTATTCAATTTGATCAAATATTCAGATCAGAAAAAACAAAAAGAAATGACTAAACGTCACTTGGTGATGATGACCCAATGATCCAAGTGTCCGCTAAAAATAGTTTCTTAAGCATCCTTACAGCTTGTGATGCTTTTTTAGTTATCACATGTCGCAGATGTGTTCCATTTAAACTACTAGCCAATGCTATCGATGCCAGGAACAAAGCATAGCACAATAACAAGAGTGCATAACGATTTTGATTAACCCAATCGATAATAACGCTTCGCGTCCTATTCTCATCGGGGAATTTCCTGCCGTAGAAGAACAAGTATCGTACTCTTACCATGTCGTTGTTTGCTATCACAATATAGGTATTGGGAATATCAGTTTTGTGTTTCTCATCTTCTTTGAACTTTACATGCTCTGGATTTATAATGTATTCGCATAGAGCAACACAGGACAACATAGCACCACAATTAGAAGCACCCCAGCTAGCACCAAATGGACTGTAGCCAATACTTACTGTGAGTTGGGATGATAAGTATACACCTTCACCAAATGGACCATTCTTGCACATGGGCTGATGTAGGCCATAATTGATGATTGAATAGAAACTATCTAATTTGTTTCCGTGAAATGCATATTTACTTGGAAAATTTTCTTTTTGTTTTTGGAAGACTTCTTCGGATTTTGAATCCGTTGTTGGGCAAATGCCAAAAATATGACTAGGACGGGCTGTGTCGCCTTTTTGAGCAATCTTTGACATAATGGCTTCATACTCGACTTTTCCAACAGTTTGGATAAACGGATCATTCATTTCAACTAGTACCCAGTAAAGCAAGTCCACCACCTCCGTATCCAATTCGTCAATATTTTCCTCGATGATATTCTTCAAGAGTATCTTCAGTTTCGGAGTGTCTGTGATAATAGCGGTCAACGTCTCAATGTTGTAGATCCCTTGCTCTGATGCGAATCTCGGTGGAAACGGTTTCAATTGCGTTTGAAAACGATAACTCAAGGCAGCCGACACGAAAAGGCTCCATTTAGCATCACAGGCAATGAGATCTGCGCTCAGCAGATCCTTAAGGTAGTAAATCTTCTCCACAAAATCCACACTGGGAAAAGTGTCATTGTAATTCGCTTGTAGCTCGTCTGTCATTTTCTGTGTTTTAACCAACAAAGAAGCAAACTACACAATCAAAACAAACACGAAATGAAACTAAAGAAAATTTAATTGAACGAAGCTGTTACTACGATTTCGTGTCCCTTCGAAAATACAAAGTTGTCTATTAATTAATTGGGGACAGTATTCGAGTTGATTGAAAATTGTGTGCTCCAATTTTTATCAATAAAACGATAAACAAGAAGAATAAACATAGAAAATAGGCGGAGCGCGATTACATGATAAGATGGATGCTAGCACGATAGATACCGTACACGAATCGCTCAAAAAAAAACAGGCGAATTTAATTATTCGGTATTATGGTTTGCGAATCGCGAATGTGCATTCGCTGTCAAAATACTGGCGAATGTAATTACGTTGAATTACGGTTAGCGACTCGCCGAGTTTTCGTTCGCTTTATATGTCAAATTTAAGAATTTGTGTGACAGGGTTGGCGAATTTGAAAAGATGGAAACTTCTATGAACAAACGGCAATAAATAAAGCAACAACATAAGTAAAAAACAATAAACTAATTTGTTTAATGCAAAAAGGCGAACGTTCACCAATGTAACAAGCTGGTGGAGGTCATGGAGCAAAACCTAGAAATTGTCAAAGCACTAGGCAGTTTTGGGTCCAGCAAAAGAATCAGCACTGATTTTTGGGATCGGTGCGCAATTGACCTTAATTCACTGGGGCCTAAAATGCGTGAAGGTTAAGTTTTCAATTACTTCAGTGCTATAAGTTATTCTGCAGCCTTTCATTTCAGGTATGGTTAGATTATAAACTGAAACTCGAAAAAAAGATCACCGAAAAAAAAAAGACTCCGGTGCCACTGGCGGTGGACCGTTTACATAGTTGTCATTGTCTCCATTAGAACAAGATGTCAATTCCTTACTTAGTCTTCAGAACGCTGTTAATCCTTGTTGGCCAATTTTTGGTGCGAGCACAAGCAACTCAGCGAGGGACGAAATGATGTCCGCAGTTGAAGAAACTATTGTGCCTACACATTCAACTCCACTGCATGAAAGAAGCAGAAATACGCACGAACGGGTAGACAAGATGAATTGCAGGTATATGTAAAATCGGCTTCGAAAAGCTTAGATGAACTCGCAAGGTACACTAAGAAAACATATGAGCTGAAAAAATAGGAATTGACTTTGACACGAAAGAAGGAAGAACGCAAAGAAAAGGAAAATGTTGAAAAGAATCGTCGTCATAAGGAAGAACGGGATTTAAAACTTCGAAGAATTGAACTCAAAGCGATAAAATACGGAATGTGAACTATCTTCAGAATACATAAGGACTTTTTTATGGCACAGTTAGTCTGATTTTTTGAAAGAAATACGTTTTTTTGTAGAGTAAGTTTTTGAATTTAATATAAAGATAGAATTGTTTACAATGAATCAAAAATTTCATTTCTTCTTCGTTCACCTTCCCTAAAATCATTAACTGTAGCAAAAATGCATACAGGGCCTTTTCGATGAATTTTGAGGCCCGGCGCAGACTAATAATAGTGCCCCTTAAAAATGCAGATT
This sequence comes from Volucella zonaria, assembly GCA_963966105.1. Lineage (NCBI taxonomy): Eukaryota > Metazoa > Arthropoda > Insecta > Diptera > Syrphidae > Volucella > Volucella zonaria. The sequence goes on from OZ014530.1 coordinate 217,141,203, forward strand.
TAAACAATATGAGTAAATTTTAAAACGATCGCAAAATCAAAAATATTTAATAATAACATTTCCACATCACCCAAGGAGGTAGAATACCAATGCGTAGTTTTTTTCTTTGAGGTTTCCCCAGTAAGCCTATTCCTCTAAACATATAAATACAAATTAAAAAAGATCAGATAAGGTTTACTTGTTAAACATTTCATGCTTAAAATTAACCAAAAAATCAACAACGAAAAAATTATTTGGAACTAATAAATATAAATTAATTACGTTCACGTAACTATTGAATAATTAATAAACCATACACACATATTATTGGAAATGCATGTTTTTTTTGGTAAAAGTAATTGCCCAGGAAAAGAAAAAAGATGAAAATGTTTGAAGCTAAAATTAAATTACTTACACATTTTATAAGAATAAGGTTTCTTTAAAGAAGTCAAAAAAAAATAAGCGTCAGGAACGAAGATGGTCTCTAGTGCTTTTTCTGAATATTCTAGACCTGCCTGCCATAAATTCGTTTATTATCTTCACGCAGTTGAATCCATCTTATGCAGTAGGACGAAAAGATATGAGGAGACTATTCCTCAAGGACCTAGCTAAGGAACTTGTGATGCCTCATACGATGAGACGGAGTGAAACAGCACAACGCTGTCTTGTCAAGGAAGCCACGAAGTGGCCTGTGGAATTCAAATTGCCGGTCCATCAACCCCCGTTCAACCGCTTCCCAAAAGAAAAAGATGGGCGAACTGCCCATATAATAAGCACAAGAAAACCCAAAAACCCTGCTACCTATGTAGTAAACCTTAGGCCAAAGCCCTGGTAGCTGGTGCTGTAATTTAAGATTAATCTTATAATTTGTTACTGATTAATAAAGTTATAATAATAATAATAATAATAATAAGTAGTAATCCAATTTGTGGTGATCACACATTCCACTTACGTAACAATTGTGTCAAACTTCGTTTTCCAAGACTTTTTTACTTTTGATATATGTATATATTTATGTACATTAAATACTATAAACCGTCCAATATAAATTGGCAATACAGGGAAGTTAGGGATGTTTGTCTCTAATTCGCACTCTTTTGTTTTCCGTAAGGTGCTATTCCAACAAAAGTTCTGACAGGGTTTCCGTAGAAAGCATTTCAAATTAGCAAAAATCTGAAAGAATAGTATGTAGGGTTACCGTCCTGTTTTCAGATTGAAATTTTCATTTACATAATATGTTTTATTTACAAAAAATAAAACAACTTTATGCTTTTCCACACCACCAAGAGGTAAGATAAAAGGCGCGTTTTTGAAGTATAACCCAATAGGCCTAATCCCTTTTAAATAAAAAACAAACAATAATAAAAAATTTATTCACTAAGATTAATGTAGCTTAAAATTAAATAAACAAGTATAACAATAGTAAATATAAGTTCATTTATTAAATAACAATATTAACAAAATATTTTATTCATATGAGAAGTTACTGCTGCTGCTGTTGCTCTCTTCATTCAGATTTATAATCAGCCTCTCTACAACGCCGACGTCCATTTCCCACATTTTTGGCTCAAACGTCTGCTCGACGTGTTGGACACACCGATGCCATTTTTCAGGGTCAACGTTGCTGATTGCCGTTTATAAAAGGGTTTTTATTTCCGCCATCTTAAAGGACTCTTTGTGGCTTGTCACGAGTCCCTTCACTTGAGGCTAAGTCAATTCTATTGGGTTAAGCTCGCAGTGATAAGGAGGCAGGCGAAGCACCTTGTGTCCAGCAACTTGTGCAATATCGTCGTTGACGTAGGTTTCGTACTGGGTTGTATGATGATTTACGATGCTCAACACTTCAGCTTTAACCATATCATCCTCGAAAGAAATATTGTTTGGCCGGAGCCAAGTCTTTATGTCTTCTTTTCTTGTTGCAGTAGATGGAGCTTTGTTTTCCTTTTGTGAATGATATAATGCGTTATCCAAAACGATAACAGAGTTGGGATCCAGGCGCGAAAGTGTTTCCTTAAACCACTTCTCGTATATGTCAGAATTCATGTGTTGGTAATAATATCCACTGATACCAGAAAGGAAACATAGAAGTCCAGCTTCTACGAAACCTGTTGAGCTTCCTATGCGCGTTATTATAACCCTCTTACCTTTTCCCGATGGTACACGCAGTCCTGTTGACAATCCCTCGTCAAACGCTTGCCGTGGTGTTAATATGGCTGGGTCCATCCAAACTTTGTCTCATGTGTGCCTTTCGTTGAGCCAAGTCCCATCAGTAAAATGGATTTTTCGGTTTAGTTCCCTAAGATTTTTAATTTCGCGTAAGTATCACCTTCTCCATGTTATGATGTCACTTCTTTCCAAAAGAACACTCTTTCGCTGACGATGGGCAAATTTAAAACCCAGTTTTTTTTAAAACCGTATGTAGAGAAAACCTGCTAATTTTTGTGATTGGCCACAGGCCACAGGCCACGCGCGCCTAAGGGGTTTTGAATACCCTTATACTGTTGCCAGGGCGCGGGCGGAAAGATAGAAGGAGGAGAAAGGTTGTTTTGTGCTTGAAAACCCTACAACAGCCAAATCTAGATGTCAGTGTTATGCCTTCACACGCAGATTTTTCTGACTGAATTCCAAATTATACAAATGAAAACTTGCTGTTCCTAGGATTCGAACCTTGACCTTCCGAGTGAGAAGCGATTGCTACGAGTAGTACCACTACACCACGGCCACCCACGTGAGAAACTAAAAACAGGTTCAGGCTCTTGGGGGCATGACAAACAACTATAGGTATTTGTTCGTGTGAACTCACTTACAGACTTGGGTAGTTTGTTCTCCATAGCGAAGACCTCGGGGACCATCATTCAGGTGCTGCCTGTCTAAAATGTTGAAGCCTCAGACCACTACCTAGTAGAAAGCACGTTAAGAGATCGCGTATCAAGGACAAAATAGTGCTAGAAAAACGCTGTAAGAAGGTTTCACTTTGGACAGCTGCAACTGCAGGAGACTGCCATTCAATTTACTTACAGGGTTTTCTTTAACTTCTACATCGGAAGTGCTACGTCTGATGTGGAAGGTTAGACAAAGCGACCACAATTAAACGATACATATTTATATACAAATCCTCCAACGTTCCAGAAAAGGGACGCTTTTAGTAAGGATGGCTGATCAGCAGAGCAAAAGATCTAGGGACAGAAACCCCTGTAAAGGAAAAGGAAACAAAAAGGAGAAGACGATATCCGGAAATTTTGGAAGAATTATTATATGACGTGCCAGGACCAGAAAACAGGAAATGACCTCTGAAGAAACGATTTAGGCAACATCGATTCTTGATTACAGAAATTCATTATTTACTTATCGCTGATCCTGTCATAGGATTTTTACCATTCAATTGGTATCTTTAAACTAAAATGAGGGGATATACAAAGTTGAGCGCACTCTTATTACAAAAAAAAAATCTAGTTTTAAAAATATTCTCGTTTGTTTCCATATTTGCATTTAATATCTTCATGGAAAAGATACAAAAGTATGTACGCGTGTTGCTGGACATATCATATGTATATAAATGTATTTTTGGGTATTTACAATTGAGATAGCATGTCCTTTGTTTGGGGAAAAATCGTAAAAATTGCTCTAAAATTACTTTATACATTCCTACAGGAATGTATTACATACTTATCATACGAATGTTTATACGTTTAATAGGAAAATTTAATCCCAACGGGAGAATGGTTGCAGCAGTCGAATACAGCAGAGCTGCATTTATATAAAGAGCTTGCAAATTTGATTTCCACTCTTTGGAAAAGTTAACTGCTGCTTCCGTTAAAAAAAAAAACAAGTTAACACAGAACCAGTACCGACTGTAAAAAAAATCAGCCAACTGAATTGGGACGCATTCCTCCTGGAAAATGTGTTGATGAAAAGTTAATATTATTACTCCAATTAAAAGGAGCTTAACTCACATTATCGAGAAATGATACATTTCCCGTGGCTGCCAGCTATTGGGCCGTCAGAATTAATACTCCCCCAAATTAATTTTGAAACTATAAAGTAGTTGCGGGAAGCACAAATTAATATTGATTTGCGTTGCGTTTATCGGAGTAATTCACTAACCACTCTCTTTATTTCCAAGATTAAAAAAAATATAACTTGCATTTGCAAGTCGGGTCGGTATGTAGAAATGTGGTTGAATTCGATTTTAAGTAGAAAAATAATAATTTAATATTTTATATAAAGGTTTGTTTTAAATCTTTCGAAAGTATTTATCTTAAATTGAGCTATAGTTTTTATTGCAATAATTCGAAAACACAATTTTTTGATCCTCGATAATACAGTGCATAAAAAAAGAATCTTACTTCAAGCACCCAGTTCGACAGCACCATCTACATACTCGTATGTACGATGCACACAGCCAAAGGAATAGGCCACTGTACTCCCTTTATTTCATTTTCTGTTGATTTACCAGTGCCTACAGTACCACCACATAACATACCACTTCAGCACCATTTATTTTTTTTTAAGTAGCGCGCGCTCAAGGGGTTAAGGTACACTTAAAATGTTTGCACACAGCGTGGGCAAAAGAAAGTTAGTGAGGATAGAAAGACAGGTACCGATGTATATTGGTTTTAAATGTTTATGAGTTATAATGACTAGGAAATAGGGAGCTCGCCAGAGCATTCCACAAGCGAGTTGTTCGGCTTCAGACTACGTCCGAAAGTGGGCTTGAGGGTATACTGATGAGCATTCATAGCCAGGCAGGTGTTACGGTTGAAGGTTTGAAGGGGCGGAATGTTACTGGTGATTTCTATGGAGCTCTGGTGGTGGAAATAGCGACAACACAAAGTGAGACACGAGACATTTCGCCGGTGTTCGAGAGTGTGCATTGACTGGGTGCTATTAGCAGCGCATATGAGTTTTACGCACGGTTTTGAATTTTATCTAGCAGGTGCAGATATATTTTAGGCGCACCTGTACTCCAGTTCTGGGTGGATAAATTATATATTGAAGCCAGCTCAGAAGGGGAAAAGTATTTCTTATATTCATGGATAATGGCTGGGTGTTTAAATTTTACTTTAATGACAACACACAGCATTGTGCTTTGGAAGCATTAAATTCCACTCTGTTGATAGGTCGCCAATTGGTTATTCTGCTAATATCGGAATATAATGAGCTTAACATACGCTGGCGTTCCCATTTCACAGCCGAAGAGCAGGGACGAGAGTACCTGCAGCTTGATGCGAGCATAGGTCGGACACTCACAGAGAACACGGTCATCACCCTCACACCACACTTTGCAAGATGTTGTATCACATGATACAAATCTAAAGGTAGTATCTTGCGCACGTGTCAACAAAAGAAATAAATCCAATATGGCTGACCGATGCGACATCAATTTTTGTATATGTTTATTAGTGCTTTGAGAAGTACCTTCGTTTGAATCCTTTATGAAAATGTTTCTTTATTTATAGTTAAAGCCGATTGCCATTGCAGCTAGTGCTTTTAGTTTTATTTAGCATTTAGTTTGAACTAATTGTTAATAAATAAATAATAATAATAATAATATTTATAGTTGAAATATTAATTAATAGAAATTCAAAAACAACAATCGCTTGTGATTTAGTGCCGTGGTGTCTGAAAATAAATTTAATATTTGTGCGTATGAGGCAAAAAGACGACTTCTATTGTTTGAACACATACTTACATATATAAATAAAATTACCTATGGCTATTATTTTATAAAATTGTTTTCGTTATTTTTCTTTTACTTTTTATTAAATTATTTTCGATTGCATAATTAAGGTGCTTAATTCTGAAATACATTCGCGACCGAAAGAAAATTTCTTTGACTTTTCTTTCGAAAGGTATGTTTATTGATAAATTTAGCAATTGTTGTAAGTAACTACGACAATAAACTATTTCATTCTTATTAAAGTTTTAAAAAACTGCCTCCATTCTTTCCATATTAGCCATCATGTGGGCGTTAGGTTTTTGAAGAAATACCTGCGTCAGCTAATTAGTCCAAGTAAATGACGGTCCTTGCTACATATCTTGAACAGATAAATAAGGATTTTTGATCCTATTACAAATGTAGACTGCCAAATGCTCCAATCCATCGTACTGCAAAGATTCCAGTCCATCCACCAGTTCTTCAGTCGTTGGAAAGTCAGGATTTAGTGTCATTAGACGAGTGCTACTTAAATAGCCCGTACCTTCCGAATCTGGTGTGTCATCTACTGAAGTATTGCCTGCGAAAGATACAAATAGTATATTGTGTTGAATTAAAATAATTACTTGAAAAAAAGAAACAAGATACACCTTTCAGTGATAAGCTTCCTTCATTTCGTCCAAGTATATATGACTGAAGTCGGTGCATAAATTCCAACCGGTTTGGATTATCATATAGGCCAATTGAATCGTTCCGAAAAAATTCTCTAAAACATCTTGATTTAGCCTGTATGTCAGTAAATACGAAATATCGTATTCAGTTTTCTGGTCATTGTACAAAAGTTTTAGAATATTAATCGCCATGATAATGCCGAAATGTGATGTAAAATTTTTAAAAAGACGAATTTAATTCAACAGTACCTTTCTGGAAGGGCTGAAGCGATTCTGAAATTCCAACATCTTGAACTCATTCGCGACTGTCTTAATAAGGAACTCTTACGTTAAGACAATCGAACCAATCATTCACCTGAAATTGTAAATATGTTTGTAGTATTTGATATTAAAGAAAAGTACTTCTTTCAGATACCCGTTTTAAAAAATTCAGAACACTTAGGCCATCCTTCGGAACTTAGTTCACCCAAACTGCCAGCATGCATAATAGCTTGAGCGACCGTGTGTGAAAAAAGTTTTGTAGCTAGCTTCACGTCTTGACGCTCTGCACCTTTAGTATTCAAATTCATTAGTGACATACTTACTTATATCAGACTTACATCAGACTTATCATTCGGTTTTGAAATAAGTTCTTCAACGATTCCTTTGGAAATCATTTGCCCGTCCAAAATGAAACCATCACTATCGACAAAGTTGTTCCTGATGAGTTTTAAAAGATGAGGCACGTCAGCAAATACATATACTTTCTTCTATTCATCCGTTGGATTTCGGAAAAAAGATGTTGTTACAGTGATTTCAAGTTTACGCAGTAAGCCTTTGATTTGTCCCCCAATGATCACAGACCACTGCACTCACATTAAAACCACACGCACTTAATGGCTCAATAATACTAAAAAAGTATTCGTTTGGTCATGCAAAATTGGCTGTTTCCAATTGCCAAACAAGCCCCTTATCATTGACACTTGAACGTATTTTGTAGCTTTAAGCGTCTAATCTTTGCGTTTGTCGTACACTATTTTCTCTTTGACTTTAATTTCGTCAAATGAAAGTGCACAGATTCTATCCATTTCTTCCATATCCACATTTTTCATTATATCCAATACGGGTTGAATTATTCCAGGACACACATCTAGCTTTGAGCACAACTTTTTCAAAGTGTAATTGCATCTGGAAGAGGATACTGCTTTTCCCACAGCAATTGGTAAACTCGGGGGCCAGCTGCATGTATGGCTATTGCATTCGCAATATCTTCAGATGATCATTTTATCCGCTTGTGAGGGCATTCCAATTTCTTTATTTGCCCCTCGCCAAAAATATGGTCAACGGAATCAATGACTTTTTCTTGTTTCCAGATCTTAGCTTTCAGCTCTGCTATTTGTTCCAGTAATCTGGAACGCGCGTTAGACTTATTTTTTAGTGAGAATATGTCGGGGTGAGCTCCTCAATTTGCGTACTACAATTAATCATTGTATGTTCAATTTGTGATCCGCAGTCTAACTTAGTAGTCTCCTCGCCTGGTTGTGTGGAGCAATTGATATTGTTCGAAATAAAAAAATAGTTGATGTTAGTATACCTGAAGAACGAGTATAGGTAATAATTAATCTGCACTTGCCTGGAGATAAAAAGTCTATTTTGGATACGTAAATCCCATTCGGAAACGGAACGCACTGCACCTTCTTTGAGACGTTTTGTTTTTAAAGATATACCACATTGTTCATACAGTGGGTTTTTGGGCACAAATCACTTTTTCAAAATGTTTAGAACAAATTCGTGCTGTTTTCGTGTTGAATTTATCTTTTCGATGACGCAAAAAATGAATGATATGATATATCTTGAATCCCAGTTTTATTTTTAATGTTTTTATTGTTCACAGAACACCCAAACACTGTTCAGCGCATTTTACCACTTTTAATCTTCTGTATCCACTTTAAATAAAAATATAGCCAATGTAATCAAAGTTTTTTTCGTCTAACTATGTCATGGACGGCGGCTGTATTGAGAGAGTTTGACAGATACAAGTATATTATATGTACCTTGGTTGTATCACTCATGCAAAGTAAACTTATATGCTTAGCAAAAACGTGGTGGCCTATTACGACGACAGTAAGTAGTACCATATAGTCTTTTCTACTGAATTGCAGCAGGAAGCCGTTGACCTCGTAGATACACCAGAGGTCAATGGAAGCTCTAACCGAGGGCGCAGGCGTTTCAAACAAAAATTTAAATCGTACGAAAAACACTCTTGAACCTTGCCAGTTCATCGGCAAGATCATATTCCGTGATTTAATTTTGACCTGGGACCCAAACAAGACTCAGTGAATTCAGCATTCCGACTTCAGGGAAGTTTTTCATTCTCAAACTAGCTTAGAAGGAGTGAGAGAGTTTAGTAATGCTATATACCTTAGCTCACCCATCCGACAAGCATGGGGATCTGCGCGGCCATAAATCGGGAAGTTGTCGACCGACTAGGCCAGCAGCGCAATAGCTCGGATAACAATTCATCCACAGTTGGCCGCCCTTGCCAATTATTAAAGGACAATGATCTTCGAATCTACATGGGGTATGTTCGGATCCTTAACAGATTACGTGCAGCCGAACAACTAGCGGAGATCTTTGGCTGCTACAAAGCAGAAGTAACTGCAACCCAAGAAGTGCGATGGTATGGACCGCACGTAAGAGAATTAAAAACTATTACCGTTAATATTACAGACATTCGGTGTGACAAGTATTTATTCGGATGCGGGGAACAAATTTTGTGCTTCAGTTAAATAAGCCAAAGCTTTACCATGGAAGGTAAATTTCCCAACATACGAGATTACTTGTCTCATGTGAGATGCCAATATAATCATTTTACACAGTTCGAATCGTATTCATCCAATGCGAATTTCCTACGCGTTGGAAATTTCCCAAGGAGCAGCCGGAAAAGGCTCCGACTGTACACATAGGCTAATTTCTTTTTTTTGGTGGGTGCGTAATGTAACTATGGCTAGGAAACGGATTCCACAAATTTATATCCAAAAAGATACCTGGTTAATTCGCGATCAACAAACTAAATTGATCATACCGCAATCGGCGCAAGGCACTCCTTCAGTGTTTTGGACGTCCAAACGTTGCGAGTACTTATCATCGTCTAGAACCATTACCTTGTTATAGCTAAGATACTGAAGCGGATATTCATAACAGCACAAAGCCAGCGAACCATTGTGAGAAAATTAAACTTCGAACGGGTATAATCGCAAGAGACATCTAGGTCCTTTTCCGATCAAACATCGAACGTGGAAGACCAGTCGCATCACTTCCAAATAGCAATAAGAGAGCCCGCCTCTGATGTAGTGAGTTCCAACCGGCCCCAACACAGAAACCCTGGGTTCGATAACAAATGCGGACCTTCAAATCTAGAAAACTGGTGGACATACACAGCGCTTTGCAGAAAATAACGAGAGTTCCTTCCGAGTTCTACGACCAGAAAAGAAGGAAAGTATATAGGCTCCCCAGATGAAAAAAGAACACTAGAAATGCTCGATCGAAGCCTTAGAGAGGTGCATTCAGAAGAATATAGGGTTCGGAAGTCCTACCAAAAAATATGAGTAAAACGAATATACCAATCCTGTAAAGACCGAACAGAAATCTGCAAGGATGGAGAAGTAAACCTCTCGTCCAACCTGGACGAAGACAGACAACATTTTTAACCACCCAACTAAGATGAAGTCAGGACAGCAATTCCCAACCTTAAGTCCAGCAAAGCTGATGGACCCGGTGAATTAATTGCCAAGCTGTTAAACACAGCAGTTGATGATTAAATATGAATCATACATCAACTCATCTCCAAAATCTGGGTCGAAAAATTTATTCCCAACCAATGGAACCTCAGCATTTTTTGTTCGATCCGAAAGAAGGGAGATCACCTGAAGAGCGCCAACTAAACTGGAATAAGTCTTCTCAACATCGCATATAACATTCGTAAACAGTGTAACCGGCCCCTATCTGTGTGATTTTAGACCAGAAAAGTCCATCATAGACCAAAGTTTCTCATTACGATGCAGGTCTGGGAAAAAACCCAAGACTTCCATATCGATACAAACCACTTCTTTATCGACTTCAAAGCTGCATATGAAAACATCGAAAAAAAGGAACTGTAGATGGACGTGATTCCTTTTGGCGTCCCTGTCATGGTCATTTGACGGTGCCTACGATGGAGGATCCAGGCAATCTGCAAAGTTCGGTATTGAAGCCCCCAATGTCAGAAAAGAATTTAAACAAGTCGATGCGTTGTCATGCGATTTTTTCGACATCGTTCTTGAAAAATTCGTGCGAGACTCACAACCTCAGAGCCACCATCTTTCAAAATTCTGTTCAGTTAGTTGCATATTCAATGACATTAACATAATGGGTACATCACACTGAACTGTCAATGGAGCGTTTGCGATTATTAAAGCAGAAACGGGAAAGATGGGCTTTGATTTAGATTTTTTATGTTTGTTTATGTTTGAGCTGTTCCAGACCGTGTGGTGTGCGTTTGCGTGGCAGCCTACAATTAGTTGCAGGTTCTTCTTAGTACAGTAGTCCACCAGTCCCTTCAGCGGCAAGAAGTCCAAGTCGCTGGAGTCACCGGGCAGGTAAGCTGAGAATATAACACCTTCTGTCGTACCTGCATTGGTATGCAGCTCAGCTTTTGCAGCTACCAGATGATTGTTGGTGTATTCTGGAATTGGAAAGAGTTTTGTATTATTATACTCGTAACTTAAGACACATGATCTGGTTTTTCCAGGGTTAATGGAGTCCCTTTGTGTGGTTTTTAAGGGTGTATGGTTCCTGGATAAAGGCGGCGTCTATGTGATTAACTTGAATGCACTTTAGTCCCATTTTAGTAGTTATTGCTGGGAGGCACTGGCAGAGTTGCCATTTGGAGACAGCTCACTAGATGGCATCTAGTGATCCGGGCATAGAGATAATGTCTTTTGATGTTCCGGCATTAGAGCTATTGTCTACATCCATTGAACTGTCTGTGCCACAATGCCCCTCGTGCGAGATTGAGGGGCTGTAATCTTCGGAATGGCAGTGTTTTTTTCTGCTTGTGTTAATCCTTCGATGCGGATCTGTATCTTCAAGAAGTTAATAAATAGCTTGCACTTGTGCTCCATCAAGTATTTATTTCATTTTTCGTCAATAGAGAAAGTCACTGTCTCACCTCTGCTCCTTTCCTTTGAAACCATGAGAATACGCCAACCTGTTGTGGAAATGCCAGGATTCTACTTGGCGATCCTTGACAGGATGACTTCCTTCGACATTTTATCATCGTCTGGGAGGAAGATAATACAGGTGTACAGTTTGGGGATTTCACTTCCCTGCATTGTACGGAGTTTGGCTTTTGGTCGTAGCTTTATTTTCTTTACCGTTGATATGAGCCAGTTTTTTGTCCCTGTGTGGTGGCAAGTGATGGATAGCAAACCATCCATTGATGTGAATTCAACAAATTTGAGGGGACAGTTTTTGTCGGCTTTGTTCACCTCGATCGAGATGCATTTCATGCATTATTGCAACCTTACATTGGGTTGATGCGCTCTTATAGGACAGCCCTGACGTCAAAGGTTCTGCTGTTATGTAGCTGACCAAGGGTTTATTAGGGCTCCTGCTCTTACTTACTTCCTCTCTGGGTCCTTTGTTAGAACTTGAGCGAGTTTTAGTGTGAGAGGTGTATTTCTCACCTTGGTTCGGTGCGCTTGATTTTCCGGGAGTTCCGATCATCTTAACTACATCTGTGCGCTTTTGTATCTCTGGATATGGTCTGTGTTTTTTGGGGTGTTGTACCCTTGGCGAGTTGTCGGCTGATCGGTATCTTTTGGATGTGCAGGGTCTGTCGCTATCTTTAGCTTGTTTCTATGCTTTCCAAGCATGATCTTTTCGCGCATAGATCTTCTGGCATCCTCCGCTGTCATGCCGTCCCTGAGGGTGCTTTAAGGGGGAGGTCGACAAGTTCATCCAAATCTGAAATGGAACAAAAAGTAGTGGAAGTTGTTCGTAATCAAAACCAAATTCACAAAAGGACTTCGACTGATATGTCGAATCAGGAAAAATCCCCGAAGATCGCCCGCTCAATAGGGGGACGTAGATATGCACCCACTACGTAAGGAAGCCCGAAGGATTTATTTGGAAGAGAAGTGAAATATCTACAAATAAAAGTAGAAAGATTCGGATTGTGAGATTATCGATTGCCTGGTCTGAAGCACGGGCAACACTGAACTTTACAGACGAAGGTGTCATACTGGATAGTAAACTTCTTTTGATAAAATATGTTACGTGAGAATAACTGTAAGAAGCTGTCGGTTTTCTGATAGTGCACACGAGCTTCAGTGAAAAAATGGAGCTTGTTACCGAGGAAGATTGTCATCTACACGGCTTTGATAAGGTCAAAGCTATCACAAAAATACGTATCTGATGCTTTTAGCAAACACCAAAAACGGTCTGTCTCGGCTGTATGGTGGCTTTCTCCCGCACCTCTGACTCTATTCTAGACACACTAATAAACCCCTTCCACTTAATATTCACATCCTAGGCTGGATTCTAAAAATATGTTCCGTAGAATTTTGCGCTCCTTTGACTGCGGTATATGAATTTAGTCAGAGAAAAGCATGTCCGAAGCATGGAATCTTAGCGTCGCTTCTAAGACCCAAAACAAAGGAGACCCATTCGTCTACGCCAACTATACAAGATGAAGTCTCCTAAACATTACTTTACATATGGTGAGCGTCTAAACCCATTTGTAAGCCCAACCGTGGGTGGGTTCAATACCAACCGTACCCGAAAGATATTCTTTTTTTCATGAAACTAAAATCTCGTGAGATGAATGGTTGCCTAAAATACAACATCAAGTTAATTTACACTAATAATCTAGTGTCCCAATTAAATGTTGTATGCCACCCTTGAAGCGAAATAACCACGGAGCCCAAAAATATTTCTCTGTATCCAATTTGCCAAAAAAAAACATTTTTAAAAGTAGGTAGTACCCTCTTGAGTACTAAGTTCTTTTTCTAAAAAAAAAAACAACCAACTTGCAATGCGGCTCTGGATACAGCTGGTGAGAGATAGTGATAGCTGCCTGCAGAAGCTTGTTTGTTGAGGCACAGTTTCTCCTCGGCCATCTGAGTAGGTAGGAAAGTGTGGATACGAACAACAACGCTTTATTTTACTTGTCCTTAAGAAAACTTAAGTCTATCATTCCAGCGGAGATATATGCAATTCTAGATTTTCGAGGACAAAGTGGCCAAGTATGGCAATTTACATTGTTCTATTTGGGCACAAGCTGTTTTGGTGATCATATCTTTGTCGCAGATGGCACCTCTATGTCCTAAAAGGTGCACTGAATGTGCGCTACTTTTGACAAATTCAAGTTCAGTTTTAGAGTTTTCGCCTATTATATTGAAATCTCTTCAATGCACGTTTGTCAAAGAATATGCCACTCAGAACACATTGATAGTTTTTGATTCATCCATATACTTAGTAGGTCATTCGATAGCTCTTCAACCCATCCAGTAGAAACTTGCTTTCAACTGGGACACTGAAGCCATAATCGAGATAGGAAAAATATACAGCAGTTAATATTTTGAGTAATCTACTGTTTGGCTTGACAATCGACATCAGGTTTCAGAGACTCTTACATTGCTGGATAAATTTCAAATCTATGACACTTCACATCAACCTCCGTCCGCTTACCATAGATGTTTACATGCAGTAAATAAAGAAGCATAACGCATGTATCAGTAGAGGGAAGACTTAAATACCTTAAACACCGGTGTTGTTGCCTGTTTCTCTGTTGCCTTCTACAATATGGTGTATCTATGTTGGATGCGGATACACCCTTTCGCGCAATTTTTCTGCTGGATATTTGGTTTTGAGTTCAGCACGAATAGTCTCGAAAGCGCTTTAAAGATTATATCTGTTTGTATGTACATATATCACTTGCCTCTAAACAAAGACCGTTTCGTCTAAAAATGTTAAGAAAACCACTCAACACTCACTAAATGTCCAAATGAATCTATGATACCCCTTTCGTCATTTTTATCAATTTCAATCTTTAAACCTTCAGCAATTCCAAATCCATTTTCCAATACAACCTCAAGCTCATTTCATTCGCTCTGCTTGGTCTTTTTCCTGTTTATTTTCGCTTCAAACATTTTCCACTTTACTGCAAGGGTACTTCATTCCGGTTCCGTGAACTAAGAAAATACCACAAAGCAGAGAAGTTTCATCTTTCCTTCTAGCTCTTTTTAGTTTGTTGTCTTTTTTTCTTTTCCCCTTCTCTGCTTCAACCGGTGAAATGTAATCCCTTGAAAAGTGGATAAAAAGGTATCCTTAAAACCATCATAATAGCCGAAGCCATTTCAGGTAAACCCATTAAATTTCACGTCCTTCTGTGGAAAACTGATAGCTTAATTCCGAGTCGCAATTTGAGGTCAAAATGTCTGTATGTATGTTTTTGGAGTGTTTTAGGAGTGCGGGATAAATGCCATGCAACTTATAGACGAAGGAGAATAAACGAAAGTAAACAGGAATTAGGACGTCATCTTTATTTATCCACTAAGCTATGAAAGCGTGAGGAATTACTTACATTCTAGGTACAGTAAGGTTTGGTGGGAAGGAAGAAACCTCAAAAGCAATTTAAATTGAGCGGAAGTATAAGAGAGGTTACTGCTATGCAATAAGCAGATATAATGTGCGGTATCCCTGAGATGCCACCGAACGTGATGTATCAAATGTGATCATAAAGTTTTATGGTCCACCCTTATGGTTGTATGGATGACTTTGTGGAATATATGGATCTCCGTTTTAAATTAAGAACGCGTAATAGAAAGAAATAGGCATTACGGTGAGGCAGCCTTTGTCCTAAGAATCACAATTAATTGGTATTCAACAAATCGTTTGAAAGTTTTGATGACCTGTTCCGCCTATTGAGTCGTCAGTTTCCTAAGGGACGCTGTCGGAGCTACAGACAATCAACATCTTGTAGAGCATGAAAACACAAAGGAGATCCAACTTAGACTTGAGGCCTACATTTAACCCGCCGTAGGGTCCACCTACCGTCAAACCGATTACTATAAAGACAAGCCCCATACCAACAGACTCTTGACAAGAATAAAGTACATAGGAAGTGGTTTTAAATTTGAGGACAACTTACCTTTTTCTTGTAAGAGATTGAGAATATTTGGCAACTTCAAATTGAAGATGATTAGTCTAAAGGACTATGAGGTCTCTGCATGACAACTTGCTGGTTAGAAGAGAAGGAAAACATTGTAATGAAAGAATCGTCTGATTAAATGCAGATAATGTTTTATCAGTGTCAGGTTTCATCATTTTATTCAACTTAAAAAGGAGGGAAAAATATCGTCGTTATCTAGAAGTGAGTTGTCGAACTAAGGATAATGCAAATTGTGTCTACAAAATGTGAGGTATCACTATATAAGTCCGTGACTTTTGGATTAAAACACAGATTTTTTGATAAAAAAATAATTTTATTTTTCAACGTAGTCTCCCTTGAGCTCTATACACTTTGTCCAACGCTTCTCCAATTTTTTTATCCCTTCCAAAAAAAATGATTTGTCGAGGTCCTCAAAATAGGCCTTTGTTTGCGAGATGACTTCATCATTGGAGTCAAATCTTTTTCCACCAAGCCATTTCTTCAGGTTTGGGAACAAGAAGTAGTCGCTCGGAGCCAAATCTGGAGAATAGGGTGGATGAGGGAGCAATTCATAGCCCAATTCATGGATTTTTGCCATGGCAACTGCACATGTGTGCACCCTTGCATTGTCTTGGTGGAAAAGAACTTTTTTCTTGGCCAAATGAGGTCGTTTTTTTTTCAAATCGTCATTGAATCGGTCCAATAAGTTGGCATAATATTCCCCATTGATTGTTCTTCCCTTTTGAAGGTAGTCAATGTGGATTATCCCGCGTGCATCCCAAAAAACAGTCGCCATAACTTTATTGGCTGACAAACCCACCTTGGCCTTCTTTGGCGCCGATTCACCCTTAGAAACCCACTGTTTTGACTGTTGTTTGTTCTCTGGTGTGTTGTGATGGATCCATGTTTCGTCCACGGTTACAAAACGGCGCAAAAATTCCTCCATATTGCGATTAAACAACGCCAAACCTTCCTGTGAAGTTGTTACACGATTGCGTTTGTGGTCGACTGTGAGCAAACGCGGCACCCATCTTGCGGAAAGCTTTCTCATGCCCAAGTGATCATTCAAAATTGAAACCACTGAGCCATGCGAGATTCCTACGGCTTCCACAATCTCTCGCACTTTCAATCTTCGGTCGGCCAACACCATATCGTGAATTTTTTCAGTAAACCACTTTTTTACCATTGAAATCGATGGTGCAGAGTCCCCATAGTATTTATCAAGCTTAGCCTTGGTCTCGGTAATGGGTTTTTTTCGCAAGAAATAATGCTTAATAAGCACTCGAAATTCACTTTTTTCCATTTTCTCCTCAAATTAGTGAGTAGTCTGATAAAAATAGCTGTCAAACACAAACTAACTGACGCAGCAAGTTTAAATTTTGACAGGAGTCAACTGACAGATGCCTGTTGACAGGAGCAGTGTTGCTGTTTCAGTAAAGAGGTCAGAAATTCAACGGACTTATTGACCCGCCCTCGTAAATAGCCGTAACCAGACCAATTATATCCTACGCGTCGGTTACCTGGTGGAACCTGCTTTCACGATAAACTTCATCGCTGCTTTTACCAGACTCCAAAGAACGGTCTGTCTCGGCTGGAATGGGGCTTCTCCTAGCACGCTTGACTCTGCTCTAGACGCAGTGATGAACGTCTCTTCCCTTGATATTCATATCATGAACTTCGCTCTCAATGTCATCTTTCATTTAAAGAGAAGTTATCTATGTATGTTACGCTTTGATGACCGCCGCCTTTTGACTCTGGTTTTGTGAACCAGATGATGCAATGACACCATAACACCGGCTGCAGAAAAAATTCGAAATCGTGGTTCCTTGTTCCCAGGAATGTAGTCAGGTCTCCACGAGTGGCTACAAAACTGCTTTAGGATTTCACTCCTCGTCAGGAAACTTGCATCAGTCTTCCAAGCGGAGATATACGAAATTCTGATGGCGGCGAACTATATTGTAAGGAATAGGTGGGAGAGGCGAAGTATATATGTATGTATGCACATACATTTGTATCGACAGCTAAGCTACGATTTAAGCCTTGCTAGATCCTCTTACGACTGCCAAGATTGTTCGAGACTGCAAGACTTTGCATGTGTGCTTGACATAAGTGATACAACATCTGACACGCTTGCTGTGAAAACAATGACGCCACCGCGGAACACTATCTCTGTGAATGAACGGCCTAAGCTAGCATCAGACTGTAGAAAGTCGGCACTGACGTGATGTGTGCTAGTACTGCCGGCAATTTATCACTGAAATGCTTACTCACCTTCCTTCGGAATACAGAAAAATTCATATAATGGGAAAACACAAGGATGGCAGGAGACTAGTTCATTTCTGAGAGCTCTGTTCCAACAGAAAAAACGGCAATGTAACGCGTATAACCATATATTGGACC
This sequence comes from Volucella zonaria, assembly GCA_963966105.1. Lineage (NCBI taxonomy): Eukaryota > Metazoa > Arthropoda > Insecta > Diptera > Syrphidae > Volucella > Volucella zonaria. Next base: position 217,159,081 of record OZ014530.1, read on the forward strand.
AAAGAACCAACACCTCCTTGTTATGTTGATCTAACTCTTTTGGGAAGACCTCCAGCAGAGACGACAGAACAAGCTGGCTATCGCTACTCGATTTGAAGTAATGGGATATAAGATGAAAAAGAAGGATAAAAACACCGGCATACCAAGCAACGAGTTCGCGATAGCAAGTTTTTAAGGACTAGATGACTTGCGCCAGGCTTAATGAAGATGCTGTAAGTGACATTGTAAAAATGTTGATGCAGTCAATGTTGATGCTGCCAATCCCACGGGGCATTACACTTTTTATGCTAACCTTCGAGAAGATCAAAAATATTTTAAAAATATGTGAAATAAAAGCGATTCTCAATATGGTTATCAAAATTGAACCTCTGCTTAAGAATTTAAGATGAACTCCTCAGTGCAAATGTTTGCAAGGATTCATTCACTCGTAAAGTTATTGCAAACCAGAGCCATGCTGTATTAAATACGCCGGAATTCACCTATCCACAGAGTGTATTAATTGAAATCGAAAACACACAGCTAATTACGGAGGCTACGAAATAGCCAAGGATCTAGAAAAGAACGAGGCAAATATCTTAAAGCAAAGAAAAGACAAAGCCTTGGAAAGTAGCAAAAACTGAAGAAAAGCCATCCTTCCATTGACGTTTGCTTGATCTCCGGAACCCATGTGAAGAAGGGATCATGTGCCCAAATAAAAGTCTTTAGAGTGCTTGACATCCGTCGGAAAAGGCAAGAGCTGGATCATTCTTGTACAATAAAGAATCTATGGAACATGACGAAGACCTACAAATGGACCTCGAAATTGTGTAAATAATCGCGGTACGTGTAAGAATCAAGACATTTTTTTTAAATTTTTAAAAAAACCTTTAATCCCCTTGAAAGTACTCTCTAGTCTCTGCTGGCACAAATGCACTTTTATTCTGTTGTTCAAAGTATTCATTAAACTTGGATGTGATACTCGACAGCGCCTCCATCATTTTCTCCCTCACCTCGGCGACATCGACAGGACACTTTCCTTTGATGACTCTTTTTATTCGGAGCAATAAAAATAAGTCGCAGAGAACAAGGATGGGTGAATACGGGAGATGCGGCACAGACGTCATGCCTTGTTTGGCCAATGATTAGCATACAGACATGGTAGTGTAAACAAGAGCGTTATCATGGTGAAAAATTCAGTCGTCCAACTGCCTCAAATTAGACGTCCACCGCCTGAATTATTGCTCTTGCGCAATCTTCGCAAAATTTCAGGTAGAAAGCCTATTTAATTGTGTCAAATGATCATTGTTTTCACGTTTGATTTCACTTGGCAAGTTTTCTTTTAAGTCTTCTATTGGCTTAGTGCTGCTTTGTTTCACCATGATTGCACCATGATTATCGGAACTCTTCTATCACAGCATGCTTCCACGCGGCCTTGTTTTTTCCAGCAGTTAATAGTCGAGCCACGAATTCAGCAGCCACGCTTTTCATCCCCAAATCTTTAGTTAACATTCGCTGAACCGAACTTCATGTCATTTCAGACAGCACGACTACTTCTTCAATGGTATGTTGTCGAACTTCCAGGATGGTCTCAACAATTTTTCCACCATTTGCATCGGCTGGGGCTGTGGCATGACAACCAGAGTGAAGTTTATTATAAATTGATATCTCAACTCTTTTGAAACGCGAAAACCACTCAAACGTTGAGTTTTCCCAATAGCATCATCCTTGTAGGCTGTTTCTTATATACCAATAGCCGAGCAAGAAACAAAATTCTGCAGCCGCACGCTATTCACTCGGATCAGCCATTACAAAAATAATGAACAGACAAAACATCTGTCACAAAAAATTTCACACAAGCCGGAAACTTTATAACCGCCGCCTGACACCTGGTGTACTGACTTGTAGCTCTATAAACTCTTGCCGGCAGAACCGCCAACCACAATATCAGTGCTGTTTCTTTTAGGTACCCCCTCGTATGCAGGGTTCAAGTCTAAGTTCAAGTAGCTCCACGATTGTATCCGGACCCGGGGGTAGAAATGGCGACGCCATCAAACGTTTTAAGGACTACCATTTTTGACTTTACGTTTTACGACCCTTGACAGACCATGGTCTGCGGAACAACTCACAGAGGCCCTAGACTGCTATAAAGCATTCCAAGAAACGCCATGAGATAAGACGGGAAAAAAGCGGATGGAAAACTACTGCTACCACAAAGGAATAGGACGCTTATTTGGATGTTTATTTGCTATTCGAGGCAGATTTCGTCATGTAGGCGAAAGCATTATAATAATCCGCATCAGGGATAAATTCAGAAATATGATATAAGACTGATTTGGCTTCATGCTCCTAACGGGATACGGATGACAGCATGAATGACGTTAGCTTTGAGAACAAAATTGTGCTGGGAGATCTTAACGCCACGCCCCGTTATTAGCCAGCACGCGGTTTCACACAACTTGGCTTTCTCATAATCGATGCAGATTATAGATGAGTCAATTTTCCGACTAGCCAATATCGACTCGGACCATTATCTTGTTATTGCCAGGGAACGAATGCGTACATCACAGACACAACGGAGTTAGATAAGACCCCCAAAATACGACATAGAAAAGCTGCAATAGCAAGAGATCACAAGAATCTTTGACGATAGCGTTTCTCTTAAACTATCTCAAAATCCTAGCCCGCATACAAAACCATAGAACATTAGTGCGAGCCATCAGAGAAGTTGCTTCTGATGTGATTTCCCAGCGCTGTCGCAATGAGGAAACTTTTGTTTTGCCGATGAATGTAAGCATGTACATACAGCCAACAAGGAGCTTTTATAAAGCTGCGCTGCATTAATGGTCGTGAGCTGGTCGTGACCATGAAGTAAGGAGCACGGGCATATCGGAAAGAAAAAACATAGTGCTCGAAAATCGCGCTATCGAGAAAAAGGAGAGTAATTACTGAAGGAATGAAAAATACGGCCATTTCAGGACTACAAAGCCAGAATGGAATATGATCATTAACAATTAGTAGGCGAGTCCCAGTCGGAATATAGGAAGAATATGTTTGCAGACTGTTTATCGAAAATTGTTACAAGATTCCACTGTCAGAAAGAATATCTAACCTAAAGTCTAACAATGCTACTGCCACAGAAAGGCTGTCGGCTGAGCTATTTAAGGCAGCTGGAGATAACTTGTTTTTGAATGTGCACAAGCTCATCTGTCAATCGCAAAGTCGCATATATAAGGTGCATAAATACGAGCCATACAATGCCATTTTTTTTAATGAGCGTACGCTCAAGGGGTCTGTGCACTTTAAAAATGTTTGTAGCCAGTGCGGGCGAAGGAAATTTAGGGGACAGGTACCGATGTACATTGTTTTTACATGTAAGTTAAAACGACCAGGAAATACAGAGATCGCCAGGGGATTCCATAAGCGAGTTGCACGGCGTAGGAACTGATGAGCATTCATAGCGACACGGGCGTTACGATTGAAAGTTTGAATGAGCGGAATGCTACTAGCGATTTCAATGGAGCACTGATGCTGGAAATAGCTGGAATTGATTTACTGATATTAGTATCACCAATGAGTTTTATCGCACGGTTTGGAATCCTATCTAGCAGGTACAGAGATATTTTAGGAACACCTGACCTGATGTGGCCACTGTACTCCAATTTTGGGCGGATGAATGCCTTGTATATTGAGGCCAGATCAGAGGGGGTAAAATATTTCTTACATCGCTTGAGGAAGCCTAGACATTTCGTAGCATTTTTGACGACATCGAGTTTTGGAACCATTGGTTGATAGTTCGCCAACTGGATATGCTGTTAATATCGGAATTTAATGAGATTAACATACGCTGCCATTCCCGTCCTACAGCCGAAGAGAATATATTAGATTAGAAGTAGCAGACAAGAGATCATTAATGAAAATTAAAAAGAGTGTGGGAGAAAAAACGGAGCCCTGGGGCACACCATCATTAATTTTGTGAATATCAGTTTTGAAACTTGAATTTAACGTTCCGAAAGGTAATTTCTGATCCATTGAAGAAGACAGTCATCGATGCCTAAAGCATGCATTTTCGATAAAACAGCCTGATGCCAAACTCTGTCAAATGCCTTAGAAATATCCTAAGAATGCAACTATCCTGCATTCACCAGATCGATGTACGCTTTGGTTCCACTTTTCGGTTAGACATGCCATCAAATCGCCAGTGGATCTGATGCTACGAAAACCATACTGCCGGTCATTAAGAAATTTTCGTTTTTCGAGATATTTCATTAACTGAAAAAGATTCGCCTTTTTTAGGGACGGGCTGGACAAATGCTGTTTTCCATCTACTCGGAAAGGGTCCTAAAGAGTAGAATTGATGAAAAAGCTTACGCAGTGATTTTGCCAGCGAGAAGAAGGGGAGATTACCATCTGGACCAGCGGATTTGAGAATTGTAAGATCTTTCAGAACTCTTGCTACTGCACGAGTGCGAAAGTGGATTCGTCCTTTAAAGATTCGACGCACCAAGCGTAGGCGGGGACAAATCACAATCTGGGAGTGATGAGCTAGCTGCAAGAGTGCAGCAAGCAGATTGGCTTTGTCCAAATAGCTGAAAGCAGAAATGTCATTGTAAATGAGCGTTGGGATGGAGGATGAGGCAGAATTTCTAATGATTTTGACGAACGACCAACAGTTTTTACTGCCTGTGTGGCATCGCAGTATTTTTTGCCTCAGTTTTTGGTCGTATTGGAATTTCACACCCTTAAGAATGACGTTGCAGTTCTGGCTCTTTCAAACTTTTTTTGGTTTTCCTCTATCGAATTGGTCTTGTAGGACCGAAAAAACATTTCTCTAACTCTGGCAGCCTCTTTACAGCTCGAGTTCTACCATGCCTTTTCTTTTGGTTTGATACTCTACATCCGATGAGGGGTAAAGCATCTCATTCCAAAGAGAATAGTTTCTGTGATCATGTCAACAGCGGCTCCACGTTATCAACGAAACATAACGACCAGTTAAAATTCCTAAAGAAGTTGTTAAGTCCGCTCTAATTGGCTTTCTCGTATTGCCATACAGCTCTTTTAGGAATCCCATCAGCGGAGTACTTATCAGGGTGAGAAGTTAAAAACAAGTCCAGGGTGTTGGCGGTATGACTATCAACGTCTGGTATTCGTGTGGGCTCATTTCCAAGCTGGGTCAAATTATTTTCCGCAGCGAAGATTTCAACACACCGTCCTTCGGGTGTTGTGTGTCCAGAATGTCGAAGCCACCCTGAATTGCCCGTAATCACGATTTCAGTTCGAGGATACAGGGACACAGTTCTTTGCATGGAGTCAGACAGCGCGTCAAACTCGTTAAAGGTCGAATTGCTGTCCAGTTTGGGGCTTCGGTAAATAAAGCAGTAGTGGATAATTTGCTTACGGAGATGGAATTTAACCAGGTGTAATTGAATTCTGGATTGGAACCTGGACTACATTGTGGTGGAGTTTGGTAAGCTACATCACTACGCACGTAAAAGGCGAAGCCGGGTTGAAAGGAGAATAATGGCACTAATTCTTAGTCAGATAGCTTCAGATCTGAGTGACCTGAGAGGTGTGGGAGAGGATCTGCCTGTGTTTCACTAAGTGACAAAACAGCTGGTCTGTACTTACAGACATGGACGTACGCAGAAAAGTGATTACTTTTTAGTCCACTTATATTGGCTATGCCTACCCTGAATTCCCTAGTCATAAATACAAACAAACACAGACAACACAAACACCGACGATACTAAGCAAGGTTGCGAAGTGAAAATTCTGACGTTGGTTTACCCAATCAAATTGCTGTAAGTGTTATGCCCTTACAACAATATGAAACAGTACATCAACAAAATTTTCACTCACAACCCGCTATCCGTCAATTGTTGCATACACTCAGTCACTGCCCGTACCGTATGATAAATACTTCCTCGTGGAGCGGGAGAGTTAGGATATTTTTTTTTTTGTATTTCACTGCACTGCACTATTTTTTTTTTTTTGCACACTCGCGCGGTGGTTTTGTTTTGCTTTTGTTTTTCTTTATGCTGCGCCGCTATATTATTATTTTTCTTTTCTTTTTCGTTGTGTACTGTCATGTCTAGTCCAAATCTAGTCTTGACTTCTCTACCAAACTCATCAGGATGGCAGGATAACTGTGGAGAATTCCCGTAGCTGCATCAAGATCAGATGACATTGATGTGATGAGATGAGCACAATGTCCGGCAAACGAAGGCAATACCAGTTGCAAATTGTCATCAGAAATCAGACGCAAAACTACTTTTGTCAATGCCTATTTCTTCGGACTCAGGAGGCAATTGAGTAACAGAGTAGTCTAAGTTGACCTTGTATATATAACCTGCTCTATGACCCAAGGGCTAGGAACTTCTTGAAAGCTACACTGCTCGTGAGTATCGGTCCTATTTGTATTGGCGCGCAATGGAGGAGGGAGTTCAACTACGAAATATCGGTCTAGTAAGGCTTCTACGAATCGAAAGCCTGAGATGGCTGGGCCATACTGAGCTAGTGGACGCCACTGCTCCGGGCCGAAGAATCTTAAAATCTAACCCCGACGCGCTATCCGTTTTAACACACATGAAAGTGTATCTCCGTGGCAAAGTTTGGTACACGTTTGAAATAGTTCGCTGGAACTGCTTCATTGCGTGTTCTGCAGCGTAACGCAGCATAGCGGGATCAGTTATTTCGGCCTCCCGAATTCGGTCATCCCCTTGTACATACGTAGTATTCAAGGAGGTGGATGCTACTCAATGGAGCTTAGAAGTCGATGAAGATGTTGTGAGTCTCGGCTTGGGATTCGTTGGTGTCTTTCGGTATCGTCCTTAGTCTGAAAACGTAGTCGATCGTTGATTTGATAGGCCGAAAGTCACTCAGGTAACTACCGATTAGTGTGTTGCGGATGGGCTTGAGGTGTTCACACAACATCTTGGATCGGATCTTATATGTCACATTACGCAACCATAAGTCACGATGCTTCTTACAAGACAAAACGCCAGTGCATTGGCGACGTCTAAGAGAAGATGACTTTTTGCAATGTTAGTCTATACGACGCAAGAAATCGCTTTTTCAGGATAGATTAGTAGAGAAAAAATTGCACACATTGCGTTGAGATGAAACAGATTAAATTTCGCGTTGTAAAATCAAACGAAATGGGACGCAGGTATTTTAACGCCCTGTGCTTCACAGGTACAAGTGTGTAAGCACACGTTTCCTACTAAAACATCTAATGACATACTCCTAAATTTACTTTTATTATAAGAGCAAGAACTAGAGACCATCTATCCTTTGTGTCTACAGTCCGAACCCCGGCTTTTTAATTTTTTCACATCTTATAGTGTTGCTCTTTGTCGTAGCGGCTAAAAATTCGCTCCCTTTCAAAATCGCTATCTTAGTCTCAACAAAACTTTCAATACATCTGCTAGGTTAATTTCACGTCTTGAAAATATTCTCCCCGAAGTGGTTTTGAAGATATATGGCAATAGCAATATGGTATGTGTGACTTAAACTATCTCCTTGGCTAATAGTCAAATAAACTTGAGTAATTATTTCCAATTCTCCCTAACAAAGTATTGCTAAGTCCACATCTGATCAATCTATTTCGGTTTCGTTCTTTTAAACTGGAAAGCTTCCACCGAATAAGGAGATTACAATTCAAAAATCATCATTACCAGCGAATTGTAAAAGCAGAAGTTCAAACTGCCAACATAATTATCTGTTATACATACGTCTGCAAAGTTTTTTGTTTTTCAAATTGGATTACCGTAAAATAATCGTCAATTGTTGAGCCATACCGTAAAGAAGAAGAACCGTCGAGATACTCGTACTAGTAGGACGCATTTGTTAACTCATCAAACTTTGCTGGAAGAAATAAATTTTCTTTAAGTGAAATTTCCGAACACAGCTGCGGGCAAATGTTCTACCGCAAAAGTCCTTGAACATGTTTTGAAGATAAGAAAATAAATTATCGCCGACTTTCTTCGATTTGGTGATTCAATAAAAATTTTACTGTGTATGGGAAGTTTTGTGGAGCTTTGTTGTGGATACTAGAAGTTGGGTAGAAGTAAGAAAGATATTTTATATTTTTTTTTTTTTTGTAAATGATACGATTGACCACTGTCACAAACTCATTTCCAGCGATACGATAGTCTGTATATTGATGCAGAAGAAGGTATCTTTTATTCAAATCTTTACAGTTACTACTCTCAGTTGGGGGTCTCCTTCAAAATCAAACTTTCTACAAGCCTAATCGTTATCTTTTGACGCAGTTTTGTCACTTTTATTGCCTGGCTCTCTCCCTCGAGCAAGCAAACAGATTCATCCTTTCAATGTCACGTACTCCAAATAAAGAGAAAATGGGACGAAATCACTTCAGTCGGAGTCAGGTGTCCTTGGCAAACACCATGAACGACAGACTACAAAAGCACAAAAGCGTATCGTTATCGAAATCAGCACAGTCCTTACCTCTATCTCCTATTCTCTTTCCTCTTCTATTCTTCCTGTCAAGGACAACACAAATGAAATACGGGTCAGGCATGATCTTTGTTTAGTTAATGCAGATTACTAATTTATGTTTGCAAATTAGAGAGACGAAGCCACAAGACATCTTTTGTCTAACTTGGGTAAAGTTGTATTAATCTATGTTTTAGCTCCGTCCTTATTATGTTGAAGGTTTATTTCCTACTCCTTTTTTATTTTACCATTCCATTCATGTTGAAGATTGAAAGAACAGGGGAAAAAAAAAACTTTCTTCTCAGTACCGCTAAGTTTTCCAAGTGTTGGAGATGCGGACTATTGAAAACCAATTAAATGTCTGCTTGTGACACATTTGTTGGTAGAAGGCAAACAACTACTACAGACACCATTCCACAGCTAGAGTTATCCTGAAGATAATAACAGAAATCTGATAAGCAGGAGGGCGAAAGTTTTTCTCTCGACTGAGCCGGCAAAGCTCACCAATGTAACACCTCGTGCTGAATTGAAAGGACACTAAGCAACGGGAAATTTTGTTTCTTTGTATCTGTCAATCTTCTAGAGCAATAATTGGTCATTTTATTCACCACGGCAAGGTGGTTCATAAAGTTGTGTATTTAAGAAGCATTATTACTAGTCTTGCATTTATTCGCATGGTGAAAATTATTGATTAATTCCTACCACATTTTGGATGGTCAGGACCATGGTAGAAATTTTTGCTAACCTAGTACAGATGGCGTGATGAGGTGTGGTATCTCAGGGTAAGCTTTGAAGCCAGCTCACAACCAGCGATAATTTTTTTTCATTTTAGGTAGCGATGTGGATCTGGGCGTCAGCCAATAGGCCTCTGGTTGACTGCCTCCAATTGCACAATTCAAGTTGGTTGAACTCTCCTTATACTTATGCGTGACACCTAATGCGTAGTCTTCCACAACGGCGTTGTCTCTCCGGTTTGGAAACAAAGACTCTCCGGGCTCCGGGCTCCGGCTCGAGCTTTGAATTTTATGACGAGGTCAGTGTCACTTATAACTTATAGAGTTCGCCGTTAGATCTCTTCCCCTAAACTCCGTCAACGCAAACGGAACCAAATCACTCGAAGAATGAAGATATCTTCTCAATGTTTCTTGACAAGACTTTACTAGTTATTTGCATTCTTAGTCCGAAGAAAGGGATTCAGTTTCTGATAAGATATCAATATCAGCCTCGACAAAGTCGCTGATTACCTCCTAGTTTTTGCTATCTAAACCAACGTTCTGTCCCATTTGTCGATGTTGTATACCCGTTCTTGTTAACAGCATATACTTAGTCTTGTCCACGTTCACAACTCAGGCCATTTTTGCGGCTTCTATGTATTTTGATACATCTGAACGCACGCTTAGTTCTGCCATCTGCCATACTAACTATTGAAAACACCGTCGATTTATTCATATGTATCCATCCGCCGTACAGCATCCTTCTCTTGCTCAACACTCGCGCTTATAAGCTTGGCAGGGCACATCCGATTGGACGACACCAGTATCCAACGGCAACCACAAAGAGGAAAAATAAGCACAATTGACGTGTATTAATTATTGCAGCACTAGGAATCGTAGGGTTGACACGGCTCAGTGCCTACCCTAATCGTACACACCTAAACTGCTGATAGATCTTCAACGTACATGTTTAAACGATTTTGAAAGCTGCAACGCTCTGATATCCGGAATTTTTTGTACGAGTACATATAGGGAAGCGCGTTATTTTATTCATTCGCTTTATAGTCGACGTATTTTGGCTTTTGAATTCTATGCGCAACCTTAGACGACATTTCATCATCTATCTGATTCCGGTACAATGGAATAAATATTCGACTAGAAATTTTTCCCTAGAATGGCTTTAATGGAGTTTAGGTATACTTGACCATTCAAAGTTAAACTTTCCGGTGGTTGGGCTCATGCTTCCTTGGTGATGGTAGAGGATTCTTCATAAGATGTGTCCCAATTTGTTTTTTTTTTTTTTGCAATAAAAAGACTGTATTGTGTATCAATGTAATTTTCAATTTAGATTGAACTATGCGAGCATCGTAATTGTAACATTAATTGTGAAATTGTGATCAAGCGTTTTATGAAGGTATGGCGGCGAGTGGACCCTTAATATTGCGCGTCGACGCTTATAACCTCAGTGAGGCTACTTGCATAGGACCGTTTGCTTTGGGGTTTTGTTAAGAATTTGTGCATCCAGTTTAGAGACAACCACCAGCCCCGGATACGGTCGAATATAATATTGATTACCCAGGTAAGAAAAGGTTTGCACCTTTTAAGAACAACAAATTTCATATGGAATGTGAAGAACCCTTTTAAGAAACCACGATCTGCTGAACAGCTCGTGGAGTTGCTAGATTGCTTTAAAACAGATATAACCTCAACCCAAGAAGTTGATGGAATGCACAAAAAGCGGATGAAAAACTACTACATCTACTACAGCGATTGGTACAAAGAAGAAAAACGGCGCTTGTTTGTATGTGGATTTGCTATTCGAGCTGGATTAAGGGAGTAAGTCTAAAGATTTCGGCAGAAAAATGAGTGCCTAATAACAATCCGCATCAAAGTCGAAATCGGAAATGCGAGTGTATGGTAAACCTAATATGCGTTTATGCCTATACGGAGAATAATATGCGTTTATGCACAACATATGCTCAGTACCCCAGTTATGCTACAAAAATTATGCTAGGAAACCTTAATGCAAGGCTGGGTGAGGAAGCCGCCTACAAGCTAATAATCGGAAAACACAGTCTGTATAACACCATCTCGGACAGTGGATCTGTCTCATACATACATCTCAACATCCATAAAACGACTTGGCTATACCCTGATCAATCGACCGTTAAGCAGATTGATCATGTTGCGATCGACACCAGACACTACTTCAGCATTGTGGATGTTCGAACTTTGCGATGAGCAAAAATATCGGCTCGGGCCATTACTTGTTGCAACCAAGATACGAATGCAGACATCACAGGCACAACGGAGGCAAATAACACCACATAAATTCGAAAGCTGCGCTGAAAAGAGAACGCTAGACTGCACTTCATGGAAGGACGAGAGAAGTTATAGAAAGTAGAATGCCAAAAAAAAACCCGAACCCAAGAAGTGTGCATTCAAATGGTTTATTAGAGAATAAAACGTTCATGCAAGGGCTACAAAGCCAGAATGGAGAATGCAAAAATAAATACGGACAACAGTCGGTGGTAAGAATATGGAGAAATTACTTCTGTAGAGGGTATAACGGCGGGAATGTAAACTATTTAACGTAGACGAAGATGACAGAAAATTCAGTTTCCCGATCCGGGCTTTACAATGCCATGTCTGGTTTTGATAACGCTGTCAAACTCGTCAGGTGGTGCAAGATGACTATGGAAAATTCTCGCTGCTCCATTAAGTTCTTTGGTGAATAAACCATTTCAATATTAGGAAATGTTTCAGACAAGGCGACCCGCTACCATGGACATTTTTTAATACAACTCTACAAAAATTCACGCAAAACTCTGCGGTTATCTTTAGTCCGCACAATGACGTATATAGATATATATATGGCGAAAAATGAGTATTTTTTTGTTCTGCAAAAAGGGTAGCTATCTCATTAAGCAAGTCATACAGATTACGAACAAATATATTGGGTCTACAAGTAAGTTTCCAGCGTTTTTTTTTCAAAAATTTGAAGTTTTATTATGAAAACATAGTTACAATGCTTTATTCAAAGTATCGTCCATCGGAAGCTACAACTTTCCCCCATCTTTCTGGCAATTTATGAATTCCGGACCAAAAAAATTTCTCGTCTTTCGAGCCCAAGAACGTATCGAGCCAATTTTTGATTTCCTCTACTGAGCTGAAGCGTATTCCCGTAAGAGCGTTCTGCATCGAACGAAACAAGTGGTAGTCAGATGGTGCCAAGTCTGGACTATAAGGCGGGTGAGGCAGAATTTCCCATCCACTATTTTCCAAATAGTTTTTCACCGAAACCGCAACATGTGGCCGAGCGTTGTCGTGATGAAAAATGACGGACTCATGCCTGGTCTCATATTCTGGCCGTTTTTCTTTTAATGCCAGCTTCAAACGAATTAGTTGGGTTGGATATAATGGTCCTTTGATGGTTTCACCACTCGAAGGCAGTTCGTAGTATACAACACCCTTTTGATCCCACCATATGCAGAGCATGACCTTATTCACGTGAATATTTCGTTTCGGCGTCGATTGGGCGGGCTCGCCGGGCTTTGTATACGATTTTCTGCGTTTAGGATTATCATAATAAAACCATTTCTCATCACCAGTGACAATACGATGCAAAAATGATTTATTTTTATACCGCTGCAGTAACATTTCGGACATGCAAAATCGCCGTTCGACGTCTCTTGGCTTCAATTCGTACGGCACCCAGTTTCCAACCTTTTGAATGAATTCCAGTGCTTTTAGGCGCAGGGAAACGGCTTGTTGCGTGACGCTCAATGATGCAGCAAGTTCTTCTTGAATCCGACACGGATCCTCATCCAGTAAAGCGTCCAATTCCTCGTCTTCAAAACTTTTCGGCTTTCCGGGGCGATCTTTGTCTTCAACTCCAAAATCACCACTTTTGAACAGTTTGAACCACTCGCGGCACGTCGATTCACCAATACATTCCGCCCCATAAGTTTCCGAAAGCAAACGATAGGCCTCAGCCGCACTTTTCTTCATATTAAAGAATAAAAGCAGCGCTTCCCGCAAATGACGTTTATTTGACTGGAAACTTGCCACGATTTTGCTCGATAAAATGTACGACACCGATAGAACTGCTCAAATATAACGCTGCAAAGTTGTTGACAGATACAAAACCTACAAATAAAACACATGGGGTCTGACATTTCTGCCCGGGATCCACTGGTGGCGCCATCTCTGACAAACGCTGGAAACTTACTTGTAGACCCAATAGTTTATTGATGAAAGACCATTGCTTTTGTGTATAGTGAGTTATGTTTGAAGTTCACAATTTTGGCGACCCCGGGGTCGTCTTTTTGGGCGAAAAATTTGGGTTTTTTTGTTGTGCTAAAACGGTAGTTGTCTTATTAAGGAATTCATACAAGTTACGAACAGGTTGAGCGAATCGACATCACACTTCCGACTGAAAGAGCATACTAGTGTAGCCTCAAAGGACAGCGCAGCAGAGACAGACCGCATTAAAAGTGGAATGGGACACTAACCAACTTGGAACGCGGCACTGTAAACAGGTAGAAAGATATTGTTCTTGTTGGACAGGCTCGATGTTTATAGCTCAGGTTTACCAAGGCTGCTGCGCTACCTAAGTGAATATGTAAGATGTGAAAGAAGAAGCATATATTTTACATTTTAAAAAGAGTATATCGAGAAGTCCTGCTCACCAAGCAAATTGAAAGAAAGGATTCATTTTACCTTCTTATTGGTTGCCTGATGTGTGCAAGTCAATATAATAAAAATAGTTATTGGCATTTCAGCCTACATATGATTAATTCAATTTACAAAATTCTTCAAAATCCTCTTTTTTTGACGGGTTACTGGTATGTACGTTCGGTATTATATGCATATGCAGACACAAAATCATTCTGGCACATATCATGGTCTGAAATAATTTATTGGCACGGCTAACAAGAACTTACATGAAAAATATTTTCGTTTTTTATTTATTAAATATTTTTTTTTTTTTGCAAATTCAATGGCCCGGCCATAAAGCTTTTACGAACGGTGCTCTTTATTAACTATTTTTACATTTACAAATTGAGTGGAAATAAATCATTCCAACTTCACAACTAATTGACGTAACTCCTGTTAAAGTCAGGTATTTGTCTATTTAATTAAATTTATCAATTATCCGATGCGCTTGAGCTACAAAGTCAACAGAGTAGATGTGATGTATATGCAGTTTTGTATTTTTTCAATAAGAGTGCTGTAAATCAGTCAACAATTTGATTTATTTAAGTAATAAATTTAATTAAAAGGACATAAAAGCACAATTAAGGATTTACAAATTTTAAACTGAGCCTTCATTGGTTCTCGGAGAACTTGTTGACAGATGCGCCTTTTGCCATGTAAATAGAACTGCAGAAAGGGGTTGAGCTTCTGTGATTACATTTTTCGAAAAAATTTGAATTTTTAACAAATCGGTTGATAAATTATTGTGAGTTGATATAGAAGTACAATATTTGTGGACAAATGGATTAGTTCAGAACTGTTAAAAGCTTTAAAGAATAAAGCAGAACCGTGGCCTTAAAAATATACGACTAGTTAGCATTATCTGCGATGATAAAATATCATTGCAGTTGTCAACATGGTGAACTTGTAGGAAAACCTACTGTACATACAAGTAATAATAATAAAGTTTATTTATTACTAGCTTTAAAAAAGCTTTGTTTACCAACAATGTTACAATCTTCATATACATACGTAGATCTGTTATTATGTTTTACAAAATTTTAAAACCAATTTTACCGTTTCTAGGCAATTGATTACATAATCTGAAGCCTCTCAATATAAGTGAATACTAAGCTTTTGCGTTCAAATAAATTCGGTAATCTAAGGTCACTCATATTTCTAAGTGTATAGGGTTGGATTTCTCTTTTATATTGAAAATATTTTGTTAGATACTTTGGTAGTATATTGACTTTAATACTAAATACAAAAATTAACATATTCATAGTAACTCTTAGTTTGACAGATAATATAAATAACATGGAGACAATTGTTGCATACTGACCAGACTTTAGTATGTTTCTCACTGACTTGTTTTGAACAAATGCCTGCAGAAAACAATACTCAAAGTGGGGCTTAACAATCACATTATAAAATTTAATTGCAGTTATGGCCGTTAACTGCTATCTTACGAGTATTCGTTTCACGAATCTCATTTTTTTCAATTTTCTTACACAAATAATCAACATGGTCTTCAAAATTTTATTTAGGGTCAATTACATATAGTATTATCCCAAGATACTTAATCTTTTTAAATGTTTCAATGTACTCATTTTCTAACTTAAGGTTCACATCAGACCTTGCCCCTTCTGACTACCATTTGTTCCGGTCGATGCAGAACGGGCAATAATTTGGATAATACTATTGTACATGTTTTTCTTAAATAAACGTTCAAATTTTGAAAAAAAAAACGCACGAATTAACTTAATAAGGAATTAAAGTATCCTCAAAACTGCTCCTTGTGGTACTCCTAAATTCATTTCTATTAGATTAAATAAACAAATGTTTACTTTATCAGTTTGTTTACGTTTTTTCTAATAGGATGAAAACCATTTTAGTTCTTGTCCCATAATGCATTATTTTTGTAACTTTAGTAAGGGAATGTTTCTATACAGAGTGTCCCACAGTCACCGCCGGCGACGAAAACTGCTCTTGTGTAAATAAAAAAAAAATCATGAATCGGTCATATGTAGTTTGGCAAAGTAAGAGATAGTTTAAAGAAACGAGACCAAAAATCATAAAAACCGTCGTTATCAGTCGAAAAGGAAACGAAAACGAGAAAATTATCTCCTAAGTTTTCCGACTTAAAATGACCTCAGTAACCCATTGTTTTCTTAAGCGGCGGTGACTGTGGGACACCCTGTGTATAGACTCAAAGGCTATTTTAAGGTCTAAGAAATACTGTACACACATTTACAATTAGTTAACACAAAATTTAACGTACTTTCCCAACAGTGACCTTTTCTACAACCAGATTGGGATTCTATTATTAAACTATGTCTTTCGAAGTAGTCCTCCATGCGATTAAACATAATTTTTTCCAAAATTTTCTCATATAGAGGCAAATAATTTATAGATCGAAACTTGTACCACTTTTATGTGCTGATCACCTTAGAAATAGGAATCACAAGGAAACACAAGAATCAGGAAAAATATTACCACCCAATGATTTGTTTATTATTTCTTGTAATACTGGGCCAACAATTTTGAGGGTGTCTAAATATATTTTTGGGCACAAAAATGTATAGTCCATTTTGTTTTTCATTTGATTAAGGCTAGGTGAGCGCACTTGTAATTTTCTAACGCATAATTATAAAATCGCAAGAAAAAAGAACACACTGCTTTTATTGAGATCGAACGCATACGGAACTAAATAATCGCGGCAATTAACGAACTGTATTTTGTTGACGATTGTTCAATATAAACTCCAAATCGCATTCGACCATTCGACGAAAACATGTTTGTCTATAGTTATAAACCCTTTCTTTTATAGACAGATTT
The DNA here is from genome assembly GCA_963966105.1 of Volucella zonaria. Lineage (NCBI taxonomy): Eukaryota > Metazoa > Arthropoda > Insecta > Diptera > Syrphidae > Volucella > Volucella zonaria. The sequence goes on from OZ014530.1 coordinate 217,175,763, forward strand.
CTGTTTGGATATGGTCTTAATACATTTGGTGATAGTGTAAAATCTCAATCGCCTACATTCAAAAAATGCATGGATTGTCATCTTTCATCGTATGGTAACTTTTCAAGGTTAGGTATACGAGTATTATAGTAAGTTGATTTTCTTTTAATTTCTTGTAGAATCATTAATTCCATCGAATGCGCCAACATCAATTGCACTAAAACAATAGTCAGCCATCCACTATAACCACAAGAATTATTGCAAACAATTTCTTGTAAATAAGGAATTCAGATCCCGTATTGTAGTTGCTTCTCGTCCTCTGTAGTTGCTTCCCGTCCACAACACCAGTACAATTTGAAAAGTTTGTTCTTCATAGAATTTTGCAATAATAACTTTCCAGTCCTTATCCGACTGCAAATACCCCCAAATCATATTACAGGTATCCTTTACAAATTCTCTAATAGTATATAGTTCGAGTAAATATCAAAAGTGAAGGGATATCAAAATATCTGTAAAATATTTATAAATTTTTCCTTTTAAAAATTATTTGGTACTTTTATGTCCATTAAGCATCCTATCGGAAATCAACTTGAAAAAATAATTTTTGCAAAAATGTTAGTTTTATTATAGGGAAAGTGGTTCAAGGTAAGTGGACAAATTTGAGGTATTTCTACGTAAGGGAACTAGTGAGATCTTTTGTTTCTGGTAACGCTGCAAAAAGCCGAAGCAAATATGTGCACTTTGATTTCTTGCGTTTTTGATTCAATCTATTGACGATCGACCCACTACCAATAATTTAGTAGAACTTTTGAATGAGGTCGAAAGAATTGAGGAAAATGAACACAGCGAAGCAAGTTCATCATGTCGCCCTCCAAAAAAGTCGTCAGCCAAAACCGTATCAAACGAAAGTCAATTACTTGAAATACTGGCAGAAAAACAAAATGAGGAAATTGATTGAAACAAAAGTTTATCTCTCATACTTGTTCCCATGTTTAATGAAGAGCAAAAACATGTTGCAAAAATGGAAATATTAAATGTTATGAATAGAACGAGAATTTATCATCTACCAATTTACCCAGATCACCATAATATGGCATTCCATCCGCAAGACAACCACTTCAGCGTCTTCCAAATACCAGAGAGTATCCCTCAACAACTTGGACACATGTCAACCATAACAAATTCGACACTTCAACACTTCAATGACTACCACAATATTATGTACCTTTCAGTACAGTATAAAATTTATCTTCTGTTTCCAATCATTTAATCGACACCTTATCTTCTGCAAATAGTATATTAGCTAATCCTAAGCCGAAAGTAGTAATAACATACGAGTAAGTTACACAAAATTGAGCTCTTTTTTTTATATTGTAAAGTTCAGCTTTGGATAAAAATAGTTATTTTGGTTTTAAAGTATTAAATAAGATGGCTTTACCTTAATGTCTTAGATAAGCGTTTCTCAGTTGATATAGATTTCCTCCAATTTGTGTTCTGGTATTTTACTATATATTGGGCCTAACTAGTTGCAATAATTCCTCAAAGGTTTTAGTTATCATTCTATAGTGCTGCGTAAAGTATTATGGGACTCGTCACCATCGATTTTTTTTTTTTTTTTTTTTTATAAGGGGCGCAAGGATTTTTATGTACTCTTAAGATGTTTAATTTTGGTTTAATTAATTTTGGTGGAGGCTATGACTCCCATTTATATGGCTTAATACAAGCTGAAAAACTAATAAAAATTAAGGTTTAGCAATGCCTTATCACTATGGCTTACAGCTAGAGATGGTGAAGGAGATCGAATTTGAGGGAGAGAGTGCTGCGATCAAAATTGAAAACGGAAGGGGTTGGAATTTACCCTAAGCAGCATACGGAAGATTGGTTCGTTAGAGCCATATGTGGTGCGGTGGATTGGTAGATAAAAGAGACGGGGCAACGTAGATATCGAGGGTTAGTGTAAAAGAAAATGGAGTTGTAAAAGGACATGCAATCAACGGAGCCTGAGAGGAATCGGTGAATGGAAAGAATATCAGCTGGGTCCCTTCGTTCCTCAAGGGTTAACAAGTTAATGAGTTTGAGACTGTCTCGATATGGAGGTGAACTTAGAGGATCGTTTCAAGATAGAACTCGAAGAGCAAATCGAAAAAAACCACACTGGATGCTCTTAATACGGGATACAAGAACTCGTTGAAAGGGACACAACGCTTGGCTAACGTACTCGAGATAGCCCCTATATACGTCAGTGATGTATAGTGATCTTGTCACGTACGGGTTGCAGAATTCTTTGGATCATCTTTTAACGAAGCCAAGTGATCAGTTTGCTTTAGTAATTAGCTCATCAATATGCGCGCAGAAATTAAGCTCCCTGTCGCACGATATGCCAAGGTCGCAGATAGACTCAACAAGGGATATAGTTTGGCCATGGAGAAGGTAAATTCGCGGAGGAGACTTGTTGCACTTACGTGAGAAAGTAATCGATTGACCTCTGGTGACATTGAGCTGTAAGCAGTTCTTGATGCACCAGGTGGAAAAACTGTTTCGATCTATTTGAAGGAGGCTGGAGTCATGTTGTGAGGAAATGGGTTTAAAAAATTTGGTATCGTCAACATAGAGAGAAAGTGCTGAGTGTTGAATGACCCTTTCAAGATCGTTAATTGTAAGAATGAAAGGAACACTATAAAAACGATTATCTAGGTAAGAAGATATCCATTTTAGCAAGATGGGTTGAAAGCCCAGAACTGACAATTTGAACAGGATTAGTTTTGGAGATATCTTGTCAAAAGCATTACTGAAATCAGTTGTCATAACATCAACTTTTTTATCACTTTCTAAGGCTAAGAGAACATAGGACACGAATTCGATGAGATTAGTGGAAGTTGATCTACCTACTCAGAAAGCCGTGTTGATTAGGTGAAATAAGAGATTTGCATTTGAAGCTTAAGGCTTCTTATACAATGCTTTCAAGGACTTTGGGTATATGTGAAAGCTTAGCTATGGGGCGGTAATCAGTGACTTCGGTCTTTTTGTGTATTGGTGTTATGAAAGAATATGGAAATTCACCTTGAGAGAGCGATAACAGGAAGAAATTTTAAAGAAGGTGGAAAAGTGTGTAGGAACACTCATCTTTAAGTCGTTGTAATTTATTTTCTATTACTATATGATCAATACTTTGAGAAATAGAGGGGCGAATGGGGAAATTAAGTAAGTATATGAAATAAGAGGCATCCGGTATGAAGGAATTATCGGCAAAAGATTACTTAAAAAAAGAAGAAAAAAAGTTGGCAATGGTTTGCGGATCGGTTGATGATATGCTTTCGTATAAGAGGGATGGAGAAAACCCGTCAGATTTTTTTTTTATAGTTAACGAGTTGGTAGAAAAACTTAGGATCGTTTAGAAGCCTTGATTGCGCATTATCAAGGTATCGCTGGTAGAGAACCTTATAAAGTTGGGCGAATTGTAGGTATGACCTGAGATAGTTTGAATAGTCAGCAGAAGAATTGGATCGGAGGAAAACAGCCCATAATTTGTTTCTCTTGTTACGTAAAGAGCGAAGTTTACGATTGTACCACGGGGGCTCGTAGAACAGCTCTTATTGTGCGAAAAGGGAACATAGAGAGAAATATAATTGAATAATTCTCTATAGAAAATAGAGAGAACACTTTTAAGGGGCATATTGGCGAAATCAAAAGAATACTTACTAAAATAAGCGTTAATTTCGCGAAAATTTGCTTTATGAAAGTCGTAAGAAGAGGCAGCTGTAGATGGGGTGGGTTGGATTGGAGAGTGCTGGAAAAGAGAAAGAAGAAGTTGTGGGTGAAAGTTATCAATGGCCGATAGTGAAAGGGGACAGAACGAAACAGAGGAGTTAATGGGGTCAGTGATGAAAATAAGGTTTAATTGCTTACCCATACAGTTGGAGACCGCACTAACTTGGCATAACCTAGAGTCTGCAAGCATATCCAATAAGAGCCATTCTTTACTCGAGTTAAAAAAGATTCATCATCTGATTGAGTCCAGTGCAGTTGAGGTAGATTGAAGTCGCCGAATACGTTGATATCACCGAGAGGTGAGATAAGTTGATTATTTGATCAATTACATCGATATCGAGTTGGTAGCATTCGATGGGTTGCGCCGGTAGGATGCAAAAACACATAACGTACAGAGAACTGCAGAGGAGTGTTATCTTTATTGAAATGTAGTCAATCTTAGAAGAAGCAAAGATTGGAGAAGAGTTTAGGTCATTGTGGGCGGTCCCAGTTGGAAGCCTCGACAAGGAGAATCATCTTTTGGAGGGAAAGACCGTCGTATGGAAAAACGTTGAAACCATGGCGAATAATTCCTGATTCTTTATATCGGGAATTAGATTAGTTTCTGGGAGAGCATGTGATTTGCGCAAGACAGCATGGTTTGTAAATCGCAGTCCTCTTGCGATTTGATAGTAGAAGGTAAGAGGAATGTTATTTCGACAGGGCACAGGAGTGGATGGTTGAAACACTGGCAATGGTAGTACGTTAGGGAAATTTGTCGTTCTCAGCTCTACTCCGTTGAAGGTGTGAGATCCTTTTTGAGTGCACATAGTTACCGAAAGCAGCAAGGTCGTCTGAGACTTTTTTGGAAGACATATTGAAAATATATGTAGGTTCCTCAGATTTGTAAGGTCGTAAGGTCAGTAGGGAGACTTTCCTGCTGCATGAAGACGAGAACGCTTATTTTAGTTTATCACTCATAGCAAACTCAGTCAAATTTGTCATGCATATACGCTATAAGGAGACGTATATTCTCGTACGTCTTTTTTTCTCTAAGCCTTGAAAGTGCATAACGACATTAAGTTTGTTGAGTTATTTTAACTGCGTGAGGCAAAAGGGGGTCAAAGATGGATCTGGTGGACGAAGATGTTGAGAGTGAAGCAGGGGTAATTGAAGGGGCATTAGCCGCATTTCAAGATGAGGGATTTATAATATGGGAACTAATGAAATTGGGATATTTAGCTCTGGCTTTGTGATCGAAATAGTTAGGGAAAATCGTATGTGTTAGGGATTGAATGCTGGAAGTTTGAGTTGTAGGGGGGGCGACCTTTGGTAAGAAGTGTATTGACCAACTAATTCTTCGAAGACAGCGATTGGATGAGCCGGCATGGATGTATTCTTTGTTTTCAAGTTGGAAGAAACTTAGCAGGAATCAGTAGGTTGGACCGTCGGCAGATGATATACATGTGGAGGTGAGCGTAAATCCACTTCAGGTTCTATTAATTCAGCCATGAGCGATGTTTTGTAGGGAGCATTCTGGTAAGGCTACGGGAAGTTTGCTATTTATTGTTGTAAGTTCATTACCGACATCGTTCACTTTATCGAGGATAACTTCGAGCATAGAATCAGATTGTTTAGGAGATAATTGATTGTGTGACGAGGACTGGAAATGAATGCCAATGTCGTCACGCAGGGAGCATATCAACTCGCACGTTTTTTGGTCGGATATATCTAATCTGCGCTGAACAGATAGCTTTGATGTCGGTTAACACTTTATCCAGGTGACGTAAGGGAGTTTCTTCATTCCTGGATCCAGGTGCTTTACTTTGGATTTTATTAGATAAACTGAGTTCTGCACTAAGTTGCGTAACTTTTCATCACTTTTAACATGGCTTTCACATTAAATTTTCTCCGTAATCTTTTTCGCGAATGCGTCTTGGTAGGAGTCATTTGAGTCGCTTTGGCATATTACTGCCAAAAGCACATGCGAAAGTGAGATACCCGTATTCTTGCACACATCACAGAAGAAAAGGTGGTTTTTCCACAGATGTCCTTACAAGCTATCCAGTTAGCATTGTCGTAATTGATTACACAATTGGCAATTTCCCAAGATATGTTTAAAATTTTAAAAGGGTGATGTTGCACTAAACACACGGTCGCGTAGATAAATTAGTTGTTTACTATAGGTCAGTGAGGGTATAAATATAGGTCGAATTATTGTTTTTATTTATTTATTTATATTTTTTTGTATTGTTTGGTTGCAATTTACTATAGATAGGGGCCTTGCACTTTTATCTGCCAGCAGACAAAAAAAATTTAATGAATTCGAGCGCTGATGGTTGAAATTTGATGAAAATTAATTAAACAGGTGAATAGGGAGAACAAGGAAAACACGTCTGACTGCTTTGAGTAACTGTTTTGACATAGCGCGGGCGAAATGAAATTAGGGAAGGAAAAAAGAGAGATACCGATGTACGTTGGTTTTAAATGTTTGTAAGTTATACCGCCTAGGAAATAAAGAGCTCGGCAGCGCATCCCATAAGCAAGTTATACGGCTTAAGAAAAAATTACGATATTGCGTTCTGGTTTGCTCAATTTCAGTGCGCTCGTACCAGCACAAGTTGCGCCGAACATTCTGGCCACATAATTTAGGTCATCACACCACAAATGGTCGATAAAATTCACGGTGTGATATTGCACAATCGGCGAGTGAAGGTACGCGAGCTTGTAGAAGCTACAGACTTATTACACAGATCAGTGATTTCAGTTTTTCAAAAATATTTCAAAAATAGTTGGATAAATATTATGGGGCTAATGCTCTGTCAGATTACACCGTCAAATATTGGTTTCGAGAGTTTCGTGGTGGCCGCAACTCCGATGCGGTTACATAGGACAATGTGAAAAAAATATATGAAATGGTGTTGGCTGACCGGAAAGTGAAGGTGCGCCAGCTAGCAGATACCACAAAGATTAGTATTGAGCACACACGCCATATTTTGGGCAATATTCTGCATATGAAAAAGTTATCCTGCCGCTGGGTGCCGCGCATGCTCACTTCTGACCAAAAACACGAACGCGAGAGCACTTCGAAAGAGTGTTTGGACTTGCTGACGCGGAATCGGGCGGACTTTTGGCGTCGATTGGTAGCTGTTGATGGAACTTGGATCCACTATTACACACCAGAGAACAAAATGAGTGCCCGGCAATGGACTGAAGCCGGCACGAGTGCTCCGAAGTAGCCGAGGGAGGCTCGATGGGTCGGAAAGGTTATGGCGTCGGTTTTCTGGGATTGTCATGACATACTCTTCGTGGACTACCTCGAAAAAGGAAAAACCATCAACAGCGAGTATTACTGTGCATTATTGGAGCGATTGAAGGCCGAAATCGCTGCAAAACGGCCTCACATGAAGCGAAAAAAAAGACAATGTCCCGGCGCACAAGAGGATCGCAACCACGGTTAAAATCAATGACTTACCACTCCGATTGCTGTCGCATCCACCGTATTCGCCCGATTTGGCTCCCTCGGACTGTTATCTCTTCCCAAACCTCAAAACATCAATAAAAAATTCAGCTAACGCGAGGAAATCATCGACGCCACGGAGGAGTATTTTGCAGACCTTCCGGAAAACTACTTTTCAGACGGGATCAAGGAGTTGGAAAATCGCTGGAATAAATGTATCAAACTAAAAGGGAACTATATTGAATAATATAAAAAGCATTTAAAAAAAAAAAATTAATTCATAAGGAGGTCACTTTTCACTCCATTTGGTATTTTGAGGGCCTCGAGAGATCGTATTATTTGAAGGTCATCAAAAAATTGAAGAAACGCTAGACGAAGTGTATGGAGCGAAATGAAGATTATGTTGGAAAATAAAATGTTTTGTTTTTGGCGAAAAGAGTGCTCCTTATTTGAATTTTCAGGAACTTGTACATTTTTTGAACTTTATTGAACTAGATTGAGTTTTATGAAATTGTCCCTTCAATAATTTTTAACACATAGGGGGAATTACCCAATATTTTCTTTTACGATTTCTGATAGGAACCAAACGCAATAAAAGAGCCACATCATAATACTTTCCTTTGAAATTCGTTTTCAACAAAATTTTGATTGCATGAAGATTCACGCTGATCTCTATAACCCACTTAAATTTGCGGCTACATAATCGCTTACAAAATATAGCATGTTCCCATTTTTATAAGTCACTGCGATTTCTCGATTGCTTATGTGCGTACTTTCATTAACAACTGTGTGTCTCATTTTTTGCGACTAAATAATCGTGCGATAGAAAACCGCAGTGCGTGCATGACCACATCCTGGTAGTGCGATTTTAATCACAGGTGTATAGGTACACTTGTCAGTACGTACATTTCATTTTAAATTCCGACAATCGCGTCGCTGGAAAAGTTAAGGAAATGACAGACTTTCAAGCCTGGCGATTGCTCGGTCTTGTGTGCGCTCATTCATGTTGAAAGTTCCATTTCATTCCTGGCGTATGTATTCCATAACCTAAGTACTAAACTTGCAAAAAGAAACATCCATCTTTTAATATAAATAAATTGTATTTCTTAGGGGGTGAGAGGGTGAAACTCCAATAGGTCTATCACAAATAAAAAACAACTGATTTGTCTGAAAGCTCGAAATAAATATAGTTTGTTGTGATTCTTCCGTTGATTGCTGTCGTTGTCTTTTTGGATAAAAATTCCCCCTACCGAAACCTCTTAACCATCTTTATCTCCGCTAGATATGTAGTTCTTACCAATAGTGCTGCCGTGTGCAACTCGAAGTGATACCCTTGCGCTAGTCACAATACAATTCTCCTTCCAGACTACAGGCCATGCATTATATCGCGGTTTCACCAAACGCTCAGATCGGGTCTTATATAGTACTGGTTAAATAAAGAATACTTTACCGAAGGAATGGTGTCTGACGTCTGATAAGCGGAGTTTCCCAATCGTCTTTGGAAAAATTCCGCACATACTCCGCGTCGTTGACATTTCCCCTGCAAGTCACAAAAAATTCGCCCTCAGAATTTCTGAGGGTTTTGCCGTAGAATAGTTTTGCTGAAAAGGCAGAAGTCTTCTTTTCATGCCACACGCAGACGAAGGAGGATGACTGGAAGTTCCTCTGACCAACTTGACGGTATTTTCCCTTTAAGGGCTCTTTTAAGAGAGCGATGCCATCGCTTGTTCGGTCAAACTTTTTGCCTGTGAGTGGTACGATGTTGTCTTCAAGTACCACACGCCTAGTAGATTGTTTTGTTTAACTGCTTAGAACACAGTATCGTGAAATCCATTTTTTTATAAGCAGCTTGGTCACAATCTCATCAGTGATACCCGCTTGATAGGTACAACTTCTGGCCATCGTGTTGCCTGATCGATGATTGTCAGCAAATAGGAAAATCTATTCGATGGTGTTAGCGGACCAAAAACGTCTACATATATTTGCTGAAACCGTTCGGAAGGCTCTTCAAATCGTTCTAGTGGTTCTTTGATGTGTTTGTACTTTCGAGTCCTGAAACGAAACACAATCGTTTCGAGTTTCGTAAAAACTCGCACATCCCTTTTGTTAAAGTAGTTTCATAGTGGCCTTCGCCCCCAAGAAGTGCCAAACCATGTATGCTTTCTGGAACAAGTTTTCGAAATTTGGAGTAACGGATGGACGTATATACATACTTGATACATCGCAAATGAAATAGGCGGTCGGCTTTAGGATCCTAACTGATTTCAGAGTGAGCGATGTGTTGTTATCTTTCAACAACGACTGCAATTCAGGATCGATTTTCTGGTTTTCGTCAACTTCTGAAAATTAATGCTCTGGTTCGTGATTATTTCTTCTATCCTCGGGAAAAGGTCTGGCGAGATGTTATCTTTTCCGCGTACATGGCGTATATCTTGGCCAGTTGTCTTGTTTTGGAGAAGTTTTGTGGACCTTCTGCCGGAAGGCGGAAACTACAAAGAGGCTTATGGTCGGTATAAATGACAAACTCCCGTCCCTTTTGGAAATGACGCTGACTGTGTATGGCCTCGTAGATAACATACTCTATCATACTTCTCTTGTGCTAAAAAATTGCTAAGCAGGGCTCAGAGGAGGTTTCTTCAGGTCCCAAACTTGCGTTAGCACTTCCTTGGTTCTAGGTAAGGGCTTCAGTGACGGTTATGTTTCGTTTGAACATAGACATCATAGGAAGATGGAATAATCCCCTAAGTAGGAAACCAGCAGTCTAAACAAATGCCTCTCGACATCTGTCGCGGTCAGCGGATTTCTTGCTGTCCTTTAGTAGAAGAGACTGTAGGCTGCTTACTGTGTCCTGATGTTTCACTGCGGTTTTGCTTAGCACCTAATTGTGAAAGTTATTAGTTTCAAAACATTCTGCAAAATTTGCATTGAAAGTGATGACGAAACCACACAGTACTGTCACTGTGAGGGTCTTGCTGACGCTGCAGGTACTCGTCGTCGTTGTACTGGAACTGTGGCCACTTTACCACCAGAGAAAAAAAAAACAAAAAATAAGTAAATAATTAGGTGTTCTACATAAACAGCCAGATAGAGCATTGGCCCATCGTTCGCTCGAGACTGTTGAAGGACATCCATTGCAGTCGGTCGATGTGGTATATTAGTTTTTGGCTGATTTGGATACAACATAAAATAATACGTAAATCGAATTTTGGCACTTTGGTGGTTAGAAGAATTAAGTTAAGGCTATGACTGTTATGTCAAAGTCACATTCTTATAAGCCTTTTTCTCAACAACTTTGAGTATTGCACTGCTGCAGTGGTAAAATCACTCGTTTCCAGCGGTTGCACTCGCTCAGTGATTTTTATCATTCGACGAAACATGGACAGCTTTCTTCTTGATATTCTACAAACCAGAATCCAAAAGCCATGCCATCTGTTGATCTCAAAGTTTATGATTTCTAATTAACGATAACAGAGATATCATCTGCATGTCCTATAGTTTTATATCCTTTGAAGTTCAAGATTTGCATGAGGTCATCAACTAGTATGGGCCACAAAACAGGTGACATCAATCAGAACAGCCCTTTACAGTAGTGATATTCAATTCCTCTTAGCCTTGATTTGTCTTTATTATCCCTATACTATATCTAGCATTTTGCTAATCTATTCAGTGATCTAAAGTTCGCGTGTCAAAGCCACTCTCAGTGTCAACGAATGTGGAGTAGTGTAGTACTGAATTTGGAAATTTGCCTTTTTGGTACACAAATTGTAAGTTGCGAAGCGGAGTTCTAGATAAATCGTCCTCCCGTTAGGTTAATCAGATTTTTCATAGTATTTAACATGACAGATGAAAGCCTAGTGAGCTTGTGAATTTCTTGCCTCCTTTAGGTATGAAGACTACCTCAATTGATCTCCAAGTTAAAGGAATATATTTCAGTGGCTCTGAAGATTCGGACTAATGTCGAGGTGGGTCTGCTGCTAGCTCTAGACAGAAGTGCTGGTAAGATACTGTCTGGCCCCGGTGTTCCTACAAGATTCCCTCTTAGTTTTATGGTTGATGGAGCGTGAAATCTGATTGTTGAAGAGATCTCCTTTTCTGTGTGTTGCTGTAAAATTTACCACAACAAGTCCTGCTCTCTCCCTTTCCCTTCGGCCTGACTCATCCAAATTCATTTCCGTTGGTTCTTCAAAATCCTAGAAGGGTGGTGGGCAGCCATGGGTCCATCAGCCATTGGTGCACCCTCCTAATATCTTGAAGGATCAACCACAGCAGGTAGGGCGGACGGTCCATTGAAGTAACCATTTGGAGGAAGGCGCGAGACCAGCGTCCAAAGTTTTAGTGAACAAGAGCCATTCACAAAGTCGTCGGCTCTTGCCCTTGTGTTGTGTTGTCTCTCCTATCGGTTAAATTCCTTAGCCTCAGAAGGCCATCAAGGTCTCTCTTGTCTGATCCGCTTTTTGCCCCACCCGTTCATTTTATGTCCGTTGTCTCCTTGGAGAAGTATATTAGCGGGAAGAATTGGTGGGTTCTTGAGCTCTGTCCATCTGCTTTTATACTTGTCGGAGGGGACAACCAATACATCCACGAGACGAAGAAACGAGAGTCTCGGTGGAGTGACGGACGGTCACCTTAAGCCCAAAGCTGTACGTCTAGAGCCAGATGGTCGGTCTGGAACCCTCTGCGTATAATAAATACACAAAGCCACGGAATCAGGCGGACTGCTACAGACGATCTATTTGGTGACGGACCGTCACCACCTTAAATACAAAAAAAAAAAAAAAACAGAAAATAAAATTGTAACAAAAGTGTTGTAAAGAATGGACCCCTAGTTGCGCGGCCCACATTTAATTAATTCTTGACAAGAGGATTCGCCGGGATGTCTTTATTTTTATTTAGTTTTTCATTGGACAGCACTCCATATATAGAATTCCCTCTCCTGCATCCGTCTCATGATAAGTTCCTTGGTTCGCCCTCACTGTACGCTGTATAATGATTAGGATGTATAAATGCGAGTAGGCCATATATTGTTGGCAAATTACCTTTTTCCTTTTTTTTATCTTTTGGGAAGGACTGGTGTTGAATCAGCCTAAATGCGACCCCAATGAATGATCGTAAAGGGAAATATTAACTCGGGCCAAAGGGAAATCCCAAACTTGGAGGAAATTTCCAAAGATTCGGCAAATAAGAAAGAAGCACGAATGTGTGTGTGTATGAGAGAGTGAAAGCAACGGAAATCCAATGCACGGATTTCGGAGCGTTGCACACAAAGGCCAAAATTGGACCCTTGCATCCGTCTGAACGAATGTATGAAGGAGCGTATGTGTGAGACCTACGGTTCGAGCTAATATCATCGGAATAGGATTAATCACTTCTTGGTTGACCATCAAAAGTTTAAGAGTGTAGAGCGACAAAAAAAAAAACAAGAGTTTTAAACAACAAAAAAAAGGTAATTAGAAAAATTAATTAAAACAAAAAAAAAAGGGATAAAGATAAAGGAAAGGAAAAAGAACAAGGACTTGGAGATATACGAAAACGAGGAGGAAATACGGACGAAATCAGGACGGGCAGGACAGGAGTATAACAGTGCGAATCCTTTTAGTAGAAAAAAAAGATAAGATTTTGCAACTAGCGGTTCAATCTATTTAGTGGTACCTTCAGTACCGCCATTTGATTTACCGTTTTGTTGTTGCCGCTTAACGACTTCCGCTATACATTGTTTTGCCATCACTTTCTTCCGACTTATTTGTAGCATATGGTTTTGCACTTCCACTCGGAGCAAAAAGTGCATGGCGCCTAACACCCATTAGTTTATTGTGGCATTTGTAGTTTATTTACCATTTAAAAATATCGTTTTCCCTGATCCCAGCCCAGCTGAGCAGCCACTTGGTTCAGCAAACGATATTGATGCCATTGCAAATTTCCCCTCAGGGAATTTTCTGTTCACCAGGAAATCCAGGTGACAGATCGTTACACGAATCCCAACCACCGAGAGTGTGGCTCGGTTTTTTTTCAGTTAAATCGGTTTGCGTTTGTTTTTTTTTTGGTTTTCTTTTGGTTTTCCCGGCAGCCCGGCAATTGAATAAATTTAGTTAGATCGGGGAAAATTGTGTAACATATGGACCGCGCAAAACATGCTCTTTTATCAAACTTTCAACAGACCAGATATAAGAAATGGGTTGAAGTAAATGTATGTATGGTATGTACTTATGCAATTTTTTTTAAATACTCTTAATGCATCGGCGAAAGTTTTGGATATCTACTGCGAGATTTTATTTTTTCTTCTTCCACGTCTCTGTGCTCGAATTGCTTTTTAACTGCTATAATTTTTTTTTCTAGAACTTAAGTTTGTAGGAAATGGGGCAGACAGAGAAAGAAAGGGCTCAGTGGCTACTCGTATTTTGCTCCATGGGTGACATCCAACTTTTAATCGGAAGACTAAATTATTAGTGTAATTGGACTAGTTGTAGTCTAGGCAATAATCATCTTAAGTGATTTCAGTTGCCTAAAAAAAAAGTCTTTCGGAACCGGTTGGTGTTGAATGACGAACCGTCCGATTTGGAAGCCACGGACCACCCAGTTAAAACTTTTACAGTGCTCTTATTTTCGTATTTTCGCTTTGGTGTTAAATTTAACAAGACAAACCATTAATCAAGAGAATGCGTGACAATTTCAAGTTCAAGATAAATTCGTCAGTCACTGCAAGTTGGTATGTCTACACTTTTGCTGCCAAAGCATGTGTTAAGTTTTTCGGAAAATGAAACAGAAGCAGAAAGAAAGATGTTTGGGCTCTGTGGCTATTTCGCTCCATGGGTAGCATCCAACATTTAATGGGGAGACTAAATTATTATTCCAGTTGATATTGGACGACGATAAGGGAAGATGGAGCTTATAAAGTTCCGGGATACAAGACTTTAGAAACATAATTTATTTTTAACTGCAAAGTGTTATAGTGGCCTCTTATCAACTAACACTTGTCCTCGATCTAGAAACACAATAAAAAAAATTAAAGCAAACATACGAGTACTAGAAATTCAACACATGTGCTATACTATCGTAGTTTTCGAAAAATAAATTATTTTATTATTTAGGTCACTCAACTATAGAAACTCAGCAGGTAGGTGTGTATATATTTTTTCAATAAGGGCAAATGACATCATTTCACCTTTTCGAAATAATTCACCCACCTCCAAGCAGGCGCGGTAGGGTTGCTTGACTAGTAGAATATTCAACGGCGTTGCCTAATAAAATTTTTTTTTAAACGTATCTACGAGTATGTACAATGTACATATTGCATTATTATTTCTAAACACCATACTGTGAGATAATTTAATTCGTTTCGCATGAATGCAATCCTGTTGACCTAAATTCTATACAAACTTCAATGACGGCATGAAGAATGCTATAGCCTCCAATCCATTTCGTGGGTGTGAATGTACAAGTATATATGCTGTGAGCTAGAATATGCGATCATCTATTCCCCAACGGCCAAACTAATTTCCCCACGTTCCTCTATATTTCCGAAATTTTCTTTCTATACGTACGAGTATTTTGGCCGATGACAAAGGCAAGGAATGATTTCATTTTCGTATGAACACCAAAATAGATAAAAGCTGAAATTAAACATAAATTTTAAACAATTCCGTAAACTTGCACATGAGGGAGGGTGGTAAGTCCTTTTTGCCTGGAAAAAATAAACATCATCGTTCCCAAGGATAACATGACTTTAGATGAGAGAAATGAGATGGAGAACTTTTGGATGTGAGGAAGGTGGTATACATACGAAACGCCTTTGAACATTTGGCTTTGGCAAGAAGAAACTTTAAGAACTTAAAGACTGAAGCTGCCTGGATTAACGAGACTTCATTTTGTTTATGTGATGCTTTTTCGGCTCTCTTGGCTGTCGGTTGTTGGGTGTCTTGGATTTTTGTTTGTTTATTATTGCTGGTGTTCTGTCTTATATATTTCCTTTTTGTAAGTAACTTTTCTGACACTTGCTTCCATTTTAAGCTTAACTGCAAGGCCAAGTAACTTTTAAATTAAAAAAGTTTCCTATGTGAGCGTAGAAATGGGTTACTTTGATGAGGTATCTCTACCCCTCATGCTATTTACGGTGGTTATTTGGCAGAATTTAAACATGTTGGTAGATTGTGGAGGTACCCAGTTAATTAAGGTTTGTCCTTTGGCGCAGTCAATTGAGCATATATTCACGACACTGATTTTTGCCAATTTGACATCCACGTTCGATTAAGGAGATAAGAATTCGGTGTACGACTTGGTTTTTTTTCACTCCTCAGAATATTCCACTTCTTATGTCAACGATTTAATGCCCGATATCTCATGCCCCATGTGTGCAATCTTGTGTCACTAACTACTATGAAACTAATAATCAATGTCTAGTAACTTAGATGCCGAAGGCAATTCCGGTGTGTCAACGGATACAGAAAGTTTGCTAGCCCCTCAAAAGGTTAAGTAAAATCAAAGCCCCCCCGCCTCGTAAGTAGTTATAAGAAGGCAAGACTCAATATAGGAAATCTTGTTGAAGGCACCCCATGCTGCTTTGGAAATGTTTGCTGAGGTTTCTACAAACCAGGAAATTCTTTATAAGACCTGATGCGAGCGCAGCTCGTTTATTCACAGAGTTACTCCCATAATCACCTTCACAGCAAGCATCCCAAGATGTAATATTACTTACGCTCAGTACACTGCTAAGCACAAAAGCATTGTGCCCTTCTACGAGACCTTAAAGCAGCCTACAGCCTTCCTATAGTGACAGGAAAGGCGCTGACTCATTAGAGACGTCGGGAATCATTCGTTAGGTCTGCTGGCAACCTGTAGAGTCAAGCCGTCTGCAGCTATGAGACCCAACTTTCAATATAAGCCCTGACTGAAGATATAATGCAGGTTCCGGTCTTGAAAAGCTCTCCTTTGAGTCCTGCATGGCAAGGCGATTTTATTTCCCATGACCCCATTGTGACCTGGGAACCAGACAAGACTCAGTAGATTTAGCCTTCTGACTGCGTTCAGTAAAGGTTTGCATTCTCGAACTAGCTTGGAATTTCCTTTTATAGTTGTTGAGTGCAAATTCTTCTGCTCAACACTGTACGCTTAACGTTTGTCATAATAAACGGTTGTCATTCATATCATCTGTGTAAGGTCGTCGACCTAATTGAGTGATTGTTCCGAAAACCTCTAGCTGTCAGGGTATAAAAGATGTGACATATGTAAGACAGAACAAGAGTGATAATAAATTTGTCAAACTCGATTTGGTGTGTTTGTTTTCCTACGCGCAATTCCTACACTTTTATGACTTCCAAGCCAGCTCAGCGTTAAGCGCTACTTGGCTATGGCTACAGATGCAAATACTTCGCCTTCTCCACCGATTCTTCACAATATACCTCGTTGGTATCAGAATTGCATATATATTTGCCTGGAAGACAGATGCAACCTTTCCCAACGAGGTGTGAAATTTAACGTTGTCATCTTTTAGAAGCACACTAACTGCAACGCCGCATACTAAATCGGTTTTGGAGCCATCCGCGAAGACCCGTCTATATTCGTGATATTGATATCGACATAAGGCAGAGTCACGAGTGCGTAAATATGTAGTATAGTCAGGCGTGATAGAGAAAGTCCTCATGCAGCCGAAATAGACCGTACTTAAGAGTCTGGTAAAAGCAGAACTGAGGTATCTTCGGGAAAGCTTGTTCGACCAAAGGAATATGCTTAGCCCAGGGACGTTTGTTATCCAGGATGATACCTCAATATTTAGTATCCTTGGAGAATTGGATGGTGATGTCGTTAAGCACTATATGAGTTAATCTAGTTAGCTTTCTCTTTCTGGAAAAGACAACAACCCTAGTTTTGATCCAGCAGATAGTATAGCTACATTATATATACGAGTACATGCTTGAGGACAGATATCAGAACTATTGAGAGTAGGGGTCTAAATTAAGAGTTATTTTAAATTTTCAATATGATGACATCAGTGTGTTAAGTATACCGTTTTACTTGTCTGCTTCCTCCTATCAAATTTCCACAAAAAAAAATTGTTGTGAATTTTTATCACAAAAAACTTATTAAGTAACAAGTAACAGCCCACTATGGTCGTGAAGTTAAAAACTGGCTAGATGAAGAGATAGCAAGAAATGGACCCGTTCACTGGCATGCAAGATCTCCTGACCATACAGTATTGGATTTCTTTGTATGAAAATTGAAAGAACTTGTTTATTCAATTCGAAGAGGACATTCTTGTAGCGTCATCAACGTCGAGACAGCAGTTGGCATCAATCAACATTCGCATTGAAAACAGAACCTCTTATAACTGTTTTAGCACATACATAAAATAAAAATTATCCAAAACTACACAAAACCATTTTTTATTCATAGCCTTTGGAGCTTAAAGCAAAAACAAAGCTCTTTATTTTTTAAAGTTCATCTGCTGTAGGTATACCCAAGTATCATAAAATCTATAGGTTTTTTGTGCAAACTTGTTGATAATTTTTTTTTTATTATTGTTACTTCCGTAAGAAAAAAAGAGTAAAACGTTATGTTAATTGGGCATTTTCAGAAGACAAATGACCTCAAATTCAAAAATTAGCCTGGGCAATGAAAATGGAACAGGCTTGGAAATTGGATATCTAAAGACTCAAACAAGATATCAACTTTATTTAAACACAACGCCGTTACAAAGGCTGGTATCTCTTCTAAACATAAAGTCCTACATGAAGTTTCTGCCATTAGTACTAACAGAACAATTTCCGTTAACATGGGTCAGGATACACTAAAGTAAGCGTTTTTATAAATCCCCGATAAATGATGTCAACATTGGAGATAGGCACTTACTGCAGAACGATTTTTTTCTTAAAATACTATATGTCTAGAAATCATTTCTCAAATTATCGTTGATGAATTAGGGGACACCCTGTATAAAGGGACTTGGTAATATAACCTAAATTACGCAATTCATTCACTAAGGGAACAGGCAGATTAAAGATTAGCTAGCAGCTAGGCGAAGTAGGAGGGCGCTTACGAGTATAAGTTATAGCCTGATACTTATTGACTTTAAGGTCAAGGAAATTCTTCTGACACCAAGTACAAAATCTGTCTAGATTTTCCTGCGGTAGTAGGCTGTCTGAGGAAGATGGTATACTCGTATATTGAAAGATTTTCATATCATCTGCGTAAGCAGATATGTATGAATTTTTAATGATGAAACCTAATCATTAATGGTCAGAATAAACAATAAGGGACCAAGGTTGCTGCCTTGAGGGACACGAGAGGGTCAGAAACCGTGTTTAACAGCAGGCAAAAGGTTTTTCTTGTTGAGACTCGTGTTTCGCTTTCTCCAAATTTTTCGCTTGTTTTTTTTCATAGAACAGGTTAGCTCTTATAGTCGTATTTATTTAAACATCTGTTAATTGTTCTTGCACTTACCAATTTACTATTGACTTCTCTTAATCGTTCAATAAACACGAGTTTCAACAAGGAAAACCTTTTGCCTGCTGTTAAACACGGTGGAGGATCGACGATGGTGTGGGGGTGTTTTTTTTTGCCGCGGGTGTAGGTAATCTAGATTTTTTTGATGGGATAATGAACGCCTCAAAATATTTAAGCCCTTTAAAAGAGAATCTAGCGGTTAGTGCTCAGAAATTGGGATTGCAGCAAGACTTCATTTTCTACCAGGACAATGACCCAAAGCACAAGACGCTAGATTTTCGTCTTTGGTTAGGTTATAACTGCCCCAAATTTATTGAAACTGGTGATTGTGCACCACATATTAATCCAATAGAGAATTTATGGACCCATCTTAAGAGACAAATTCTTAAATACAAAATCAGCAATGTTAAGGACTTGAAACAAGTTTTGAAGACAGAATGGGAAAATATATCTCCAGATATTACCAAAAAGTTGGTAGAATCTATGCCCAGCCGATTACGAGACGTTATACGACATAAAGGATTCCCTACAAAGTTATATAAGCCTAGTTTGTAGATGTACTAATGCGAGTGTCCGATGGAATATTCTGAAGTTTTTATTTTTTGCTTCTTTTTATGACATGTATTTTTTTTTATACAGATATTTTTTTTTAAATAAATTCATTAATGTTAATTGTTAACTCTGAATCGATAGGTGCTTGTATAAGTTTTCCTTCGAAGGAAGTATGAGGTTTAAATAGGAAGATGGTGGTGGGAGTCTAGCGTAGAAGATGGGGAGTAATTTAAAATATGGGAGCAAATAATGTTAGGGTATGCCGTTTTTGTTGTTAGGTTTATTAAATGAAAGGGAGGAGGATCAAGATTAAAAGATACACCTTTGGGAATTGGGTTGGGTTGGTTTGGATCAGAAGCTTGTTTGTTAGGATTTGGTTTTTTTTTGTGAGAATTAGAATTAGAACTTGATATAAGAATCGGTATAGGGGTTGACTTCATATTAACATGATTCTGTTTCCTAGGTTTAGTGGATTCCAAATTACTATTTTTTATACTGGACTTAAAGGTCGTATCCTTGCGTTATCTGTTGATTCCAGCATTCGGTTTTAATCTTTCCATGGTTATTTCACCCAGATTG
This sequence comes from Volucella zonaria, assembly GCA_963966105.1. NCBI lineage: Eukaryota > Metazoa > Arthropoda > Insecta > Diptera > Syrphidae > Volucella > Volucella zonaria. The sequence goes on from OZ014530.1 coordinate 217,195,513, forward strand.
CCGACGTCGGATGTAGGGTTGATGAACATCCATTCATATTCTAACGGGATGCTGACATCAATTTTAAATTTTGATTTGAAAAGACTAGTTAGCCTGGTTCGATCGAGATGTGTACCTCTTATTAAAAAGTTAACTGAATCAGCTTTATTGAAATTGTTCAACTTTGTTATTCTTTTGTTCCACTTCGAAAGTGTCCATAAGATTCAGAATCGTGAGATTGTGGGTTCAGGAGTTGGTATAGTAGCATCAATTTCCGGAGAGGGTTGTGGTGGTGGAAAAGATGACCCAGGAGTTATTGGCGGTTCTATTATTGCAGATTCAAGCATCTCAGTAAGAATCGAGGTATTGTATGATGCAGTCGGTAAAGGCTGGGATTACACCGGTATATCGTTGACTTTACTGGTAGTTATTCGGATGTGATCAGCAATTTCGTTTAACAGCGCGCATGATTCGGTTATCTCGTTGCTTAAATATCTCATTTGGCACATGATGTTTATAAACAACTGATCATTATTTGGTGGAGAGGGAATGCTGCTTTTGGATGTACCTTGAGGATGAAAATCGAGCGAAGATCGTAGAGAACTTAAAGAGTCAGTTATCGTGGGGATGTAAGATTTTATTATTGATTTAAAACTATTAGTTAGAAAATGTCCCATTTATCGTTTCGTTTTATTAAATCACTATTTTGAGTCAACTGCATAGATAAGTTTCTATATTGACTCTTATTATAGAACAATTTAACAGCTAGACAAGTTGGTCTCACCTGGGTAGTGTGGTCGGTTTTTGCCATTCGGGTGATCAGAAATTTGAAAGCATTCCCGAAAGTATGGTGGGATTTAGCGTGTATGAACTGACAGTCTAAAATTGCGATCAGTTATGTTGCTTGAACTTAAGCACGATGAAGTAAATTTGAATAATGTTTCAGAAAGTACATTGAAAGTATTTGCCAATGTTCCATTTTATGGCACATTAAAGAGCACTCCACGTTCCTCGCAATAAATTCTATCTTTTACCAGATAGCAGTGAGCACCATAAGTTTCTTTCAAAGTTATCTCATTCTGTCAAATTCCTAAACAGATTCTTACTTACGTCGACCCAGATTAAAACCAATAAATCTTCCACCTTATCCATAAAAAAAAGTAAAACTACAGAAATATTTTTTTATGAACTTGAACACATAAAAACTTCAAAAGCTGTGAAAAACTGCATATGTATAAGCATTTTCATCCTGCTGGAACACATAAAATCCTTTCAGTACTTTGACATGCTTCCTGTGACCATTAATCACACTCCGATGGAGTTCGTGTCCGATGGAAAGAATAATTTTCCTTTTCTCGCCCCCAAACTGCACTACCAACGGCAATGTAATTTCTACTTTAATTTGCCACTATCAGAAAGGACGAGCGGACACATTATTCACCAAAGTGACTAGAACTAATTTACTTTCCATAACCAATTACGATTATTATCGCTGTACACCTACTTACTAGGATGTATTGTAGTTGTATTTCCGTATGACACAGTATCACAAGGATGAGCCAAGGAAAATGAATATTTCAGTTTCGGCATAAATTATCCTTGCGAGTAATAAATTTCCGGAAATGCAAAGTTTTTCCTATTTAATTCTTTTCTACCATCGGTTGTTGTAGATTTTGTTTTCCTTGCATAGACGATCCAATTAGGATCTGTTGGGCTTGTCTAATAAGTTCACCTTCACATCTATAAGGAACTGACTGATGGAGGAACCGAACGCTGACACAAATCAACATGATTTAGTGGAATACAACATTTAGTGGGGAAATTAAAATAAAACCAAGTTCCGAAATGCGAGTGCGAGTAGTGGTGGTCGTTTAGTGATGCAAGTCCAAGTTGAAGTTGAAGTTGAAATTCTTGTTTTTCTCATGATGGAGCTGGTACGAGTATGTCCTTGCGTTGCGTGCCTTTTCTGTAATAAGAAAACTTTCGTCCCTCATCAACTTTCTACTTAAATAATCTCTTGAAAAGTGCCAAAGTTGTGCATTTCTTGATGAAAAAACTTTTCCCTTCATTTCGCAATTTCGTGTTAATTGTTGGAGAATCGATGATGAAAGAGTGTTGGGTAAATTGTTGAAGGCGCATTACCACTCTCCTTTGTTTCGAACAATTTCGATTAGTACTCTAGTTTATGTAGTAAATGTGTTTATTGTGAAACTGCTTGGACTGCACGAAGTTGACCTTTCATTTAAAGGATTGACTTAATGACTAATTAACTTGGTTCTTTCGCTCCAACAGGTCAGCCTTTGATAGAAGAATATCAACAAAATATGGCTAATCGGAAGGATCTTTGCATCTATTACGATTAAATGTAGGCGATCTACCATCGTCAGATCGTTGTTAGGACATGACAATTCCTTTCTTGAGGATGATTCGAATTAAGGCAATAACCCCACTCTGAATTTATTTGTCAACCTCCCTTTCTGGGGATATTCAGTTCGACATCCTTGGGTCTGTTCACATACAAATTTTTATTTGTATGTTATGTACTGAAACGAGATCTGTATTAGAGAAACCAGACTTATGGACTAATGAACGTATTGCTGCAGAATTGAAGGATAAACTTTTACCACAGATAATAAAGTTACATTGATATGGCATGCAGAGCAGAAGAGAATTACCACTTTTTCAATGACAATAAAATTCTCAAACCTAAGGGTGTTGCATCAATTCGGAATGAAATTACTTTAAGTTCAATAGTCGTAGAGATCAACCATCCTCCAATGTGTTGTAACTCCGATATATGAGTACACAATTGATCTTGCAAATGAATATAATGACTGACTGTGCCGCTGGTTTGTATCTGGATCGCTACACTGTGGTGTGTTTGTGTGTATATGTAAGTTAACTCCAAACAGATTTATTTTCCATGATCAGCATAATTGCTGGTGACAATCGACACCAATCGAATAATCGCATGGCAAGCAAAGGTCCAAATTCGCTATTCTTCACTTCAGCACACGTTTCTAGAATAATGCCGACAATGCGTCTGACAAATCCAAGCTGACCAAGATTAAGTTTACCATAAGAGGTATCGTTAGACATTAAGAACAAGTTTGTAATTAGTCTATAACTGTTGATTGAATAAAGTACAGGCATAGCCTGGAAGATAAAAAATATTGTTTATTCTCAGCTTATGTAAATAAGTTTAACTTGTATGTTTATTGAGGAGGCACATCGTACATATACATACATACATTTTGAAAGGACGCCAATGTCGCTTTTGTTCGGCTTTATTTTTCAATTTCATTTTCAACTTTCGAGGGATTTGGATAGTTTTGGTTTATGACTGAATTATTTTTTTTTCAGCGGTATACTTTTTAAACATTTAGCAATGTGTGACACACGTAAAAGAAAGTCTGGCGTTACTTGTTCGATTTGTAAAAAATCGAAAAGGAATTTCCCCGTTCTGAAAATTTTTGCATGTCCTTCAAATGAAAAATAATTAAATTTTGAGTAATTTATGGAGGCAGGCATTCGATTTTAAGAGCGAAGGAAAATATTTTGTTTGTCAAAATCATTTTTCTTCGGAATTTATTGGCAGAAAAATGCTTAAAAGGGACGCTGTTCCCTCCTTAAATTTAAATTGTAATTTAGATTTAGACTTAAGTTTAGAAAATCTCTCATATTTGCAACCAAAACGGAGAAAGACCTCTAATAGTTCAAATATTTCTTGCATTAGATGCAATAAATTATTAGAAAAATGCTCACAAGAGGAGAAAAAAAATTCTGAATTAAAAATTAAAAAATAAATTAAGCTGAAGACTTAAAATTCAAAGCTTGAGAAGAAAACTACGCTCTAGAACTAAAACGCATAACGCTCTACGAACTAGCAAAATGTCGACTACTCGTAGTTTATCATCGCAAATTCATATTTCCGAGCATTAAACAATTTTTTATGGTATATTAACGGGGCTGTCCAAGTCCAAAAAAATATAATGTTGCCGAAAGAGACTTCCCCCCGTAACCACATTTTATAGTTGGATTCCTGTTAAAGGCTTACAACCTGGATTCGAAAGCAATGCACACTGTTTTCTGGTAGCAAAGTTTGCATCATTAAGCTAACGGGAACGCAATGTGGTAGGTACTGATATTTGATGAAATTATTGTAGAATTCGTCCAAATCTCACGTACAATATCAAAAATGACTTAATTGATGGATTTGAAGATCAAGCAGTGGACCGAAAAAGATTTTCCCGCAACGAAATTTGTGTTTTAATGGTAAACGGCCTCCTTGATAGCTGGAAAAGTATTTTAAATTATTTTGTTTCAGCTAACTCTGTCAGAAGGGCTACCCTGAAGTCTATTTTAGAAAATAATTTGTCAATTTTCCAAGAACTTGGTCTGAAGGTGTGCGCTATAGTTTGCGACCAAGGACCTAACAACAGGAAAGTTTACCAATTATTAGGTGTTACAGAAGAAAAGCCCTTTACAATTTTCAATAATGAAAAAATATTTTGTTTTTATGATTTTCCTCATTTATTAAAATCCATGCGTAATGTTTTGCTCAAATCTGATATGTTAACTCCAGATGGAAATGTTTCCTTTGATATTTTCTGAGAAATATTCAATTAAGAAAAAGATAATGAAATTTGCGCCAAATGCATTTGAAAAAATGAGTGTTCGCTTGGCAATGGAAACCTTTAGTAGGACATCGACAGCATCAATACAAACTGCTCATCAACTTAATTGCCTAAAAAATAGTTCAAATCAAGCATGGAGGTCAGGCCGGAAGTAAAACTTATACTGAGCTTAAACAATTCTTTTCTTATTTAAGATCAATGCAAGAGTCTACTAATTTTGAAAGGAACTTTTGTGTAAAAGGAATGGTACAGACAATAAACGGGGTTTTATTATTTAATGAAGATATAAGTGATGGTTTATTCGAGAAAGTTGAGTATTTACTTACAAAAAGAACTCATCAAGATATTTTGGAAAATTTATTTTCTATTATTCGCAGTAAAGGCGGTAATAGCAAAAATCCCTCTGTGTACGAATTTAATGTTTTAATGTCAAAAAATCTGACCTCAAATCTAATTGCTGATAATGATGTAGAATTTTTTAAATTTAGATACCTCCCAGACTTAACCGCATACATCAAGAACTTTTTTATTACCTGAAGCACGCGAGGAAACTGTATTTGATAATACTTTGTTCAAAAAAGTGGTAAATGGAATCAAAATTACAAATGGAATATCATTGGAAACGACTGCAATGCGTTATTTTACACCATATCTGGCATTTAAAATGCTTTTAAAAGACATGTGTGCAAATGGTTCGAAATTATTTTTAAAAAGTAATGAACAAATAACATGTCCGTCAGAATTTTTCATTTTTGCTAAGAATTTTTCCCAAAATAGTGTTAATCTCTTACTACCAACAGATAAATTTTCCAATATTTGTAAGCACCATTTCAAGGTATACCATACAATTTTCAGAGATCGTCCGCATATTAGAAATATAAGGGAGAGAATGGCCTTGGAATGCATGAGACTAACCTTAGAGACTCGAACTGGTTTGATTAGCAAAACCAAAAATTCTTTACTTTGCACGTCTTATTCCCTTGCGAAAACATTGTGCTTTGAAAATCCAAAAAAAATAATTACCAGTAAAAATCAAAAAAATTAAAATTTTGTCAGCAAAACAATCAAAATTGAAGTAACTCCGCCAGAGTGAGAAACATGGGGACCTCACTATAAACTAGCACCCCAAGAGTGAAAGGCACCGCGACCTCACTATAAACCAGCACCCAAGACTTAAAGGCAGTATGCCAAGTTACTATTGCAAGATATTCTTTCCTGCTAATGGCCTCTCACTGTTCTTAAAAAAAAGGAAATAACCTTGAACAAGAAATTCCTTCCATTGAACATGAAAATAAAATCCGAAATAATGAAAAATAAAACAAGGAGAAATAAGCAAAAGCAACAAGCAATTTATTGTTCCAACCAAATTTGAAAGAGCATCAGTCTTATGCACGATTCGAACGAGTTAAATCAAATTGGGACGTAGTAGTAAATCCCACTCGCCTGAGTATCTTACTCTGCATGCGATATCTATGTAACTTTATTAGCTGTGCCTTTACTCTTGATTTTTTTTTCTATCAGAACAGTGCACTTGGCAAACAACTACTGCATTATACTCATTGTATATTTTATTTGAATCAATGTCGTGCGAGTAGAGATAAACGTGTTTTATTTTCTGTTCGATATAAGTAGGAATTTACTGTCTGACAACTAACTACCCATTCATATTTCCCTTCCCCGTCTTAACCCAATGGAAAATCCATCACAATAAAAGCTTTGGATAAACATCTACTCCACGAAATATATAATGATAAGGACAAAACAAAGTACGCTTATTTTCCACTTTATTTTTAGAATCTTACAAAACCCAATTATTAAAAATTAATTTTAAAAATTACGTCTTGTTTCATATTTCTAATACATTTTTTTCAATTTTATCCAAACGAAATAATGATAAGGCCAAATTTTAGTTCTTGGTGCTTGCTCATTTGTTGCTGATGACATTAATCAATGATTGTATCTAAATAATGTCGATTTTGTTCCATTTTCTCTTAACCCTACCGTCCATGATAAAAATTTACGTGCACCGTCTTTGGGGTACAATTGTACCCCAGTACCTTTACATTTAAATGCTAATTAAATGAATTCATTTCTTTATTTATGGAAAAATTTGCTCAAAAAATAGAAAAAGAAAGAAAAGATTTATAAAAATTAAACATATTTCAACGCCGATATCGTAGGTCGATTGTAATAATCGTCATCGCTGTCGTCAGCATCGGACAGGCTAATGAATTTGTTGAGGTAACACCTTTCGCACACCTTGATGTAAGGCTTTCGGCAGTTGGACACTAAACACAATTCGCACACTGACCGTGTTTTACATCAACTTTTGCTGTGCGGGCGCTTTTGCAAGGAACGCATCGCTGCAGCTTGTTCTGAAAATAAATGAAAAGGGATAAAGAGAACAGAATTACATGAATACGAGTAGATGTACCAAAAAAAAAAGATCTTCGCTTATTATTTTTTTACTGGCATGAGGAATTGTCGAAGGAGGAATCGGCGGCTTGAAACCGATCAATTTCATTGCCTCCAAAGTGGATTTTTTCAACGGAAGCTTGCATCGAGCCTTGAGATGTGGTATTATAAGCTCTAAGGCTTGCTCCTTCAAGAAGACTTTGCGTTTGTCGGAAGGTCGTGGATGCCACGATGGATGACACAGTTCAAGAGCACAGAATGCTCCCACATCAATCATGTTATAAAACAGGCACATTGGCCATCGATTGCACTTTTATTTTGCACGTAGAATCATGAATTATTTGGTCGCACGTATCAACTCCACCCTTGAACTTGTTATAGTTCAAGATTACAACAGGCTTCTTTGTTCTCGAGTTCGAATCAATATTTTCTGTCTGATGAACTGTTGAAAATAGCACTATATTTTTCAGCGTGTTCGATGTGTAGCTAGTGAGCTGAAATTCATCAGAGAAGCGGAACAAAAATTCGAATTTGTCACGTTGTTTAGCTTGGACAGCTGATGAAAATGGAACAGGAATTTCGCATTTATTTTTTCGAATTGTGCCAACTATTGTGGTATTGTAATTTGTCCATAGATCTTTTCCTAGGGCGTAGCTCGTAAAAAAGTTATCCATCATTATGTTGACACCATTATTCAGCCAACGATTTGCCAGAACGAATCACCAATTGATGGGCAATGCCAGTTGAACATGCTTCATTGGCTGTGTGCCAAGATATATTTCGCCAAACAGCGGTAAACTAGTGGGAGCATCAACGATCCAATTTACTTTTCCTGGTTTCGATGGAATATATTTTCTGATCATACATCGATTACGTGTGTTCAGCAGCTGTTTATCAATGCACAACTCTTTCGATGGCATATAGTTCCAAGTAAGATTACTTATAAAAAGCGTCCAAATATGACGAAATGGTGACAGCTTATCACTTTGCAAACGAAACCCTCTGGTGCGGCTATCATCAAACCGTAAATATCTTCCTATCTGCTCGGACCTTTTCAATGACATCGTCGCTCGATAAATTGGCATGTGATCGTTGGAAACAAATCGTTAGCCTCAAACAAATTTGATATTCATAGCGCGTCGGGCCTTTTGGTTCACGGCCAATAAAATTTCTTCTACTATTGAAGTCATCAGAATGGTCCTAAATGCGCCTTTTTTTCTTTTCAAAGGTCGTTGTACAGAAAGGGATAGTAGGTTTTCGATCAGCAGCCAGAATATCGGTTCGTGCTTTTTCAGTGATGGATGATATTGACCACCAGATTGTGCAATCACCGCAACCTTGACTCAAATATTGTTGCCCACGATTGGCACCGATTGCTCGTCCACCAGCTCTCCAAGTACATTTACACCAAGGACATTCTCTAACAAATCGTGGGCTAAATCAAGAGCATCCATCCCTGGCAACGGCGGATCGTTCACAAATGGGCCCTCATGATTAGATATGCCATCGTCAGAATCACCGTCACCATCATTAGGTTCCCAATCGTGATCATTATCATCGCTATCGTTGCTCGATCTATCATCACCACCGTCCAGCAGGTCATCCAGTTCCTCTTGCTCGGCTGCACACAATGCACAATTAGCACTTTTTTTTACTAAAAAAATGATTCTTTCACTCATTTCACCCGCACATTCGAAAAAGAACAGTAAGTCATCGGGGTACAAATGTACCCCAAAGACGTGTAGGGATCACTTGTTTATTTTGCTTTTTGAAAGCTAAATATTTATAAATTTCGTTCGCAAACAAATCTGTAACATAAAAGAAAAATTGGCAAATCAGAAAAACATTGGTACAGTGTCATATGGTGTTTGGATATGGTTTGAATTTTGGGTTTAAAGTGGCTTGGGGTAGAAATGTACCCCAAGGACAAGTGCAGGATGTTTCGGGTTTCAAGGAACCCTTTTGTGAACTTAGATGCGTAGATACGAGTAGCTGCGTTATCTTTTTGAAATATGAATTCGCTGCCGAATAAATCATCTTCAAGATCCACTAAAACACCATCTTAGAGCTCAGTATATTTTTTGCTATTTATTTTGGAAAAAATTAAACAAACAAGTGACTTTCCAGAGCAGCTCAAAACATCCCAAACAATTAACGTGCTTCCTCCAAAATTGCGAACATGTCAATGCTGCCTTTCAGCGCTCTTATCATGCCAATATTTCTGACAACCATCTGACCCTTTTAAGTTGAATTTTTTTTTCGTCAGAAAATAGCACCTTACAGCACTCTTCGTTTCAAAATTGAAACTGTTCAGCGAAAATCAACTGTTCGATTTGTGACGTATTATTAGTGTGAGTTTCGGGATGCGTTTAACCTATGCAATGATATTATTTGACTTTAAAATTTGTTGCGCTCGCCTTGTTGACACAATTAGGTCCAAAATGTTCACATTTTTAGAAGGACTGATCGGCTTATTTACAGGAAGGCGTCTAATTTCTCGAATATCCCTAGTTGTTACGTTGGTTTTCTATCCGTACTTCGTTTTACACCATAATTTTCCCCAAGTTTTATATAATTTGCAATCACAATTTTACTTTTTTGTAGAACAACTGCGATCTGCCTTGTTGTTTGCCTTGTTCCCTGTAAACTGCCACACATCCTTGCTCCTCTTCGGTCAATGGCTTTTCACGAGACATTATAATTTAATCGTGCAACAAGCAATGGAATAGTACGTCTTTATGAAAATTCATGATATATTTTCAACTAACAAAGCCTTTTAATCGAAACTCAGCTTAATTCTAATTTTTTTTAAAACACATTTTCTTCACTTTTGTTACTTGCCACTTGGACTTATCAATATTTTGTACCACAATGAAGATCACTTACGGATGTAAAACAGACGCAGCAACAAAAAAAAATAACATTACTGTTATGATGCGATAAACCAAAGGAAAGTGTTGCCGTATTTTATTAATTATTTTTTGTGAACACAGGGGAACAGAGAAAGATTTATCTTGTCCTTATCACTATTTCTTGGAATGTATCTAAGCAGAAATCACCAAACTGCAGAGATTAGGGAATCTTGGTGTCAACAAAGTGATGACCATTGAGGGATTGGAGGCAATACCTATGCTCAGCTTGCTGGTTTCATACAGGGAATTATTGTTCTAGAGCAAAAATGCAGTGCTTTTTAGTATCCCTACACTACCCCAAGAAAACTTAAAAAACATGTTTAACTTTCTTTGTCACATAATGAACCTTAAACCACCTATTTTGTCTAATATATGGTATTTCGAACCAGTAGCCATGTTCTGTAACTTATGGTTTCCTATTCCAGTGGAAAATTCTTGATAAAACATTTGTCATAACAAAACAGCAAGAAAAATCAAAGCATTCAGTTTATTTTATTCTTGACATGAATAATTGTAAAAATTGTAAAAAAAAATGTATGGCGTTGAACTTGAAACAAAAATTGTATTCGGGCAAAAGGCAAATTTGTTGCCATATACGAGTAGCTAGTTTACAAATTTTTTTTGTGACAAAAAAATATTTTTTTTTTTTATAATTTAGGCGCTCTCAAGGGATTTCAGTACCCTTAAAATGCTTGCACACAGCGTGGGCGAAGGAAAATCAGGGAGGATGGAAAGAGAGGTACCGGTGAACGTTGGTTTTAAATGTTGGAAGGTTATAAAGAGTAGGAAATAAAGAGCTTGGCAGGGCATTCCATAAGCGAGTTGTACGGCTTAGGAACGAATCACGATATTTTAGAGTACGTCCGAGGGTATACTGATGTGATTTCATAGCGACACGGGTATTACGGTTAAAAGTTTGACTGGGCGGAATGCCACTGGCGATTTCTACGGAGCACTGTTGATGGAAATAGCGTTAAAACAGAGTGAGACCCAAGACCTTTCGTCGGTGTTCGAAGGTGTCCATTGTGTGAGTGATATTAGTATCACCTATGAGATTTATCGCACAGTTTTGAATCCTATCTAGCAGGTGCAGAGATGCTTTGGGTGCACCCGAAAAGTTGTGGGAATTGAACTCCAAATTCGGACGGATAAACGCCTTTTATATTGAGTCCAGATCAGAGCCGTGAAATATTTCTTACATCGCTCGAGGAAACCTAGACATTTCGCAGCGTTTTTGACGACACCAAATATGTGATCATTCCAATGTAAATTTTCATTGACACACATACCGAGAATGGAAAGTTTATCGGTTTCGACGATGCAAGTGTCATTTATGGATAATGGCTGGGTATTTGAATTTCGCTTTAACGACAGCAGACAGCATTGTGTTTTGGAAGCATTAAATTCTACTCTGTTAGTGGTTCCCCAATTAGTTATGCTGGTAATATCAGAATTTAGTGAACTTAACATACGCTGCCGTTCCCGTTCTACAGCCGAAGAGCAAGGACGCTGACTGTCGTCAGCAAAGGAGTATATTGGATTAGAAGTAGCAGACTAGAGACCGTTAATGAAAATTAAAAAGAGTGTCGGAGACTGAACGGAGTCCTGGGGTACACCAGCATTTATTTTGTGGATATCAGACTTGAAACCATCCAAGACAACTTGAATTGAACGTTCCGAAAGAGCACGCATTTTTGACAAAAGAGCCTGATGCCAAACTCTGTCAAATGCCTTAGAAATATCAAGTGCAACTATCCTGCATTCACCAGATTAATGTACGCTTTGGTTCCATTTTTCGGTGAGACATACCGTCAGATCACCAGTTGACCTGTTCCTACGAAAACCATACTGCCGGTTATCAAGAGTTTTCGTGTTTCGAGATATTTCATGATCTGACCATTTATCAGCATTTCCATGACCTTGGAAAGAAGGGATGTAAGTGCAATGGGTATGTAGGAGGAGAGAGAAGAAGATTCGCCTTTTTTAGGGACGGAGTGGACAAATGCTGTTTTCCATCTGCTCGGAAAGGGTCCTTAAAAGTAGGACTGATGAAAAGGCTTACGCAATGATTTTGCCAGCGAGGAACAACTCCTCTTCAGAAGGAGGGGAGATGTACCATCTGGACCTGCGGATTTGTGTCTGTTAAGATCTTTAAGAACTCTTGCTACTACGCGAGTGCGAAAGTGGATTTGTCCTAATAAAGATTCGACGCACTCAAGTGTAGGCGGAGGCAAAGCACAATCTGGGAGTGTTGAGTTGGCCGCAAAGTGTGCAGCCAGCAGATTGGCCTTGTCCAAAGAGCTGACAGCTGGAATATTATTGTAAATGAGCGTTGGGATGGAGGATGAGGCAGAATTTCTAATATTTTTGACGAACGACCAAAAATGTTTACTATCTTTGGGGCATTGTAGTATTTTTTGCCTCAGATTTTAGGCGTTGCAGTCATTCCTGGCTCGCTTACACTTTTTTCGGTCTTCCTGTGTTTGGTTGGTCTTGTAGGACCGAAAAAAACATTTCTCTAACCCTGACATCCTCTTAACAGCTCGAGTCGCACCATGCCTTTTCCTTTGGTTTGATACTCTTCATCCGATGAGGGATAAAGCTTCTCATTCCAAAGAGAATGGTGTCTGCGATCATGTCAGCAGCGGCATCTACGTCATTATCAACCAAGCATAACCACCAGTTAAAATTCGTAAAGAAGTTGTTAAGACCGCTCCAGTTGGCTTTCTCGTATTGCCATACGAGGCATCTTTTGGGAATCTTTTCTCTAACATTGTGTCAATTAGCTGATATGACACAATGATCTAACGAGCCTAGAGGGGAGAGCACATCAACGATGTACTTGTGAAGGTGAGAAGTTAAAAAGAATCCAGGGTTGGCGTTGGTGGTATGACTATCAACGTCTGGTTTTTGAGTGGGCTCATTTACAAGCTGCGTTAAGTTGTTTTCCGCAGGGAAGTTCCCACACACACAAATAAAGCAATAGAGGATAATTTGCTTACGGAAACGGAATTTTAGCCACATAAAATTGAATTCTGGATTGGAACAGGAACTATATTGTGGTGGAATTCGGTAAGCTACATCACTACACACGTAAATGGCTAGACCGCTGTGAGAGACGAATAATGTTACTAGTTCGTAGCCAGGCAGCTTCAGATCAGAGTGATCTGAGATGTGTGGGCGGGAATCTACCTGTGTTTCCCAAAGTGCCAAAATACCTGGTCTATATTTACAGACGTAGACGTATGCAGAAAAGTGATTAGTTTTTAGCCCGCGTATATTGTCAATATCTACTCTGAATTCCCGAGTCGTTATAAAGAAAGGCAAACACAAAAAACACAAGCACCGACGTTACTAAGCACAGCTGTGAAGTAAAAATTCAGAGTTGGTTTACCGGATGACAATGTAATACAGCAAGGGCAGAGACCGAGTGCAAGCAACAGTTTGAACAGTGGCAGGAAGGTAGGAATGCCCGTACTGTGGATGACAATTTCACTACACTCACGCGCTGTTGTTTTTTTTTTGTTTGGTGCTTGCACAGCGATTTTTTTTTTTGGGGTTTTTATGAACTCACTTTTGTTGTGTTTTTTTTTTGTTCTTCATGCGAGGTGCGAATTTACGAGTGCACATGTGCGTGTGCACTGGTCGATGGTCAGCTCGGCACTCAAACTACATTTTAATACATATTACGGTACTTTCTTACTCTTTCTGCTTTTTTCGCATGCCATACAGTTAGTGAGAAATTTTGACACTAATAGTGAACAACTGAAAGTTACTGAAACAGTTTTCTCGCAACTTTCCAGTTATTTTTTCCAAAATGTTTCGTGGGAAATTTTTTTTGACATCGAGAGATACAGAAACAGACGAATGATATTGTGTATTTTCGATCAATTCACAGCGTTCCGTCGAGAAATTTCTCGATGGGAGAGTTAAAGAATTCAAAACAATAACAATAATTCTCTGCCGAAAAGGTAAACTATCTTAAGTCGACTTGAGTGATTTTCTTACATTTTATTGCATGGTGTTCGTCATTTCAATACGCGTATTTGTATCCTGTCCTCATGTTTGTATCAAATTTGTATCCTGATTTATTCAAAAATGTTCTTGATCTTAAGTCTAAAAAATTCATATTAACATTTGCTAAAATACAATATCTTATGTCTACATACGTAGTATACTTGTAAAAAAAAGCGCATTAGTTCAGTTTGGTCAAAAGATAATTGGCATTTCCTGAAAAGGTAAAACATGTTACGAGTATGTCGATGTAATATAGTTTTCTCCGTGTAAAATACTGCAAACTGTGTACATAAGTGGACTTAAGATAAAATGCAAGTGAAATGAACGTCAGATGCGTGAAAAGTTAAGTCTACTTAGGATGATATTCAAATTTCCAAAAAAAATGTTCTCAAATTTATGTCGACATAAGAGGCTATGACGGCATCAGGCGATTGTTTACTATGTAAATAAAAATATGATCATATTGAACTTAAGATATTATTTCAGTGCAGGGCAGACGGGAGTCAGATTGGTTTCTATAGTTTCCATAAAGAGTGTTTGTAATACCAGAGCCTCAAGTTTAAAACAGTTCAGCAGCGTATTTTAACAAATGTTTCTGTGAGACCATACATATTGATTATAACGGTTGAAAATAAAGATTGCATGAAAGAAGCAGAAGCCTCAGAAGCTCTTTCAACTCATGGACTCGAATTTTTAGCAGAAGAAGTATTTGATGATGATATTGGAGATCCAAACTGCTGTCCATGTTCTACTGAAAGTCCCTCTGGGTCTGACAACGAAGATAATTCTGATCCAAGCATGATTCAGATGGGCCAGGAGATTGAAATACGCCTGACCGAGTAATTAGAATCATCTGTAGTGGAGATACGCGCAGAGTCCATCAACGAACGCAATGGCACACCTACATCTAGAAAAAAGAAAAGGAATTTTGGTAAGGAATATGTAACCAAAAGTGGTAATATTGTTAGGGTAAAATTGTGTAAGAAACTTCAAAGTTGCCGAAAAATGTGCAAAGACCGAGTTTCTCGTGAGAACCAACGAACTATTAATTGAATCAAACTCTAAAAAGTCAAAGTGCTTGGAAAAAAAAGGAACAATTAATAATCGAAACAGGACATATTCAAATCTTTACTTTTTGGAATGCCAAGCGAAAAGAACGAACGTTTTTCAGAAATGTTTTTTAAAAACATTTTGTGAAGCAGAAAAAATTATAAAAACAATCGTAGCGGAAAAAAAAGAATATAGTCATTTCAATTGATCAAAGGAGTCAAATAAATTCTGGAAACAAAATTCTGGAAGGAAAAGCAAATGAGGTCCATTATCACATCAATAGTTTTCCTTTATATGCAAGTCACTACACTCGTGAATGCTCATCTCAAAAATATTTAGCTAGTGACTTAAGCGTAAAAAAATGCATGAACTGTACTCTGAATCTCATATAAATCCGGATTCATACACCAGATATAGGCAAATATTTTCCAGCATGGGTATGAAAATAAAAAAACCTAATACGGACTGATACAAATAATGCGAGATTTTTAAAATGAGAATTGACTCATCAGTAAATGAGGACGAAAAATGGAGCCATAAAGCACTACAAGAGGAGCACCATAAAGAATCAGACGACGCATATAAAGCTCAGAATGTCGACAAAACCGCTGCAAAAACAGATTCGAATTGTAAGTTGCTAGCTTTTGATTTACAGAAATGTTTGCCTACTCCGCATTTGGAAACACCATCTTCATTTTATAAAAGACTTTTATGGACCTATAATTTGACTGTCCATGACTGTGTTACCGGAAATCCAGTTTGTTTGATGTGACACGAAAATTTTACCAAACGTGGAGGAAACGTGATCGCGTCCTATTTTGTGAGATACTTAAAAAGCATTCGAAACAATTGCAAGCACCTAACCCTGTACAGCGATTTATGTGCTGGACAAAATAAGAACGCGATTGTTTCAATTACGTCCATGACATTTATGCAAAGTGAGACAACAATAGAAACAACTGACCATAAATGTCTAGTACCAGGACACACTCATATGGGATGCGACGTAGTTCACTCCATCATAGAGCGTAAGAAGAAAAGAAAACATGTCCAAATACACCACCCACGAGATTGGAATTTGTTAATTTCTTCCCTGGGGTCAAAAAACATTTTTGAAGTAATGGATATGGACAAAACAATATTTTAAAATTTTACAGCTGCGCAGAAATAAAAATGTTGTTGAAGAAAATCAAATCAGGATGGCGAAATATTCAAATGGAGCTCTGTTAAGTGGTGGAGATATTCCAAAGATTTTAAACGTTTGAACGTGAAAAAAAGAAGAAGAAATAACAATTAGCGACCTGAAAGCATCTTATAGCGGTCCTATTAATATGATATAAGTTCAGCAAAGAAGAAAGATCTGGTGGACATGTTAGATCTAATAAACCAAAATTATCATCATTTTTATTTAAACTTGTCAACAGAAGAGGAGCCAGATATCCACCCTGACTTAAGCAATGAGTCTGATGCGAGTAGTTAATACTATTACTGAGGTCTTAAAATACATTGAATGTGTAACGCATGTAATTTAATTTAATTTAATTTATTTTTATTTTGTAAGCTTGTGTTAATGTTTATTTCAAAGAAGAAATTGCATTTAAAACATTTATGGATTTTATAAAACTAAAGTTTTGAATAAAAAAAAAAATAAGTACAAACCATCTTATGTTTCATTAAACAAAACATTGACATTTGTACTTATATAAGATATCGACTTAAGATTTAGATTTTTTGAAGCATAAACACACGAAAAGTAAATCATCTTAAATTACATTTTTCTGGAAAAATGGAAAAATTAACTGGAAAAAAGAAGATAAAATTTCGTTTCTAGAAAGCCTTCACATCAGAGATAATAGTCAAAGGGTTTATTTAGATCTAATTTTTCCCGGCTTTTTCGCTCTTCTGAAAAACTATGAAAACAAACTTATGATAGTTTACCTTTACAGCAGATTATTATTAAATTCTCCAATTCCCACCACAACATCACTCGCTGGAGCTGCAAACTACCACAAACTTCAAACATCAAACTGACTATGGTTTTAAATCTGAAAACAACAGTTTCTTTGAAAACACACGTTTTTTCTTAAATAGTGCTCTTGGGTTTGGCGAAAAAAACAGCTGTTCACGTATATGGTATGAGTTAATTAAAATGGAAAAGGTTTTTATTAAAAAAAATAACTTTTAAATTTTTATGCGGGTAGATTCCCCGAACATTTATTCCACTATGTAATGCTACTAATTACTTCACATGATTACTAAGCTACGAGGGGCGTTCAACATATTCTCGATATCGGGGTGAAGCTGTGGTTGTATATATAAATTGACTTATTTATCAAGTAATACTATTATTTTAGTGCATTCATGTAAAATTTCATATAAATGTGATTATTAATTCGCGTTTTATCTCTAGTTAAACAGAATCATAATGGCAACTGAGACGATGATGGTGAAAATTGAGCATCGCGCTGTAATTAAATTTCTCACTAAGCAAGGAAAAAGCCAAAAAACTATTCATGAAGAGATGGTGGCTGTTTACCAGAGTTCCGCACCTTCATTATCAACTGTGCAAAAGTGGTCAAGTGAGTTCAAGAGAGGCAGAGAGAGCATTGAAGACGACCCCCGCTCCGGCGCCCCGGCTACTGCTTGTACGGGAGAAAGCATCAAAGAAGTCGAAAAACTTGTTCTTGAGGATGCCCGAATAAAGGTGAAAATGATGGCAGAGATTACCAAGCTTTCAATTGGTACCATTCACACCATTCTTCATGACCATCTTAACCTTTCAAAGGTCAGTGCAAGGTGGGTGCCACGAATGCTCACAGCGCCTCAGAAAAAAGTGAGAATCGCATGCTGTAGAGAGCTTTTGGAGATGTGTAGTGAGAATGCGGACGGTGTTATGGATGGAATTGTTACTGGGGACGAAACATGGGTCCACCACTATGACCCTGAAAGCAAACAAGAGTCTATGCAGTGGCATAAAAAAGGAACAGACCCCCCGAAGAAGTTCAAAGTCATTCCGTCTGCCGGGAAGCTCATGGCCACAGTTTTTTGGGACTCAAAGGGAATCTTGCTCATTGAGTACAAAAAAAAGGTGAAACCATCAACGCCGCATCCTACGCTTCCACTTTGCATAATTTGCGGGAGGAAATTAAAAAGAAAAGACGGGGTAAACTCGCAGCGGGTGTGTTGCTTCTTCATGACAACGCTCCTGTTCACACGGCGCGAGTTTCCAAGGCTGCTGCGCGAGATTGTGGTTTCGAAGAAATCCAACACCCGCCCTATAGTCCAGACCTTGCCCCTAGTGATTATTTCCTGTTTCCGGATTTGAAAAAATGTCTTCGTGGAAAAAGATTTTCGGATGATGAAGAACTCAAGTCGGCAATTGCAGAGAAAGAGAAAATTTATTTTTTTGAGGGTTTAAAAAAGCTTATCTCAAGATGTAACAAATGCATTGATGTTAGGGGAGATTATATTGAAAAATAAAAACAATTTAAATTGAATTCGCGTTTTCCTTCATATCGATACCGAGAATAATTGCATATCATGTGCAGGTAGATGTACGTTGAACACTTCTCAGCATTTCGTGTATTTTCAAAGGCGCAATGTTCTGCCGTGGTAATAAACTACATGTGCATTAGAATTGACTCAATGTCAAGTTAAGTTATATCAAACTCGGATGCTTTTACGTCAAAAAGTCAGCTAGTAGAAATAGTTTTCTCGTCGAAAGCTCTGGTGATCTGCTTATTGCTGCAGCGACATCAAAATGAGGACCAATATTCTCCACGATCATCAAAAACCCAAATATTTTTCTGTAATCAATTTTACTATCTCTCTTTATTTCATGCTCTACAAATGTTTTCGTTACTACCATATCTTTCCTTTTCTCTAATTGCAATATTTCTTCCCAATTTTTTAGTTAGTTTAATCGTTTCATATGTAGTTTCTTTTAATTGTCATTCTTATTTTCCTCTCCATGTTTTTCCAACTGATATCTACTTTTCTATTTTATATTCAGTAGGATTACGATTTATTGATTCATATATTTAAGTGAATCATTTTAGAATATGTCTTGTCATCCTTGTTTGCAATGTAACAAACATTGTGAACAATGAATCTACGTACACTATAACTAATGCTCTATCAAAGTTATATTGTTGGTTCCCAAATTTGCCATTTTAATGCCCGTAGTCTTTATGAGAGTAAGCTTGATTGCTTAAAATATTTATTTTCAATTTATTTCCAAATTTATCCGTTCATGTCTTATGTGTAAGTCAAATCTGGTTCAATAACAATGTAGCAAACACATTCTATAACATCCAGAACTATGGACACTTACGAAAAACTAGAGTCATCGATGCTTGGGGAGGTGGGGTCACGATTTACTGTAAGATGACACTGAGCTGTAAAGAAATTAGAAAGTATAGTGGAAACGGTTTTGAGTATTTAAAATTTGGCAGTTTACGATCAGGTAATAGTTCTTGGCGACTTTAATGTTGACTTGGTTCGAACTGATGCCGGTGCTTTTCAAATGGAAGACTCTGTCTCGTGAGTAGGAGTGGGAATAGTAAACAACTTGTATCC
Source organism: Volucella zonaria (assembly GCA_963966105.1). NCBI lineage: Eukaryota > Metazoa > Arthropoda > Insecta > Diptera > Syrphidae > Volucella > Volucella zonaria. Next base: position 217,215,101 of record OZ014530.1, read on the forward strand.
GATATGTTTCAGTCCTGATCGTCCGCCTAGTCCTATTGACCTGGCTATTATCTCAGATCTGTCCCCTGTTCTTCTCTTTGACTAAATGCTGAGTCCGTATCGCAACATGATATTATTTTCTGTACCTACCATATCCATTAGTCACACTCGTTTATCCCGCAGCAATTTTCTTTCAAAGACTTCTCGGAGATTAATAAAAACCGACTTCAAAGAGCAACACTTTCAGCACCCTGGCAACTGCGTCGATCAAATTCAGATCCGAACGGAAAAGTGAATGCATTTCAATCAATTGTATTGAAGCTGTACGATGAACATGTGCCCACGAGAGTTGTTTCAATCCAAAATATAACATATTTCCTTGGTTTATGTCAGATGTGGCCCAATCAGGATCGTAATAAACTATATAGAATGTTCAGACCAACGCTTTCAAATTTAATACCACTTCCACTCCGAAAAAACTGGGAGTAGTTTCCTATCTGAAAGCTTTCTGCTCTGCTCTCAAGCCCCTCAGTCAAGGCGATCCATAGGGATCAATTCTTGGTCCGATTTTGTTCTGCATATTTACTAATTACTTGCAATCAATATGCAAACATACGAGGGTTGTCTGAGTTTCCGTAAATAAAATATAGCAGCACTCATCTAACTAGCTAGTGAATGCTAGTTGGGCATCTTTTGACAGTTACTTACCGAAGTTTCAGTCATTTTGGACCCGCAGTTTTTAGTGTACAGTCGTTTGAGTGAGTCGATGTGAGTGTGTTTTGTGAAAATGGAAAAAATTGAGTATCGAGCTGTTATTAAATTCTTGTTTTTGAAAGGCAATACGCCTACGAAAATTAAAAATGAGTTGGACTCTGTGCATGGGGACTCTGCACCATCATTTACCACAGTGAAATTTAGGGCAGCTGATTTTAAACGTGGCCGTAAGAGCTTGGGAGATGATGAACGTTCGGGACGTCCGAAAACAGCAACCACTGACGATAACATTGCTAAAGTTCACCAAATGGTGTTAGACGACCGCCGAATTAAAGTGAGAGAGATAGTAAAGGTTATGAAAATGACCAAAGAACGTGTTTGTCACATAAATCAAGATTTAGGCATGAGAAAGCTGTCCGCGCATTGGGTGCCACGTTTGCTTACGTTAGACAAAAAACGTGTTCGAATGAACATTTCCAACGCCCTGTTGGCGGAGTTTAGGTGCAATGAATCCGAGTTTTGGCGCGGATTAATTACTGTAGATGAAACTTGGATACACCATTATACGCCAGAAACAAAAATTCAGTCAAAACAGTGGAGCAAAGGGCAAGCCGACTCCAAAAAAAAGCAAAAACTGTTTTTTCGGCATGGAAAGTGATGGCAACTGTTTTTTGGGATAGTAAAGGAGTTATCCTAATCGATTATCTTCAGAAAGAAAAAAACATTTTAGGAGCATACTACGCATCATTACTTGCCAAGCTGGAGGCAGAAATTGCGGAAAAACGGCCACATTTGCAGAAAAAAAAATCCTCTTTCACCAAGACAACGCGCCGTCTCACACCTCAACGGTTGCCATGGCGAAAATCAATGAATTACGGTTTGAAGTGCCTGACTTTCACTTATTCACCAGATCTAGCTCCAAGCGACTTCTTTTTGTTCCTTCATCTAAAAGAGAAAGAAAACTTCAGGTTGCATTAAATGATGTGGTACGCTACATTCATGGCTTGTATAGATACGACCATATTTCCTTCTAATCGCATAGCTTGCTTGATTGCACTCTGAAAGAGTTTCTTCGTGAATAGTATTATTTATGAGCAGTATCCGTCATATCTTTTCTAAAAATTATCATTCATATTATCTTGGTCTACCAGAACGTTAAAGCTTACCCCTTATCGTAATAGTAAATTCCTTCCGCTTGTTCTTTATTCACGCTATACATCAATGGAATTCGCTACCTTAGCGAATTCATGTTGTCTCTAATATTTCAAATTTCAGAAACGCAATGCCATCATATTTCTTACTACCTTTGTACGCTTCCAATCTCACCAAACAGTTAACACTCACAGAACTCAGTACATGTGATTCGTAATTATCTAGGTTTGAAATAAAAAAAACTGATCTCCTGCACACTGTTGCATTACCGAAATCGCGGAAAAGATCAGTATGCCACAGAACTTTCCCATCGCTCCCAGACTCGAAATGCCGATGACCAGTAAGTACATACACACCCAATGCAGACCGAGAAATAAGAAGCCGACTAAAAAACAACTTTATAACGATTATTAAATTATATCAACGAGGCTGAAAAGTCCTCGCATGCAAATGGCAACATGCCGCGTACTGCTGTGTCCCTATTTATTCGCAAAAAGGAAGGTATTAGTTGGTCATATTCGTACAAGAGTGTACCCATACACATGTTAACACGAAAAGTACTGGATGGTATTCCAACTAAAACCTTAAAGACTGCTATTTGAACACGACCAGAGCTCTCGTTTAACACGTGTCTTCAGTAGGTCAATTTTCCTTAGCTTTGGAAGCGCCAACAGTTATTGCTATTTGCAAAGAGAAAAGGCTACAAAAATTATCCTTCGTCTTATTGTCATATTAGTTTACTTAATACGGTCGGAAAAATCGTTTAGCTGATCATTTATAATGAAAAGCAGAAGGTCTGTGGGAATATCAATTCGGTGTTCGAACGTCGCGGTCAACAGTGAATGCTGTAATAACTACAGCTTGAAATGCTATCTAGAGCAGGTGCTAGAAAGAGGCAGCGAGAACTACTGTTCCATTATTACCCACGATGTGCAGAATTCTGTCTACATATGATCGACTCTCCATAAAAGATAACGAGCTGTTTGCCGAGTGGAATCCTTTTCTATGATTACGATGGAGTTAAAGTCTATAAAATTACTAACTGTGTGCTACAAGACTCGGTTTTGGACCCTCTACTATTGAGCATTATATATGATGAAATTTTACTCCTACCCAATCAATACGAAGCATCGATTACCGGAATTGCTAACGACACTGACGTGGTGGTTGTACTAGAAACGTTAAAAGGAGTCCAGTTCTACAGCAGCGAAACCATTGTATCTGTAGGTCGCTGATTTACTAGAACAGGTATGCAACTCACTGAATATAAGACGGAAGCCGTGCTTATTACGAGTAGTCAAATTCGAGTAATGATAATGATTAGCGTTGGAGGGTACGCAATTGTTTCTCAACCATTTCTTAAATACCTCAGAGTTATTAATGAGAGTTATTTTATCATCGAAAACTGTAAGTGCAATTACAATGCGCAAAACAGAATAAAAGACTCCTTCTTCTGTTTCAGAGAGTATCTCAAACCGTCCATATTGTGAGATTGTCTCGTAAAACGCGTAATACGTATTTTTTCATTATCCACGATACGAAACCGAGAAGATAGCCATAGGAGATCAATTTGAAGAGTAGTCTGCTACCGACAATATCGTTCTGTATATACATCAAAACCACTATTATTATTAATATAGCAGTGCATACATGTACTCAGCGACCTTAGACGGTATAGCCTCAATGTAATGGGTAAACTAGTGGAGGTAATTTTTTGCGGCAAAAACTACCTTAGTGGCACCACCTTAGTGCCAAATGCAAGGTTTCCTCCTTCCGGCGCGCAAGAGATATTTCTTCGCAGTTTCGTCATCACTGTTATACCCTAAGGTCCTAAGACAAATGTAGTGTCTGGATACGACGTTAGCTAGTATTCGATAGTAATTCCTACTTCGGGGCAGCTGGATATTCACTGACCTCTTAGATAGGCCCGTCAGCATACTTTTCGTCTGCATACTTTTGAAACTCAACTATCAATGGAAGCTATAACCAAGGACGTTTCAGTCCTGAAAAAGTGTTCACTGAGCCTCGCCCAGCAAGCTCATCGGCGATCTCATTTCCCATGATCCCACAGCGGAATCAAACTTAATTTAATCGGTAGATCAGCCTTCCAGATATTCGTGAAAGCCCGACTACATTACTCTCTCCGCTCCGATGTTGGCCGAAACTATTTCTAGGCAAAAAGAAAGTCAAATTCATATATGTATTTTATTTGCTGCAACAAGATTTATGGTGCCGTTGCATCAGATGCCATGTCCATAAGCCCAGAGTCGAAAGACAGTCAGTGGTACACAAGGTCATCAAAACTCCAGTGCATGTTGTACCAAACACCAGTTCCTTGGTAGATGACTTTGAAAATCCAGCCCGTGATAAGAAGATCTCCTTCCCCTTGATATTCATATCATCAGCGCGTCTGGAGCAGAGGCAGCCCCTCTGCCAACCAATTCTGCCTTGTTTCAACTGAAGTCAAAGATAAAGCTGTGGCAAGAAAGAAAAAAGGGAGGAATAAACTTAATGCTTCGCTCTTTAATGGTGTTAAAGATAAAAACATTTTTATTAACCATAGTTTAACTAAATATAACCGTGCCCCTTTACGGCAGCAATGTAAAGGCTGAATATAATTTCAAGTATCTAAGGTTTAAGAATTCGCAATTGCTTCTAAGAAAGGTTAAAAATGGTAAGGTTATTGTTGTGATATCATTTGATGATCTAGTCAAAATTCAAAACCATTGAATACTGTTTATTTTATGATGCTAAATAATAATAATAATCTAGATATTATTAACAATAATTTTACCATACCTATTTTAATCACTTCGGTGCAGGAGTCCACGTACGTGGACTTCACTTTTTTCTCTTAAATTATTATTTTGGTTAACTTTTCCTGCTTAAATATTTGAATTTCCCTAAGAGAACATGTTTTTTCTCTTAAAAACATTGTCACTGACAATTCTCGTTTGAATTTGGCGGTTTTCTTGATTTTTGAAGTGCAGTGATGGCGCAACGTAAGGAACTTTTTTTGGTAAGTAAAAAACTTAATGTTTTCAGTAAAAATATTATGTCACTCTAATAAAAACATGACAATGAAATAGTGTTTTGTCGACAGTGTATGAAATGCATTAGATTCATTTGCGCTTTTAGGAATAACTGGCACATAAACATCGAGTACACATGTGTGTACTCTAGATGGTTACACAGAAAAAATGGCATCACTTGCTTTTTCCAAGTCCACGTACTATATAGTATGTGTACTTCGGATGTTTCTGTAAATGAAAATATCAACTGTTTTATTCATTTTTGTTTTGTTATTCTTTCAAAATTTCCTAACAAACAAAAATTTCTGGATCTTACCAAAAAGTTAGCGGATAAAGACATCGAAAAATATTTGAATGAAAGTGATGCTGACCTCTTGGATGAAGATGAAGACTTTTTTAAACAAGTTTTAAATCAAGTGCGAGAAGAAGAAGAAGAGCAAGATCCTTCAGCTGAAAATCTAGAGTACTGTGAAGGTGATGGAGATATGGAGCTAGTTGCTCAAGGTGCAGAATCGGAAAACGAAGCGAAACGAGAAATAGTAGCAAGGCATAGGCGAAATATAAAATGGAAGAAATACCCCCATGAATTATGGAAAAAAAGTGTACTTGTTTGTGATTTTACTAACAATTTTAGATTCCCGCTACGAGATATAAGTAAGGATTATTTAATTTTTGATTAGATATGCCGGACAGCATTTTAGATGCATTCTTCGAATATTTAGCTTTATCCTTTTGGGAAGAAACCGCTCGAGTCACGAACTATAATGGATTTCAAAAACGGGACCACCGACCTCTTATCACATCAGAAGAGAAGCTTTTACATTTGACTGGGATACACATGCTGATAGGATTTCCCCAACTACAAATGTATTGGTCAACTGATTTTCAGATTGAAAAAGTAGCTAACTGTATGTCGAGGAATATCTATTGCGAAATTCGAAAATTCTTGCATTTTGCTGATGACAACAGTGCGAAAAAAGCGACAGATCGGCTATGGAAATTAAGGCCGTTCGTCGAACCGATTTTACAAAAATCTAAATCCCTTCCAATACCTTTTCATACTGCTGTTGGTGAACAGATGATTCCGTTTTCTGGAGAATGCGGTTTTCGCCAGTATATGCATGCAAAACTCAACCCGCTCTGTTTAAAAAATTGTATACTTCCTGCTAGTGATGGTTTGGTGCTTAACTTCCATACTTACACTGGTAAGGGATCTGTTACAGAAAAAGACTTGAAAGATCTTGGACTAGATGCTTCAATAGTGAAACTTCTAACCAGCGTTATTAGACAAGATGGCTGTGTCGACACCGACCGTTTCTTTACTAGTGTAAAATGTATGGAAGCTCTCAAGGAAAAAAATTTGTACCAAGCTGGAACTGTTATGAAAAACCGCATTGGAACAGTAATTCAAAAACTATAGGAAGATAAGGACATGAAAAGAGGTGAGAGTGGGTGAGAGAAGATAAAAAAATAACTGTGGCTAACTGCAAAGACAATAAAGGAGTGCTTCTTCTCTCATCATATGCTGGAGCTCAGCCCGAAGCTATATGTCAGCGCTGGTCGAAGTAGCAAAATTCAAGGATCTCATTGCCGCAGCCTGCCATCGTCAGCTTATACAATAAATATATGGGAGGAGTGGATCTTTGCGACCGATGCATCTCGATTTATCGATGCTATGTTCGGACGAATAAATGGACTGTCCCAACTTTTAACTATTTTATAGATTTGATAATCGTCAACTGCTGGATCATGTTCAAAAGGCAGCAAGCTGAGCTGAAAGAAAGGAAAATTAATCTTTTGGATTATAAAGTTCATATTGCCAAAGCAAACGTACTATCTCGAGAAAGTTCTGTATTTACTACAGATCCCCATGGTGACCAACATTTACCAGAATCTGCCAAAAGTAGAAAAGTTAGTTTCCCGCTGATAAATGAGGCTCGATTCGATTCGTTTTAACATTTTCCCAAGTTTATAGAAGCGAAAAATGCTTCCAAGTGCCGCTTTAGGTGGATTGCAATTTGTATTTGTGCGTAAACGGAATCAACTGCTTTTTACAGTACCACACAAAACAATAATTTATTTCACATATTATTATATTCTAACTATTTTCAAAGTTCCTTTTTTTAATGTGATTATTTATTTTATACTTTTAAGTTTAAGACTGAAAAACTACTTGAATTTATGTATATTTTTTTATTTTGTTTTTTCTTTAAAGTTGATATATTCGTAGAATTAAATAAAAAAGCGTTTCAAATAAATTTAAAAAAAATGCAAAAAAAAGTTGTTTTTATATTGCTATAATCGACCAAAGTCCACATACGTGTAGCCTCTAAAACTAATAGTTGTAAAATTAAAATTATTATTTTTTTTGGCAAAATCATTTATTTAGCTAGGATTTAGCAAGAAACCAACACAAAACCTTAAAATTTCATCGCGGTTTTTATTCGATACTGAAGACGTTAAGAACCAATTGTGATAGCATTTTAAGTAATACTTTAAATTAACTCATAAAAGTGTTGTAGTCCACCAAAACATACGTAGCCTTGGGAAAAATTTTGATTTGTTAATTTCCAACTTTGAGGCTTTTTCTAACTTACCAGATATAATCTTCTTGTCTGAGATTTGGATTTATTCTTGTGAAATCGATGATTACAAATTACCTAACTACAATTTTTATGCATATCCTAATGACTCGTATTCTGCGGGAGCTGTTGCAGTTTTTGTACGCGATATGTTTCAGTGCGCAGCAAATTCTTTAGTTTTTCAGATTCGTATGCTGTTCTGATGGCTAATTATGGTCTAACTTCCTATATAAATGAACCAACAAGGTTAATATCAGGTACCTGCTTTGACCACATATTTGAGCGCGTGTCCTACTATTATTTTCAACCTGTAAATAACAGATCCAATGCATGACAGGTATACTATTTAATAGCTTGAAAAATAAAATTCAAAATAAATCCATTTCATTTTGTAAAATTAAAGGAATTGATTTTTATAAGTTAAACAATATTTTACTTATTGACGTTTGGGAAGAAGGTTACTCTTCTTTGAATCCTTCTATGGCTTATAATATGTATATTCGTTAGGCCCTTAAAGGAACCTCTCTGGAATTCATCTTATTCCATTTTAAGGAAATCTAATAACAGACTTAAACCTTGGATTAGTTTTACATGTCTCTTCGCAACAAAATTATTGTTTCAGAGTTAAACGAATTATGTAAATAAAATACCACAAATCCGACTAGAGGTACATAGAATTTATATAAATATCAATTCGTAAAAAAAATATAATTGATTAGGAAAGAGTAATCCAATTGATACTTAGTGTTTTGCTTCTTTAGGTCCGCTTGTTAGGCTTCTGGCTGTCTTCCTTGGTTGTCGAGATCCAACTGAACGAGGTTTCTATCCAGCAGCAAAAATGAGCACAACTGCAATTGTTAAATGTGTAGCTTCCCAAATGAAACATTGATATTTAGCAGAGCGAGAATACGTCTGCCAATTATTCAAAAGAGAGTGGTACAGTGGCTCAACATTATAATGGGACACTTACAAAAAGGAAATATATCAATTATTTTTTTAGGAACTTATAAATGTAATAGATAAAATAAATATCGAATTTGAATGTTCATACTATCAGTTTATTAAGAAACAAAAATCATATGAATTCATTAACACAAAGGAAAAAAAGCGATCCCAAACACAAGGCCTATAATATCAGAAGTTGGCTTCTGCCCCCATGCGCTCTAAATGCCACCACAGTCGCCGGATTTGAACCCCATAGAGCATGTGTGGAGTTATTTAGAAGAAAAACTAAAAAAAACCCCAAAATAGCAATAAAAATTACCAGATTTCAGTTCTGAAGGATAAATGAGAAAATCACCAGATTATTGCCAGAAAATATTGAAATCGATGCCTAATCGCCTCCTGCAGTAATACTGCAAAACAGCCTCCCAACAAAATATTAAATCTTAAAGTCTGAGACTGAATTACATTTTTTTTGTGTATTTATGTTGTTTGTCCCATTATTACTTTGAGCTACAGAATTTGACCTTTTTTAGTTTTTGGTTGCTTTTTTTCCTTTGTGTTAATGAATTCATATGATTTTTGTGTCTTAATAAACTGATAGTATGAACATTCAAATTCGGTATCTATTTCATCTATAACATTTATAAGTTACCAGAAAATAATTGATATTTTTCATTTTTGTAAGTGCCCCACTATAATGTTGAGCCACTGTAGGCTAAAAGATGCTGGGAACCCGTTGGTACTTTCCGTACTTGCATCGTTCAATATTAATAGAAGAATATGAAGACAAAAGCGAATGCCAAATACGCAGTAATGTTATGTAGAAGAAAATTTGCATTGACTGAAGCAAGTACAGTGAGTAACAAGCGAACTTTTACAAGTTTTAAATTAATAAGATTTTTATCAACAAATTGAATATTTGAAAGGTTTTTGAATTTAAAGAATGTAAAAATATTGTAGCAGTTATTAATTCAAAACCATTAGATTAAAGTAAGACCTACAAAAGAAACTGCCCAAGCACCGACTCAATTTGAGCTTAGAAAATAGGTTCAAATTCATATGCAAGACAATTAAGCACGAAGTATGGATAAGTAAGAACAATTATTTTCATCTCAAAATCAGAAATGCGTAAGGAAATTTAAGAAAGGAGTGGGAGACGATAAACAGCATAGTTAAAAGAAAGAATTTCAATCGAACAGATGAATTTTCGTTGCAAAACGCTGATTTAGTTATCGTAGATATTACTATAATAGCAACTTTATTTAACAATAACTTTATTACGGTTGCTCAAACTACTTTTTCTAATAACATCAAAATAGCCTGTAATTGTTGCATGAAGTTCAGCATTTCAGACAGTTTTACTTCCAGAAACAGTTTCTGTTTTGAGCAAATTTCCGGTTTAGAACTCTTTCAAAATTCGTTCGCTTAAAAACTCAAATTACTGTGGCAATGATGGCATATCGAACTTGGTTCTGAAGAAATAATATATCTTATAATATTATTGATATCTTAGCATAAAAATATGTGCTAAGTTTTAGTCTTGGTATATTTCCGGATAAATTGATATGTACAAATGTCTTACCACTGTTTAAAAAAGGTAACAAAAAGGACATTACCGATTATCCACCAATTTCATTGCTGCCTGCGATTTCTAAGGTATTTAAAAAGTGTATAAAATGCAAAGTATTGAGGTACTTAGCAATGATACATTTTTTAAGAACATTACAGTTTGGGTTTAGGACAGGTTTTTCTATGGAACATGCGCTTTGGACTTTTGTTCTTATATTCAAAAGGGCTTAAATAATAAAAAATGTTGCGCTGGACTTTTTGTATACATAGCCAAAGCGTTTAACACGGTTGACCACAATATTCTTTCAACTAAGCTACGTGGTTTTGTCCTAATTTGGTTTGCGTCTTATTTAAAAAACAGAGCTCAAAAAGTCCAAATAGGCAACACCTTTAGTGATTTGAAAATGATTGATGTAGGAGTACCACAAGGTTGAATTCTCGGTCGGATTGTGTACTTGATATATATCAATCCAACATTTGAGCAACCATTTATTGGAAAACCAATAGCTTTCGCAGATAATATAGCCATTGCTTATCTAATCCCTTAAATGTAGCCGCAAATATAAATCATGGCATTCATTTGATAAGAACATGGTTTGCTGAACATAAGCTTATGGTTAGTAAAAAAACAAAATTAATGTTGTTTAGCCTTGCTTTTAAAGAACTTCCGTATACTGATATTAAATTTCATGCTCCAAATTGCAAGAACCACTTGTTGTTTAATGCGAACTGCCCGAGTCTTAGCCTTATCAGCCTATATAGTCGCATTCATTGCGTGTGATGCCAATTTCTTCATAGTTGAAATTGTGCAACAATTAAAATATCTAGAGATTACCATTGATTATCAGTTGTGGTGGGATCAACACATTTTAAGTTTGGAACAGTATCTTTTAACTTCTGTTCGATATTTTTATTGTTTAAGGAAATATTTTTCTAACGCAACGTTAAGAACTGCCTACTTTGGCATAGCTGTCTTGCAAAAATGTGGCTTAAGTAAAGTTTGTAACAAAACTAGATTAACACATTCCATGAATCTCTTTCGTTAAATGAATATCCTTCCAGTATGACACTTAGTTTGTTTTAAGGTCCTTAAAATATTTTTTTATAAGAGGTGGATATATACAAAGTGCTATTTTTGAATAATACAGTTTACGCAGCAGTACTTCTGGCGCTATTATCTTGCCTTCTTTTCGGACTACATTTTTTCGAAACTCATATGCTATCGTGTCTTTTAAATTAATCAATAAACTCCTATCCCATATACGTTGAATATTGTCCGTTTTCTTAAATCGTATAAAATTATGGCTCATTGGCTTCGATTTGAATGAATAAGAAATATTGCTGCAGTATATCGCTTAAAATACATTTTTAGTGATTGCTTCTATTTTTTTTTTTCTAAAATGTTTTATAGTGCAAAATTAAATTGGTCACCCCTGAATAAATTTATTTTAAATATAATGTGACATTATCACTTTTATAATAAATATAAAATGCCACAAACTATTCTCTAACCATTTTGTAACTGAGTTTAGGTCGTTAAAAAGTTTTTTAGGAGAACACGAATAAATAAAATTGAATTGAAATTGAATTGAAAAAAATTGATTTTAACGCGCACTCTCGCAGGATCTAATGCGTTGGTAGGTACGTAGCGACCGTGTAGTCATCCTTCCGATTTTCGGTACAAAGGCTACTTTCACTGTTCGTCAGGGTGTCAGATGACTTTAAGCCTTCAAAGGAAGGAACGGATGACCTCATCCGCCGCCAAAAACGATGAGATAAACCAGCTACGGCGTATTGTATTATTCAGTTCGCTAGTAAGAGCTGATTATCAGTTGGTTCTGGTTATGTTACGAGTACCTGTGTAGTGAGTCTCACGAATGAGACAGAGAGTCTCTGCTTTCAACGCGGTGGTTGTACAATCAAATTCTCTGAGTGATTCCAGAATGGTTAATTTTCTCTTTACCTTTCCGACCTACCCTTAACTAAAATTGCCACATCTATAGTTTCTGATGAGTGTTTCACATGTTTAATGAAGTAACTTTGAGGAAGTTTACGACTCTGTCTACCTATGGTCTGCAATTAATTCTAGTGACAGCAATAACGAAGGGATTGACCGGAGTAAATATAACTCTTGTCAATTGCTGTTTTTCCAACTAAGAAGATGATGAATTAACATGAAATTTTTTCGGATAATCTTTGGTTCCATCTGCATATACAGTGAATTGCGAAAAAGATTTAACGACGAATTATATGGGATGTACATCGTATAATGTCGCTAATCAGAAAATTCGTGAGTCGTTTACACTAATTGAAGCATGTAGAGAGCATAGACATCCGCGGTACGGCTTGGAGAATGTTCAAATCCATCACGGAAGGGTGCAATAGAGAATGAACTCAACGCAGTCGACGACCGCGGGCGAAAAAAGACTTCAACCCAGATGGTGTTCCTGACTCTTGCCGATCGAGTTGAGAAATACGTCAATTCTAGACTACAATGCCATCTGAAGTAACTAACGAAGGTAACTGAATAGGTCAATATATAAAGCTTTTAAGAATAAAGAAGAGGAGTCCCGTCCAGATATTATATACAATATCTATGTCAAAATTCTATTGTAGACAACTCAGTTAATGGTGGCAGTAGTCAACAATAATAAGACCACAATTAATAACCTGATAGGTTTATAAGGCTTTAAAAATTGTCAACCTATAAAATTTTCACAAATTTCTAGAAAAACATAGTTCCTCGTACTCAGTACTTTTACGTTTATTGCTTTCGGTGTGACATATGAGAGCCAAAGTAGCTTAACAATATTAATGACGGAGGAAATATCAACACCTATAGCAGAATTGGCTCTTACCTTTTCCCGTGGTGTGTTTAAATTTCCCATTCTTCTCCAACGGACCTTATTTCTTAAGATCTATACTCTAAACTTTTTACATTTCATTTAAATTCACTGCTAAAAATCCATTAGGAGAAGATATATTTACATATCCATGAATTCCACCGGTCCCAAATGAACCCAAAGAAATTTATTTCAAATTTTTCGATAAATTAAACAGATAAATCGAGGGTACTGCATTTAAACAATACGAGTATAACTTCTAAGACAATAGATTTTTTTCGCTTGGACATGAATTTATGGATGACAAGTAAATTGTATCCAATTCTAATAATCCAGATTAATTTGGAAACTTTTTCACCAACCGCCATTAATATTCTTAAGATTTAATTCCGCTACAGACAATGTTAATTCAAAAACGAACACCATTTCGCTGACACAGTAAATGCGGATTAACTTTTTGAATAAATTACAAAACGCGACTGTACTGATTCGGTACTTGAAATGGTTTACGGTGCATTTAAAGTTTAAATTTGAAAGATTTGAGAGAGTTTTAAAGTAAAAATATGACTTTAAACGACAAAAGGAGTGAACAATGAATAAGATGCAATCAGTTCCGAAAGTTGGTGGTGGCAGAGCCCAGCTGGCTCTTACTGAACGGATTGGCATTAGATTCCATGAAAGACTTAAATAACATCGAGATGACTTCGAAGGTGATGACAACCCAAAAGGAAGCTTGAAGTAATCAATAAATACAATAATAAAAAAAAATCTTTTTTGCAATGAAAACTTACGGCTAAACATAGACTCTAGAAGAAGCAATTCAGTTAAAGTTTTGACAATGAAATAGATAAGAATATTCAATTACCATAGAGACACGTGGTCTGTATTCTATTAAATACCATTATGTACATTCGAATATATACATAGGGTGTCCCCTAATACGTCAAGGATAATTTGGGAAATAATTTTTGGGTATATTATAAGAAAAAAATTGTTCTACAGTAAGGGTCTATCTCCAATGTTGACATCATTTATAGGGGATTTAAGAAAAGGCTTACTTTTTTGTACTCTGATCCATGTTAACAGAAATTTACTAATTGTAAGAAATTTGTTTATAACTTTGCTTTAGAAGAAATACTAGCCTTTGTAATTGCGTTTAAATAAAGTTCATATCGTGTTTGAATGTTCAGATATCTAATTTCTAAGCCTGTTGCATTTTTCCAGCCCATTCTAATTCTTGCCTTTGAAGTCACTATTCTCCAAAAAACGCGCAATAAGCATATGGTTTTACTATGTATTTTTTTCTTATGAAAATAATAATAATAAAAAAAAGAGTCATCAGCAAATTTGCACAAAAACCCATAGATGTTATGATACCTGGGGTAAACCTGCAGTAGGTAAAATTTAAAAAGAAGGGTTTTTCGGCTTTAACCTCCAAAGGCTATTATGAATAAACAATGATTTTTTGTGGTTTTGCATAATTTTTATTTTATGTGTGAACTAAAACAGTTATAACAGGTGCTCAAAATGCTCTGCTTGGTTTTTAATGCATGGTAGAGCTTGTTTTTAGATTTCACTGCGAATGTTTATTGATGCTAACTGCTGCTTCACTTTTCAATTCGCTTCGAGAATACGCTCTTCCAATTCACTTAAAGCTGCTATTTCTGTTGAACAATGTAAAGTCAGGAAATCTTGCAGGCCAGCGAACTGGTGTATTTCTTCTTAGCCAATGATTGCCGTACTCTTCATCTCTCCAATTCTTAACCTCAAGACCATAGTGGGCTGGAGCAACATCCTGCTGGAAATGTGATGCAGATAGTTGAACTAGTGGAATGTCTTTCAATAGTTCTGATAAATCATTTTGCAAAACTCCAGATGTTTCGTAGAAGTTAGCCTAGGTGGCAATTTGAAGGGGCGGATTAACTTGTTTCCAAGTAAACTTGCACGCATATTGACGCTGAATTTGTGTTAAAATGATTTATGTCTCCTTGCATATGGATTGCCCGCAGCCCATGTATGAAGATTATGAAAATTTATGATCCCACATCTGCTAAATTCGGATTCGTCCTTCCAAAGAATTCTGCTAATAAATTCGTTGTCATCCAAGCTCCGCACCAACAGCCAGTTAGACAACTCAAGTCTGTTTTCCAAATCATCGGGAAGCAGTACTTGCACAGTATGGTGATATGGATGAAGATTTTCCTCAAGCTGTACATTACAAATTTTATGTCTGGAAACATTGAATTGCAAAGCTAAGCAACTGATGCTGATTCGTGGATTAGTTGTAACAGTCTCCGGTATTTTTTCATCCGCCGAGATTCTTCTTACTTGTGGAGCTCCCGCGTTAGGACGTGTATTTAAAATTGTTCCCGTTTCTCGAAGACTTGGATATGTATTTCCAAATACTCCTTCACTAGGAAGTCATCGGTTAGGATAAGGTTCATGATATCTTTCTCGCGCTCTAGTTGAACTTTCATTGCACGGCCCATAAACGTAAATAATGTCTGCTTAGTCTTGGTTGGTAAACGCAGACCTTTCAAATATCGTTTGATATTTGTAAATTACGCTGATGAATTAATTTTTTTTTCCAATCTTATATACCATTTTTGTTTGTTAAATTTTCCAAAGACCTTCATAACCCAAACCAAACCAAACTCCTACTGAGAACTTTTAAGGAAGATGGTAAGCAACTGCGTGTTTTGACAGGTAGTCTAATAAACGAGTATGCTTTAAAATTTTTTAATAGCTACACAATTTAAAAAAAAATTATTACTTGTTCCAAAACCGCTGCTATTGTCAACTGTTGTTAAAAACGTGGGTAAAAAACCATAAATTCCTTTTTCGACCTGGTGCAGGTTTTCCAAAGTGTCATAAAATCTAGGGCTTTTTCTTGCAACTTCTGGATGATTTAGTAAGACGTTATGTTAAATAGGCATTTTCTGGAGAAATGTGTCCTCAAAATCAAAAATTAGCATAGACAAGAGGCTTAGAAATTGGATATCTGAAGATTCAAACAAGATAACAGTTTTATTTAAACGTAATTACAAGGGCTAGTATTTCTTCTAAAAACCAGTTCATAAACAAATTTCTGCCATTAGTATTAACAGGGAAATTTTCGTTAACATGGGTCAGGGTACACTGAAGTAAGCCTTTTCTTAAATCCTCGTTCAATGATTCAACATTGGAGATAGACCCTTACTGTAGAATATTACGCTGGTAATAGCTATGAGTGCCAGTGGACAATTCGTGCCGCCACTTTTCGTCTTTCCTAGGAAGAACAAAAATGTCCAATTAATGAAGAATGCTCCACCTGGTTCAATCAATGCATTTCATCCTTCGAGATGGATCTTTTTACAAAATGGTTTCATCATTTCGTTAAAAAAGTAAAACCTTAAGAGGATTCACCGGTGTTATTAATTTTAGATGGTTATTTTTGTCACACTCAGAACATTGATGTGATTGAAATCGCAAAAGCAAATTTTGTAACCATAATTTCGCTTCCACCTCACTCAAATTCTTGATAGATCTTTTATGGCGCCTTAAAATCTGTCTACAGTGAGGCCAATTGCTTGGTTTTACGTGAGCAGGGCCGAAAAGTCACTCTATATGACGTTGCTGAACTATTCTCCAAAGCGTACTTAAGGTGTCAAACAGCAGAAATAGCTGTTAATGGGATTAAATGTACAGGCATTTATCCTTTTGATCCACATATTTTTACTGATGCTAATTTTATTGGTGCTGGGGAAGGTGATGTGTCGGTTGTTCATCAAGAGAAAGAAATCGTTGATAATAATCCTCGAAATCCACCAAGGACCTCGAAATCAGATATGAGTCATATGATTTTTCATTGGGACATAGCCCCACCAGTTGCTTTAAATCAGAAGCATTCAAATAGCGGAAGAAAAGTCACCCAAGCGGCTGTTATAACCGAAACACCTTACAAAAACTGCCTCAACAAACAAGACGTTTCAAAAACAGGGAAAAGTTGTGCCAAAGAATTGTTTGAAACAATAAAAAAAAGAAGTGTTGAAAAGGAAAAAGAAGCTGATGTGTTACTATCCACTTCAAAAGCATGTCGCAAAAAGCAGCTCAAATGCAAAAGGGATACGCCAAACGATTCATCAAGTGATTCTTCTGTAAGTTTTATGGCTGATGACAAAAGTTCTGATGAATTAGGGTCAGAGTTCGATCAAGAACCTCGTGAAGGCGTAAACTGCTATGTCTGTGACGAATCCTACCCTAATAGTCTTTTATGGGACAGATGTATTCAATGCAACATGTGGTCACATAAGAAGTATTTTAAAACATTATATCTATGTAAATATTGTGAGAATTCATTTATATAATTCAAACTTTATATGTATCTAAGAAAATAAATCTGCAAAAACTAAAAATTCGGTGTTTGGTAATATGAAATATCCCATATTTTATCTCATTCTTGGTAATATGGAATATTCAATATAATACGCACATGTTGTTGTGCTAAGATATTTGACCTCTTTTACGTAGAAAATCATAACTATAAAAAGTAAGTTTTCATATTGTGGCACTTTCAGGTACCTGAATACATAGGAGTATTAGTCTTTTTGAAATATTTAACGAGAATTTTGGTCAAAAAATGTAAGCGCAACTTCAAAATAAAAAAGCTCTATTCCATATTACCCTAACTAGTTGCGGCTTTCATGAAAACTGGCAGATGTGTGCCCCGATTTGTTAACAAAAAATATTTAAAGCTATATAAATATAAAGGTGCCTTAAGAAGAAGAAGTCAAAGCTAGGAGTTCTACGGTTAACCCTTAGAATTAGACGAATGGTGTGATTTTGTTTAATAAGTAATGGATCAATTGTATTATAATATGTTGCACCCCAGCATGATAGCCGATAATGTATTTTAGATTTGAATAAACCATCAAACACTAACTTTAAAATAGTTTGATTGGAATAGAGACTAAGTTGATATAATTGTCTCGGAACTTTATTGAGGTATTGTTCTAAGTATGGTTTATGGTAATTCCAACAAAATTTTTTATCCAATATTATACCTAAGTACTTAAAATTGTCAACTCGGTCAATATTGCAACAGTTATCAGAACAGATTAGTTGATCGTAAAAAGTTTGCAAGTCAGCAATACGTGAATTCTCAAAACGAAATCTAGGACATCCCCCAGTGAGTGATATTAGAGTGACGTATCTATACAAAAAAAAACCGATTAAGTTAAATAACATGAACTTGGTTTTGTTACTTATTAAAAGTTTATGTCCGACGAACCACCTACGTAGTAGTCCTTAGTCATGAATATGATTTCATTTCATTTAATAAATGAAATTCTTTTAAAAGTTTGTACATTAAGATACACAATCTTGTTAGTAATTAGCTTTTTAAACTAGTAGCATAATTTGACAATTTAATAATTAATTTACAAATAGTTCTTAATCTAGAAAAAAGTGCGGGATGGCGGGGTAAATGGTAAATAAGTAAGGATATTGAGGTTAAAATGGCTTTCAGGATGCAAGGAATTAAGAAGTACTCGTATGAAGAAGGGCTTATATAGGGTGAGCAGATAGCAATGATAGTTTTTCCAATTGTTGTGTTGGAAAGTTACATCCAGCTATCAAAATATTCAGTAAGGTTTGTCATTTCATCATGCATCGCTTAACGCTTGCGGAATGTGCGGAAATTATAAAAAAATATCGAAATTCCGGCTCAGTTGTAAATACGCAACGTGAATCTCATCGTGAGGTCGGTCGTCATCATGGCTTCAGTTTGCAGGTAATTCGTCTCACACTCTTCTGGATCTTAGGCCACCAACCAGATACAGATTGGTGCAAAATGAAGAAAACATAGCCGCCTTAGCTGCCAGTATCGAAGAGACCCAGAAATGTCGATTGGGCGCCGATCAGATGCATTGGGCATAGCTAGAGAGTCAACTTGATTTATTTTGACCCTGAATTTGGGCCTACATCCATGTAAGATTATGCTGTCGCAAGAATTGAAACCGGATAACCATAGACGGCACCGTAAGCTCGTTAATAGGGTGCTTTAAATGTTGGCCGGAGATCCGGATCTTGGAAAAAAATCATCTTCTCAGACGAGGCCCATTTTTGACTCAGCGGCTATGTCAACAAGCCAAATTGCGATTATTGGAGTTAACACAATACACAAGTGTTCGGCCAAGCATCATGCAACTACAAATATTGATTGTTTGGTGCGGTTTATGGCATGGCGGCCTAGTTGGACCTTATTTTTTTTCGAAGGAGACATTGTTACCGTCAACGGTCTCAGGTATAGAACGAATTTTTGTGGTCAGTGCTCGACAAAATCGATATATCCGAGCTGTGGTTCCAACAAGATGGCGCTACATGCCATACAATCGAGCGACGCAACGCTCGAAGTTGTGAAGAAGAAATTTGGCGACTGATTCATCTCACGGCGAGCGTTCATCAATTGGCCCCTGCTCGATTATTTTCTCTGGATATACGTAAGGACTTAACGTAGTCTACACTAGCAAGCCAACCACTTTGGAATAGCTCGAGGCCAACATTCGGCACGCACGGAATAATACCGCACATATTGGGCCGAATCATCTAAAATTGGACCGACCGCTTGAAGCGGCCATTTGAATCATGTGATATTCCACACAAAATGGCATGAACGTAGCTTCAAAATGAAGCCAAAATTAATTTTATATCTCACACGATTGTTGTTTTATATAATTTTTTTCCTATCGTTCTTATCTTTTCACCCTTTATTTGGTGTTTAGTATTGCAGAAATAAAGGAGGATTTCACTTTTAAATTTTGACGCATTTCTAATGGATTTAATTTGGGTTGGTAATGAGTTCCATAATCTTACGGCATGAACAAAAAAAAAGACTTGAGGTGTTAAGGTAATTGCTACGAGGGGGGATTAAAGTAAGAACTCTATGGGACTGAGTAAAACGTAATCTGTTATACAATACAAGTAGGGTGGACGCTGACTATAAAAATTTTATGTAGTAAAATACTTGCGCAGATGTATTCTTTGAGAATACAGCCTAACAAATCTCTCACATAACTAGATATATGGTCATGTGTACGAATGCCGGCAAGATTAGCACTTTTACCAGCTTTTGACGTATTTGCAGTGGAGTAAAAGAAGCACTGAGCCACAATTTGCGAAGGCATCCGTATATACGGCTAATGACTCATTTAGTATGGTTATATCCAGATAAACTACAATTTATCACGTAGCCAAGACTAGTGGCAAAATCTAAAGCTTGAACTTTTTTATTGTAAAGGTAGATGTTATGCAATAGGTTTAAATTTAATATGGTCGGATTGAATAGTAATCCATTAACTTTAGACCAAGTTTGAATGAGTTTGAGATCTTCATTCATAAAAAGAGCTACGTGTAATTGACGTCTCCATCGGGGCTTAGCTAGATGAGGTTGGACATCATTTGCATATACGTTGACGGAAGTCCACTTGCACACTGATGAGAGGTCATTTATAAATATGCAGAATAGCAACGGACCCTAAATTGAGCCCTGGTTGATCTCTTTAAAGGATGAATAAAGTTCATCGGAGAATATCCTTTGAAATCTAAGGGAGAGAAAACTCCTGATTGGCCTTACCGCCCTATCACTAAGCCCGATCTGAGTTTTAAGCTGCCAACACAGGATAGAATGGTTTACCTTATCAAATGCTTTGGAAAAATCTAATACACACAGAAACGAAACACATCCCTTGTCAAAATCCTGTCTCCTCAAGTAAGTTGACCATAGTAGTAGAGCAGCTGTGATTTACTCTAAAGCCCGATTGTTTATCACTTAGCAAAGGTATTTAGCTATTTGTTTTGCTACAACTTTCTCGAATTACTTTGCCAGAGACGGAAGAAGGCTAATAGGTAAAAATCACCGTTTCCGTTTCTTTGCGATTGGTGAAACCTTTGCAGTGTTCCACATTTGGAGGAAAGTGGAAGTTGTTTTAAACCAATTAATTATATGAGTGAAGTGAGAAATAATTAGTTGCAAGATTGATTTTATGAAACGAATCGAAATGTTATCCTCACCAACTGAGTTGGATTTAATTGATGGTATGCACTCAAATATTTCAGTTTCGCTGGCTAACTGAAAGTCTTCCATTTTCTGTGCGAGGTCTACTACTTCGATGGGAATCATGAGTTGCAGAATCAGCTCGCAGAAAAAAGTTATTGAGCTCATCGGGGTCGATCGGACACTTAGCATCATTTCCCTTTGATATACCAATCCAGATGGTTGCTCCAGAGCAAGGGTTTATGCTTCCACTTGCTATATAATTTGTTCTTATTTCAGATTGATTTAACCGCTTCAGATTCTGGGCATTCTATATTTAGTATTTTAATGGTTTTCGTTGATACACATTGGTCCAAAAACTGAGTTAAAATTAGCTGAATCAATTTTAATACTATCTAAACAGAGTCATATCAGTTTTTAGCTCTGCAAGCTTAGCTATATTTTTTTTCCTACGAAGTTTTCCAAGGTTTTCGTTTTGGAAATGAAAGCCCTGCATGAGACACTAAAATTTGGTCGCATATTTCTAGTAGCGACTCAATAACGGCAAGAAACACCTTTATTGCCGGACAGACCGAATAAATCCCAGGGACTATCATTAAATCCTTGAAGTTTTATTATTTGAAAAATGTGCAAAACATTGGCTCAGCTGGTTCATGCTTTTGCGCCATAAAGCAGGACTGTGATGATCTCCTTAGTTTTCCGGGATAGGGCCCTGTTTCGCAATTGCTTTAGCCCAAAGAAATAACCATTGGCAAGAATGATACTTCGTTTTCTTTCTGGTAAAGTGTTGTTGGCAGAATTTATAGCAGAGTCAAGGCAGACAATATCCTTTACTACCTCGAAATTACAGCTGCCGATTGGTGATATTCTGTCTAATTTGTCGATGTTGTGTGTCCTTTCTTGTCGACAGCATACACTTGGTTTTGCTCTCATTCACCCATAAAACCCATTTCGGCGGCTTCCGTCTTAATGCGAGCGATCGCAATGGTGAAAGTTTTCTGAGTTATAACAATTATTTGACATCATCGGGGTACGCTAGCAGTTGCATATACTTTGAAAGATTGTGGCTCCAGTGTTAACTTGTGAGTTCCGCACAATTTTTTCAGTTATGATGTTAAGCAAGTCACATGGCAGCGGGTCACCTTGTCTAAAACCTTTTGTTGCATCAAAGGTCTTGGATAAGTCGTTACCGACCTTGACGGTACAACGAGAGTCGAGAGAGAGTCAGTCGCCATTCTGCATAGACGGACGAGTTTGGCAGGGATGCCAAAACTAGACATGGCTCTATATAGCTCGTTTCTATAAATGCTGTCATATGCGGCCTTTAAATCGTCGAAAGGATGGTGGCTATCGACTTGACGTTTTTTCCAGGATCTGCCGGAGTATGAAGATTTGGTCGATTGTGGTCTTTCCTGCTCTGAAACGGTACCGATACGGACTAATCAGGTTGTTGGCGAAGGCTTTCAGACATTCACACGATATGGTGGATAAGATCATGTATCCGATATTGATGCGACTTATACCTCTAAAGTAGACGCAGTTGAAGAGGTGTCCTTTTTCGTGGTTCGGTCATACGGTGCTGAGATTTCATTCATCAGGTATACACCCTTCTGACCAGATCTCAGAAATGAGTTAGTGCATGCTATCCACAAAGTTATTTCTAAGAGCATTGAATACCTCTACCGGTAAACCGTCAGGTCCAGTTAATTTGTTGGACTTTAGCTTAGCTACTGGTGTCCTTACTTCGTTCTTATCAAGTGGACGGAAGTTTTGGCTATCACCATCTAGGTTGAATGGTCTATTTTGCCTGACGGCGGTATGTCGCCGTTGTACATTAAGTCTGCAGAAAAAGTTTTTCAATATTCTCATCACCAACTGTGACTCCACTATAAGGCTTATTACTTCATTTCTACAGGCTGTATGGATCTTCTTCTCCTTTGGGGTGTTGGTAAAACTTCCGTCCGTTTTTCGTGCAGTACAACCTTTAAATAATTTCGATCGTCGGTTTCTCATGCTCTTTTTTCTTCTTGTGGAAAAGCCGATGCTCTATTTGTCTCTTCTGCTCGTAGAGCTCACAAACATCTATCGTCCTTCATTGCCGCCGCTTTGTAGGCTTCTTATTTAGCTGCTTGTGTTTGCCCACATTCTTTATAAAACCAGGGATTTCTTAGTTGGGGTCAGGTGAAACCCAGCACATCAGTTGCGGCGTCTCTAATGGCACGTTGGCAGCTTTGGCTGCAGTGGCTTTTCTACCTTGCATCTTCTTACAGGAGTTCTTCTTTTTAAAGCGCTTGAGAAATCCGCATTTGCACCTTGGCTGGAAGAAGATGGTGATGCGAGTCTTGATTGCCCGGAAAGTTCGGACTTCCAGAATATTTTAGGCATTCCTTACGTCTATCGCAAAATTATCAATTTATTTTAGCGTTTGATGATCCGGAGACCGTCATGTCCCCTTGTGTACGAGTATATTGAGGTGAGGAAATCGTGTGCTTGCTATAATAGTATTTCATTCCGCCACAAAGTCAACAAGCCTAAGTCCTTTGCTAGTCGTGGTGTCGTTTGCTTACCAACTGTCCCACCAAAGATGTCCTCTTTTCCTATCCTGCCGTCATATTTCGGACATTGCTCATACGTATGTCTAATCGAGGAGCTCGTAGAAATATTCCTTGATCGCATCGTCATTGTCTACCGTTGACTTCCGTTAGAGCGTGGGCGCATATTAGAGTCATGTTAGCGAATTTAGACTTGATGCGTCATAAGACGGTCGCTCACGTGTCGAAAGCTCAAGACCTCTTACCTAAGTCTGTTAGTCTGCCACTTATAGCAAATCCGCGTCCGAATAAGTGCTGTTTCTTTTTCCTATAGCAATAACCATAGTATATGTCACAGTTGTTCATCCTCTTAATGTCTGGCCCATCCGAAGGTCGATGTCCTTTAAACGTTTGCCCGGATCATCAACAGTGAGTCCATTTCTATCCGAGGCCATTAGTTAGTCCGTTACATATTTTCATCTCCTCTGTATAGGGTTGTGAGCGCTAAGAAGCGGTAGCACATTTAAGGCCACTTAACCTTTGCCATTTTCGCATGCATGAGTTAGGGTTTACTCATGCAGTTACCGTGAACCACCACTGGGAAGTAAGGCAAGCACTTCGCTACGAACTAGTTGTTGCCCCCCCTGGACCAAGTTATAGTTCACTCAGCAGTTCCGGTCAATTGCCATGTAGATATCCAAAGGTTTACTAGCACCCTGAAGGACATTTAGGGAGGAAGAAAAGAGAGTTACCGATGTATGTATGTTGGTCTCAAATATTTGCAAGTTGCAATGACTAGGAAATAGAAAGCTTGGCAAGGAATTCCATAAGCAAGTTGTACGACTTCACGATGTTAATGAATACGTCTTGAGGGTATACTGATGAGCATTCATAACGAGACAGGTGTTACGGTTAAATGTTTGAAGGGGCGGAATGCTATTGGCAAGACACGTTACGATGGTGCTTAAGCACTCAATTAACTGTGCAATATTGGCGCCACGTATGTGTTTCATCTCACAGTTTTGAATCTTATCTAGGAAGTGCAAATACGTCTTGGGAGCACCTGACCAGATGTGGGTGCTGTACTCCAACTTTAGGCGGATGAGTACCTTATACATTGAGGCCAGATTAGAGGGGGAAAAGCATTTCTGACATCGTTTGATTAAACTTAGATATTTCGCAGAATTTTCAGCGACATCAAATATGTGGTCATTCCAAACTAAGTTGTCATTGACACATACCACCTTGATCAAAAAGTTTCCGCACCACACCACGGTGTGGCGCTCTCATTGTTCCGATTTGAGTTCTGTTTTTTTTTGTTAAGTTGGTAAATCTGTTGTTGATATTTTCTCTAAATCTTCGCGTCATAGCTTGACATGTGCAAAAGGTACGTAGCCAAGAGTACATCTATCTCTGTGTATGTAGGCGATTTTTTACAATTTTAGAAATGGATTTAAATTTGCAGCAACGAACTTGTACGAGTATTAAATTTTGCGTAAAAAACGGATTTAATGGTACGCGAACGTTGGAAATGTTGGAAAAGTGTGTCGGCAATGAGTCTCTAAAGAAAACGGTCGTTTACCGGTGGCACGAGCGATTCAAAAGTGGTCGTGATTCAATCGAAGATGATGAACGCAGTGGCAGACCATCGACATCGAAAACCGACGAAAACATTGATGAAGTATGAGAAATGTTGGTTAATAAAACCAAATTAACCATCAGAGAGATAGCGGAGGGCTTGAACATTGCTTATGGATCCGTCCAAGACATTTTGGTTAATGATTTGGGTTTCCGTCGTGTAGCTGCAAAGTTGGTGAAAAGAAACCTCAATTTCATGCAAAAAAGAAACCGTGTTGACGTCGCAAAAGAGATGATTTGCGAGGCTGAATCCGATCCCACATTCATCAAAAGGATCATTACTGAAGACGAGATGTGGGCTTATGAGACCGAAAAAACCACATCGTTTTCAGTCAAAAAAGAAGGCAATGCTCACGGTTTTCATGGATCAGAAGGCCAGACAGTAAACAAAGAGTATTATTTGGGCATTATGAGACGTTTGCGTGAAGCAATTCGCTGAAGACCAAAATTTTGGGCAGAAAACTTGTGGATTTTGCACCATGATAACGCACCGTCGCACAGTGCCATCATTATTCGTAATTTGTTGATGCAAAATGCAACAAATACCATCCAACAGCCACCAAATTGACCAGATTTGGCTCCCTGTGACTTCTTTCTGTTCAATCGAGTTAAAAAACCACTACGGGGAATGCGTTTCAGCAACCGAGAGGAGGCACTGATGGACATACCGAAAACCGAATATAGAAAATGTTTCGAGGATTGTATCAAGCGCTGGCATAAATGTGTTGCAGTCGATGGAGATTATTCTAAAAGGGACAATATAGATCTAGATGAATAATCTTGTATTTTTAATTTTCTGAATAAATTCCGGGAACTTTTTGAGATGGTATACCGAGAATGGAAATTTTGCGGTTTCAATGATGCAAGTGCCATTCATGGACAATGACTTGGAAACATTAAATTCCACTCTGTTGATGTTTCCCAAATTGGTTATGCTATTAATATCGGAATTTAATGAGCTTATCATACGCTGCCATTCTTGTTCTACAGCCGACGTTAACAAATATGAAATGCGGAGAATCCTCTCGTGAGCAAAGCTATATATTGGATAAGAAATAGCAGACAAAACATCATTGATGAAGATTAAAAAGAGTGTAGAGCATGCGGCAAGATAGGCGACATCAAGACGCCTGGACTGACGCAATCCGTAATAAAGCAATAAACGCGGCTGTCAAAAAGAGACCGAACCCCCTCATAGCAACGATGCATAATTGCCTAGAAGAAGGAACCTTTGTCGAAAGATGAAAAATGCAGCATTTGGTTCTGCTACCAAAAGGAAACAAGCACTCTGGTGAGCCATTTTCCTATCGCCAAATATGCCTCTTCATACGGCTGCCCAGGTAGGTAACGATAACGAAGCCGCCTTCGCGGCTATATACAAGGACGTATATTCGCTCAGAATATACAAGACGATTAAAACTGAAGGAGAGATACCGTCAATAACTATTTGCCAAGCCCGTTGGACTAATACAACAAAACGCAGATGAACTTTTAAGTTAATACCGAAAACCCAAGACTGAAAAAACTGAAAATACGGGGACTGTAACTATCAACTAACGCAGTTCCTATCTGGTCACGGTGGCTATCGGTATTATCTACAACGCTTCGGGCACAATAGCTCACATTTTTTCCCAGACTACCCAAATTAGGAGGAAGATATAGAGCATGCAATATTCTATTGGGAATTTTCCTGGGATGGCAAACTGACATACGAAACCCTCAGTCAATAATTGACCAAATGTTGCGGTCAAAAGAAAATTAGATGAAGATTTGAATACTTATAATCAACGTACCAAACGAGCTGCGAAAGATCTAAAGAATAAGACATGCAGATGTGGAAAATAAATAAGATATTCTTTACGCCGGTTCCGCGGAGCGGAAACAGGGACGATGTTTCCTTGCGGAAGTAAGGTGTAGTGAGTAGAAGGCTCACACTGGTACGTTCACGGTATGCGGACATGTAGCTTCCCCGTCCCACCAATAACAACGAAAAAAAAAACAAAACTAAACGAATTTAGATGGAAGAATAGTCAATGCGTCACTACAAAGCTAAAATTAAAAAAACAAGCCACTCGTATTTCCTCTGTTATCCTCTAAAGGCTTTCCGTTCGAAGCACCATCAAGGCGTAGGAAACGTCCACAACGCCTTTCTATATGGATGGGATTTTTGCAGCTTTATTATGCTTCACAAAATTTTTCCAACAACCAATGTATATTCGCTGATCTAAGTATCTAGGGCCTGTATCTTCAATATACGCACCTGGGTCCACACCAATGCATACCTCAGAAGCTTTTGACTGACACAAACAGTTCATATATTAATTACATTTGCAGAGATACGGGCATTCCAGGACAAATTCATATATTTAACCACAAGCTCTGATTTGTTTTTCTCTTTTTCTTTTTTTTTCATGTATTTATTTTATTTCTTTACTGCGGTCAGTGAACCCTTCGGGTATGAAAAGTCCATTTGAAGAAGCATCCGTCCATATGGAAATAATACAAGGGCCCACCGCCATACTGGTCAAAGCTGCATCCAATTCGAAAGTACTGTAAGCCACCGTTGTACTCTCTGGTTCATACTGACTGGTTCTGCCCAGCTGTAATTTCATGAATTTTCTCAGACCGGAAATAATGAAAGGATCCTCCAGTGGGCCTTGCTCGTTTTGTTAATTTTTTTTTCCTGCGGTTTACAACACCACCAACAGCATAATGCCCGTTCATTAAGCTGCGGTTTCATGTTGCGATACCCATCTATGCGTTCTCACTGCGCAATGGATTAAAGTTGTAAATGTGAAAATTTAAAGTCATTATACTCTTGATTTTTAAGCACTTTACCATGGGGAGCTTAAAATGTAAAGCAGGTGATAAAAGCGCTAAAAAATGAATGAATAAAGGTCACAAAATATGGAAACGAAATGTCAAAGTGCTGTCAATTTTTTGGTTCATATATTTTCTCCTTCGGATTTTATAGATTTTTTCATTTTATTGAATTCATTAATATTAGAGTGGAAACTTTATGTACATACATTAAAATATTCACTACTGGGTCCTCCATTCGCGTGGAGTGCATTTTATTTGATCTATGTAGGTCCTTTAACACTAGACAACAATTTTTGGTGTGGGCTGCGATTACTTTTTTCTTCTTACGAAAATTAAAATAACAATTTTTTGGTAAAAACTTTGCGATATACGAATTTCTGAAATTGTTGGATTGTAAGCATTTGGTCGATTGTGGACTTTTTTGACCTGAAAGCATGCTGAACTGGGCCAATCAGGTTGTGGAAGATAAGATCTTGAATACTATGTTGAGTAGACTTATTCCTCTATAGCAGACGTAATTGAGAGGTTGTTTTTGTGGATCGGGCAAACGATGATCCATTCATCAGGTTTATATGTACTCTGCTTACAAGATCTTAGGAATGAGTTCATGTATGCTTTCCAGGAATTCACTTCCAGAAACTTTGAATACCTCGGCCAGTAAGCGGTCAGGTTCAGCAGCTATATTGGACTTAACCTTGGATATTGCTATCCTCACTTCATTTTTGTGAGGTGGACGGATGTTTTGGCTATCATCATCCAACGTGAATGGTGTGTTCTGCCTAATGGCGGGTTGTTGGGTTCTGTTGCCGTCATACTGTCTGCAGATGAAATTTTTCCATATTATCAGCAGCGACTGTGACTCAACTACAAAGTTTCCTTCTTCATCTCTACAAGTTTCTGCATGGGTCTTGTTGCCTTAACACGTTCTTTTTACCTATTGGTAAAACTTCCGAAGCCGATGTTCTTCCTGTCTTCATTGCTCGTCGACTATCGTCCTTTGTTACAGCACCGCATTGTACGCTTCTTGCTTAGCTACATGTGCTAGCTGGCATTCTTCTTCAAACTATGGATTTTTTGGTGGTGGTCGAGGTAAACCCAGTACATTTGTTCCACCATCTCTGGCGGTACATTGGCAGCCTTACCACTGGTCTTCAATGGAGATATTGAGATATTTTGGGACTCGCGTTCAACAAAGACTCTGGTAGTCCCTTGCCATTGAATTTTTTCTATGCTATATCTTCTCACAGTAGTTCTTCTTTGTTGTGGTACTGGGAAATGCGCATTCGTACCCCTGTTGCAACAATTTAATGATCCTAGCCGATGTTGGCTTCACAGAAAGCTATGCTTACTAGCTGTCTTACGAAATATGTCCTCACATTAGAATCGACTAATAAGTCTTTAACGTAACATACTTACGACATTGTTAATATGCCTTGATGCGGATAGTCATAAGAAGTTCGCCCACGCGTCGGAAGCTCAAGACTTCTTGTCTATGTTTGCCCTGTTTGGAAAATCCGCACCTGTATCTGTTCCCTATAACAATCAGCGAATATATCACGGTTTTTCATCCTCTTTTTACTCGGACCACCTCGTCGCACTTCCTGGATAGCGGTTATATTTGCATGATAGAAGTCAAGGGCTACTGCCAATCGTGCAAGTGGAATGCTCGAACCCTTGTTAGGTCATTGACCTTGTTTTGTTTGCTAGGGTGGTCCACAGAAAATCATACGTATACGAGGCTTGTTTTTATTTCGGAACTACTTTGGCTTTTTTCGGAGTAGGGAGTTAGCTCTTGCGCACAACCCTAAGCTGGAGGACCTGATCATATGAATTAACGCCTGAGACAAAGGGCCGTAGCCGGATGCTCCAATGCCAGTAACCCATCAACCCATCATCCGGCACCATATCTTTTTCAAAGCCCTGTCTCGGTCTTGATAATTCTTTCTTGACCTTAGCTCCGAATATGTCGGAGTAGTTCAAATAAAGCTTCCGTTAATCTGGCTGTTAACGGCAACCGAGATTCCATCCGCTGCAAGTCGGTGTATTACATACCTACTTGTATGTAACTCATTCCTCTTAGTTCTAGGTTAGATCAAAGCTATATATTGCAAATAGGCTTCTCTCGCTTGCATAAAGGGGTGCTATTGAGATGTGACTGGCGCCTTACGTCTCTAGTTAAGTCTAGGGCGAGCGTGTGCACCGAGCACCATCTCATTTGAGGCTTCCCATCTTCGGTTAGCTTTTTCCAGCCTGAAATTTCAATTAAAGTTTTTGGAAACTAGAACAGGCCCCTAAATAAGCGGGGTGTCCCGAGTTTTTTCCTAGTACACAAAAGAGTTCATTTCTATTGTCTAATTTATCACTACCTAGAGGACTTTCTTCGTTTTGTTGGTCAATCTTACAAATATATGTCTGAACTGTATCTTGCACATAATTGCGGAGAGTTCGAACGTCTAGTATCGCATAGATTCCAGTACTCGATTTTGCCTCTTTAAGCATGATAATACAGCATGATAATACAGCAATTTAATACTTCACAGACTATCAAATTGCTGTTGAGAGCTATTTGCACCTGGAAGAATGGTAATTTTCAGGCAATAAACCTTGCCAGGGCCGTGTTAGCAGCTTGATCTCAACGGAGTTTACGTCGTCGCTCTCAAATATTTTAAGTTCTCCTTTGAACTTATTCGTTTTAACTATTGATTCGATACCTAATAACAGCAACGTCTGGAGTTTTTCACTCTTAGTGCACGTAAAAACTCGGTCACACTTTTATCAAGTTGGAGCTCCTCTAAATTTCTACACAATATTAAATACTTATTTCAACCTAATAAAGAAATCCTTCCCGTTTTCTATGTACTGCTTATATTCGTAGTAACCTGCACACAGATGACTTAACCTCAAACCATCATGCCTATACAAAAGGTAAAAGCACTGGAACGGCCTTACATGAAGCTCTCAGCACAATTGAAAAATTCAATGCGATAAAGAGCATACATTAGCAGTCCAACCTAACATCGAAGGAGCCTTGAACTATGTCAACATTCCTGCTATAAGTAGAAACTTCATTGGACTTCATTCTGCATTAACGAACTTGATAATCTGTATGCTCCGCAACAGGAATATCAATGCAACGCTAGTTAACACGGTTTTGACGATCACCATTTCAAGGGGCATCCCTCAAGGAGGAGTAATGTCGCCTCTTCTGTGGGCCTTAGTTGTCAATGAAATACTTCTGAATCTAAGAAGGGAAGGAATAAAAGTTAGCCAGTCGGCATATGATGTGGTTCCTACGGCCGGACTACAGCAGTGGCTTCCAGAGTGAGATGGTGGCTGTACCAGAAAAAGCCAAACTTGCGGCAATAAAGGTAATATCCAACGTGGATATTACTATGTTTCTTGACCGCCAGGCTGCCATCAAGGCCATCGCGGCAGTTGAAATCAAATCGAAACTTGTGAAGCGCTGTCTTAGGGCACTTTGGGTTCAGCATAAGGTTACGTAATGCTGGGTCTTTGACCACAAAGGAGTGTTAGGTAATGAGCATGCAGATGAGCTAGTTCGTAAAGGATCCTGGCTAGGAAGGTAATTGGCAGGTGAAAGCATCAAACCTCCGCTCTGTTCTCTAAGAATACAAGTGGAGCGAACGATATAAATATAAGCCAATAAAAAGTGTAAAAATCTATCAACCTGCAAGAACTCAAGACAAATATGACTGGAACAAGTAAGATTGTCTTGAAAAGCAGACCTGAACTATTTACGATTATTGGATTACTCATAATCTTTTGGCGGCGCACACAATAAAGCTGCGCCTTACCGACGATGACCTCTGCAGAGGCTGTTACGACATAGATTCACATTAGGATACGCTCTACTTTTTGTGCCATGCTTTAGGAAGTTATTCCCTCCACGACCTCTAAGAACTATCTGCTGCTTCACTTACATCTTTTTTCAGATTCGCGGATGCAATAAGATGGCTAGACACGCTCAGGGACCAAACGACAACCAACGCGAGACGGGAAGCGGGAACCAGAACTTGGAAATGCCAAAATTCCCATACCCTTCCAATTCCCCACGCGGGCATCACAATGTGTGTTGAGGTATATAACGGACTGTGCTCCAGATACCTCATGAACACGATAACCTAACCTAACCTAACCATGTACCGGGGCCCGAATCCTTCGGACTTGTAAGAGAATTTTAAGTATTTGTGTCTTCCTTTACTTTTTTATTTACGGACGAGGTTGTCTTCGGTTTTGGTTTCCTATGCCTCTTTTCTGGTTTCACCATATACGAGTACATATATCTATTGTTGCTCCTGGCGTTTTTGTTTTTGTTGGTAGCTGCTGTTGTATTTCACATGCTCTGGTCATGCGTTTTTAAATAACTTTTCTAATAAACAACACTGTGAGGTGAGAATTCAAAGCGTTTACCTCCTTACCAACTTCACAATCAATCACCAAGTTTGCGTCAGAAGGGTGATTCAAAATCGGCAATGCACAACGAGGCTATAGGTACTATTTTTTTCTATTCCAAAACAACTATAAAAACGAATTCAAAGTGAAGTTTAAAAACACGTGTTCCTGCCAATTTCGTTTCTTCGTTTAAGCCAGGCAACGCCACTCTCAAGAACATTGCTGTTTCCCATTTCTTGTTCTAATTAATTTTCCTCCATAGAAACCACACATTGGACAACCTCTAAAGTCCTTTAGAGTAGAACTGTTTAACCGTCAATTGATCTTTAAGATACAAAGCGACAATAACTATTTTCTTTTCCGCAATTCACTTCTATTTCCATTAATTCTATTCGCCCGTAAATCTCAACAGAAAAGCACTGAAAAGGGGGTCAAACGGAAGGACCTAGCCGAATGCGATTTCCTTAAATGTCCACCATTGGTGCAATATGGTGGCGGCCTCTATGCCCCGTTGCAATCCGAAAAACCATGTCGACCACCATCCAAGCATTCTCGACCTAGTCTGTTTCTTTACACACACAAGCATAGTCGGGCCATTCTACTTGCTAGAAGCACTGCTCTACTGTCTGCCTGGCTCTGGTACGAGTATACATATATTACATTTAAAGCACAAAGGCTAACCGGTCCGGGAATGCTATTCGTAGACGTGCTCTTGAATTCCAAATAAAATAACTGTAGATATGTGTTGTGCACAATTTCCTTTTACGACTCTCAAGAGTGGTAATAAATCTCGCTGAAAATAGTTTCCGGCAATCATTTTGTTTCCACTTAACCTCATTCGATCCTTATTCTGTCTCTTAGAGTATACCAGGAGCTACACCATCTAAAGCTCTGAATCTAAATTCAACTGTCCCGTAACACTCGTACTCCTACTCGTCTCCTCTTGAACCAATCCACAGATTCACAGACCCATCGACCAACCGACCGACCTCCACCATCATCCAGAAGTAACACAATTGCAATAGCACGAAGTATTGTAGCTACCACTCTTAACTGGGTTCTTAACTGGTTACCATGTTGTGTGATTATCTGGGGCACACTTAATCTTCGGGAAATCCTTAAAATTTTCGCTTTTGGTCATTACACATGTTCTTCGATGAGCTTCTACCAGTTCTTTGGGGACAAGATTGAAGGGAGTAGGCGGTTGTTCCTCCTTTTAAGATAGCTTGGGGGTGCTTCACTCTCAATGCCAACCATCTGCAGTGAATTCAATTATAACAAACGGACATTTGAGATGCATGTTTTTGAAATGTCGTAGTACTCCAACATTGCACAGGATTAAGGGTGGAAATGTGGTTCCCGTGCAGTCATTGGAGTTGGCGGAGAGGAGTGAGATATAAAATCCGCTCGGCAGTGACGTCTAACAACGAAAATCGTATTAATTTCGAGAGATTTCGGGGACTTTTATTGTTCATTGGAGTTGGACGGTTGTTTCTTGTCTTGTCAGTTGGACGGGATATGTGTGTTGTGCTCGTAAAGGGATTTCACTACGATTTGACATATAGTTGCTGTGCATTTTTAGCTTGTTTTTGGAATGACTCTCCATTTGGAGCATCATTAGTTCGGAGTTTAAGTGCACATATGCGGATAGGTTGCTCGTTTGCTTGATTTTCCATTCTGAGGATTATCTTAACAGACCTATGTACTCCACAAAACAATAAGTACCTTTTGCTTTAAGGAGCCACACTTAATTTGCTCATTTGTATTGTACATATGGTAATTCGTACATCGCACGGATTAAAGTAATTTATTCAGTTTTAAATTAAAACTATGTCCTTCAGTTGTATTGAAAGTAGGTTAATAGCGTGACAGGCTTCTTGTAATCTGACCTTACTGTTTTCTGTTCGTTTATATGTATACATCCTCATATGCTATAGACATCGTTGAACAGATAAATCAGGGACAACAAAAGAACAAGTTGACAGTTTTGTTTACGCCAAATTTAAATTCGTGATTAAACATCGACTAGGACTAATTCCTTACGCTAGAGAGTTAAATGCAGCAACTTTTTGAAGAGGTAGCCATGACGACTTAAGGGTTCATAGATCACTCTAGCGACTTCGATGACTTCTTTACCAAACCAAACATAACGCCTTCAACTAGCAGTATTCCCTAGAAGAGCAAGCTTTAAGTGTTGGATATGTACGCCATTCCATGCAGGTGTTTAGGAAAATAAGGTAGAAGCAGTGGAAGGGTACTACGTGAACTCATATCTAGTGAACAATGAAGTTATCCTTCGCCAAGCCGAAGAAAGTTTGGTCCAGCAATTAATAGGCTGGCCGTCAGCTCAGATAGTCACTCTTACTTACTTACATTGCAAAAAGTCAGTCGTTCGCAGATCTTCGCAGTGAATAGAAGTGTTTCGGCTTTTCCTAACAAAATAGTGAGTCAGTTTTCCTGGTAAAGCTAAATAATTGCAAGTTCGTCATTGAATCGATAAGCAAGTGGTTAGCGGCGTCGGTCAACGAATCGTGATTCGTGGCACACGGGTTCGAATCCCAGGCCAAACCAAAGGCTTTTTTTTTTTTTTCTTTTCTTTTTTTTTGTGCTTATTTTGAAATAAAAATAGTATAAAAACAAAACCAAAAAGTGAGGAAATCACATCACGTGATGGATGGTGGAGAGCGTCCTACTCGTCGCATGACGGGAGTTGCCGGTGCTGTGGCGAAAGCCATCACAAGGAGGAGGAGCTTGAAAGCCACTCCTAATTTATCGAAAGTAAAAATAAGTGCCGCTTTAACAGCTGATACGGCAACCACAACACAACAGAGCAAAAAACAACCAGATGATGGGTTGATGTACATCTCTGAAGAGGTCCAGTATAAGGGGGGCAACAACAACTTTGCCTCTCTAGCAGCATCTGAATCGGAAGATGAGGATGAAGAAATAAAAGAAATTAGCAGCAGCATACAAATGCTGAAAGAAAAAATGCTTGCTATTAGGCAAAGACAAACTGCACGCAGGCAGAAGGAGCAATTACAATTAGAGAGCTCCCAACAAAAAAAGCTACAAGAGCAGAAACAACAACTGCAGCAACAACAAAACCAGCAGCAGCAGAAACTACATCTGCAGCAAACAAAACAGCAGCAGCAGAAACAACAGCAGCAGCAGAAACAGCAACAGCTGCAAAAACAACAACAACAGCAGCAGCAGCAGCATCAACAACAACAACAACAGCAGCAACAACAACAACAACAACAGCAGAAGAAGAAGGAGAAGGTGCCTCCTATAAACACCTATAAACTAGAGGTAAATGCTACCAAGGACCTGTGTAGGCTGGTCATTGGTAATAATTTTAACATTAAGAGATTGGGGAATGATCGCCATGCCATCCACTGTAATACAGTGGAGGGCTACGCGAAAGTGAAAGAGCTCCTAAAGGAAACGACGACGGAGCATTACTCATTCACACCGAAGTGTGAAAAGCGGCAATCGATGCTGCTGAAGGGGTTGGAACCGTCTTCTGATCCTGAGGAGATCCTGGCACTGCTCAAAGAGAAGGAGTGCGAAGGACTCAAGTTTGTGGGGGTAAAGCCATTTACCACAGCTAGAGCCAGGCGGGAGAAACGGAGTCTGCCGTTCTTCCTGGTGCAGCTCAGTCCCGAAAGCCGTCTGGATAGTCTAAGGAGTATCAATGTCCTAGACTACCAGGTCGTTCACTGGGAAAAATTAAAAAGGAGCGAAGGCGTTATACAATGCGTTCGCTGCCAGAGGTTCGGACACGCCGCGTCGAACTGCCAAATGCAGCCTCGATGCGTGAAGTGCGCAAAGAACCACAGTTCCGAGGAGTGTCCTCTGGGTAGGGACGGAGCATCCGATAGGACGCAGCTCTCGTGCGTGTTATGTGGGAACGTGGGACACACCGCAAACTATCGGGGTTGTCCTAAATTCGCTGACATTAAAAAAGCAAAACTGGCTCGGCAGCAGAAGGTGGAGGTCAAACGTTCACCTGTGAGGCTTCAAACACCAGCCGTCACGTCCCAAATTTCCTACGCCCAAATGGCGGCAGGTAGGGGTGCTACGGTACAGCAAGCAACTGTTGCTTCTCCGGCGCCAATGCCGAGAACAACGGAAGCTGCACCTAACATGTTGGCCATCTTGCTCGCAATCCAAGGGCAGATGGCTCAGCTGCAAAAGCAGGTGCAAGAACAGGCCAAGCGGGTGGACCAGATCTACGCGCTGCTGCCGGGCCTAACGCAACACATGTCGTAATGGGTACGCACATGGTGGAGCAAACTTTGAAGGTCCTTGCGGTGAATGTTAATTCACTGGTTAGGATCGAACGAAGAGCCGCGATGTTTAAATTGCTACAAGACCAAACTCCTGATGTGCTTTTCGCTAGTGAAACCAAGCTAACCGATAAGCACAAACTGGAGTACAATAATTATATTGTCAGAAGAAGAAACCGGCCCGGATCCAAACGTGGAGGCGGTGTTGCGATCTTCATTAAACAAGGTATAAAATTTCACAGAGTGTACAAGGGAGTGTTGCGTAGGCTCCGGGTGTTGTAGGCAGTCGTCATTTACATCCCGCTCCGCAGTGGAAAGCGGCTGTACTTGGCCTCTGTTTATGCACCTGAGACTTCACAATCCACTTTATTTATTACAGAGCTTGACACGCTTTTTCGACTTCTGAGGCTGGAATCGGGGGAGAATTATTTTGTAATCGGCGGGGATTTCAACGCTAAACACAGAGATTGGGGAAATAATTTGCCAAATACTAGAGGGAACCTACTACTCGATTGGTGGGGTCAGCACGATGTCATGTACAGACTCGGTCTTAAAGCGACGGATAACCCGTCGTTTCCCAGAGGCGGGTCTTATTTGGATCTACTGCTGTACGACGAACGTATACGACTGACAGATACGAATTTACAAACGCTAAACTGTCTGCGCACATTCGTGTATGACAGTGACCATTGCGGTTTTAGCACCGAAATTACAGTTCCCAACGAAATTGCGGAATTGGAGGAGTTTGTCCAAAGATATTCTTACAACTACAGTAAGACTCGATGGACACGCTTCTCCGCAACCATGACAAGTGCGCTCTCCTCGAATACGCTCCACCCACCGTCCAATAGGAATTTGACAAACGAGGAGATCGACAATTACCTAAAACAAATGGACGAGACAATTAAACAAACTATGGACTCTACAATACCACGATATCGACATACGACTAACGAAGACCTGTTCCGCAATCCTACTATTGACGCACTGCACGACAGAAAAGTAGACTTCTGACAAGACTCAAGAACTTGTACAGACAGTTAACTGACAGACAAGACCCGGAGATTAGGACACTGAAGGCATCGATTAAAAATATTCAAACGTTAATAAAAGAGAATTACAGAATTTCTGTAAGTTCGTATTGGAACAACAGGGTTCGGGCTGTAAACACCAGCAACCCGAATATGTTCCCGCAAATAAATAAACTATTTCGGAGAAAAAATCAAAACGACCTTCAGTGTCTTAAAATAGCGCGGACAACAGACAACGAACGATTACTGACAATAGCAGGTATTGATCCAAATGAGGCCGCTGATGATGACGACTTCTTTGTGATCGAGGATCCACAGGAGAAGGTTGAAGCCATAGGGGCGGCTTTCCAGGAAATATACAAGGCCACTGATACCATTGGCCCTAATTATGACCTGGACAATCGCGTCTTGGTGCACGACTTCTGCATTCGAAATGAAATAGAGAACTGGCGATCCGAGGGCTCTGGTTTCACCCGGTTCAGCGACGAAAATATGGCAAATAATGTCATTACCAGAGAGGGTGACCTACCTCCGTTCATTTCGAAGGAAGAGCTCCGTGAGATCTTCGACACAATCAGGGCTAAGAAATCAGTGGGGACCGATGGTATTCCAAACATCGTGCTTCGACATCTTCCTCTAGAAGCGGTGGACATTTACACCACCCTGTTTAATAATGCAATGAATAATGCACATTATCCAGCGCATTGGAAAACGGCGGTGGTGCAACCTATTCCCAAAAAGGGAAAGGATATATCCAATCCTGCGAATCTCCGGTCGATAAGTCTCCTTCCGAATATCAGTAAGGTGTTTGAAAAAGTAATCAATAGAGCTCTGTCTAGGTGGGTTGAGGACAAACATATAGTTCCGGATAATCAATTCGGTTTTAAGGCGGGACATGATATCTCACATGCCGCGTCTAAACTGGTGTCCGATATCCAATGGAATAAAGGCAAAAACCAATGCACTGGTGCCTGCCTTGTTGACTTGGAGAAGGCCTTCGACACTGTATGGTTAGAGGGTCTTTTCTATAAGCTGACTAGGCTGGGGATCAGTAAACCACTCTTGTACATTCTTTATAATATGCTAACCAACAGACAGTTCATCGTGAAAAACGGCGATGTGACTTCTGTTGGAATATTTCAAATTAAAAATGGTCTTCAGCAAGGCGCGGTCAATTCGCCGATCCTATTCAACATTTATACAAGCGACTTGATAGGTTCACTTCCCCATACTATTGCGTACGCAGACGATTTGATAGCGTACAGAGCAGGTCCAAAAATCGAGGTCATTAATACTCTCTTGCAGCGTGACTTCGATAAGATAAGACGATTTTGCGATGACTGGAAGTTGAAAATCAACTTTCAGAAGTCGGAAACCATTCTCTTTAGGACGCCGTTGTCTAGAGCCTCTAGGGATACCAGAAAAAATTGGCGAAAGTTCTCGATCATTGGACAACACGGACAGCCACTTGCCTGTCGAAATGTAGTCAGATACCTTGGGATCTGGCTAGATCAGTTTCTGTATTTTGACAAAAATGTAGATGCTGCTCTGGCCAGAGCCAAAGGCGCTTTTGCCCTTACAAAGAGACTGTTTTATAGCAGCCAACTCGATGCGAGGGTAAAGGTAATCTGCTACATGGCCCTTATCAGGCCCATGCTGGTATTTGGTTGTCCCGTGTGGTTCAATGTGCGA
Source organism: Volucella zonaria (assembly GCA_963966105.1). Taxonomy (NCBI): domain Eukaryota; kingdom Metazoa; phylum Arthropoda; class Insecta; order Diptera; family Syrphidae; genus Volucella; species Volucella zonaria. The sequence goes on from OZ014530.1 coordinate 217,254,366, forward strand.
GCAAGCTTAATGGAAAAGATTCGGGTGTTTGAGAGGGCTTGCCTTAGGGCTTGCCTTCGCTTGTACAGAACACCAGAGTCGGAGTACAAAAAATTTTATCGTAATGAGGTCCTTTACAACAGGGCGAACCTAATACGAGTGGACAACTTCGTAATTAAGCTGACTCGAAGGCACATTGCAAGAGCAATGACCTCGACGAATAACCTGATATATGGGGCTTACTACCCCAACTACCTTTACCACGAGAGTGTGCGCTCTGACGGCTTCGTTCCACCGGAAGCATTCCTCTACCTAGATCAGATAGGGTTGATCCAGGATAGATCAGCGGTCCCGTTAATCTTCCATGTCGCTCGGAAAGCTGGGGACAGGCGACTCAACTACAACAGAGACGTCGCACACGGCAGTGTGGATCGTCTCAGGTTCAGTAGGGCGGTGGGGAATCGCGATAAGAGGGATGTCGTTCAGCAGCACCAGCATTTCTGGTGGTTGAATGATGGAGAAGATGTTTCGTCGTCGTTTCCGTCAATTACGGACCAGCCTCACTAATGAGGCAGAGCTGACCAGTCTATTTGCTCTGTAAATAGCGATGGCCAGCTTGCATAGGTTTAGGTTAGCACTTAAGAAATATATATATATATTAGTATATATAAAGGTATATACTGGTATATGTATGTAATTGTGTATAGTGTCTATGTGTATATATGTGTGTATTGTGTATATAGGTTAGGTAGATTAAGGTTTATTTTAAGTTAGATATTAAGATTTTATAAAAAATAAAAAATTATGTCCGTATGCTAAGTTTTTGTGAACAATTTTTTCTTAGCCTTAAGTATAGAAAATAAATATTCCTAAGTAAAATGTTAATAAAGTCGAAAGACATAAATATAAGAATTTAGAGTAGCTTAGAGCACCTGTGTGGGGTCAGTAAGTTAGTATAAGGTTGTTAAGTAATTTTAAGCTAGCATTTAAGCATTTTTTGTTAGTATGTAAGAGTTAATGATTAAGAAAATAAAATGCATTTAAAAAAAAAAAAATAAAAAAAAAAAAAAAAAAACATTGCAAAAAGTTAACCTCTATTTGACCAACTGTTTCCGTTTGCTCCCCCCTAAATGAGTAAGGTACCCTCACACCTAAGGCGAAGGCTTCGCCTACTGAGTTTTCCCTCAGCTATTATAGCGTTTTAGGGTGGAGTGTTAATATTCTCACTTTACCGACTAGGTCGACGCCACTGTGGAACTCGTAGAGTTAGTTGTTATATCACCTCCTTAAGATCCCACCACTTTAAGAATCCTACATCAAAACGAGCAAGGATATCTGCATCCGCCTTCTTTACTGTCTGTACCACTGCCTTATAGACAAGGACCGGCATGATTCTGGGAGATTAATTGCGACACTGACAACTCGCTGTGTCCGCCAATGATATCAATGTGCACAGCTTTTAGAAGATTTTGCCTCCAGTACTTGCTTGCAAGTTTCATACAATTTTCTCATGTATTATGTTAAAAAAATCGCATGAGCTGCAAGCGTTCTCCATTGTCATTTTGTACAGTCTGACTAGTTTGGCAGGAAGACTAAATCTGGACATGGTCCTGGATAGCACTCTTACTTCCTAAAGTAACAATCTCAGTCGTTTGATCAGTAGACGCTTCACTAAGAAGAAAAGACAGCTTGGTCTTATGAGAGAATGGTCTGATACTCAATTGCCTTCTGAGTGCAGTCAAATCAACACGCATACCAATGACTTTTGCACGATTTTTTCTTGAGTGACATTAAAAAAGTCACATAACAGCGTGCCGTCTTGTTTAGAACCTTTCTTGACATTGAAGGTATCCGTTAATTCACTACTGGCCCTCATGGAGTAACGAAAATTTTCCATAGTTATTTTGTACAAGGTGGTGCAAAAGTAATATCATTGTGTCAATTGTCTGCCATTTTGTTAGAAATGAAAAAAGTTGGGCTCTATTTTCTATATTTCAGTTTATATGAGGATGTAAAATTGATGGCATTAGGTTGAAAAAAACGATATTAATCAAATGACCAGCTCCTAAGTTAATGCATATTTGTGCTCGTTTTACGGCATTTTGAATTGTTGATCGCAAAACATCTGAAACCAAATTAGTGATTTCTTCTTCAATGTTAGCTTTCAAGACTTGCAAGTCTTATGGTTTGTTGTGGTAAAAGGAAGCCCCAAAGGAAAAAGTCTGGCGCCATCAGGCCTGGGTATCTGGCCGGCCAGTTCAAATCGCCAAAACGGAAGATCACACGGCCTGGAAATTGGTGATTCAAAAACTCCATTGTTGCCCGAGCTGTGTGAGCTGTTGCTCCGTCCTGCTGGAACCAAACATGCTCAAGACCCAATTCAGCAACTTGAAGCAAAAAAAAACTCGTTTAGCATCTGCTTGTAGGGCTCGCCAGTTACGTTTACAGTGGTGCCATCGGCGTCCTCAGAAAATAAGTAAAAATAATAAATGACTTTTTCATTGCATATGCCGCACAAAACAGTCACATTGAGTGGATGCAATGGCTGTTCGTGCATTTCAAGTGAATTATTCCTGCCCCAAAAATGCAAATTTTGTTTATTCATATAACCATTTAAGTGGAAATGGGTTTCGTCGCCCATTATGATTTTGGATTCATCCTCTTCTTGCACCAGGTTTAACAGCGCATAGGAGTAAATTGACCTCACCTGACGGTTAACAAGCAGCAGTTGGTGAATGGTTTGTACTTTATAAGGCAATATCTTCAGGTCTTTCACCAAAACGAGGCAACGAACGTCTGCAGATGCCAAATTGTGTGTATCGTTGTCTCGTCGATGTTTGTGCACTCTCCCGGACGTAATCAGCCGCAGCAGTGATATACTCGATGAAACGAGCAATATGGGGCCGGCCACTTCTTACGACGTCTCTAGTGGACCGAATTTGCACAAAACGCGCAGCCAAACGCTTAATTGTTCACGCACATGGTGCAGGATGACAAAACAAAACGATGACGAAATGCACACTGCCTTAAAACAATAGACAAGAAATTGGTGAAATGAACAGGAACAATAATTCTGCGTTCTTCTGGTTTGTATCGCTCCGTTACAATCTGTCTACAACATAAATGTCAAAGCACAATGACACTTGACGCCTATGGCATATTTACATTATTACATTACTTTTGCTCCACCTTGTATAACCAGACAAATTTGGCAGCGATGATAAAACTAGACATAGCGTCTATTTACGCTGTTAGGTGTGACGTTGAAGACGGAAAAAAAATGGGTTGTATTGATAGATCAGAAATTATCTCGTCGTTTCCAAGATCTGCCGAATAGTGAAAGTTGATCGATTATGGACTTCTCTGAACAGAAATTGCACTGTTATGGACCAACCGGATTGTTTTTTAATAGTTTCAGATGCTAATACTAGGTGGCGCAAAAGTCATCACCCTATCGGAAGATGATATCATTTTTCCAAATGGCGTCAAATTTCAATTCAACTTTAACATTTGTAGACTTTTTTGCGGAATAATTCGTCGGTGGTGTTGGCACAGGGGGGATCTCGGGGCAGATTTTCCGATCGTCCGACACAAACTGGGCAAACACTCACCTGCCAGGTCTGACCGGTTCCGGAGCAACCGTTCTGCTGAGAATATCGCAGCTGTGGTTTAAGATGTCGCAGAGGATCCTGGAGTATCGACCAGATGACGTGCCACGCAATTGGAGATTCCACGCAGGTCTCTGCGGGACAATTTGGTGAAAGACTGTAAGATGTTCCCTTACGAAGTGCGGACAGTTCATCAGCTGTTAGCTGTTGACCGCCAAGTGCGTGTAACCTACCCTCAATCCATTCTGAATTTGGACCACGAGGGAGACAACTTTACATCGACAATCATCGTGAGCGACGAGGCCCATTTCCATCTCTGTGGATATGTGAATATGCAAAATTTTAACTTTTGAGGCACCGAAAATCCGCGTATAACCCACGAAGAGCCATTACTTCCGCTCAAAGTTATTGCACGGTGTGCTGTTTACGCTGTAGGCGTCATCGGGCCCTATTTTCTCAAAAATTCCAGGGGCCAAACGACTACTGTGGACAGCCAGCGCTACAGAGCCATGCTCAACAACTTTCTTCTTCCTCAATTGAATGAATTGGAACTGGTGAACATGTGGTTCCACCAGGATGGGGCAAAGGCGCATACTGCACGAGCCACACCCCAAATTCTGAGGGCTGCATTTCGAGGTCGCCTAATCTCTCCTTTGGCGATCTACACTGACCGGCAAGATCGCCTGATTTAACCGTTCCAGACTGCTTTTTGTGGGGTTTTTTGAAGTTACGAGTCCATATAAATAAGCTTCAGACTCTTGAAGCCCTCAAAGTGAACATCCGTCAAGAATGCGAGGACCTATCACCGGAAGTTCTGCAAGAATGGTGGAAAATAATCGGGCTCGAATGGTTATCAATTAGTCGACATTTTTTCTCGACTAAATGGAAACAAAATAAAATATTTATCAGACTTATGCCCCTATAGTTTGGGCAGTCGAAAGTGTTGTAGTGGACAAATGATGCTGAGAGGTATGCTTTCGGCATGATTTCCCCTGTACATATTTTACAGATAATTTAAAAAGGGTCCATTCTTTGATACCATAGAGCAGGACTGGGATTACAAGGGTCTTATATAGAGTTTCCTTGGTTGTTCGGAAGAGGGCTTTACTACACAGTTGCCTTCTTAGTGTAAAGAAACAGCTATTAGGAAGCGTTATTCTTCATTTCATTTCTGAAGAGATGTCGTTTTGAGATGTGATGGTTGAGCCGAGGTAGAAAAAGTCCATTGTAGTAATGGACTCAAAGTTATAGCTGGCGATTGTGATATTCTGGCTGATTTGTCGATGTTGGGTGTCCCTTCTTGTTGACAGCATATACTTTGATTTGCCCTCGTTTACCGCTAGAAGCATTTTTGCCGCTTCTGTTTTTATACTCCCTAACGCACTAGTGACAGCTCGCTGTGTTCTACCGATAATATCAATATCGTCGGCATAAGCAAACAATTGAACAGACTTTTGAAAGACTGTACCACGTGCGTTAGGTTGTGAGTTCTGCACAATTCTTTCAAGTATGATGTTGAAGAAGTCACTTGACAGCGCGTCGCCTTGCCTAAGTTCTTATTGACATCAAAGGTCTCGTTTAGGTCGTTGCTGGCCTTGGTGCAGCAGCGAGCTTTCCCCATCCCATCCTGCACAAGCGAAGGAGTTTGGCAAGGATGCCAAAACTAGACATGGCTCTATATAGCCCGTCTCTGTATGTAGATGCTTTAAAATCGATAAAAAGGTGGTGAGTATCGATCTGAAATTGTTTGGTTTTCTCCAGGATCTGCCGAAGTGTGAATATTTGGTCAATTGTGAACCTACCGACCCTAAAACTGCACTCATAGGGTCTAATCAGATCGTTGACAAATGGTTTCAGGCGCGCGCACAATACGGCAGCCAAGATCTTATATGCGATGTTTAGGAAACTGATACCTCTATAGTTGGCGCAATTTAGAGAATCTCCTTTCTTGTGAACCGGGCAAACGATGCTGATGTTCCATTAATCAGGCATACATTTATCCGACCAAATCTTGGAAATAAGTTGGTGCATGCTCTCTACCAAGCCATCCCCTGCTGTCTTAAATAGTTCGGCGAGTAGGCGGTCCGTGCCGGCAGCCTTGTTCGACTTCAGTTGGGGTATTGCTATACTTACTTCATTTTGGTCGGGTGGACGGAATTCTTGAGTTGCATTGTCAATATTGAATGGTGCGCTCTGCTTGAAAGCGGAATTTGTGTCATCTTTGCCGTTTAGCAGTCTGCGGAAATGGTTTTTCCATATCCTCAGCACCGACTGTGACTTTACTATAAGGTTTCCTTGTTCATCTCTACAGGTTTCCGTTCGGGACTTATTATCCTGATACGTTGTTTTTACCTTTTAGTAAAACTTCCAAGCATTATACGTGGAACAGTACTTCTTTATTTCCTCGATCGCGCGCTTCACATGCGCTTTATTTTTTCTCCGGCGAGGCCAATGTTCTTCCCTCCTCTTTTGCTCATAGAGCTCACGAGCCCCTTTGGTCCCTTTGTGCAGCGCTGCTTTGTAGGCATATTGTTTTGCTATATGCGCTTAGCTGCACTCTTCATCAAACCAGGGGTTTTATGGCGGTGGGTGGGTGAAACCCAGCCACTGGTCTTTAGCACTTGATGGTAGCTGAAAAACACTTCCCTGGAGGTTGCGGGATAAGCGATCAGCAAAAGTTGTGGCGGCGTCTTCCGATTGCAACCGTTCAACCGCAAATCTCCTCTAGTATTTCACCGCTGTTGTGGCATCTGAGATATCTGTAGACTTACCTTGATTGCATACGTTGTCCGGGTTTTGTTGGCCGCTCGAATTATTCGGGCATCTAAAATACTTGAGAAGTGCCTTAAGTTGATCGCAACGTGATCAATCTGATTGACAGTTTGCTGATCTGCCGTCTGTCATGTTCCCTTGTGAATATTGATGTGAGGAAACCGTTTGCTTGCTGTATTAACGTTACGTCCCGTCGCGAAATCGATTAACCTAAGTCCGTTTCCAGACGTGTTGTCGTGTGCTACCAAAGATGTGCTCCATTCCAATTTTGGCATTCAAGTCGCCTAGGACGATTTCAACGTCATACATCGGACATTACTCGTAGGTTTTGTCGAGGAGCTGGTAGCATCGTCCTTTTCCTCTGTTTTGACGTGAGCGCATGTTAGTCTGTTATTAGCGAAACTACCTTTGAAATGGATTATTATAAACGGTTCATTCAAGTGTCTAAAGCTCAAGACTTCTTGCCTAAGTCTGCCGCTTATAACAAATCCGCATGCAAATAGACGATGCTTACGTTCCCTATAGCAATCACCGCAGTAAACATCACAATTTTTCATCTTTCCTTTGCCAGGCCCATCCCATCGCACTTCCTGTATGGCAGCGATATCTGCTTTATAGCGATCTAGGGGCTCATCTTATTATTCGGCTGCACGCGGCCTGTTCAAGGTCCGAACATTCCACGTGCAGATCCGATAGTTGTTGTCTCTTGTTCATTTTGCAGCGTCGTCAAGAAGTTATCCGTCCATATCCGAGGCTATTGGTCGCTTCGAAGCAATTACTTTTTTGTGTGGTTGTGCAGTTAACCCCACTCACAACCCCCAACCTGGCCTGAGTTCCAGGCCCTTTTTGGGACCCTTAGGACAAAAGGTGCCGGACCAAATTCCGCAGCCAGTAAATCGCTTTGGGGATGTGAGTTCTGCCGTTGGCCCTTATTAAGGGCCCATCCGCCACCAACTCTTTTCCAACACCGTGACTTAGTGTTGAGGGTCCCTATAGACCTAGTATTGAAGTATGTTGAAGCAGCTCATGTAGAGATAGCACTAGTTCGACCCAACTGTAACTGTGGACGCCACCCTTGATTCCATCCTTAGAATTCGCCCGCTGCCGCCCGGAAATAAGTGCTCCGCCCATCTCTCGTTAGCCACCACCCACGACCTTCCACGGAGGTTGGTTACCCCATCGAGGTGCTAGGCACCCAGCGCTCACCACGTGGAGGAGAGTAGTAGGAGCTAATGGTTGTGTTCTCATATAATCGAAATAACCAGCAGTTACATGTCTCTATTTTCTTGATCGCGGCGATTCTTGTGCATTTCCTTTCCGAGAAGCCCGTGCACTTTCCTAGTTTTCAGCTGCTCACGAGCAGCGCTCCACCATCGATGTGGCTCAGCTTTTCATGCTTCTACATATGCTACTCGTACATCAACGAACGCACATTCGTAAAACAAGAGGTTTCTTTGTGATGATTCTTTAAAACCACTCACATCAGAAGCAGCTTCTCCAATGGCTCGTCGACACCATTCCCATTAATGTTCTTTTGAGTTGAAATGTGGAAGCCACGTGCCGGCTATTAAAGAGTTACTCATCATTATAAGTTATAAATACCTGAAGTCATTGTCGGACAAGGTGTTATGCAGGCTGAGTTTTCCGATAACCTCTTACCCGGCCTTGTGTTCAGATTTCCTACCACAGTTTTGGTGTTATAGCTGGGGCACTGAGCATGTTTTTGATCTAGGAAGTCATAGAATTCCTCTTTAATGGTGTCATTCCCATCCTCTGTAGAGACTTGGATGCAAATACGGAAATATACTCCAAATTTAGCCTTGACGTGGATTGTTATGCGGCGTTCACTTTCATGGAAGCATAAGACTATTTGCCTAAGTCTCCCTCCAATAGCAAATTCACATTCAAATAAGCATCATCTTATTTTTTTATATCATTGTTCGTAGTATATGTCGTAGTTTCAGTCTGTAAAATGTTAAAGAAAATAAAAAGATGCAGGTGAATGAGCAGATGAAATCGAGATAAAAATAAGAAACAATGACTTCGAAATTATTGAAGAGTCCATCTATCTCGTAGTAAATGCTAACTCCCCTAATGACATTTTACGGGGATACCTATAGAAATTAACACAAGCGAAGCATTACGTTTTTGATTCACCGAAACTACTGGGATCAAGATTGTCCTTAATTGCCTTAACCATGGAGATTACATTGGCATTAAGTAAATATCAACCAATTGAACGACAACTTAGGCAGTTGATTTCGATTTGGTAAGGCAGTCCTCGAATACCATCCCTATGGCACGAGATAAAGAGAAAACCTAATAGCGAGTGGAATAGGTTTAGTATGACAAGGAGTATTAGAAGATGTATGTCGGTTATCGATAATTCAATTATGTTTCAGACAGAGGAATTCGACTAGATCTCGAAAGGTAAAGTACAAAGTATGTTGTCTGTAATCATAGAAATCTACCTCGTTCAATGAGAATTGTGTAGTAATTATAATTAATCATTGTTACTGATAAATACTTAGATACTGACGCAGATAAACCATTATTCACGAGATAAAAACCAATTACTTCTCTGTATAGTTCCACGTTTGCAAATATAGACCGTCTCTTCTCCAGACCAATACTATTTTCTCATCGCGATCTCACTACTTGCGTGCTCACTGATATAACTTATCAAATCGCAAAACAATGCAATTTCTATTCTAATCTGGGACTCAATTTCGTGTCGCTTTCATGTCCGTAAGCAAATTATCCACTTCATTCAAAGAATTGTGTACCTGCTCGTATATCCTCAAACCGAAAACTTCATTGCCGGGGATTTCAATGTAAACAATTCTGGGTGGCCTCAACTAGTGTCAATTTTTCGACCAACCTAATCCAGCTTTGTTGCCATTTGCTGCTTCTCATATTTGTCCGTTTCCCAACATATGGTATTCTCCATCAGCTTTTGTGAATTGTCAAGTGTTATGACACGGATTGGTTCTTTATTACTGTCACTGTTTTATTTACAAGCTCTCATTTCAAAATAGGTTACAAGACAAAGTCAAGCCAGAAACGCGCACTGTTCCCGGGCGAAATAATGCATTTGAAGATGTCCATAACAAAGATATTGAATCTTTTGAAGTATGCGGTGTAAGTATTGAAAGTTAGGTTGTGGATGGTTTTGTATTACTTCATGGAAAAGACTATCTATTGTAAATGATTTAATATTTTTTAAGAAATATTGCATTTACGAACTCATGAACTACACTTTCCAATATATCCGCTTATATTTTCATCTGTATACTCCATTCGTGGTTTTCCGGTACTAGATGGATTCCGTACTAAGCCTTCTTGCTGAAAAGTGCAATCAGATGATTCATTGTTGGCGCCTTGTATGCGATTTGGGAGCTGGAATGTGGAATAGGCCGTAGTAGAAGTATTGCCGAAATAAGCTTATACGCTAAAGAAATAAACAAGAAGATGCCACTATACTATAGATGATCGCTTGCAGCCCTGCTATTAAATCTGGCTTCAAAGCCTTTCCTGAAGTATACTGTAATTCTTTGCGAAGCTAGAATATGGCAAATGACAGGTTTCTTGCACCATATAAAGGGAATTAGATTTAGTTGTGTAGTGGCTCAGTAAACCATGTGTATAAAAATACAGAAACGACAACGTTCGCCACGGATTTGTACTAATTATTTGTTGACTACTCTTAGCTGGCTGCAGCAAATAACCCCACAATATAAAAATTAAATAACCCCCCAAAATTTGCATGGGGATGGAAAATTTTTTCACATGAAATAAGCTCCCAGAATTACGGACTTATTTTCATTGGGGTCTTGGGGGCTTATTTCATAGTCAAAATTAGGGATTTATTTCATAATGAAATAAGATGCACTATACTTAAGTTAATATTTTATTTATGGGAGCTTTTTTTTTTTAAATTTGAAATTTAATTAGTTAACATAAAATTATGTATGTATATTCGTACCATGTTTTAAAAAGTGTACATAATTTCTATATGTATTTATATATGTATGTAGAAACCTTTTTCTTATTCTAAAATGTTACATTAACTTTCTGTAATGTAATAACAACATAAAAATTCTTAAAAAATTGGGGACTTATTTCATACCTTTTTGGTGACTGATGAACTTCGATTTTGGGGGGTTATTTAATTTTCCTTTTGGGGGGTTATTTCCTACAGCGTCTTAGGTACCAACACCGGAAAAAGGCAGAAAATGTCTCCAAACGCCTATATTGCATTGTATTCATTTAAAAACAGATCATATAGGCATGTGTAAGATAAGATGCAAGCACCACAATATCCTTCCCAATGAGAGCGCAAACGGTTTTTTCAGTCGATGTTAAAGAAATGCTAATCAGAATGTCCTCGATAACCGTAAAGTGAAATTCGTCATATAGAAAGACCTGTTATCATACTGCATCCACAACCGCACCAACAAATGTACAAATTTCAGCATTAATTCCTTGGAAGCCCATAAACAAGTCGATGTGATTTATACAGATATTGTTAAAGCTTTTACCAGAGTTACTCGTAACTTGACTATTCTCTTAAATAAATTAACTGCATATGACTTTTATGGTACATTGCTGCAATGGTTTAAATCCTATTAGCATGGCAGAAAGAAATATACTGTTGGAGATTATTTTTCTAAGGAAATTTTAGTCAGTTCTGGTGTTCCAAAAGACGGCCATCTAGAACGCTGTTCTTACTTTTCATCAATAATTTCCCAACCCTATTAAAGCATTGCTACTGCCTTCTGAATGCGGATTTTTTTTTTCCGGTGGGGGCAGGTGAAATCTTCCATCAGACGAATGACGATCGCAAGCGCGTGCTCATAGTAGTGTGAGATTATTACTAACTAAAACACCTCTCTTCGACAATTATGTTTAATACAGCAACTAACTAAGTAAAACTTATCAAGCAGCTTTTTCATCTCAAAATAAGCTCGTTTGGTAGGGGACTTTCCATCGGAAGATCCTACATGTTCCGTTTTTTTAACGCGGTTTCAATTTATAGTACCAGGACCAGAGGTTTAGTTTTTTGAGAACGGCGCGATAAATTTTGCTCATACAGAATTTCTCGGCCTGTATTACTAGATGGAGTGAAAAGTGACCTCCTTGACCGCCAGAACCGCTGCTACTGCAAAAAAGGTTATGGTGCCTTGAAGTCCGTTCGTATTTAGGCAGACATGCCAAATTTCAGTGCGATACTGTCTTTAGTTTTGTTTTGACAGCTGATTGTTCTTGACGTGTTGGACATCAGGTTGAGTATGGACAAAAACGATTTTCGTTCTCTCATAAAACATTATTTTTTGAGAGGCAAAATGACGAAGGAAACAAAAGAAAAGTTGGATGAATATTATGGGGCTAATGCTCAGTCAGATTACACCGTCAAATATTGATTTCGAGTGTTTCGTGGGGGCCGCAACTCCACTACCGATCAAGTCCGCAGCGGCAGGCCCTCCGATGCGGTTACTGAGGACAATGTCAAAAAAATATATGCAATGGTGTTGACTGACCGGAAAGTGAAGGTGCGCGAGCTAGCAGATACCACAAAGATTAGTACTGAGCACACACGCCATATTTTGGGCAATATTCTGCATATGAAAAAGTTATCCTGCCACTGGGTGCAGCGAATGCTCACTTCTGACCATAAACACGAACGCGAGAGCACTACGAAAGAGTGTTTGGATTTTCTGATGCGGAATCGGGTGGACTTTTGGCGTCGATTGGTAACTGGATTTGGATCCCTCGGACTATTATGACTTAACAAACCTCAAAAGATCAATAAATAAAAAATTCTGCTCACGCGAGAAATCATCGACGCCACGGAGGAGTATTTTGCAGACCTTCCGGAAAATTACTTTTCGGATGGGATCAAGAAGTTGGAAAATCGCTGGAGTAAGTGTATCAAACTAAAAGAGGACTATATTGAATAATATAAAAAAAAATTTTTTTAATTCCAAAGGAGATCACTTTTCAGTCCATCTAGTATCAATATGCCCGTTTAACCGGATCTATGCACCAAATTTTTAGACAGAAATGGGTCTATATGACTTTTATCAATCGGAGGTTTACCTGGTTTTGGTACCATAATTACTTCTGCAACTTTCCATTGGCACGGAACGTATTCTAGCCTAAAAGCCGTGTTAATGATATGTAAAGGCTTAGCGAGACCATTTTAAGGACTTCTCCATTTATCAGGTCGTACCCGGGAAGTTGCGTTTGCTATTGCAAAGTTATCAGACACCCTTTCTGATATTCTAGTATAGTGTACTAGTGTTTTGGGCCTTTTAAAGCCTTTAAATGCTTTCCAAAGCGAGTAATTGGTTTCTTTTCTTGCCGTCAAGTTTTCGACATACGTACTATATTTACTGCGCAATTTTTGTGGTTTTCTAGAGTCTCCTTGAGCAGATTACAAAGTTTATTTAGACGTCTTTTATACTGCGGAGCTGGAGTAAATTGCCATTTCTTGCGCGCTTTCCTCTTTTCCCTTACCATTTCTTTTAATTTATTTTAGCTCTGGCGGGTAATTTGTGCTATGTTTTGCGGTTTTTTGTCGTTGGTGAGATGTGTTGTACCATGTTGTACTCCTTTCCACGAAGGTGTCAAATTCGATTTCAAGTTCAAGTGGTGATCTTATTGAGACGTTTAGTTCCACGTTATCTTCGATTTCTTTCCTGAATCCTTCCCAATTCGTATTTCTTCCAGTTAGTCGAAGCAGTTCTTGTTTTTTAATGAGCGTGTCACTCATTGTCTGTATGACTGGAGAATGGTCGGAGGAAAGATCGAAGCTTTCATCAACTTTATGTAATATTTAGAAATTTCTTTAAAAACGAAAAACTCGACAAGATCGGGTATTTTCATTGTGTCTGTCGGCCAATAAGTCGGCTTACCCCTCAAATTGAAGTCACCCAAAAAGTGTGTTTAGCATTAAAGTCACCACCAATTATAAAAGCAGATCCAAGCGAAATAAATATATTCTGATAATATATTTTGTGATCTTGGATCGCGGAGGGAAGAAAACGGCTGAAATGGTAAGTGAATTGCGTTCGGTTTTTACGCAATTTATTTATTTTTGTATTTTATTGAACCTATTTTCAAACTTTGTTAACTTTTCGAAAATAAATTCATTTACTTTGTTTTGCTGCTGAAGTTTCGCAAGTATAATGAAAAATACTTGAGATGCAGAGATCCCTGAATCATCGGCCCTTTTAAAATTTAGTTATATGGCTTGGGCATATTTTAGGTTGCCCGATAGTTTACGTGTAACGTTTGGGGTCTTTCTTCAGACATTTTCGCCTTAATGTTTATAATAACAGAGACGTTTGATTTTTCTTTTGTCTTTGCTTTCATAGGGCCACAGTTTTTGAGGGTTTGCTTTCCGATGATATTTAATTTTTTGCTGAGATATCAACTATACACCACGCTTTGTTTCATTAAGTGGTGGGAATTACGTCATAAGGTTAAATATAAACAACTGTGCTTGCATGAGCTACAATAGAACTCTGCATCGTATTCTTACACATTATTTATTATATTGTTCTCAAATACAGGCAGTATACGATATTACAGGCCTAGGTTTAATTTCTGGTAGCTAGTTAACTGTTCACTTATATATTAATTACATAGTTACCTAAGGGAATTCTTCTTTTTTAGGGTTTGTTAGGAGGATGTCTGCTGATTTTAAAGATCCTAATACTATTAACGCATAAGATAAGATAAGACAAGATTTTATTATTATTAAATTAATAAATACAAAGTGTATTCACATAGGATTTCTTAAGTCTACCAATATGTAATATATATATTATTCTCTTATATAACTTGGTATTAAAGAAATTTCCAATATTTCTGATATTTCAATGGAGTTAGTTACTAAGACTAGATATAATTACATAGATATACTAAAACAAAATTCTGGGCACAAAAAAGAAAAGAAAATTAATAATAATACACTGTATAGTAAAATAAAACCAGTGACAATTAAACCAGTAATAATCAATATTAAAAAAACGAACAAAAAATATATGACGCCGAAAAAGGAGATTTGAAAAGAAAACCGCGATATACTGTGGAGAGCGAATATCATTTCTACACTATAACCTTTTTAGCAGTAGCAGCGCATTCTGGCGGTCAAGGAGTTTACTTTTCACCCCACCTAGTATTTGGCAAAATCGAAAAAAGGAAAAAAACGCAAATAAAAAGCGAAAGGAGAAGCAATTACACTTTATATAAATAATACGTTAAGATATTACATGAAGTAGAGACTCCTCTTCAGATATCGAGAGCAGCCACTCTCTAAGTTTTTTTAAGAATTGAATTTTCTGTGACAGAAGTTTGGATATATCAGATGGCAGTTTGTTAAAAATGTAAGTTGCTATGGACGTTAGGAAGCACTATTACGCTCTTTATTAACCTTAGGAACATGAACCGCGGACCAATTTCTCAAGGAATATAGCCAATTTCTTCTAAAATGAATATTACCACTTCTAATAGAAGACATTTTAAGAGCTTTGTATATAAATAGGTAGTGAAGTAGTAGTATTTTCGCTGATTGAAATAAGGGTATTGAGGACTCAAATCTGTTTTTGCAAGTCAATAATCGAATTATTTTTCTCTGTGCTGCAATAATAGGACTTGGGTTACTAGTGTAGGCACAGCCCCAACATGCAAGGACATACTCAAGGCGTGATTATATCATTGTATAGTAAATAGCTGAAAGTAACTTATGCGGGAGCGGGACGAGCTTACGAAGGTGGTACATTTTATTCAACGATGAATTTTTTAGAGACATTATGTGTGACTTCCAGTTCCAATTTATTATCTATTTTGACCCCCAGATACTTAAATTCCTTTACAAAGTCAAAGACAAAGCATTCACTTTTGCAATTCAGTTTGTCGCAAGTAATATTATGAGAGGTAATGCCTTAAAATAATACGTTAGGATTAACCAGGCAAATGAACATACGTAGCTTTAGATCTCGTGCTAAGGACAAGTTGGTCATCGATAGCAGCTAAAGAATAATCTACATACGAGTATGATGGTGCTAAATCGTCAGCAAAGCCAATTAACTTGCCGTTAACAGGTAGATTAAATATTTAATTTATGTAAACATGAAAAGGATTGGTCCAAGAACTGAACTCTGTGGTACACCGGTATTTGGACCCTCCTCTTCCCTGGTTACAAATCTATTAATCTTAACACACTGTTTTCGGTTAAACAAGTAGGACTTAAACTAATCGGATATATTGCATCTAAAACCAGCGTTATTGAGTTTCTCTATTAATATTGTAAGTCATGGTTAACTAGATCAAAAGGCTTTGTTACATCAAGAAACAGTCCAACTGTTTTTTGATTACTATCCAGTCCACTATAAATACTCTTTAAGAAAGCCACAATCGTATCTTCGCTGCACTTCCTTTTCACAAAATAAAACTAGAATTTATTACGAAATCTAGTTTTTCGAAAAAAAAAAAACTGAGCATTTTGGTTACTATAACATTTTCAAATATCTTTGAAAAAACTGATAATGAGCATATTGGCCTATAGTTATTAGTGTCGCTTCGATTATCTTTTTTGTATACAGGAACAACTAATGTGGATTTGAGACAATCGGGGAATATTCCGCACTGAAAGCAGAGATTAATAATATAAGTCAACGGATTAATACTGACATTCCTATGTTCTTAATGATGACATTGCTTATGCCATATATACCACATAAGATCTTAGCTTTTCGACTGCTAATAATATTGAGAAGTTCCGAATTACTAATTAATCTGTAATAGAACGAGAGTGGACTAGATTTATCAAGCAGTCATCTGTTGCTACTTTTATCTAATAGGATACATAAATCAGGTTTTTATTTTTCAGAAACATTTTTAAAGAAATTGTTTCGTCAATTGCCCATATGTTTATTACTATTTGCAATTTTATTTTCTAGCTTAAGTAACTTTATGTCTGTCTCTTTTTTGTCCCTGCCTAAAATACTATTGACAATACGCCATTGCTCTTTGGGATCATTCCGACTTTCAGCGAAATTATTGCTGTAGAATTCAATTTGTTGCTTATCCATGAGATTGCGCACATTAGTATCGAGGTCTTTGTATATCTATTTAACTAAAGGCTGGTGCATTTTGTTCTTATGTTTTGAACACAATTTATTATTTTCCACTAATTTTGCGCAAATGCTATCATTTATCTGTGGTTTAATCTTATTGAACCTAACACTTTTCATAACACTTTTACAGTCCCTTTTATACTTTTATACCTTTGGATTTTTCCAGAAAAACTGGAAAGGCACTGGGGGACAGTCCGTATTATAAACAGAATCCCATGTTTCTGAAGATGGACACTGACACAGTTTTGAATAATTTATTTGCAATGTTCTTTCGCGCAAATACTAGGACATCGGTTTGAACTGTTGTCATCAGGAGCTTTGTTTAATGAGTTTTTTTAGAACTATGCCAATTGAATAGCGGTCAGTTATCCCAATTTTCAAAATATAGGGATAAACTAGCTGAACCCGTGTTCGCCTTGCTTCGCCCTCTAAAGGCATCCTCATGCATACAAATTGTATGTAATATCAGAGCGTGTGAAAAAACATCAAATTATTTGTCTAAGTCAATAAAATTTTTGTGTACAATAAATATTGTGGATTAATTGCATTTTATCAATGTCGTTCCAATGGGTAGCTGTCAGCCCTTAAGTGCAGATTTCATAGTATTAGTTCTAAAAAATCAACATGCTCTAAAATGTTATCAAACGTAATAAAAAATGAAATACTATAAATTATGGACAATTGTACTTTATTATAGTAAAAATGTTTTGCAAAGCTTCTTTGTAAACAATGTTTGAGGTTGCGTTGCCTGGAGCATACACAAATACAGTTTTACTATCGCTGACATGGGAAAGAGACACGTATAATTGAAAGTGTGAGAAGCAGCCGCTGGTGAGATTCACGCCCGCTGTAAGCAGTGTTTGTCCCTGCGCCTTATTTATAGTCATCGCGAAACAGACGCTGATGGGAAATTGCACACGCTTAAATTGAAACGGTAAACTGTTAGGTATGATCGGAATTCGAGGGATAAATACATGTTCGCCGGCAACGCAGCCCGTGAATATTTCCGCTTCTACCAGATTTCGTTGCAAAGTTGTAACTGTAAGTCGGGTGCTCTTACGCAACTTAGGCGGTCTCAAGTTTATAAGGAAAATAATAGGTACACCCACTTTTAGTTTTAATATATATGAGCAGAAAGCGAATTTAAAAATTCGGCCGGATAGTGGGTTGTTTCTTCTTGGTCCATAACTGGGTTGATTGAAGTGTATTCTACACTTTGACCATCAACACGTGTCAATATCTCTTAACACGTGTCAATATTAACAGCTGCAGCTTCATCATTCCGAGGCGACAAAATAACTCGCTCACAAAGCCAAGAATTCTCACCGTTTGTTAGTTGCGATATATCACCGTAAACGGATGAGAGAAGTTCTTCGGTAGCAGACACTGTTTGGCAAAAATGATGTGATAAATTTACTTTGCCATTTTCTTCCGGAAGCATTCCTCCACCAATTTTAAGTAATAAATCAGAGAAATGTGCATTTGGATTGCCTGCTGTTCGTGCCCGCATATTGATGGCCAAGTGCATTTGAATAACACTGGACCAGAGACTTGACTTTTTGAGACAGGCGTTTACTTCGTCAGCTTTTGTGCCTCATGTCACTACCGGCAACGCTTCTCTAAAGTCTCCGCAAAGTAGCACTGTAATGCCTCCCATCGGACGATCATTTTGTCGTATATCCTGTAAGGTTCTGTTAACGACTTCTACTGCCTTACGGTGTGCCATAGTGCATTCATCCCAAACAATTAGAGAACAGTCACGGAAAACTCGAGTTTTGTCAATATTTCGGGAATGTTTCAAACTGGACTTTCAGTGGTATCTAATTATATGGGTGTTTGAAACATTGCAGGAGAAGTTTCACTACCAGGCAGCAATGCAGCTGCTATTCCTGACGACACCACAACCAATGCAATATTACCTTGGCTTCGTATCTGCGCTAGTATTACCCTTGTTAAAAAAGTATTTCCGGTCTCACCGGGTGCATCTAAAAACAACAATTCTCCAAAGCTGTTGGTGGCGCTTTGACAAACACGATCGAAAATTCTCCGCCGTTCTGCTGTAAGACTAAGCACACCGTCTCGAAGTGCTTGTGCTGTTTCGATGGGGTCATAGTTGGTTTTGTATATATACTTTCTGATACCATGCTCACCATCTAAGTTTGATTCGGTCAAACAACATTTTGACAGAATATTACCACCAATAGACGAAACTGTATCTTGTATAGCTTTTAAACAGCACAACCACAACGCGTGGTTCAATTAACCACCGCCAATAATTCGCCTCGTGTCTCGGAAAAAATCTTCTGGTAAACTCTGTTGATGTTTTTGCCACAATAGAGCAGCATCAGAAAGTCCGCAGAATACCAACATTATGTCAAACAAATGGTGCAAGAGACGTGGGTTCTCGCTGACGCATGCTTCCGCCAGCGTATCGTCCCAGTGCTGGTCGTCATCCAGAAAATTTCTCGCCCGGCAAGCAGCTGGAAAGGTGGGATATTCGACGTCATCAACCATTCGCAAGACGGCGAAAAAAGTGGGTTCTCGTACTGTGTGCAACATTCCATGTTGCTTATCATATGTGTAGTAGGATGGAACTTAATCGTACAGTAGCGTCTTAGCAAAGTTGTCTGCCTCACATAACAGAAAAAATGCAAATAAAATTGTGTTTCTTGGGTTGTCTAACCGCTCTCTTATGTTCTCAGGGTCAAAATTTATGCGTTGTCCGCCCTCTAAGTGAATGTTAAGATGTGTGACCGGTGCGTACCTCTCGTGTGTCGGAAAACTGAAAATTCGCCACATAGCCTCAGAAGAGCTTATATAACGGCCAGACTGGAATTGTGTCACTTCGTCTCGTTGTTTCTCAATGCAAAAGTAGCTTGATCACTACCTTTATTTACATACTTACATATGTACTTTATGGACTGAACGCTGTTACACATTTCCACATTAATGTGAGCACAAAACGTCTTTGACAGTACTGGGGAGTATGGTATGACCCATCTATTTGCTGTCCACGTCAAAGGGAGAGTTCGTATTCAATGTACCACAGGGACCATGCAACATTTGATTCTTTTCGTTATCGTGTAATATTGGATCTTTGTTGGGGTCCGGAAATTCCTCACTAATTATATTATCGACATCGTTGGGACGGACTTTTTCCTTTAACCATAGAAGAATGTGCGCATGGGGCAAACCACACTTTTGCCACTCAACACTATACATAAAGCATAAAGACGCACCGAAAACATTTTTCTTTGTCATTAACTTGAGTTTTAAATGGAAAACTCTTGTTATGACATCGTGTCGATCATAAGAAGCTTGACTTGTGAAAAGCTCTTGGGTGGCTTCGTCCCACTTAGGATTAGTGGTAAACGTTATAAAGAGGTCTGGGCGCCCATACTTCCTTACATAGCAAATGTGGCCCACCCGACAGCAGAATTACCAACCGCCCCAGTTCCTCAACGTTAGCATAGCGCTGCATGGCGTCCTGTAGAGCAAAATAATTTTCAGCACGCAATCTTTTTTGATTTTTTCGAATGTATACCAAACGCTCTGTTTCGATCTTAGCGTACATAGCTATCAACTACAAACTGATTCAAAATACCTCGACAGCGGAGCAAATGAGCAAAATGGTTGCATCGTATATGCATGAGGTATGAATAGAACTGCAGAGCAGATGTTTTTTATTGTAATTTGGCGCCCCGGTAGTAGGATTGACTTGGCAAACGGCAAAATTATATCCGTCCTCACCGCGACAATAAATCAGTGGGTACTGAAGACTATCATAGGCCCTATGCGTTTCACTTATCTGTTGCAAGCGATGGTCACGGATGCGCAGCACAATATCACGCCTATCGCACTCCTGATCCAGCAAAACAACGGCGACTTCGTTCGTACTAGGGGAATTGTATCGGCCGCGGTGTTTTGTCGCGGGTCGTTTATCAGCGCTGATTACAAATTTTGTAATTATTTTGTTGACTTTGAGGAATAGACTGCTGTGCAGCCGTGAAGTTATTAACATATGAATTGATTTCATGAAACATGCTTTGCAGCTCGGAAATCAGACTGGCGTTTAGATTTTGGATGTATGATTCCTGATATTAGCTTGTTCGCCATAGTCGGCTACAAAGTATATTTTTAGGAACTTAATTTCATCTGCTGAAAACAGAGATCCAATTAACTGATAAGCTTGACCCTGAATTCTAAAGGTGGGCATAAATGACCCTTCTACAATTTGGTTTGCCCCAAACGAAATCAACTGGAATGCACTGTTGTAAGAATGGATGCATTCCAAAAAATGTTTAGATTGTTGGTGATACCCGACCAATAAGGGGTCTGGTGGTTCTTGAAAAATATCTAAACGTACCTTTCTGCATGAGCAGCAGTCTCCATTCGACTGTTTTGTCCATTTAAGAGCCTGACAATGATCACAGGCCTGGGTCATTCCACCGATACCAGAAAATTTGGCATAATTAATTCCTTTAGTGTAATAAAGCCCACTTCAATTTTTATTGATTCACTTAACATGTGTGTTTGTTTGTCACATGCGAGTTGTAGCAAGATGTTCATATTCGGTACCTGACCTAATATGACGTTCTTCATTTGTTTTATGTGATCGAGCTTGATAAATTGTCCTAGCATGTTTTAAGCTTCGAGAAGGATTAGACTTTTCACTCAAAGTCATATTTTTTATAAAATAAATGTTGCTAACTAAAACAAAACGGTAAGCCAAAAGAAGCCAATGCAAAAAAAAGGAAACTGGAAAATTGTGTTGGTGGTAAGAAAAAATAGCATTCAACGTAGATTCTAATAAGAACAGTGCAAGAAGATACATATATATGTACACCCACTAAGGAGAAACACCAACTATGTACTCGTATAAAGTCTCAATATTATGTGAGTGAGTAACAGATTTTCGTTAAACTTGCAGAAAACACTTTTTACTCACACTAAATGCTGTGCTTCTTCCAAAAAACTGAAGTTGCATCCAATTTGTATTTACACAACATACGTGAAGATACTTTTCTTTCGTTGCGACCCAACAGAGAAATCGACACACATTATTTCTTGAAGGTAATGTGCTTTAGATGTGAGCCCACCATCACCACAAAGCAGAAAAACGATCAGGTACAATCGTTGTTAATTTTCGATTTCGAATTCTTTCGATTTTCGAAAATAAATTTAATTTCATCATGTTAGATTTTGGTCTGTAGCTCAGCTTCTAGATGAAGCAGAAAGCTGATGGATAGCTTAAAATATTAAGGGAAGTGTTGATCACATTATGTTTTCTTTTTTCTGTATTGATTATGAATTACCCGAGTAATCGGAGGATAAAGGCGGTAAAGTCTGTAAAAAAAACAATAAGAACTACAAAAACGCTTACAAAAAGAAGGCTGAGAAAAAAACGACATAGCCTATGT
Organism: Volucella zonaria; assembly: GCA_963966105.1. Classification (NCBI taxonomy): domain Eukaryota; kingdom Metazoa; phylum Arthropoda; class Insecta; order Diptera; family Syrphidae; genus Volucella; species Volucella zonaria. Next base: position 217,276,290 of record OZ014530.1, read on the forward strand.
CCTAAAAAAACATTTAAAAAAAATGTTCACCTGAATCTATCGAGCGGTTCTATTGCCATTAGATAATAAAAGGAAAACCTTACAGTTTTATTATATGTATGGATATTAGTAAAAACTCTCCAGACTTGAGAAATAGGTGGTCGATGCATGATTTTGATTTATCACCGACTCTTGTTGGAAGATTTATGAGAGCTTGGAAACTTAATGAGGTTAGCATAAGCATGTAGTCTTCATTCGTTTGGAAAATTGACTATATTAATATTTATGTTAACCACTAAACAAATATTATCACACTTAATAGAGCACAATAAACGTTCAAGTTCATTAATAAAAATATTACTATGTACAAACCGCAATCGATACACACAAACACAAGTCACAGAGACATTTTTACCAGGATTTAGTTTAAAGGCAACAGAATCTTCATTTTCAATATCTGGAGCGGAGACCTCTTCAAGCGGGTTGTTAAACAACCCGTGCCTCCCGATGGATAAAATTCATTGCAATTTGGATAAGCACTAAATAAACTTCGTTTTCAAAAATTCAGATTTCCGTTAACATTGTGTTAATCGGAGTCAAATTAATAAAGTAATTTTCTAAGTGGACACAATAGTTGTCAAAGTTCATTCTCATGCTTCTTAAATTTTGATGTACAATTGTTAAATCTAAATTCGACATAACCAAATTCGTACGACATGCTGTCGGAGGACAAGGATTCAGAAGGGTTAAAACCTGAAACCCAATTAACTTCATCGTCTGACCAGAATTTTCTGAGCCAAATGGAAGCGCATCGAACGCGTCGGGCGGTTCTTATTGAATAAATAGAACATTGCAACGTCTTTGCCTCAAGAGTCCAGAAAAATCTCGAACTTACTTCAATTCCTGAACTAAAGCTACGATCCAAGGCACTGGAAAAGGTTCAGTTAAAAATTGAGACTCAGACAATGAGGAATGCTACTATTCGGTGTCTTCATTGTTACACGTTATACTAACCAAATTGGGAAATCATCCCCAATCATCCCTTTATGAAAAACGAAGCAACATGGTTGTTTCAGTGGATGAGTTCCTTTTCCCACGTATGAAATTGCATTCATTACGTATTTACTCTTAACATCTGCAGTCATTACGAGCGTTATTTCGTATTTGTTACGTTTGTTTACAACAAGCTACTCGTACGTCTACGGTAATTACGAATCTTTTGAAAGTTGTCGATCATTTTTTGCCACAGTTCACGTATGTGCGCAAATCTATCCTCTTGCCGACCTTGTTTGTTTATCTTCGAATCTGGGGAATTTTATTAGAAAATTGAATATTTCTGCGCTCATACAAGTCTTGAACATGGTTCCCGATAGTTTAGTATTAAAAAGCATACGAATTGGCAAATGATTGCTTTTCATAGCCGTAGAATTGACTAATAAACCGAGCAGATCTTTTAATTCTTACAAATCAGTCGTTGTTGGTGTAAACTAATCCTGTTTGTACTTATTTTTTCGAATTTCGATCTCAGCATTAGTAGAGGTCAAAACTTGTGGTAACATATCATCAGTCATAAACAGAGAGAATAAATCTACTGATTCATCTAAGTCTCTAGCTTCTCCTGGTATAAAATGTATTATGTTCCTTCTCAAAGTACATGTAGAAGAAGGTCTAGGTGAAGATGTTTTTGCCACATTTGAGTTTTGAGTGATGGGTATATCTATCTCTTCACCCGAAGATTCATCGGAATCTATAATTTGGTTTCTTGGCCTCTTACTTGGCCATATATTTTCTTCATCAGACTCCAATGACTTTCTCGAAATACCTGAATCGCTACTACTATTCTGATATATTTCTTCCTCTAAATCGTCTTCACTTTATGAAGCTGACTTGTCAGCCCCCTCCTTATTTCCATCTTCAGAATTTTGCTCCAGCCTTTGGCGTACCAGTTCTTCTTGTTTCCTCAAGTCAAAAAGTGCAAAAATTACACATAAAACTTCCATGATGCTTGCTTTAAGTACACAAATATAGTGTTTTTTCGTTAATAATAGTTTAAAGCATTAAGATAGATTTAAATATGCTTATTGTAAAAAAAAGAAACCCGTTATTTGGCCTGAAGACGGAGAAAATTACAATAATAATAATGATGTACATACCTTTGCTAAACTCACGTAGTAACTAAACTTTCGTCGAGCGTTCGACGGGATGACCACAGATTAAGTTCTAAGTAACGTGTGATTGCAACTGCATCACGCGGTGAACTAAGGATTGAAACGAATAAAAGCTGTAAATTTTAATACGGGCTATACTTCCAATGCGTAAAAATTGCAATCCCATTTTGTACCCAAATTAGCCTGTATATTTTCTAGTTTCAGTTTGTAATTGATTTTAGTTCGGTGCGGCTTAAAATATTTATAAAATATGAGTTAAGAGGGACGCCGTAAAAAGATCATCGACAAATGGCGCGAAAATACTTCGCGTCCAAACCATTTCATCGCAAAAAATTTAAACATAGCACGCAGTACAGTGGATTATGTTATTAAACGGTATTTAGAGACGTTGACAGTTAAGCGAAAACAAAAAAGTGGAGAAAAAAACCGTACTATGTCATCCAGAGATGTTGCTTGGAAATGTAATACCAACCAAACAATGGTACAAAGATCTAAAAAACGTAACGGTCTGAAAACACGAAAAAAAACAAAAAATACCAAAAGTTACTGAAAAGCTCGGTCACGAGACCGAAAACTATACGAGTTGATCGGCAGCAAGAAAGCGTGCTTGGTTTTGGATGACGAAACTTATGTCAAAGCCGACTTTACTACTCTTCCACGTGCGCAGTTTTACAATTCGTTTGAAGCTGAGATTCTTCCGCAATCAACAACATCGATTGGGATGGAAAAATTCGGGTCAAAATACAATATCTCGTTTGGCAGGCCATTTGCCAATGTGGACACAGAAGCTCATCGTTTATTACAACGGGAACAATTAACGGAGACGTGTACATTAACGAGTTCCTAAAAAAGCGGTTGATTCCTTTCTTAAACAAACACGAGTGTTCAACATTATTTTGGCCAGATTTAGCTTCAGCTCACTATGCTCATGTGACATTGAGCTTTCTTGTTGCTAAAAATGCCGGCTTTGTCCCACATGACATGAATCCACCCAATGTTCCACAGTGCCGTCTCATTGAAAGGCATTGGGTTTTGATCAAAGCTAAATTGAGGAAAAGTGAGCAGTGCGCAAAGGACGTAAATGATTCTAGTGCTAAAAGGAAAAGAGCGTCCAAAAAGATCACGGATGTAACTGTCACCAACCTTATGAAGGACATTCGAAAGAAGTTGAGGAAAGAATGGGAACCCAAATAATTTTTTTTTTATTTTTTTTAATTGTGAATGAATTTAATAAAAACAAAGTTTTAAAGCAAATAAAAAAAATTTACATGAATTATGAAAATATTTTTGTTTGTTTACTTTGAAGTTTCCAAATTTTATTCGTTTCAGTCCTTATTTACTCAAATACGGAACGTAAACAAGGAGGCGCTGGCAGGGGTTGACGAGAAGTATGCTCTCGTGTCTCACCGGGAGACGCGTAGTCCAGCGGACGAATGTTTAGTTATGCAGAGTTCACAAAAACTCACACTTGAACAAATTGTCTAAATCTCATCATTTGGTCAGCAAACTAGGGAAAGCAGCAAAATCTTCAATAGGCGGTTTAACATTTGTCGAAGACAACTACAATGAAGCGCTTAAAAAATTGAAGGGAAGATTTGAGAACAATCGGGTTATTGCTCAGAAGCACCTCTCCCGCATCTTTAATCTCCCAAGAATAACTAAGTCGTCCGCTATGGAGCTCAGAAATCTCATGGATAAGTCAAGGAACCACCTGACTAGTTTAGGAAATTTAAATCGTCCTGTCAGTGGGACGACCTTATTGTATATATCTTTGCATCAAAATTGGACTCCAATACGACATATCGTTGGAATGAAGAATCACCTATCGATCGCTTGCCAACACTACGTGAGTTTAACATTTTTTGTTAAAAAGAAATGTCAAATATTAGAAAGGGTTATATTGTTCTATCACTAACAATAATAAGTGAAACGTAAGTAGCATACGTAGTGGTCAAAATTTGTTGATCAAATGCCTATTTTGCTTAAGACCTGGCCATTTCACTTATAAAAGTTTCAAATTATTAAACCTAACTCCCTCGGATCATTATCAGAATATCAAAGCATATAAATTGTGCGAAAATTTTCTTAAAACAGACATCTAAATGTCATTCCAGTGGATGCCATATTTGTGGCATCATTTCATTCTGATAATACCTTGCAATCATCATCAAAACCTGTTATTATAGATCAGTCATCAGGCTCTCAGAATACTACTTACTTGGTCTCTTCAGTTATGCCCACGATTTCTCAATTAAATGCAAACGTTGAAATTTCCAACCCATCTACATCTATCGTCGATGCCAAACCCACTCTTACTATAACTTCACTCACCCTTTCAAATACACTCCTAGCCACTGCTCTAGTTGATGTACAAAACAGGGCTAATAAATTAATCCCATGTCGCCCTCTCTTGGACTCCGGATCCTAATTAAATCTAATAAGTGATAAGTTAGTCCGCATGCTATGTTTGAAAAGGTGTCACTCAAATCAATTGATTAGCGGAATAGCACAAAATCTATCGTCATCACATTATAAAGGATACCTTTATTGATGGCGAATGGCAGAGTTTGAGACACCAATCGAAGTCGTCGTACTAAAGAAATTAACAAACAATATTTCCGACCACAATATTAACATCTCCTCTTGGAACATACCAAAAACCATTTCTTTGTCGGCTCCGTAGTTTCACATTTCACAAAGTGTTGATATGGTATTAGTCGCTGATTTGTTCTTAGAATTGATGTCAATCGGCCAAATTAAATTGGGACCTACTCTAGCTGTACTCTAAAAGGCAACACTTGGATGGGTGGCTGTTGGTCAATTTCACCACAATCAGAAACACCAAACCGCTGATATACATACATAAGTCTACACGAGGATTTAAAAAGATTTTGGAAATTAGAAGCCGTAGACGATATGAGAGGGAATAAGCATGTAATACAGAAATCTGATTTAGACTGTTAGAAACACTTTCGTTCTAATACCCGTAGGCTAGCGAGTGGTCGGTATGAGGTACGATTGCCATTTAAGGAGAACGCAGAAAGGCTAGGTGAATCGTTTAATTAAGCTTTCAACCGCTTTAAGTATTTGGAGAGAAGGTTTCTGAAAAGAAGCGAACTTTATAAAAGCTTTTCTGCAATAGTCAACGAATTTTTTGCTCTAAATCATATGGAACTAGCACCCAATGCCTGATAAATGCTCATTTTTTCCTTCCTCATCACTGTGTGTTAAAACCAACTAGTTCAACCAAAAAAATGAGAGTTGTTTTTGACGGTTCTGCCAAGACCACAACGGAAACTTCACTCAACGATATTTTACTCATCGGTCCTGTAGTCCCAAATGATCCTTTTTCAATTGCTACTACATTTCATTCGTTTGCCTTCGTCTTCACGGCAGATATATAAAAAATGCACCCAAAGGATCGTCGTGATTTTTTGGAAAGATGACCCTAATGACGGTATAAGAACGTATCAACTCACAAAAGTTACCTATGGCACTTCTTTAAGGCTTTACAAAGATTGCCAGTAGATGAAGGTCATGATTTTCCTAACACTGCTAGGACAATTAACCAAGATTTTTATATTCGATGACGTGTTAACAGGTGGATGAACAATAGGAGAAACGTTAACCCTAAAGAAAGAATATACTCTATTACTAAGCAAAGGAGGTTTACACTCTGAAAATGGTGCTCCAATGCTAGTTTCAATGCTGTTAAGACTCTGGCAACATTTTGGGATCGTTAATCAGATAAATTTCTTTACGACTGCCCTAAAATCGAAAACAAGCAAATTACTAAAAAAAACTGTGCTGTCAGAAATAGCGAAGTTCCTCTATCCCTTGGGGATAATACATCCAACAGTATCACTAGCAAAGGTTTTTATGCTGCAGATTTGACGACAAGGTTTTAACTGGGATGAAATTTTACCACTGGAGTACCACAGCCGTTAGTAACGTTTCTATAACAGACGATGGAAGCATCGTAGTCAAACTTCTGTGCGCAAGGTCAAGAGTAGCTCTAGTAAGAAAGATTTCTATTGTATTGGACTGATTAGTCTATTGTTTTAAGCTACGAGGGGCGTTCAATATATTCTCGGTATCGATATGAAGGAAAATGCGAATTCAATTTAAATTGTTTTTATTTTTCAATATGATCTCCCCTAACATCAATACATTTGTTACATCTTGAGATAAGCTTTTTTAAACCCTCAAAATAATAAATTTCCTCTTTCTCTGCAAAATACCGACTTGAGTTCTTCATCATCCGAAAATCTTTTTCCACGAAGACATTTTTTCAAATCCGGAAACAGGAAATAATCACTAGGGGCAAGGTCTGGACTATAGGGTGGGTGTTGGATTTCTTCGAAACCACAATCACGCGCAGCAGCCTTGGAACTCGCGCCGTGTGAACAGGAGCGTTGTCATGAAGAAGCAACACACCCGCTGCGAGTTTACCCCGTCTTTTCTTTTTAATTTCCTCCCGCAAATTATGCAAAGTGGAAGCGTAGGATGTGGCGTTGATGGTTTCACCTTTTTTTTTGTACTCAATGAGCAAGATTCCCTTTGAGTCCCAAAAAACTGTGGCCATGAGCTTCCCGGCAGACGGAGTGACTTTGAACTTCTTCGGGGGGTCTGTTCCTTTTTTATGCCACTGCATGGACTCTTGTTTGCTTTCAGGGTCATAGTGGTGGACCCATGTTTCGTCCCCAGTAACAATTCGATCCATAACACCGTCCGCGTTCTCACTACACATCTCCAAAAGCTCTCTACAGCATGCGATTCTCACTTTTTATCTGAGGCGTTGTGAGCATTCGTGGCACCCACCTTGCACTGACCTTTGAAAGGTTAAGATGGTCATGAAGAATGGTGTGAATGGTACCAATTGAAAGCTTGGTGATCTCTGCCATCATTTTCACCTTTATTCGGGCATCCTCAAGAACAAGTTTTTCGACTTCTTTGATGCTTTCTCCCGTACAAGCAGTAGCCGGGGCGCCGGAGCGGGGGTCGTCCTCAATGCTCTCTCTGCCTATCTTGAACTCACTTGACCACTTTTGCACAGTTGATAATGAAGGTGCGGAACCCTGGTAAACAGCCACCATCTCTTCATGAATAGTTTTTTGACTTTTTCCTTGCTTAGTGAGAAATTTAATTACAGCGCGATGCTCAATTTTCACCATCATCGCCTCAGTTGCCATTATGATTCTGTTTAACTAGAGATAAAACGCGAATTAATAATCACATTTATATGAAATTTTACATGAATGCACTAAAATAATAGTATTACTTGATAAATAAGTCAATTTATATATGCAACCACAGCTTCACCCCGATACCGAGAATATCTTGAGCGCCCCTCGTAGTTATCTGAAGAATATTCGAATTTCTTAAACTTTATTGCAAATCGAGTTCCTGTAATTCAATCCCTCTGTTAGTTCAAAGCTTAACCCTGCTGACATAGTCTGTCATGGTGCTTTCCCTTTAGATTTACTTGAACCAACTCTGTGGTTTTCTGGCCCAAGGTATCTCCAATCTCCGGAATCTGAATAGCCCATTCAAAATGCTTGCATGACGTACACATTGGATGAATCTCTTCTTGAACGCAAAAGGCATACAATTATACTGTCGGCATCGAAGAGTGTACAGTTTATAAGGGACATCAAATTTATTTAAATACATGAAAGTTTTAAGAATATTACAATAGCTTACATCCTATGATTTGTCCATAATTCACAGGCAAGACTACAACAACTAATAAGAAAGGTTGTGGAGTTGACTCCAAATGAATTACAGGATTCACAAAGTAGTATAATCTGAACTATTCAGCAAAAATGTTTTCCGTTCGAGATTCAATTAATAAGGAAGTAAAACCCTATTCCTGAAAGATCACACATAGCATCTTTACGATCCTTTAATGACTTTAATGGAATTCTGCGAGAGAATAGGTAGTTCCGACTTGGATTATGATGCAATGCATCCAATTCTTCTGCCAAAATATAGTGTTTTCACCGAAGCTCCGACACGCTATTTCCACTGTAAATGTTTACATGCTGGTGCACTTTTGGGAAATATTGTATATACATGACAAGGTAATGTGCAAAAGGTTCCTTCATCAATGTGTAAAGTGTTTTCAGTGTTCGGCCACTCAAAGGAGGACATATAATTGGAGACTTAACAGCAGAAAAAGTCCAATAGTGTCGTGCTTTCTTGATTGTAGGACTAGATTTATTTGGCCCAATCAGCATCCACTTTCGTCGACGAGGAACAACACCTGACGGTATTCATATGCTTTTCTACGCGAGCGGTGCATCTAGAATTTGTCAAAGACATCTCAATTGCGGCATCTTTATCAGCACTGAAAAGATTTATAGGTCGCCGTAGATACCATACTACAATTTATAGTGGTAATGCCACTAATTCCATTTGAACTCGAAATGGACTTCCATCCGTATACGCCATGCTTCAATATCCTAAGAATCACCGCGATTCAGTGCATAATTGTGCTGCTGATAATATAAAGTGGAAAACGATTCCACAGCGCTCCTTTCATTTCCGCGCCTGTTTGAGCCGGGAGTAAAATCTGCGAAATTCCTCATGAAGCGTTTCCTTCAAAGCGCAACGCTAACATTTCAAGAGCTGAATACTATCGCCATTCAAATTAAGTCTATATTAAATTCACGCTCGATTACCCCACTTTCTGAGAACGCATCTGATTTTAATGCATTAACTCCAAGTCATTTTCTTACAGGTAGTCCACTAGCATGCTTATCGGAAGCAGACGTTACTGAAGTCAAAAATACAAAATCACTAAGACATTACCAAAAACTGCAATGATATTTTCAATTACTTTGGAAGCGATGGTCAAGCGAAAATCTTCAAATTTTGCAGCAGAGAACTAGGTGGAAGACTTCGAGCTGGACACTTGAACCAGGTGATAAAGTGCTCATGATTGATGACAATGCCCCTCCTCCTGGAGGGTGAGTTGTGCAGCCACAAACTAGTAAGGTTGGCATCGTTCCCGCCGTTTCCACAAAAAACATCAAATAGGATAACGCAACGTGCAACAATGGAAGTAAGAAAACTTCCTATTTGTGTTCACGGATCCACTTCCCCTTAAGGCGAGGTGGGTGTTCAGTAAAATCTGCATATTTATTTAACCGTTTGCGGCCGCAATGAGTTTCACATCGGTGTCATTGAACAAACAGTAATAAATAATATTGAAGATTTTGAAGGAAAACCAAAATTTATGAATTCTTTTTTTAAATTTTAGATATAGTATGTATGTAACACAATAATATGTTTTAATTTTGTATAGAAATTGTATTTTACATTTCACCATTGTGTGATATCTACCGGTATAGGACCCATGCTAAGGACTACGCCCAAAAAAGCTGTAAACTCTTCTTTCGTCACATCAACTCAGTTATTCCAAGTTGATTGTTTAGATAAGCTCAGCAAGGCTCTATTTTATTATTTGCATATTTATTTGTTTTAAGCAGAAAAGATAGGTTCCTTGCAATGAATAGGTACATTAGGTCCAACAATCTCAGATTACGACGAAAAATTAGTTTTTGATTGAGACTGATCTCAGTGCGTATCATCTCTCCAAAAAATGTTCTCTTCTTTATCATTTTCTTCAACTTGCTATGGCTGGAATTTGATAATTGCATCACTCGTCACTTCATTGGCACTGCGTAACTATCAGAATCAATACAACCATTATCACTTTCGTTTTAAAGTCAGTATTTAAAGAGTCAAAATAAAATTCGTCATCGCTACGGGTGAGTTCATAAACGTCAGCATTTCCAACTTAGTACAATCGCCGATCTTTCCTTGCGTGTTTTTGAACACATTCACTGTGCAGAAATATCTTAGTACGATCGTCATTTATTTTGCGTTTAAAAACATCATCAATGCAAAAAAAAAGTAACATTCAACCAAATCTTGGATTTGCTTCTTTCAAAGAAACAAGGTCATTTACGAGCATTTTTATTAAATATTATTTCAATAGTTCTTACAAGCGCAAAATTTTCAACCCTTTTCTGCAGCAATAATTGAAATGCCTAACTAATTTACATAGTTACGCAAGTATAACGATACGTTGAAGTTTATAAACACAAGGGTAATATGGTTTGGCTAAATTACTTCTGCAGAAAATCTACATTATTGAACGCAGTTCTTTGTTAGTAGGAGGCTTTGGAGACAACACTTTGCTTTCAATTTCACCGTACACTTCTTTCAGTAACTTTCTTTTAGCCATTTTAGAGTATTATTTTTAAAATATTTTAAGAAATGAAGATGCCTTGTCGACTCAATTAGTGGTATGCATAAAAGACAGTAAATGCTTTTACTTCAGATTTTCATAGTAAATCCTTTTTTTCGAATGCATAAAAATTAGTATGTACTTTTTTTCTGCAGTAAATACTACAAATTTTTGAAATTGCAATCGACCAACTTGAAAATTCTATAGCATTTACTTTTGCTTGCTTTTGGTAGTTTTTTAAGGTGCAATACCAAGAGACTTAAGTCACAGATCGAGTTTAAATCGACTAAGGTCGTAAAAGAAAATTTTAGTTTCTAATCAGAATGGCAGAGTATATACGTGTTAACTGAACAAAAGTATATAAGGAACGAAGATCGGGGACTGACTCAAATTTCAAGCAACTTTATCGCTTTGAACGAGAAAATGTAAAGTGGTTAAGTGAACATTTCTTAGGTAAATCTATGAATTAATTTGATTTATTATAGATATATTTATTATAATTTTTTTTATTTCAATTTCAAACTGGTGTTGGTGAGGATATAGGCGTGCGCCACAGTACTGACTCTCGAACAGTTAACGGTGTTGCAGGACTCATTAAAAATAAGTCATCAAATTGGATAAAATTTCCATCGAACTATGAGGAACAGTTAAGAGCGAAGCAAGAATGGAGTGGCACATATCGTTTCCCTACATGCATAGGAGCCTTAGATTGTACTCATGTGGAAATTTTACAGCCCCATTCCCTTCCATAAATATTCAAGGTACGTGCAATGGGATGGAATATTTTACCAGTGTTGATTGTCGGTGGCCAGGATCAGTCCATGATTTAAGAATTTGGAGAAATAGCGCCGTGGAATCCATTATGCGAAGTTCAACTGACGTTGTTTGCTCGGAGATGAGGGCTATGAAATTACACCGTGGCTTATGACACCTTTTAATAATGCAACGACAAACCAAGAAAAAGCATTTAATAAGCTCCACACTAAAGATGGAGTTGTTAATGAAAGATGTTTCGGGCAGTTGAAAAAGGGATTTCCAATACTACAAAACTGCGTACGTCTAAATTTGGAAAACGTCTAAATGAGAAGGAATTTTATGGCATTAACAAAAAATACAGGCATCTAATTGAGTTCACTTTATTTTTCAGCTGGCCAAAACAAAAGCAATTCAATTTGCTTCGTAATTTTTCCTAAAAGTTTTCCGTTCTAAAAAAAAACCGTTGCTTTGACCAAACTACTCATATTTGAATTGTCAATATTAAAAAAAAAGATAATTGACTCATTTGCGTGTAGCAAAATAAAGCATCTGCTGTAGCAAAATATAAAGATTTTGTTCCCCTAAATTTTATCAAAAGCGGCCAGAAATAAATACTTCAATGAGATTAAATAAAAAAATTATTAGCGAATATATGTTATGTACAGTGTGTTTGACAAAAGCGTGTTGTTTAAAAGAAAACAACCGCTTGACTTAGGCCTTAGGGAAAAAAATTATTTATTTTAAAGCTTTTAATACTTACTGCGTAATGTACTTAGTATGTTGTCCAGTCTGCTCCATTCCCAAATATCGCCTCGCAACTTTGTCGACAATTTAGAGCCAATTTTTTTGCGTAGTTCGGCAATTGTCACCAAATTCTTTTTTAAAGCAATTTAAGCTGTTTTATTGTCTGTACATTTTTTCCTTTAGTCCTTTGCTTCATAAGTCTCCAGACGTTTTCAATCGGATTGGCATCTGGAGACTGAGATGGCCAATCCAACACATTGACGTCATTTCTCTCTTTGAAGCCCTGACAGATACGATTACGATCGTTGTCCTCTTGTAGGGTCCTATCCACGTCCGAATAGCATTTCAGCGATTCCCAGCAATGATCACAGTTGGATCATTTTTTTGAGTATTCAGATTTCCGGTAATGATCACCTATTTTCCGTACCATTAACATGCATTTATTTAGAAGACAGTTTAACTGTGAGCAGTCCACACACGTCTCAAGTTATTGTTAGAAACAAATGAAGCTTCGTCAGTGAAAATAATTTTGGCCCAGTCCATATCTTTGCGAGCCCACTCAAATCTTTTTCGGTTAACAAAGGCTTGGCCTCAACGGCTTTGAAATTAAAATCGTTTTCTCTGAAAATTTTGCGAATACTAAAGATGGAAACCTCGTGACCTTTTTCTAATGACATCTGTCTTGTTTTAAAAATTGTAAGTACTTTGTTTTAACGGCTTTTGAAGTGGTTTCTGTTTTTCCCCGTTCTGGCAAATCGTCAACGTTTCCATGTTCGTTAAACCGTTTCATCCACTTCCTCACAAAGCCGTCTGACTTTCATTGTGATAAATGGAGGAGATAACATTATGGGTTGAAGATGTTTCTCTGGACATGAAATTGGTCGGAAACATAAAATAGATAGAATTATGGACCGAATTCTTTGCAAAAGTATACTTGAAAACAATATACTACCACACGCTGAGGAGCTGAGGAGGAATTGCCAGCCCAGTGCTCTGATATCAACTCAATAGAAGGTCTACGGGGGATTGTAAATAGCCGAATAGTTCGGGAGAACTGCAGGGATAGGAACGAGCTTTATATTTAACTCCAGGCTTGAAAAAACATCCCAAGCTCTATAGTTTCCAATCTGAACGAAAGTATGCCAAGAAGGTGCAGTAATCAAAAACAAAGGTTTCGTCGCGATGATTATTAACAAATATGAAAATTTACTACGTAGTTGCTTTTGTTTTGCTCAGCTTAAAATCGACATGGTTACAGTATTTTTATTTTTGATTTTTTTCTGGTTATGAACAATTCTTTTTGTTTCTTTTATTTTGTTTTCGAATATATTTACTTGTTCTGTAACGAAAAACATAATAAAATATATTGAAATTTAATCAGTTTTACCGCAGAATCTTGTGCGTATGTAAAAGTTGCTTTAGTTTTTGCCAACATTGTACGAGTATGTATGTACGTGCTTCTCGAACACATACATTAAAGTATAATTGTATCTAATTAAAAATATTGTTCATAATCTGATAATATTACCATTGAACAAATAATATACATATTCCATTGTACTAAGATATTCCATTGTATTGTAGTAAGATATGTTAGGTATATCAATTCAAACAATTCGTTTTTTTTTTTTTTTTTCATCATCTTTGAGGTAACATCACACTCCGTAGATCGTGTCTACGCATAATAAATAGTCTCAAGTTTTCATTAATCCAATTGTTTTGTTTAATTCTAATTTGAAAATATTAAAAATATTAATTTTCATGCAAACATTGACAAACATAGTCGCGTACCAATAAAGGTTTCATTACAATCGTTCATATTGATTTGATCAAAGAGATCGTTTAAATTGTAAAACATATTTTGAATTTTAGTTATTAAAAGAGAGAATCTATATTGTCATAGATCTTCTAAACTCCTTATATATGTATTTGACCTCAGAACCATTTGATCATCTCATTATAATTTTGTTTCATCATGATCCCAGAAAAACTTGTAGTTGAACTGCTTTCAGCTTCCTTGAGAAGATATTTCATGTATCCATTTAACCAGTTAACGAAAATATTTCTCTTTGTAGAGGGCCAAATGGAAATTGTTTTTATTGGTTTTTTATTTGTGTATACCTTCGCGAGTATTTTCACCCTTGTACTTGGTCGCAAGGTCTTCCGTACCAACACATCAGACTCTGAAAGCTTTCCGTTTACTTTTATTTTTTACCTGTGGCAGTGGGCAATGTCTTCTTTGCATACCTACAGTCCAGTGTCCATAATTTGAACAGCTGTGTCAATGACGCATTCATTGTCAACAGTGGGTACGTTGCGGAGCTCCAAATACGTTGGCGTGAATCAACCAGTCCGCTCTGCTGAGGCTTCCTTTACTCGTAGTTGTATTTGCAAGTTTTCGTTCTCCTTTTTGATGTTCCTTATTTTTACAGATTCCTCCAGTGCAATGAGACGACTGTTCATTGCACTAAGTGTAGTGGTATAGTGGGAGGAAGTGCATTTCTTAGCTCAATGATTTGGTCGTATATTTCTCTGAAAGTGATGTTGTTGGCGCCTTTCTCATTAGAAGTTGTCGATAACAAAGACAATCTCCCGGTATCATTGCGCCCTTTTTTTGATACGTACAGTACAATTCTACAGTCTTTTGCTTTTTGTTTAATAATCAATAGCAGCAGCTTGAATCTCTAACAATTTTATTCAAACACACTACACAGCTTGCCATTTTGCGTCTTTCCTCTTTGGTGGCTATTCACAACCTGTACAGTAAAAGCTCTTTATTCGCGGGGTATATGTTTCGTAAAAATGCCGCGAATACAGAAACCGTGAATATGGAATGGTAATTTATAGGGGATTATAGGGGATACGTTCCTAGGTAACAAAATAAAAAACAAGTACGAGTACATACGAGTATATAAAAAAATGAATTTTATTGAAGTTTTTGACCATATTGATTAATTATTATCTTCAGGCTTAGACAATGGGTTAAAGAATTTTGTAATCTTTTCTTGCTTGGCAGTTTTTAAAAGCTCGTTCAATTCAGATCGATATTCAGTAGTGGCATTAGCAATTTGCCTCTTAAAAATAAGACTTCGTTTCATAGACGGATCAATTTGCATAAAGAAATCACAAAGCTCACTTGCCATTCTTAAACCATCACTAAGATTTTTAAATTAAAGGTCACGTTTCCAGTGCTTATTGAAGCCTCTTCTTCAATGGGCTGTAAGTCGGTTTCAGTCAAATCTTCATCTTGCGATTCAAGCAACTGAATGTCAATTGATTCTATCTGTTCGAACCTATCTCGTCCTATTCCATTTGATATTCCGGCTATGTTTGCAGTCAAAGTTTGAATTTGCACAGAATCTTCGTCATTTTCCGCAGTCAGAGCAGGCCACAGTTTTTTCCAGCATGAGTTCAATGTGTATGGCTTCAGTTCTTCCAATGATTCTTTTATGTTTACGATGCATTTTTCGGTTAAATTTCTTCCAGCATTCCATAACATTCATATCAGGATCACATTCGATATTATCCAATATGATTTTGAAGGTTCGTCTAATGTAATAGAGCTTAAAGGCCTGGATTATTCCTTGGTCCATAGGTTGAAGCAAAGCCGTGGTGTTGGGAGGTAAAAATGTCACTTTTATATTTGGATGCATAGTTTCAAGTTCGCAAGGATGATCTGATTCATTGTCGAAAACTAGAACTGCTTTAAAGTCTAAATTCTTTTCTTTTAAAATAAGTTTCAACTTCAGAAACAAAACAATTCCGGAACCAGTCACAAAAAATAGCGCTTGTAACCCACACTTTCTTATAAGCACGCCAAAACACTGGCAGGTCGTCCTTGCTTTGATTTTTTAAATCACGAGGATTTAACGATCTGTAAAGAATCAGTGGTTTAATAATACAATCTCCAGATGCATTAGAAGATAGCAACAGTGTAATCCTATCCTTTGCTGCCTTAAATCCAGAGGCAGACTTTTCGCTTTTAGAAATGAATGTTTTGTTTGGCATTCTCTTCCAAAACAGTGCAGTTTCATCTGCATTAAATATTTGCTCAGGTTTGTATCCTCCATCAGCTACTAGGTTGCAAATTCTTCTGGATATCTTTCTGTTGCCGAAATGTCTGCAGATGCAGCTTCTGCAATGATTTTAATTCTATGCAATGATTGTCTCACCTTAAATTTATTGAACCAACCTTCCGATGCTTTAAATCGTCCATCTGTACATTCACCACCACAACTTTCAACAGGTTCCTTAAAATGTGCGTAAAGACGCTCTGCCTTCTCCCGTACCATTGGACCACTCAGGGGCACCCTTTTTTGGTTGCGGTCTTCAATCCATAATGACAACGCCAGTTCCATTTTTTCTATTGCTGGATCACGAACAATTTTCGCTGACAGTGAAGTTGAAGCTACAGACGACCTTATTTTATCTTCAGATTTTTTTATCGATCGTACAGTTGAATCGTTGACATTGAATGATCGTATTATGGATACAAACGACTCTCCAAGGCGTAAACGATCAAGCATTTCTATTTCCACTTTAAGCGGTAACACAGACTTTTTTCGCGTCGAAACTCGTTTTTCAATTTTTTTAGTCGACATTATAAATTAGGAAGACAGCAGTAGAGACGTGTTACTCGATCACAATTTTTGTAACGAATGGAAAGGAAGAGGAAACAATAAAATACACAAAGCGGCTCTTACTGTTTGTTTACAGAGGGTGGCCAAGTCATTAGCACACTTGTTTAAATTTCCGGAATTTCCCCTTAATTACTTCCGAAAGGGTTTTTTTACAAATTTTATTGCTTTGACCTATACTAAAAAGATTTTTTGAAATTCCCAGAATTAATTAGATAAAATATTTCTTCGCTATGCTGACTGGTATTTAAAAATACTTGACATAAAAACCATTTTTTTAAAACCGTGCTTATGACTTGGCCACCCTCTGTACATTACCACAAACGCCGACCGCGGCGAGGCGGCTTGTGTAAAAGGCCGAACCAATAGAGCGGCGATATCATTTAACAGCATACTTTAGGTATAATTGTAATAAGGTTTATTTTACTTTTTTATTAGTCCATTTGAATCCTTTTTATTAATATACATGTACCGATGTACCGATTAGATCCTCGAATAAATGAATCTTTACCCGCGAATATAGGAATTGTGTCGCATTTTTTAAATCCGCGAATAGTGAAAACGCGAATGAAGGAAGCGCGAATAAATAGCTTTTACTGTATTGTATTGCAGCATTCGGCGACCTGTCATGGAGTATGCTTGTGTTGTTCTTTGGGGTCTTACTTCCCTAATGCTAATCTTTCTTTCCGTTTTAAACGTCTCTTATTTGGAATGCAACTCCTTGATTCGAGAAGAAAAATGTATAATGCCATGTTGATCTGAAATATACAAGTACTACCGGCAACCATTGACAGTGAGCATTTCCTTAGATATTTGAATTTGTACACTCCTTCAAGAGTCCTAAGACCAAGACCCTACTATTTGAAATTCCTCATAATACAATACATCATATGGTAAACGTGAACCTATTTATTTCTATAAAAAAATGTTTACTATACATATACATACATATGTATGTAGATGCAGAAAGTCTGGCAAAGGAGTAAATGCCCGTCTCAGTGGTCAACAGCATTTCCGTTATGCAAATTATGCCGTATCAGCCATTCATTCTTTTCAAAGAGTACTGCCGGAATCGTTAAAGAAACAGGTTTAACGTAAAGTAACCATGTGAAAGTCTCGGGTTTTTTTATTAAACTACATCTATAACTTGGAATTCGATATATTCTTGCCAAGAAATACTTTTAAAAATATTTTAAAAATAAATGTTACACAATATTATTTTAAGTTATGTTTAAGATACAATCTTATCTGAATTTCGGAATCAGTAAATTACTAAAATTTCTTAATAAAGACACCAAAATACAACACTGGCAGGTTAGCGGATCACCGAATGCGCTAAGAAATAAGTGACCACTTGTCACAAATTCAGAATCAGCAGCTCGTGTATCGCTGACATCGATAAACATTGGAACGCTGTATAATATGAGGGATGTCTAAAAAGTTTACGATTGAGCAACGATACAAGACATTTTTTCTCAAAGTTTTTTTTTATATTTCTACATAGTCTCCTTGTAACTCCACACACTTCTCCCAGCGATGCTCCCATCTCTCCAACCCATCCAAATAGTACTTGGCGTTTTTCTCTGCAAAATAATTGTTCACGAAGGTGATTGCCTCCTCATTTGACGAAAATCTCTGTCCTCCAAGTGCAGTTTTTAGATGAGGGAACAAAAAGAAGTCGCTGGAGGCTAGATCTGGTGAATAAGGCGGATGGTCAAGCAGTTCAAACCGTAATTCATGGATTTTCGCCATGGCAGCCGCTGAGGTGCGATACGGTGCGAATGCGAAGGCAATTTCCACCTTCAGCTTGGCAAGTAATGATGCGTAGTATGCTCCTGTAATGGGTTTTCTTTTTTGGAGATAATCGATTAAGATAACTAGTTTACTATCCCAAAAAACAGTCACCATCACTTTCCAAGCCGAAAAAACAGTTTTTGCGTTGTTTGGAGCCTGCTCAACCTTTGTTTTGACTGAATTTTTTGTTTCGGGCGTATAATGGTGTATCCAAGTTTCATCTAAAGTAATTAATCGGCGCCAAAACTCGGATTTATCGCACCTACTTAAACTGCGAAAACAGAGCGTTGGAAATGTTCATTCGAACACGTTTTTGGTCTAACTTAAACAAACACGGCACTCAACGCGCGGAGAGCTTCTCATACCGATTTCTTGATTTAATATGTAACAAACACATTCTTTGGACATTTTCGTGACCTCTTCTATCTCTCTCACTTTAATTCGGCGGTCGTCTAACACCATTTGGTGAACTTTAGCAATGTTATCGTCAGTGGTTGCAGTTTTTGGACGTCCCGAACGTTCATCATCTCCCAAGCTCTTACTGCCACGTTTAAATTCAGCTGCCCAAAATTTCACTGTGGTAAATGATGGTGCGGAGACCCCATACAGGAGTATTACCTTTCAAAACCAAGAATTTAATAACAGCTCGATACTCAATTTCTTCCATTTTCACAAAAAACACTCACATCGACTCACTCAAACGACTGTCAACTAAAAACTGCGAGTGCAAAATAACTGCAACTTCGGTAAGTAACTGTCAAATGACGCACAACTAGCATTCACTAACGGTTCCGTATTCTGCCATTGTCCGGAAAAACTAAACAATCACATTAGATTGCTTACAATACATATCTGGAGACGTAACAAAAAGCGTTAAAAACTCGAATTACTATATTGATCCCGGAATGTATTCAGAAAATTGGAATTACAAGTTTATTCCTCTAGATCTATATTTTCCAATTTAAAGTAAATGGTATTGATTGCAACACACTTATGCCAGCGCTTAATCCAATCCTCGAAACATTTTTATATTCGGTTTTCCGTATGTCCATCAGTGCTTCCTGCGATTTTTCCATTACGAGTACTTCCCCTCGGCTGCTGAAACGCGTTCCCCTTAGTGGTCTTTTAACTCGATTGAACAGAAAGAAGTCACAGGGAGCCAATCAGGTGAATTCAGTGGTTGTTGAATGGTATTTGTTGCATTTTTCGTCAAAAAATTACGAATAATGATGGCACTGTGCGACGGTGCGATGGTGCGTTATCATGGTGCAAAATCCACCAGTCCTCTGCCCACAATTCTGGTCTCTTTCGGCGAATTGCTTCACGCAAACGTCTCATAACGCTCAAATAATACTCTTTGTTTACTGTCTGGCCTTCTAGCAAAAATTCATGATGCACTACACCGTTGTAATCCATGAAAACCGTGAGCATTGCCTTCTTTTCTGACTGAAAACGACGTGTTTTTTTTGGTCTCGGCTCATTTGGTGAACGCCATTCACTTGCCTGATGGCTGGATTGCATGTCGTGCTCATAAACCCAGGGCCACGTCTCGTCTCCAGAATGCGGGATCGGATTCAGCCTCGCAAATCATCTCCTTTGCGACGTCAACACGGTCTCTTTTTTGCATGAAATTGAGGTCTTTTGGCACCAACTTCGCTGCTACACGACGGAAACCCAAATTATTAACCGAAATGTCTTGGACGGATCCATAGGCAATGTTCAAGTCCTCCGCTATCTCTCTGATGGTTAATTTGCGGTTATTGACCAACATTTCATTTGCTTCATCAATGTTTTCGTGGGTTTTCGATGTCGATGGTCTGCCACTGCGTTCATCATCTTCGATTAACTCACGACCACTTTTGAATCCCTAGTGCCACTTGCCCTGGTAAACTACCGTTTTCTTTAGAGAAACACTTTTCCAACATTTCCAACGTTCGCGCACCATTAAATCCGTTTTTTACGCAAAATTTAATACAAGTTCGTTGTTGCAAATTTAAATCCATTTCTAAAATTGTAAAAAATCGCCAAATAGATGTACTCTTGGCTACGTAACTTTTGCAAATATCAAGCTATGATGCTAAGATTTAGAGAGAATATCAACAACAGATTTACCAACTTAACAAAAAAACAAAACTCAAATCGGAACAATGCGGTCGCCACACGGTGGTGCTGTGCGGGAACTTTTTGATCAAGGTTATATCTCCCACAGTAGAAGAACGTAAAACTTGCGAGTGGAAAGAGAAGAACTCGGGAAGAAAGATAAGAAAGACTGCTATCTTTATTAACAGGCTCTGTGAGGTACATGAACACTCGTGTTTATAGTTTTATTTTCGGGTCAATCATATGAATGTGTTAAATTCAAAACAGGGTGTAGCAATAATTATATTTTCAGTTGTGATTTTTTTGCATTTAGTTTTTTTTTCATTGGCTTGGAAACTTCAAAAAATCCATACAGCTAGTCTAATAGCGAACCTATTAAAAATATTTTTCCAATGTTTCGAGTCAATCGGAATAAAACTCTAAGTGAGAGAGGCTTTGGCAATTCCTTTTGGTAGGCCCGTCGCAGGTATGATATATCGAGGCAGCTGCTTAGGCATTGTTTGTCGGTTTTTCTCGCGTTTCCAGAGTCGAGTTACGTTACTAGTGCCTTTATTAAATATTTTACGAGTAGTTTACTGTTGCCTCTTCAGCCAGGAGTTTATTTCAAAGTTGTACGTATTCCTTGAGAATTTTTACTAATTTTTTTTGCAAACTGTAAGCGCATAAATTTAGTAGAGATGATCGAGGAAAACTTTGTTTTTGAAGTCGGTTGACATGATTTCTCAAGAACTAATCCACCGATATTTTTGAAATTTTGCACATTTCTTCGATATAGGATTATCTAGTGATTGAATGAGGGACTTTTTTTTTGATTACAACTTATTTTACAAGGCAATATGTGGTGTAGATTTGAGAGAAAATTTTACTGTTTTGAATGCAACTCTGCTAAAAATTCAAATTTCTATTTTTTTAAATCCTTAGTTGAATCACGAGCTATACTCACCTACTAACAGAATATATTCGGCTTTTTAATTTCAGAAGAATCTCTCATGAGTTATCTTGACCACCGCGAGGATACTTTTTTCTATGGGGTCTCCGAAAATCAGATTCTAAAGCCAGGATTTTCAAAAGTTTTTAATGAAAATTTTACAGAATGTAGTTGAAATGTTGTTCTTTTATACCTTTAACAGTTTGAATAATATAATTCCTTTATCATATTATAAAAAAATTAGAGAGAATTAGCTTTTTTTTACCTTCGAATCCCATTTAACGCCTTATTAGAAGTCAAGTATCGCATGAAGAAAAATCGCACTATCCGCGCACTAGCATATTTATATCGGTGAACTAGCCACCAAATCTGTACTTTTCCAGAAACAGATGTGACATTAGTAGACTTGCAAAACGATTTAGAGGTCAGACGAACCTTTCGAAGTAATAAATACCTGAAGGGCCATAAGGAAAAACAATCTACTTGACAAGGACGGCAAACCGATGAAACCCTTCCTTTGTTTTTACTTTTAAATTAATTTTTATTGTTTCTTTCATTATTACTTACATTCTAGACAGAAATGATTAAATCTAATTTGACAATTTTAGTTACTTATTCTAGCTTACTGGCTCTTAGCGAGCGCTCTAAACTTAACAATTTCATTCCTAGTTTGCCTTTCGGCCTTAAAAACTATCTTACTATTAATCTTATCTATCAGTTATAAATACATATATGAAATTTCTGAGGAAAGTTTTAGGAAAACTTAGACACCATATCTTTTAAATTTTGTATAAAACTTAACATACCTAAGCTACTAAACCTAACTTAACTATGTATAATCGGGGTGGTGAGCACTAGTAGCCTGTCGCACCGGGTGGTCACCATCCCAATTGGGATTTCGGGCGCCTGGCATTCGTCAACATCGTGCACAAGGATCCCCGATATTTAACCAATGCCATAAAGCATCGGTCACTTCTCAAAGGCGCCGAGGGGGAGTGTGTAACGTACCGACCTAGAAGAGCAAACCCACCCTCTCCCCTTCTAGAAGCCACCAGAATTCGGTGTACTGTTTCTCGGCATCGATCCGATCCCTGTTTGCAATCGTAGGACGGACTAAAACGGAGGTGCTCCTGAGCATTTGGAACATACCCATCGTAGATGAGCCGCTTGTCGGCACGTGTCTTCGAATCACCTTAATCAGGAAATTGTCAATACTATTCCGATTAGCCCCATCGTAAAGGACTTTGTTGGAATAATATTTTTTGTACTCAGATTCTGGTGTTCTGTACAAGCCGAGACAGGTCCTAAGACACTGCCTTTCAAACACCCGAATCCTTTCCATCTTATACGGCGCTACATTGAACCACACTGGACAACCATACGCGATGACTTGCCTGTTTAGGGCCACATATCATATGACCTTCGCCCTGGAGACTAGTTGATTGCTGTGAAATAGCCTTCTTGTCAGTGCTAAAGCCTTATTAACCCTAGCAAGACAAGCATCTATATGTTTGCCAAAATACAAATACTTGTCGAGCCAGATACCAAGGTATATCACTACGCTTCTCACCGCTAATGGCAGTCCGTGCCGTCCGTCCAATGATAGCCAAATTTCATAAGTTGTATCTGGTATCCCTAGAAGCCCATCTCAATGGGGTTCTAAACCAGATTGTTTTCGACTTTTGAAAATTGATTTTCAATTTTCAGTCGTCGCAATACGCCTCAATGTGAACGAAATCACACTACAAAAGAGTATTGATGAATTACATTTTTGGACCTGATCTTTACGCCACTAAATCATCTGCGTACACTATGGCATGGTTGAGGGAACCTACTAGATCACTTGAGTAAATGTTAAACAGTATCGGAGAAATCGCAGCCCTCTGTTGTAAGCCGTTTTTAATGTCAAAGATTTTGCTCGAAATGACGTTGGTATATTTTTCAACGAACTTCTTTCCCATAAATCATATATAGCATAGGTTTCAGCATACCCATTCTGGTCAACTTATAGAAAAGCCCCCCTAACCATACAGTGTCGAAGGCCTTCTCAAAGTCAAAAAGGCACCCGTACACTGGTTCTTGCATTTATTCCATTGTTTGTCGGAGACTAGCTTTGACGCAGCATGAATACCAAACTGATTTTCCGGAATTATATTATTTTCCTCAACCCATCTTAACAGCGCTCTATTAACCACCTTTTCAAATACCTTGCTAATATTCAGAAGCAAACTAATTTACCGAAGATTGACAGGGTTAGTTCTAACTTGATGCCGTTTCTGGATTATATGTACCACTGCTGTTTTCCAATGCGTCGGATAATATGCATTATTCAGCGCATTGTTGAATAACGTAGTAATATATCCACTGCTTCCAAGTGCAGGTGTCTTAATACGACGTTTGGAATACCGTCCATTCCCGACGACTTTTTGTTTTTCAGAGATTCAAAGATGGACAGGAGTTCATCTTTTAGCACGAAAAAATGCGAAGAAGCTCGTTCATTGGCGATGATGACGTTTGCCGCGTTTTCTTCACTGAATACGGTGAAACCGTGATTCTCGGATAGCCAATTTCGAAGTTCGTTGTGCAGATAATAGTTATTTACGTAGGCCCTATTGTCAATGTTGTAATTACAGTAAACTGAATTGTTCATCGTATTAACGGCCTCGAAAAAAGCTCCCAGCAAATCAACTTTCTTCTGTGGGTGTTCGACCACGAAAAGACCGCCGTCTGAGTCGGCACTCTCTGGACTTATGCCTACGGTCAGTAGTGTCTGTCTGTTTTCAGTTGTTTGTGGAATTCGGACACCCTGACTGCCATTGTGGTCTTTCCTCCTGAACAGTTTATTTACCTGCGGGAACATATTCGAACAACTGGATTTTACAGCCCGAATCTTATTGCCCCAGTACAGCCTTACAGACTTACTGTAATTTTCTTTAATTAATTATTTTAGGTTTTTGATCAGTGACTTTAGTGTTCTTATTTCCGAGTCGTTTCTGTCAGTGAACTGTTTGTACAACTGCTTAAGCCTCGAGAGTAGTTTACTTTTGTGTGCGTTCTGTACTTTTCTACCTTTTTTTTTTTTTTTTTTTTTTATAATTTACGCGCGCCTAAGGGGTTATGAATACCCTTATACTGTTGCCTTGGCGCGGGCGGAAAGATAGAAGGAGGAGAAAGGAAAGCTTGTGATGCAGTGGTTTGAAACTCAGGTGTGTTTGGTTTCGATATTGACTCTCCAGGGGTGGGAGTCCGAATAGGACGGAGAGATTTTCTTCACTCGGAATGTGAAGTTGGGAATTTTAACGGTTATTTTGTGCTTGAAAACCCTACAACAGCCAAATCTACATGTCAGTGTTATGCCTTCACACGCAGATTTTTCTGACTGAGTTCCAATACACAAATGAAAACTTTTGTCGTGACTAGGATTCGAACCTTGACCCTCCGAGTGAGAAGCGACTGCTAGTACCATTACACCACGGCCACCCCCACCACTACACCACGGCCACCACGGCCACGGCCACCTGGCTTTCGTCGGAGTATTCTATCCCCCGATGAAACTCTTCTAAGCCACTTCAAATAAATGTTATTCCGTACGGATAAAAATTAAACGTTCCATCCTATACCTATCTCTACTTAATCTCATGTTAAGGCTGCCGTTGAGAAAGGCAAATGTAGGTCATCACAATGGTAGAACATCGAAAAATTCGAAGACCACGAAACACCCCGAGAGGAACGCATTAAGTTGATTCACTTTCCTGTTGTTATCAGTGACGTGCTTCTGACAGCATTATTTTAATAAAATATAAGCCTGAGACGGACCATGATATCTTACATAAAATATCTTGCATACGCTGACGATGTTGCCTGCTTTCACACTATCGATAGTCCAGCATTTGGTAGTAGAAGAGTTCGGGTTCATGGTATGAGCTCGAGAGAACTAAAAACCGAAATCCGAACGAAATGGCGCGCAAGCGTCGTTGACACTCTCAGAAAAAATTCTGCAGATCCATTTATGTAATGACTGATCATTTCTAAACTACAGATCTTACAGCTGGGGTAGCTCTGTAGCAATTGCTACCTCATTTCAGAGGCGCTATCAGATGAATTTCGATGTTTTGAAAAACTTTTTCCACAATATGTATTTGATGGAAAAAGAAAAAGTATCTTTATTCCAGTTTTATAACTTCTTAAAACTAAAAACTGAGAGAATAAAGTCATTTTTATTATTACATTATGTATTTCATTCCTTTACGTCTCTCGGTTTTAGGTTCCGAAACCGCGAAGAAATGAAATTGACAGGAAATATCCTTCGAAAACCCCCCAGCTCCAGTTAACACAGTCCCATATTGTAGTTTGTAGCCACTAGGATTCATTACTTTCACAGATGTAAAGACAATAAAATCTAATAAAGGCAAATAACCCCTGAATAGAGCAAATGCCGAAAAACTTAAGCTGTTTTGAATTCCAAATTCTAAATTCCAAATTCCAAATACGAATGCGAATGGTTTGTTTGCCAATAGACGATGAATTTTATGTGATTTGCATTTAGAGGGACCAGCCTCCTTGGAGCACGAACCACGAGGATTCATTTATTGGTACTGCGGAATAAAAAGGATCTCTGTCATTACTGGTATTGAGGGGGGGGGGGGGGGGGGAGAGATTTCTAATTGAAGCATACTGAACCGTCAATTGGGAGTTTATTATTACTGCTCAGTCGAGCGGGTAATTTTTCTCCCCCAAGAAATTGAATGGAAATGTGCGATTTTGTTGTACCGAAGTACAATATTACTGACTTTACAACACTACCGACTACCGTAAAAGATTCACTTTTTTTGTGGCCCTATCTAGGGGGAATTTTGTTTGTACAATGAATGGAGAATTAATTTTTCCGGTTTCAGAAAAAGTTTTAAATGTTACGAATTTATTGTGGCTTAGCAATTTATTGACGAGATGAAAACTTGTGCTGTCTTCGCCAAGTATTATAAATTTTAAATTATATAAGAAGCAATATATCATACTTATCATATCTAAATAATATCTTGAAGAAACTTCTTCTCGCGACCTTATATAGCAGTAGACACATCTTACATCCTCTTGTGGGTTGAATTCTTGAATACAAATTGTTTAAGCGAAGTTAATTTCGATATGTAAGAGGTTTCACACCATTGCACGACGGACGATGGGGAAACCGCGAATTTTGACAATTTTGCAACCAATATTTAGTTGGTGGAGACATAAGCTACGTAACGAACGGAGATTGGCACAAATTCGCCATAGCGTCAGCATAATTTCCCTATGATTCGGTATTATTGCCACCACCGTAGGCAGTAGCCGAACCCACTGAATACTGTGTTTCCAGAAAGTTGACCTTTATGAGTTTCTTTTTCTGTCGCATCAAAGCACTCAGACATAGAATTAGTCCATTGTATTTCTTGTTTCAGTGATAAAGCGTCTAGGGTACTAGCACCCACCAGTCGTCTTTCCAACTGAGTGAGAGCAGGAAAGTCGCTGACTGCTTAGAGACATCGGGAAGCATTCGTTTAGTCCTGCCTGCTCTTTAAAGCAGACTTCATATCTTGAACAAAAGTTTATAAATACTGCCAACGGGATGATTTTGACATACTGACCAATACCTGATGAAGATGATACTTTCAGAGTTAATACCTGCTACCCAAATGCCATCAGTGTGGGGTGTAATTGATTTCTTCAAAATTTAAAGCGTTCGCAACCTATTGATTAATTTATTTAGATAACACTACAGTCTGGAGTGGACCTGGGCCTCAACCAACCAGTGTCGAGCTTACTGACCCCCACGGCGGTGTCCTCTTGGCTAGGAATCGAAGACTTTCCAAGCAGGAGCATTGTTATTCATTCGCTTTGCTTGTCCCAGACACCTAAGTTGACTTTTGTGCACTTTTCTAACCAGGCGAATGTCGCTTGACAGCTCGCAGAGTTCGTCCTTATATCTTCTCCCCTAAACCACGTAAACGCAAACAGGACCAAAAATCACTCGAATAATTTTGCGTTCGAAACGACCAAGAATTTCTTTATCTTCTTCAGCTTCTGCACTATAAGGCATGACTGGAATCATAAGGGTCTTTTATGAAGCCACCTTAGTATTTCCTGACAAAGCCTTAATATTATCCGAACACCGAAAAAATACCGATTGGAAAGAGTGGCTCTTATGATGAGATGTCATTATCAGATTAAATAGCGGACCCAAAATATACAAAGTCCTGTTTATTGGGAGATCCTAACCGATTCACCGATATTGCGTGTCCCTTCTTGTTGACACTTCTGTTGCAATAATTGCGAATGCACGAGTGATGATTCACTAAGTCAAAGGTCTCAGAGAGTTTGTTTCGGAACTTTACGGAGCAGCCGGAATTCTTCTTCGTCATTCTGTACAATTTGATGAGTTTGGCATGGATTTCAGGGCTAGGTATGACTTTGTATAACAGGTCTATATGCTGGCATATGCGGCCTTAAAATTGATAAAGGGGTGGTGCGTATCGATTTGGACTTCTCATTTCCAGACACGATTGTTGACATACCGACCCTAAAAGTGCACATATGGGCAAATCAGATTGTTGATAAATGAATAACTGGCGCAGTCTCTTTTTTTCTTGTGGATCAGGCAAGTGATGAAGCTAGTTGGTGCATGCTTTTAACAAATCATCTCCAGGAGTTCTGTTAGTCTTAAGCTGGAATATTGCTATGCTCTCTTCATTTTGATCGGGTGGAAGGATCTCTTGACTTTCACCGTCAATCTGGACGCAGTGATATTAGTAGGAGACCGGGGAGCTCTCGGAAAGTACAACCTACATCGCACAAGGATGTAGGATATTTCGTGGGCTATTAACAGCTTCCAACCGTTCCAGTGTACGGGCCCTGACGGGCTACAGCGAACGCAAAACCTAACAATACTTTGGCTAGCGTCAAACTTCAGAAGCTGTTTAATACCGAACTACGTACCCTACTCTTGGAGATGCGCTCGAGTGGTGTTTATACCGAAGATAAGTAAACCCAGGCATGAGTCCTCGAAGGATTTCAGGCCAATTAGTCTAACCTCCTTTGTACAATACTTAAAACCACATAGGGTGCTTTAGACATCCACATGCGAAACATTCTAGAAGAATCATCGCTATCCAAATCACAGCATGCTTACCTCCAGGAAGATTAACGGAAAAGGCTCTCCACGAGCTAGTGCAAGCAATCGAAAAATCCGTATACTACAAAGAATATACCCTAGTCTCATTCCTCGATATAGAGGACGCCTTTAATAACATACGAACTGAAGCCATTTAGAAATTTCTGATCGATCTGGGAATAGAGGAATTTATTAGTCAATGGATAGTCTCTATGATCAAAACAAGAATTATTCAGGCAAAACGGCCACCTAACCAAATTCGTCCATAGAGGAACGCCACAGGGTAGCATTATTTCTCCTCTACTCTGGGTAGTGGTTATGAACAAAATCCTCGCAAGACTAGACAGATAAAGGGCCAAAGTGGTCGAGTATGCGGA
Source organism: Volucella zonaria (assembly GCA_963966105.1). Lineage (NCBI taxonomy): Eukaryota > Metazoa > Arthropoda > Insecta > Diptera > Syrphidae > Volucella > Volucella zonaria. The sequence goes on from OZ014530.1 coordinate 217,305,177, forward strand.
TGACGAGGTGATACTAGTAGCAGGGAAGTTTTCTTCATTGATAAGCGAAATTATGGAGGCTGCTCTAGATAAAGTAAACGCCTGGGCCGCAAGTTGTTACGTTGGTGTCAATCCGAACAAAACTGAATTGATGCTATTCATTACCAAAACCAAAATACCTGATTTTCCCCTTCCCTGCCTTAATGGTCAACCGTTCATGCTATCCTCCAGCGGTAGGTATTTGAGCATCATACTTGACCCAAAACTTAACTGGAAGCCAAACATCTAACACAGGGTAAGAAAGTGGGGACTTCAACCAAAGATCAGCTTGTGGTGATCGCCATAGTGAGTCCCATTATCATCTATATGTCACTAGTATGGTGGCCCGTATTAAGCAAAGCAACCTCGCAAAAGGCTCCAAAGAACAGCGAGTACAGGCGCCACGGGTGCACCTGATGGCCTTACTGTGCTCTTGCAGCTTCTGCCTCTCGATCTGCACACAAAAAATACGGCACTATTCAACGCAGTCAGACTCAAAGGATCTGAGTGCTGGACTGCACGGCCTTTCGATAACAGCAACATCCTGGACTCAATACTAACCGACATGGTTACGTCTTCAACCGATTACATCACACTTAAACTAAGCTTCAAGAAAAACTTCCACGTACCTACAATAGAATTTCCCACCAGAGCTTAGTGGAAGGAAGACGAAGTAGTAAAGAACTTCGACACGGTCCTCTACACCGACGGATCAAATATGAACTTTGGTACTCTGTGGTGTTCTGTGTCAATCACAGAAAATATCAAAATCATATAGCTTGCCAGATTTTGCGAGCGTCTTTCTGGAGGAACTACTGGCAATTCGAGAGGCTTGCGCGCAACTCTGGATTGACACAACGCACAAACAGAACATTGCTATCATCATAGATAGCCAGCCGCTATCACTCGGTTACCATGTCCTCCAAACTGGTGCAGGAGTGCTGGAATGAGATTGCCCGCCTGGGCGATGCTTTAGGGTTACACTGCTCTGGGTTTCAGGGCACAGTGACACAAAATGAAACGAGCATGCAGCTGAACTGGCCAGGCAGGGCTCAGCGGGGCACTCGGGGCAACGGTCCACACACCGTTTGGAGCTATTAAAGGATATATCCACTCACACTTCTTGCAGAAGGCCAATCTCCAATGGAGGAGTTAACTAATTGCCCGACCTACTATAAGGGTAAAACAAAAGACCTACTAAACAGGTCCCATGAGTTGTGGTAACAAAATCGCACATCCTAGCGTTACTTGTGTCCAATGTTGGATCACAACCTCTGCATGGATCACACTGCTTGAAAGCAGAATCTCAGTTGTCCTCGCCATTTACCAGTCTGCAGTTTGTGAATACGTGCACCCTTAGTTCTTTTTCTTGGTTTGTGGCATTTGTGGCAAAAAAGCAAAATCATTTGTTAGCATCGTGGGTGTGTGAGTTAATACCAGGCTAAAGTGACGATAATCTGTGATGCAAATTGATTCAACGCGATCCGATATGTGTCCTTCTTGACATTACTCCTTGAGTAAGTCGTCCATTTACAATAAATCCACGCAATAGCAGACGCAGCTCCTATTCTTTGTAGTAGCCACCGGTTTATACTATCCCGCTGGATGGCACTGATACCTGCTCTAAATCAGTCTATGGTGGGTTCTGCTTTTTCGGCCTCATGTAGCCTTGCAGATCCGAATATTTTTTATTCTTTTTCATTTTGCGCTGTCATCAACATTACATTCGTCCTAATCCAAGGCTAATCCACTCACAACTTCAATCCTGGAAGGTCAAGCTCTTTCTGAGACTTCTTAGACAAAAGCATCCAGATATTCAGCGGCGTTTTACCAACTTCTGGTGGGTAATGCCATTGACCCATTAAGGATTCATCCGCCACCATCTCTATTTCAACACTCTGACTAATATTTAAAATCTTTATTTACCTGAGTTGTAGGTAAGACGACAGATTGAGTTACTGTCAAGCGGACAGATGGTGCCACCGTTCATTCAGTGCCCCTGCTCGAGCCATCCTTTTGAAGTTCATTAACTTCTGATAGGACATTGTGTGTTGCTATTTTCTCCTGCTCAATAACCACTTTTATTAGTTTGGAAGTCAAGTCTGCTTGGATTACACCACTACCCGGTGGTATTTCATAAACGACTTTAACAGGATGTTTGAATTTTATTGAGATCTTTCTCAGAAAATGGTTTTTTTAAGATTTCGTCTTTACATCCTTGGCATACCCGTAAGAGGAAAAACGATTACCTATACCAAGAATGTTACAAACGAATGCCACACTCAATAGAATTTCTTTGAAAAAATATTTCCCTACATTGCCTTAAGTTGATATGTTAAAAATAAGGAACTTCAATCCTTAAACTTTCGCTATAGTCAATGAAAGGAGAGTTCTAAAAACACTTTTGTGTCTTTGTATTGGTTCAATTTCAGCAGATTTACTACAGGTTGATTGAAAAGTTTGACTTATATTTGTAATAAAAATCATGCCATAGATGGGAGGATACCAACTAGTATTGTCATCATTTACAAATAAGTTTCCAGTTTCAAAGTCAACTTTTTATCCCTCAAAGACGACGGAAATTGGTAATCAAAAATTGCTAGTTTTATAGCAAATTATGTCGTAGCAATGGAAAATAGAATACTACGAGTACCTTAGTTGCCATTGTATTCGGCATCAAATCAAGAAGATGATTTCAGAGGTTATGAATTGTACTCTGTCAGAATGAAATGCATTCATAAAATGAACAAAACTTAGGCACTTATAGACCGTTTCTATATGCTGGTTTATGTATGCTTTTACTGAGACCTTGAGAGGTATTTAATCAAAAATTCTGAAAGTGCATTATCCTCAAGCATTTTTCCTTTATTTGGCTGTCTTGTAGTGGCAGGAAGGAGTAAAAGTCAAAGATCCTAAAGTTCTACAAAGAGTCCAGGTGAGACGTCGAAAGACGCCAAAGGCATCCAAGATAGACGTAAAGCGGTTAAAAGCATGGAGGTGACTCCAAAGTATTCCAAGTGGTACCCGTAATAGCGACATTCCACTAGTAATTTTTTTGACTGCGACCGGTGCAAGAACTCTGGAGGTCCCAACCAGCTCCATACCAATCCTGGAGCTGCTGTTTCACTTGATATCGACGACTTCTGGGGCTGTTTCTACCACACGTGCGGTAGATTGAGCTGGAACGATGGAGAGAGTATCGGAGAGGCCGTGACTGTTATGTTTAAACTCAATCAAAATAGACCAGTAGTAGATCAGGGTGCTATTTCTGACCGCTTGTATCAGGAAACCAAAAAGGTGAAACGGGCTTCAGAAGAGGCACGGACGGCGGAATAGCAACCTTCAAGAAAACCCCGAAACGTCAAAGAGTACGAGACCGATGCCCGTATAAGGGTGGCGCTATCTTGTCTCTGGCTCTTCGAATTGGAAAGGCAGGCAATGACAACAGTCTGAACGACGCTAAGTGCAAACGCTGTGTGGATCAACTTTGGGAGCTAGCCAAGTTAGAAAATGTTTGCATACAAGCAAAGGACCATGATATGGGTAGAGTGAAGTACCCAAAGCAACAAACTTTTGAATGGTTAAGCAAGTCTGTGCCGAAAATCTCACCTCTGTTAACTAAGAGAGATTTTTAGACAACCTAAACTAACGCGCCCCATCAGGGAAACTGGGGTTGTGCTGATGTATACGATACGACAGTATCCAACAGGTATTCTGAGGTGACTACCGGCTCGAAAATACTACCGGAGATCTCCATATCTGACCATACGTATATCAAACTCAGAACCGGATGAGAGGTCTCGACTTTTTTGGAATCCGCAGAAAACCAACTGGACACGATTTAAGAAGGACCTGAACTGTGCTCTCCCTAAGCTCAGAGCAAAACAAAAGCTAAAAGAATCTGTTCAGCACACGAACAATGCCCTCACCAAATATTTCGAAATGGGATGTTCAGCTAGTAAGGAATCCAGTAAATCGCCCGTATCATGGTGGAACGCAGATCTGCAGAAACCAGAAAACTTCTAAACAGGTCACTTAAAACTAATTTAGAGGAATAGTGAAGTCTTATATGTAGATTAAAGCACAAAGAATATAAGAAGCTCATTCGGATTTCGAAGAGTGCTCCTTATAAAGACTTTTCCGAGACTGCAGGCAAAACCTACAGTCCTCAAAAAGGGACCGTTAACCAGGCTGGAACTACTCAAAAAATCTGATGGTACCTATACTGAGTCGAAAGCAGAAAAAGGAACCAACTCACAACCGGATCCTATTAACGAATCTGCTAGTGAGCTGAATAACACAACACGCCGTAGCTGGTATATTAACTCGGTTGTGGTTTCGGATGAGGCCATTATGGCTTTGATAGCTTTTAGTCACCTGGCACCGCTGGTATACACCCACTTATATCAAAACAAGTTACAGATCAGATGCTCTAAAGAGAATCTTCACTGTTAGCCTGGTACTGGCATACATACCGGAACCCTGTCGAACAATGAGAGTAGCCTTTATACCGAAAATCGGAAAAGAGGACTGCGTGCTCGCCAAGAGTTTCAGACCTATAAGTCTGACTTCCTTCATCTTGAAAAGCGTGGATTGTCGAGATCCATGTGCGCAAAACTGCCTTGAGAATGCATCCTCTGACTCCGATGCAACACGCTTACCAACGAGGAGGATTCTGCGAGAGTTGAGAATAGTTTTGACGGCATGTGTAACTCGGCCAGAGAACATGGCATAGACGAATCATTAGTTTTGTGGATAAAAGAAATGCTAGTGAATAGGACATTGACTGTGGATGCCGGCTTTAGCCAATTTATTGTAGCGGGGATAAACAGGTCTTGCCAGCATGGCGACTTTCTGCCTCCACTGCTATGGTGCATGTTTATCGACTAACTGCTCCATGCGATCAATATTTCTAATGTCTATGCATAAGCATACGCGGATTATGTAGCTGGTCTGTCTGCTGAACCACGTCTAGCGACTGTCTGCTCTAAAACACAGGCAGCCTTAGATCTGATCGACAATTGGCTTTGGTCTGACTCATCTAGTGCTTATCTTTAAAAAGAAGCTAAGTATTAGAGTGTCATCCTGGTTAATAATATCCTATGTTCCTATCTCTAAGGCGATGTTGGCCTTCTGGCAGTGCACTAGAGCAAAGAAGGGTTCTACAAGGCCAATTATATCCTATGCGTCCCTTGTCTGGTGGAATAAGCTCTCACGAAAATACGTGATTGCTGCTTTTGCCATACTCCAAAGAACGGTCCGTCTCGGCTGAATGGCGGCTTCACATAGCAAACCTGGTTCCGCTCAAGACGCATTAATGAATCTCCCTCTCCTTGATATTCATATCATGGCCTGCATCTCAGGGCCATCTTCCATTTAAAAAGAAGTTGCCTTTGGTACAGAATGCACTGGAGCTTTCGTGACCTTCTGCGCCAACTGTCTTCTGGTCTTATGGAAATGCCATCTGATGCAATGACAAAAGAACTCCTACAGCGGAAAAGATACCAAATCATCTGTCTTCTGATTCTGGTCTTATGGAAATGCCATCTGATGCAATGACAAAAGAACTCCTACAGCGGAAAAGACAACGTTCGACTTCACTTTTCGCTAGAAAAGCTTGCATCTGTCCTCCAATCGGAGATATACGCAATCCTGATGGCAACCTGGCTCAAGTGGTAGCGTATTGGCTTCCTAATCGGACGGTTCGAAGTTCAATACCAGCCGTGCCCTAAAGACATTCTTTTTTTCATGCAGTTAAAATCTCCTGAGATGAATGGTTGCCTAAAACACAACAACAAGTCAATCTACACTAATAAGTTAGGCTCCCCATTAAATGATGGATGCCATCCATGGAACGAAATAACCACTGAGCCCAAACGTTTCTCTCTCTCTCTCTCTCTCTCTCTCTCTCTCTCTCTCTCTCTATCTATCTAATTTTCCGAAAAACTTAGCACGTGCTCAGGCATCTTAAGAGTAGTCACACCCTTTTTAGTATTAAGTTTTTGTTAAATAAAAGAAAACAAAACTTTTTGAGATGAACCGCTCACAACCTTGCTACACCCCCTTACGGTTTCTTCCCAGCTAGTTCAAGAATGCAAGACATCACTGAATGCAGTTGGAAGGCTAAATGCGCTGAGTCTTGTCTGGGTCCCCGGCCACAGTGGGATGACGTGAAATGAAATTAACTTGCTGGCAGGTTTCAGGGGAGAGTTTTTCAGGATCCGAACCTACGTTTGATCTGCTTGCGTCGTCGGTTAAGGCTTCCATTTACTGATGGGTTTCATATGAGCACAACTGCAGATGGCATGGCTGTCCAGGTTAAAGGCAGACTAAACGATTACTTCCCGACATCTATGTATAGGAAGTCAGCGGCCTTTTTGTTGCCTCTGGCGTAATAATGGGGCACTCATCCTGCGACGATAGTTGTGAAAGTGATGATGACACCGCGGATCATCATCTCTATCGCATCAGGCTGCAGTTACACGGCGTTGGTTGATGGGTGCTGGTACCGAAGATGCTTTATCATTTCAGCGCTTACTTATCTTTCTTCAAATGACTGAAAGATTTCATTAAGGAACTTACAAAGAGTACAATAAACTAGTTCTTTGTCCGAATGTTCTGCTCCGACAAAAAGGAAAAATCTTCAAACATCTCTGGAATTAATCAGGACAACTACAAGTTGACTATATACTTTAACACTTTTCTCGCTCACTTTTGAGAAGACTAAAAGTTTCTTGGTCAAAATTTATTATCGTTCTCTTTCATTACTCCATTTTGTGTTTAACACAATATTTCATATTACGTCCTTGCACACATGAGAATAAATTTCGACAAAGTTCTATCACATGGTTTCCAGGTCAGTAAGCTTTTGGCCATGGATACTGTGTACCAGCCAACTATCGTACATACGTAGCATTGTGCAATTTACGAGCTCTAATTATTTTAAGCTCTTATCAGTTAAAGTTATTTGAAATATTAACCTGAACATCAAGGATCCTATTAAAGGACAAGGGTTACGAATCGTTAGAGGTTGGTATGACTTTATTATATCAGTTCTGTGGTTTACTATATTTCCGATATGAATTATCGGTATCTCAAAGTTAATGGTTTTCATACCGCTGATGTGGAATTTTATAATAAACATTATTTTAGAATCTCTCTTGAAGGTAGTAGTAGTTAAAAGACTTTGTATGAGTTCACACAAGCGAGAATTGTTGTGTTTTGAAACTGACGCGTTTTGTAAGGGTCAATACAGAAAAAGATATGACCAACCTGTAGAATGTTCAAAAACCCAGAGTGACCTAAAGAAAAGCGTACATAAGATTCATGCAGTTTTCTTTAAAACATTTCAACTATGTCATGTACCTCAATGCCATTTCAAATGGTTTCTATTCCCTTTTAGCTGGTTTCCTCAGAGCACTTGCTGTCCTGCTTGCCTGAATAAGCGGATTCAATTACATTTTGTACTTTAATATGGAACTATTCGTTGGGTTTGTGGTTTGGCCAAAAAGTCTCAGCAATATGCGAATAATTTTCATGACTGCGGCGGCTGCTTTCCAAGCCGGAAACCCAATTAAGCAGGTATAAAACACATAAAAGGCGCCGTAATGTCCATGGTATTGCCTTTATTGTAAATGCCATTCTATGCATCATGTGCTTTAATATGATTTTGGGCATATAGGCCAGAGAGCCTGCCATCCATTGACTTCAACTTTCTGACGGTATCATTTTTGAACAAATAGAGACCAATAACTCTGCCACCCTATAGAGTACACCAAACAGTGACTACCGACGGCGTCGCTATATAATATGTTGTGGATTGTCTTCACTTCAAAAACGAGCCGCATCGCTGAACACAATTTGTAGGTGAAAGAGAGGATCATGATCCGGATGGTCGAGGGGCTTCATTACTTACACAAGCTGAATCTTGTAAGCTCGTAAACCAATATCTTTCCTCCAGTTGGTTTGCACGATGGCGAATCTTGTCATTGGGTTCCTCCGGATTACTATGCTCCACACCAGGAATAACTTTTTCAGTGCGCACTTTACAACGTCTAAAGTATGCGTGGTGCGAAAATGATCCTAGGTTATTCAGGTATTCAACGAAATGGACGAAGCTCATGGTATTTTTCGGTATCTGGACGGCGTTTTTCGAAATGCGTTTGCATTCGTTATTCTAATGTAGGTCTCTTCACGGTAAAATGGCAAACTTCAGCACAAATCAGCTGTAAAACAGGCTTTTTTAGAAAAAGATGTTTACCCAAAACTTCAAAAAACTGTCATGGGGCTACAGAAGTTGTGATCCAATGTAGAAGTGAAACAGCAACAGCTGTGTCTATGTGCTGCCAACGTTGTTCTTTTAATATTTAAATAGCATACCAAATATAGCGCTTGTATTCCGCTTTTAATTTTTTTTCCGTGGGTAGGTAAGAAATCTTCATAGAAAACACCTCCCTGATACAGACTACGACTGAGTTCACACTCAACAAGCAGTTCTTCTTTCGCGTTTTATTTTGCTTTAATAAGATATTTTGCAGGCGATTTTCCATTGAAAATTCATACGTACTTTAAAACTAAGCGCTGCTGATCACAGCACTGGATCGAGAAGCTTTTCAGATGGCGCAATAAATTTGTCCCGTCAAGGATCTGTTGAGCAGAAATATTCGTATGTCTTTGTAGTCGATTTTTGAGTTTTAGCGCAAACATTTTAATTTCGTTCTGAACGTTTTCGACTCCTTACATATGTCTCTGTGGATATAGTGGTTTCTAATGTACCACGGTGCATTAACAAACCCTCGAAGAACTTTGTTTTGGAATGTCTGTAAGACGTTAGCGTTACTGATTTTGGTACAACGCCAAAGCTGTATAAAATATGTCCAGACCAATTTTAGCACTTGCTTGTATAGCAGCAATTTGTTTTCTAAACTCAGCTTGGAATACTTTCCAAGAAGCCAGTACATGTCTCCTTGCTTAATCTTAATCTCTTCACGTTTTTTCTTAACGTGTGCTCTCCATTTAAGTTTAGCGTTGAGTGTCATACCAAGATATTTCTCCTCGTTCGTGAATGGAATTTGTACTGCGTTGATAAACATAGGTATATTGTCAGTTTTCTTGAGAGTGAAGTTCACATGGACAGACTTGTTTTATTAAGCGCGATTCACCAAGTCTTTGTCCAATAGTTAATCCGTGTAAGGGCACGTTGCAAGAAGTTCCTTCTTCGACGGTTTTAGCTGTTGCCAAAATAGCAGTGTCATCAGCAAATGTGGCTAACACAGTATCGTCCGTTTGCGCCTTTATTGTTTTAAAATTGAAATATTCGTTTCCGTGTCTGACACGGAAGAGTCGGTCATCTAGGTATGAACTTAAAATATATAACAATTGCTCGGGTAGGACTTGTCGAAATTTATAATTCAGGCCCTAGTCTTGCGAAACGTCAAGGAATGCGCTTGAACAGACTAACTTACACTCGATTGCTCGTTCAATTACATCGGTTATTCGATGCACTTGGTCAGCAGCAGAGTGTTGGCTTCTAAAGCCAAATTGATGTTCGGGCAAGAGGCGATTTGTGTCCATAATCGGTTTAAGACGATTAAATAAGATTCGCTTAACGACCATCGATATAATCGGGACGAACGATATTGGTCTTGACTTCAGTCAGCAGTTTCGGAACCATAATAACTTCGACAAATTTCGACTAATGCGGTACATACTCTAACCTTATGGTTGCATTCATAAGATAGAGTAGCTTTAGCAAACATTTTTTCTGCAGCGCTTTAAGTATCTCTCCCATAATTATGTCATATTCGGGTTTTTGTTGGGCTTAAGCGTGTCTATAACTTGTCTAAGTTCCGTAAGAGTAGCGTTTTCTATTGGAAGTTTCGTCGTCACATCTAGCGTATTGACATTCTCTAGAAGCACGTTTGAACGGTTTGAACGTTTCTGCAAGATGGTAGGCGAAAACGTTAGCTTTTTCTTTATCTTCTTTCGCCCTGTCATCCTGGTTTCTTCTTATTGGTGCCACGTGTATTTGGTGCTTTCGAAGACTTTTAACGGCTCTCCATATTGAGTAATTGGTATCTTTTGTCGCTGTGAGGCTTTCTAGGTAGTTATTAATATCTTTGTTATTGAAGTCCTTGATCGACTTTTTCAACAAGTTTCCGAGCCTATTAAAGGACGGTTTATCTTGTTGAGCCCGAGTTTCATCCAACTTTTTCCGCGCTCTTCTTTTCATCCTTATCATTTCCCTGATTTCCGGCGGGTATCTTATGACGATACTGGCAACTTTGTTCTTTTCGCGTGGAGAGTTATTCCAGGCTGCTTGCTGTATGACTTCAACAAACCGTTCAACTTCTTTTTCAAGTTGATACGGCGTTCTGAGCGGTACTTTTAACTCAGTATTTTCAACGACACCTATTTAGATATCTTCTCAATGAGTTTTTTTGTTGTATAATCTGGGTGGTTTTTGTTTCTTAACCAAAGATTCACACAATGAATGGATAATCGGAGAAAGATCGAAGCTTCCTTCCACTTTGACGTAACTAGCGTCTACTCCTTTTCCGATAAAGAAGTCTATCAGATCAGGTGTTTTGGCGACATCCGAGGGCCAGTACCTCAGTCTGCCTGTTGAGTAAAATTGCCAATCACATTCCATGCCAATCCTGTAGAGAGGTTTGCCTTTTTGTGAGATATATCTTGAGCCCCAAAAGGTGTGCTTCGCATTAAGGTCGCCACCAATAATAAAGAGAGTTAAGCAGGTCAATAAATTCGTGTTTTTCTATTTTGCAGCGCGATTGGCAATAGATTGAGGATATACTAAAAGGATAACTTTTATTTTTGGCACGCACCGTGCTCATTTGAAAATGTCAACTTCAATTTGCGCTTCCAGAGAGTGTTCAATTCAGTCTTTTATAAATAGGGATGACCCGCCTCTTCTGTTTCCTGATGGATGATGAGCATGGTAGTCACGGTAACCTTTTAGTTACACACGAGATTGTGTCGCCAGGTGAGTTTCAGAAATTTAACATACCATATATCAACTGCTTTTTGCCGAATAAAAATATTTAGTTCTTCAAGCCTCTTCTGCAGGCCGTTGGCATTCCACGCAAGAATGTTGAACTTTTTTTTTTTTTTTTTTTTAAAGCTCAAGTGGGTATAAATACACTTATAATGCCTCAGCATGTGTTAAGTTTTTGGAAAATGGGATAGAGAGAGGAAGAAAGATGCTTGGGCTCAGTGGTTATTTCGCTCCATGGGTGGCATCCAACATTTAATGGGGAGACTAAATTCTTAGTGGAAGTTGGCTTGATGTTGATTTCTAGTCAACTACTCGTCTTACTTGATTTTCATTAACTGAAAAAATTAATATGTCTTTCGGGCGAGGCTGGGATTCGAACACCGAACCTCCCGATTTGAAAGCCAGTCCACTACCACTTGAGCCACGTGGGTGGCCGTGATTAATTACACAGATCTGCTTCGAGATTGAGAAGCCGTTCTTATTTGTTTTAGTCATTTCTTCTAGTCTTTTGAGAATTACTGAGATAACATTTGAGGCAGGATCAGGTTATTCAGAGCTGGTCGTATTTGCTCGCGCCGCTATTTGCGCGTAAGTTTTTCCACATATCACTTGCGGATTGTTATTTTTGGCGTTGTTGTTATTGGCCATCACGGCGTTTGCTATCTTTACTTTCTTTAAAGGCTTTAGGGTTGGACCGCTGTTATGATTTCTCGTACTCCCTGGCCCTGTGTTTTTTGAAGGCATCGTTTTGGATTGAACCCGTCCTTTTTGCAACTCTTTCGCGACTTCGCGGCCTCTATAGTTAGCTGGATGTTTTCCCCTGCAGTTGATGTATATCGCTGGGGACTCTTTCACGGCACTGCATTCTCGCGACAGGTGTTTTGTGACATTGCAAAGACGCTTATTGGCGGCGGCGGTCTTTGTTTGGGTTGATTTTTTTTATTAGGGCTGGCTGCCGTCTCTTTTTGTACAATATCAGGCGAGGAATCAGCTTTGCGTTTCTTACTGTCTTTTTTTAAATATCCAGTCTATTTCTTGTACTAGCTCTTCTTCGTACGTGTGAAAACTCGAATTTTCCGGGCGGTCAAATCGCGAATCATACTCTATTTTAGCATCTTAATGGCATGTAATTAATTTTTAAGCTCGGCGAAGATCAATCCCATATTTTGGAATCTGGCGTGGAGATCAGATTTTTCGTGTTCGAGATCTTGTAGCTTATTCGGTGTAATACTATCGTCCAAAGTTACCGACTGTGCTTGGTGCTTCTACACGATTTTTCAAGCGATCCGTATGCTGGAGATCTCGTAACCCTTGACCTTTTTTTCAAGGGGTCCTGGTATGTATTGGTATTGTGTTGTATTGAATTTGTAGAACTAATTTTAGTTCCCACGAATAGCGGAGAAAGAGTAGTATGTCTGTCCGGAGATCTGCATTAGGCTGATAACGCCGGCTGATCCGGAGGTCGCCTAGTATCCGGATGTTCCGTTAGAGATTGGGCTGTTTCTTATACTGGGCCACCAACCTGGCCGATTCTAGTGCGAGTCGCCTTACACCGCCTTCTGATGCCAATATCAAGCGCGGTGTCGCCATCCTCCGGAACGATACATTCCCCAGTCTTATCTACCAAAGAGTGAAACAGCTTGAGATACCAATTACTTTGGTTTGGATCCTTGGGATATAATTTTTTCATTATGTGATGAAATTCAACTCGTATTGATATATGAAAAAGCTAGATGTGTCGCTCGTCACAGTCACCCAAGGGTATTAAGTAAAATGCTATTGTCGATGGAATTCCTGTCCCTTCCTCTCTTCCTTGCTCTTCGTCTTCTTCGGGATTATAGAGATTTCTTAACGAATCCATCAAGGTCGTCAGAATTTATGAAACATGCCTTATTTATAACTCAGATGTGATAACTGCGTCATGCGTATTTAAGCAACTGCTCAGGAGGGAGCAGATTTCTATTCCACTTCATTCCTGCAGCTTCTGTAGAAATCGTTGTGAGATAGCACGATATCCTGTGAATTTTACGGTATCTCTTTTCCTGATTTTGATCAGCTCGCTCGATTTTCCGGGGTCGAGCTTGAGCTCTGTAAGTAAAGATGTCTCATACATATCTAACGAATGTAACATACATGCTCCAAGAGAGAATGAGAATGCGATCACTGTTTGGCTTAGGATATTGGTTGCTTAACATTGGAAAACCACCTTCCACTTCCATTTATTCCTAGGGATACTAGTATGACTGGTTTATTATCTGCGGAATTTTACGATACATCCATGTGTCCCGGAACCCAAAAGAGTGCAATTCTTTTTACACCTCAAATGGCTATCCAGGATGATGCCAAGGCAACTGACATACCTCGAGAAAATCAGAGAAGTGTTATTTAGCTTGGGTGGGATGTAAAGTTGACTAGATCTGTTTTAATTCTGGATTGTCACAAGATGGGTGTCCGGGACTGGGAGGATTGATCTCTGAATGGGCCGTAAGAGATGGCATAGTGCAGTCTCAATGCAACTTCCTATTTGTTAGGTGTGCTGAGAACTGGACAGCTTCTATGAATAAGGCTGCACTTATCCTCGTGGTGGAGATTTTTTTCAAGGGTTTTCAAGAGGAAGCATACGACGGATAGATATGAAACCCTGTGAAATTGGTGGAACATGGGAGGTATGAAAGATACATTTAACTCAGCCCAGGTACTGGGTATTATACTGACACCTATACTGGTCTTAATAATGTATGAAAAGTATTTTGTAATCATGCAGGAAGATACCATCGGATTTTGGAGCATTATATGATTCGAAGCTCCAACAATCCCGAATCAGCCTTTTCCACGAATGTGTGTCTGTTTAAACTGTAGTTGGAAAGATTTCCTCTAAGTGGGTGTGGAAGAAAGTCAGTATTCATAAGTAAATTCAAAGATTCTTGCTCAGGGTCGACCTGGAGATTGTGCCTGGATGTTTAGACATGAGATTTGTAGTGAGTTAGACAGGACTTGCCATGATATTGGTGATCTTTTTGCAGAAAATATGACAACGTTATCATTCCTTACTTTTTGTGACTAATGAGGTGGTGTTTTAGGTTTCCCAGTTCTGTTTTGTGTTAAATTATTTAACAGAGTTTTGAAGTCCTGACTTTTTGTGTAGAGGGCATTCTAGAGGTCTTTGGTCTACCATTGCGAGCGCTTATTCTCTGTCCACCTTACGCTTGGGCAGGATAAGGTGAAGGCATGATTAGGACAGGATATGAGTTTAGTGTTTAGTTCACCAAGATCTAGCTGGGATATCAAAATGTGATTCTTACAACGGCTGAACTGCCGGTTTAGGATGGGCGTACTTTTTCTGTGGATGATGCTGGTAGACGATTGTGTATTCGAACGATAGACTATCAGACAAATTCCAGTTATGTTTAAAATTATAAAGGCTATTAGAGAAAAAATTAACTTCAGATATTTTCTGGGACTCAAAAGCGTCTGTTGCCTATATTACTATAAGACTTTCAAAAACTGGATCACTTTTAGGGTAAGTGCCTAAATTGTATGCAAGCCCAGCAAGCTTGATTCCCGATTTCTTAAGATTTTGTTAACCAGCTTCCTTAACTGGAATATCCGAGGGAGATCAAGCTTGGGTATAACGAGAACACAAACTCAGTACATATGTAATGACTGCAAAATAAACATAAGTGATATACTGTTGCAATCACCAAGATGCACAATTCAATCGATTTTTTTCGATTTTTTTTCTCTGAAATCCGTTTCAATGCTCAAACCGACAAAATTCATTGGACTATGGTCAGCGCAAGTCAAGCCACCCGGCGTTTACCGTTTGACATCAAAGCACCCCCTTTCAGCCAAGAAAAGTCAGATCTGTGGTTTGGCCAACTTTAGCCATAATCTTCTAATTGTGGTATCATTGAACAGTGCTATAAATTCTATCGTCCCATACCATTGATAGATACGCGCTCAGCTGCCGAAGTGGAAGACTTAATTACAAATCCACGTGAAATCACCCCAAACCAAACGGTTACATGCATATTGATTTCTGGTTTCTCAAAATCTAAAAAAGTTTAAATTGTCAAATAACAACGAATTATTGACCAGGACTCTAAGCCAGCATCATCTCTAAGTATAATTTGAACATGCGTCGAAAATCCACACTTTTTTGCCCTCCGGGAATTTCATGCTATCACACAACCTGGTGCGGACAAAGGATGATACAATACTCCACCAGCCACCACATCAGAATAAAAAAAAGGAACTGCAGTCTAAAGCAAAGCTCCAGATCGTCTCAAGATTGCCAAATCAGAACTGGATAAGATGACCCAACGCGGCACGGGGCGTCGCCCAGATAGTTCATGGTCTTCATCTCTGCACTTTGCCTCAAAAAGGTCTGGAGACTGGCGTCCCTGTGTCGATTACAGGCTACTCAACGACCAAACGAATCCAGATGCATACCCTGTCCGGTGTCTACATGATTTTAGAGCATACCTAAATGGAAAGCGAATATTTTCCACCATCGACTTGATTCGGGCATTTAATCAGAGACCCGTTGCTCCAGCCTACAAAGGATAAAGCATTTCCCTTTATAACATTTGGGCGCAAACTTTTTAAAGATTTATCGATGAGGTCACCCGGGATCTCCACTTTGTCCGAACATGTCAACAACCAAAGTGTGTTATTGCAACGACTGCAGGATGCTGGTATTGTCATTAATGTTACAAAATCAGTTTTTGGGAAGCCCGAAGTGGAATTTTTAGTACATCTATTTTCAGCCTATGGAATTCTTTCGCTACCAGCGAAGGTCAAAGCCATCCTGGCATTTCCGATGCCTACCAACGTAAAATAAGAAGCACACAATCTACTACACGGAGCTCAATGCAATTTACGAAGCGGTAAGAAATTGTCGTTACATTTTTGAAGGGCGACATGTAGTGATCTATGCCGACCACAAGCGGCTCATCTATGCGTTCCGACAACCAGACCAGAATGTGCTGCACCTGCATTCAGAAGATTGGACTTCATCGGACAATTAAATGAAACTCCCTGTCACGCGTGAATGCTATCGATACAGGAGTACCAACGAGATAGCCCAGGTGCAAGCCAACGACACAGAGATCCAAGACATAATAGCAAACTCCTCTACTAGGGTTCAGCTTTGCAACATGAAATTGGACAATACCGAGGCTGAACTCTACTACAATATTGCTACCGGTACAATTCGCCCATATGTGCCGTGTCATCATTGCACAACCCGGAACCCGGACAACGTAACTCAAGGAAGCTCATCACTTAACGCTTTTTCTGGCCTTCTATGAATATGAACTGCTCAAAATTGATTAAGTGCTGCATCCCCTCCCTGGCGAACAAAACAACGCGCCGTATAGTTTCGGTGATAGCAAAGGACCGACCGACTTACCTGCTTTCCTGAAACTACGAGGGGCGTTCAAGATATTCTCGGTATCGGGGTGAAGCTGTGGTTGTATATATAAATTATTAAGTAATACTATTATTTTAGTGCATTCATGTAAAATTTCATATAAATGTGATTATTAATTCGCGTTTTATCTCTAGTTAAACAGAATCATAATGGCAACTGAGGCGATGATGGTGAAAATTGAGCATCGCGCTGTAATTAAATTTCTCACTAAGCAAGGAAAAAGTCAAAAAACTATTCATGAAGAGATGGTGGCTGTTTACCAGGGTTCCGCACCTTCATTATCAACTGTGCAAAAGTGGTCAAGTGAGTTCAAGAGAGGCAGAGAGAGCATTGAGGACGACCCCCGCTCCGGCGCCCCGGCTACTGCTTGTACGGGAGAAAGCATCAAAGAAGTCGAAAAACTTGTTCTTGAGGATGCCCGAATAAAGGTGAAAATGATGGCAGAGATCAGCAAGCTTTCAATTGGTACCATTCACACCATTCTTCATGACCATCTTAACCTTTCAAAGGTCAGTGCAAGGTGGGTGCCACGAATGCTCACAGCGCCTCAGATAAAAAGTGAGAATCGCATGCTGTAGAGAGCTTTTGGAGATGTGTAGTGAGAATGCGGACGGTGTTATGGATCGAATTGTTACTGGGGACGAAACATGGGTCCACCACTATGACCCTGAAAGCAAACAAGAGTCCATGCAATGGCATAAAAAAGGAACAGACCCCCCGAAGAAGTTCAAAGTCACTCCGTCTGCCCGAAAGCTCATGGCCACAGTTTTTTGGGACTCAGAGGGAATCTTGCTCATTGAGTACAAAAAAAAAGGTGAAACCATCAACGCCACATCCTACGCTTCCACTTTGCATAATTTGCGGGAGGAAATTAAAAAGAAAAGACGGGGTAAACTCGCAGCGGGTGTGTTGCTTCTTCATGACAACGCTCCTGTTCACACGGCGCGAGTTTCCAAGGCTGCTGCGCGAGATTGTGGTTTCGAAGAAATCCAACACCCACCCTATAGTCCAGACCTTGCCCCTAGTGATTATTTCCTGTTTCCGGATTTGAAAAAATGTCTTCGTGGAAAAAGATTTTCGGATGATGAAGAACTCAAGTCGGTATTTTGCAGAGAAAGAGGAAATTTATTATTTTGAGGGTTTAAAAAAGCTTATCTCAAGATGTAACAAATGCATTGATGTTAGGGGAGATCATATTGAAAAATAAAAACAATTTAAATTGAATTCGCATTTTCCTTCATATCGATACCGAGAATATATTGAACGCCCCTCGTATTCGTTTGCTAAATGGGTTTGCCGAAATTGTGGCAGACGCTCTTCTGTCGTCTTGGTTTTCGCCAACACCAAAACGTTACAACGCGAATTATCTCGGATCTAGGGAAGCAGTTCGGAGCACACCTATTTAGATGTCTAGCTAAACTTCTGGGAAGTAAATATCTTCGGACGATGCCCTACTATCCGCAGTCAAATGTACAATAATAGACGAGCCGTTTGATCAAGCGGCTCTGCTATGTTATGGCGATACATGGCCTTCAGTCCTACTTTTTGTGTTTTCAAAGAGAATCACCAAGCAACCCCTGCGGAGCTTGCTTACAGTGAACCAATTCGTTTGTTAGGAGAATTCTTGCATCCATCAAACCGAAACAGTTCAGCTTCGGACTTAGTGCAAGTTGCTCCTGACAAGCTCCTGGATAAAGACAACATGTTCGCTACCCCCAGTGAGGTTAGATGTGGCAGGTTTGACCATGTGAAACTAATCTGTTCTACTTTTAACAGTACTCTATCGTTGTCCTGACAAGATCTGCTGTGGTAGCTTGAGAAAGTGGTTCTATTAGTAAGCCACAGGATCATCCTCCTTTTCAAGTAACCTCGTCGCTACATTCTTAGCTTCAAAGCATATAATGAAGTCCCATGCTTAGAGCAAGGGGATGGCTTTAACTATTAAGGAGAAAACGATCTGACACATCTGATACTTTGGCATCGCAGTTGCCATATCAATTTTTGATGCTATGAGCACCAATTACGTGTTTGAAATCGGTTGCACACTACATTGGCCTACAAAGCTTTCATCACGCTTATAATCCAGACTTTAGAAATTAAGATTTATGCGGAATATAGGTGAGCGTAGAAGTTGCTCCTCTGGAAAGTTAGGATCAATATCTGCCACAGCAAGGCTTCTACAAAATGAAGCTATGTTGTGTTTCCTGCGGTAGCATTCACACGCCGCCGGACTCACTCAGCGCTTTTACCTGATTTCTCAAGTATGACAAAACCGTATCTGAAATCATTCTCAAGCTGTAAATTTTGTTGTTGGTATTTTGAGGACCCGTTTTTTTTTTTGTTGAGGGGAGTCTTCTATAGGGTGATCAAATAGCAATGGTACTTTTCCAATGACATCCAGTTGTCAAAATATTCAATGAGGTTTGCGATTTGCGATTGCCGAACGTGTGGAAATTATTAAAAAATATTATCGAAATTCCGGCTGAGCTATACGCAACGTAAATTTCGTCGTGAGGTCGGTCGTCACAGTTATCACATCAAACAAGCATTGGTCAGCACACGCGCCGGCAAAGCTGAAACATCAAGATAGCTAAGTCAGTACACGCGTTAGCAACCAGTGAACTGCAGCGGATACGAAACGAATATCCGACTGCGACATATTTGCTTAGTCATTGTAAATTCCATAACCCATTACCACAAATTTGTTATACATTTTCAAACCTTAAATTCAATAAATAGAGCCAAACGTTAAAATTGTAATTAGATTTAATTTGGCAATAAAGCGAGACACTTGTCTCAGAAATAAATTTTTTTATTTAATTTATCAAAAGAATTTATAACTTCACCGTGGTTTCAGTGTGTAGGCAATTCGTCGCACCGTGGAAAAGACCCAGAAATGTCGATGCTGTGCCGATCTGCTGCATTGGGCATCGCCATAGAGTCAATCCGGCTTATTTTACGGTTCAATTTAGACCTTCAACCATATATGATTATGCTGACGCAAGAATTGAAGCCGTATTACCATAGACAACACCGTGAGTTTGCTAATTGGGCGCATGAAATGTTGGTCGGAGATCCGCATTTTGGTCAAATGCATCCACAAAGATTGACTGTTTGGTGCGGTTTATGGCATGGAGACATCATCGTACCTTATTTATGATTGAGGAAGATCATCAAAATATTATTCATCCACATTCGAGGCGGTTGATTGCTTTTCGAAGCAGTTCGACCTCATCCTATTTTATGGAGCATACTCGCCCCTTTCAATCCGTAATTTGCGTATAAATTCTCAGATAACAAAGGTGAAAAGACTTGAGATAGGTCTTACTAGTAGAACTGCAAGTTGTTTGTCTGCAAAAGCTGATTTTTGTTGTTTTACGTGTCAGCAACACGGTTATCTACATAGTTTTCGGCTTAATCCAAGAATAAGATAACACTGACTCTTATCGGCTAGTTCAAATGACCATTTCATATACAAGTAAAGCATTATCTGCAGACGTTTTACTCTTCCTTTAAAATAACATGAACCACCTTCCTTGATTTCTGCGGATTGAGTCGTTCCTATTATTTTATTTTCAGTTTTTCATCCTTGAAAAGTTTCATTTTAAGCACTTTAACAACTTTTAATTAGTGGATCCATTTTCAGGTTTAGGTTAAACCAAAACAACTTTTCAAGTATCACAAGCCTATTTTACTGATCGAACAAATCCCTTGAAATTCAATTTCATATTGAAGGTAAATCCTCCCCAAAAGAAACCTTCTGTCCATGTGACCCATGTCAGTTGAATAGGTAATAACAGTGACTATAATACAACCACATTGTACTAACCTCCACAGTATTCCATCCCCATTCGACCACAATACTGTATTTCTGGGATATTTCTTGGAAAACTTCAAATATGTCTCCAAGGGAAAGTTTCCGGCATTGCTCCCAAGGCTTAAGACTTTTAACTCAAAGAAGAATTCCCACCAACAAAAGGATGAAGTTGAACCTCCTTGATATAACGACTTCTTTTCAATAGGGATACAATCCCTATACTTTCCATTCAAAAGTGTTAAAATAGAGGTTAAGGGTTTGGGGAAAATGAGGTTGACGACGATGTTGCCAGAATTTGTTTCTTCTTTTCTGTTACCTTGGGCGAATTATTTAAATAAACAAGTTTCGTGCTTGATCATCAAGGGAAAAAAATAAATAATTGAAATTATCTGCTTAATCCTTCTAAGGTATGCAGATTTTATGACACTTAAGGTGTGCTAGTGGTTTGTATTGAGTTTTATGTTTACTAGAGATACTTCTTATTCTTTCAGTATTTTAACAGGTGCATCAATAATAGATGACTTGACCAATTCTGAATTTTAAATCAAAAATATCTATAGAACGTTATTCTCTACGCAACAGTTTAAGGCACCATCAAGCAGCTACACTGATTAATTTTTTTGCCTGTAAAATACATATTTAATTTCGACTACTATGAACTAGCAACACAAGATAACTCCTTAGCGGTTTGGTCATCTAGAACATTAAGTCAATTCTCTTTCTTCATTTCTGTTCAATGGTTGAAGCAACTCCGTTCTGAATTTTGTTTATTAACTTCTCGCAATCTTGTCAATCCAGTACGTTTATTATACTCAACAGGCGACCAAAATCCTAAGTGAACCAAGATAAGCAGCAATCACAACAAGGCCTAGGAGCTGAAGTTAGCAGCGCTCAGAAGCGGCATATTTACAGAAAAAGTGCACTTATGGCAACAGCAACCACCGTAAAAAATAGTTTTGCTTTGTTCAGTACATTTTAGTGTTGAAATAAAGTATAATTTTGCGCCTGCAGTTCCATGTACTTAGATTGAGCAGGTATTCCGTTGCTTTTGCAGAAACCTTGATCACTAGTTTGATCTGATTAGGGAATATTCAGCAGCTATGTTATGCTCTTGAGCAACCTACTTGCAGTTGGCATTGTCATTCTCTGGTGCATCTGAGAATGGTTTTGGAGATATTCGAATACATTTCTTTCCTGGATTCAGGGCATACTGAGAGTCGATTATCCCAAACATCTCTTGCTTGCAGTGCTACTGGATTCATTATTGCGAACAGAATAGAAACAGGGGTGCTAGGAAAGACCCCTTTCATCAGAGACAGTCCGTTCTTTGGAGTCAGGTAAACCAGCAGTAACGTGTTTTCGAAAAAGATTGTTCCACCAAAAAACTAACGAATAGGATATAATTAATGTTGGCATAGCAATAAATTGACTATCTTCGGTAATAAGCTACATGTATTGCCGAAAACTCATTTACATTGCCGGAACGCCAACCGCTTCTTGGAGGTTCACGGTGGGATATGATTAGTCCAAGGATGTCACCCAAAATACTTAACTTTGTTGGATAAATGGATGGTGCTGCCTTTCAGCAATAGGGAATCGCCAATTACCTCAGTTTTGAGGGCATTGCCCAATCCATTTTTACGTCCCGGGTGCCTACGGTTTTATGCAACAGTCGCTAGGCATGATCCAACACACAGTACGTCTACTGTGTTGATGTTAGAACTATTGAGGGTGGTAAGCAGTGAGTTAATCAAGATTCTCCATGGCAGTAAAGACAAGATAGCGCCTTGCATACAACCCCCTTTTATCCACGCGATCACATAGTCGCCAAAGACAAGTCCGCAACTGGGGCCCATTCACCAGCATTGCTTTTATCTGCAAAGCTAGTGATTCATTTACAGCGTATTATCTGTCCGTTATTGTTGTGTTGCTGAAATCACCCCCAATGTCGATGGAAATGCCTAGTGCGTACTTCTTTCGTGTAGTGCTCGCAGCAAATTTTAAAAAACTGTCTTCCATTTTCGTAGTTGATAAGCAAGATGCATCTTCAAAAAGAAAGTCAGAGTGATAGGCCAGAAGCTCTTGCCGAATGAGCAATTTTTATCAATTTTTGGTGTAAAATCTACTGCCACTGTCATCAAGGGTCTGTAAATAAGTCAGTGCCATGCTAGCAGTTAGTCGGCAAGCATTACGACAGTCAAACATGAATTAAGTTACATGTTAATGCCAGATGAATTGAAACATAGTTGTCGGGATTCAACTGCTATTTTGATGCATGCTAAGTTGAAGTTTTCTGTGGGCATATACCTTCATACCACAAATGCATCTGGAAGCATATTATTCCTCTCCAGGTTGCACTTTCCACTGTTCTAAAAATTACTCTGAGACTTAAAAATGCAACCTGTCATAAATCCCATCTTTCAGAAATTACAAAATGATACAACGACGAACATACGTCATTCTCTTCTGGTAGGTATCATATTTGTACGAGTAGATCTTGGTAAAAAAAAAACTTCATGGTTGGTTACTGAAAGTGAGCTTATTGTTCGTCGCATATGGCGTTAAGCCCCCAAAACATGAAAGACCACAAGGATGTCTTTTCCACGCCCACGTTATGTGAGTTTGTGTATTTATTTAGAACGAAAAGCCTCTTACATATGTAGAATTGTATTATTTTTAAAATGTTGAATATAATTCTGCACGCACTTGAAAATGGAAAAAGTTTAACTCTTGAATGGGACATATAAAGATGTGGGTCATACTTTGAGTTAAAAGTCGGAAAAGATGCTTTGTCTAGGTTCGAAGTGAAAGAAGAGCCATCCTTTTTGTGATCCTTCTTATTCTCTCTGTTCGAATAGATTTTTCCCATTATTATGTCGAGTACACTGTTCAGGGAGTGGGGATACGTCAGCACATCCACATTCATGAGTTACTCAGGAGTAAAATTTGAGCTGACTAGGACCTCAACAATTTATCTTCCTAGCAGAATTAGAACATAATTGCTAATCAAGTCAAAGATATACTTTGTTAAGCACTCCAAATTTATATTTTTTAAATTGTATCCCATGCTTGAATGCAAACGCTATCAGTTGTTGATGGCCCCCATACTAGACCGCCTCAGTGTATGCCCTCTGTGACGCTTAAATTGCCATAATTGCTGTTATCAATTCAGACCCTTAAAATAAAGGTACGAGTATGAGGGCGTCGAGGGGACTGCTACCATGAGAATTGTTTCTGCGTATAGATTTCATCGCTTCAACTGACTTCCGCCCACCAAGCGCACGACCTTTTATGGTTGCCGCTCCATTTTCATCCGGAAATCGCAATAGAGTACAGATCACGTACTGCTTTTTCATCCTTGGATGGCCTCTTAGATAGAAGTTCTGCAGATGATCCATTTTCAACCCGTTAAACATTTTCGACATCCAAAGACAAGATACCAAAATCAACACTCCAACTCGTTGAGTGTCCTTCATACGTCTTAACTTTTTACAGTTGAATCATGACATGCTTCCAATTAGGTCGCTGCCTTTTCGCAATTTTTTCAGTTCTTTTCTCAGCCTACTCTTCTGTTAGCTTGCTAATCTGATCTGAAGATTCACATCCGTCAGCCAACGCAGTGATTTATTACCGTACATAAAATGCTGAGGCGCAATTCCTCTAGCAGACTTTCGTCCGACCATATTTTGGTGATGATTTGGTGCAAAGTCCTCATAAAGTCATCTCCGCAGCCTTGAACAGTTCCGCAGCTCGGCAGCTCGGCCGTCAGTCCCAACAGCATTTTTGGACTTAAATTTAGATATTTTTACAATATACTAACTTCGATGAAGTCGGGTGGTCAAATAGTGATCGTCATCGCCATCAAAAGCCCTGAAAATTACAACAAATACCAGCACTGATTGTGAATCTACTACTAGGATCCCATATTCGTCCATACAACTCGTACTGTGTTGACCTGACATATTTTTTCAACCTCATTCCGAATGTTTTTCCCTTAATATAACATCTCTTAAATAATGCTATATTTCCTATTTTCTGAGAAGCCGGTCCTCTTCCTTACATATTTGGTCGTACACCTCAAGACCAGCTCTGGTCCTCCTTTGCTACATCGCTCTTTCTGCTTTGAGTTTCTCTGGATCCGCCAGACGGTATTCATCGTCAAATCACAGATTTCGCAGGCGAAACCCAAGGTACGTGTATAGAAGGTAATATAGTCAGTGCAAGTTTTTTTTATTTCGTTCTGCGCATCTATGAAATTCTCTCAATATGGCCGACGTCTGTGACATAGACGAAAGAAACTTTGTTTAAATTGGTTACATTTTTATTTAAAGTGGATACAGAAGATTAAAAGTGGTAAAACGCGCTGTGCAGTTCTTGCGTGTTCTATCAACAATAATAAGACTAAAAATAAAACTGGGATTGAAGATATATCATATCATTAATTTTTTGTGACATCGAAAAGATAAGTTCAACACGAAAATAGCACGAATTTGTTCTAAACATTTTGAAAAAGTGATTTTGTGACCAAAAACCCACTGTATGAACAATATGGAATATCTTTAAAAACAAGACGTCTCAAAGAAGACGCAGTGCCTTTCGTTTCCGAATGGGATTTACGTATCCAAAATAGACTTTTTATCTCCAGGCAAGTGCAGATTAATTATTACCTATACTCGTTATTCAGGTATACTAACATCAACTAATTTTTTTATTTTAGTGATCCAGTAATTGACAAGGCGTACATAGAGCTGGAAGTCCCCACGGCGATTTATTCCAATCGAACAATATCAATTGCTCCACACAAACAGGCGAGGAGATTACTAAGTTAGACAGCGGATCACAAATTGAACATACAATTATCAATTGTAGTACTCAAACTGAGGAGCTCACCCCGACATATTCTCAGTAAAAAATAAGTCTAACGCGCTAAAAAAGAAGTTCAGCTCATATGTTTGTATTTTGCAGATTACTGGAACAAATAGCAGAGCTGAAAGCTAAGATCGGGAAACAAGAAAAAGTCATTGATTCCGTTGACCATATTTTTGGCGAGGGGCAAATAAAGAAATTGGAATGCAGATAAAATGATCATTTGAAGATATTGCGAATGCAATAGCCATACATGCAGCTGGCCCCCGAGTTTACCAATTGCTGTGGGAAAAGCAGTATCCTCTTCCAGATGCAATTACACTTTGAAAAAGTTGTGCTCAAAGCTAGATGTGTGTCCTGGAATAATTCAACCCGTATTGGATATAATGAAAAATGTGAATATGGAAGAAATGAATAAAATCTGTGTACTTTCATTTGACGAAATGAAAGTCAAAGAGAAAATAGTGTACGACAAACGCAAAGATTAGACGCTTAAAGCTACAAAATACGTTCAAGTGTCAATGATAAGGGGCTTGTTTGGCAATTGGAAACAGCCAATTTTGTATGACCAAACGAATACTTTTTAGTATTATTGAGCCATTAAGTGCGTGTGGCTTTAATGTGCGTGCAGTGGTCTGTGATCATTGGGGGACAAATCAAAGGCTTGCTGCGTAAACTTGAAATCACTGTAACAACATCTTTTTTCCGAAATCCAACGGATGAATAGAAGAAAGTATATGTATTTGCTGACGTGCCTCATCTTTTAAAACTCATCCGGAACAACTTTGTCGATAGTGATGGTTTCAGTTTGGACGAGCAAATGATTTCCAAAGGGATCGTTGAAGAACTTATTTTAAAACCGAATGATAAGTCTGATGTAAGTCTGATATAAGTAAGTGTGTCACTAATGAATTTGAATACTAAAGGTGCAGAGCGTCAAGACGTGAAGCTAGCTACAAAACTTTTTTCACACACGGTCGCTCAAGCTATTATGTATGTTGGCAGTTTGGGTGAACTAAGTTCCGAAGGATGGCTTAAGTGTTCTGAATTTTTTAAAACAGGTATCTGATAGAAGTACTTTTCTTTAATATCAAATACTACAAACATATTTACAATTTCAGGTAAATGATTGGTTCGATTGTCTTAACGTAAGAGTTCCTTACCAAGACAGTCGCGAATGAGTTCAAGGTGTTGGAATATCAGAATCGCTTCAGTTCGAAATCATCGATAAGATGACGGAAGTGATGTTTAACATGAGTACAAGGAAAAAAACATGATGCCCTTCCATAAAGGTACTGTTGAATTAAACTCGTCTTTTTTTATAATTTTACATCACTTTTAGGCATTATCATGGTGAATAATTCTCTAAAACGTTTGTACAATGACCAGAAAACTGAATACGATATTTCGTATTTACTGACACACAGGCTAAATCAAGATATTTTAGAGAATTTTTTCGGAATGTGTCGATTGAAATGTGGCCTAGCTGATCCGGTTGGAATTTATGTACCGACTTCGGTCATATACTCGTATACTTGGACGAAATGAAGGGAGTTTATCATTGAATGGTATACATATATCGTTTATTTTCTTCAAGTAATTATATATAGGGTCCGCCATCTAACGTTTTTTTTTCAACTAGTGCTTATTTCGTGAATGGTAACACTTAGCTCATGTCTGATCTGACAGATAATTAGTTTTATCCTTCCGCTGAACGAATATGGTTGTGTATACGCTTCGCTAAGTGGGCCTGCGATCGACTTAGAGAAGATGCCGATTTTGCCAAAAAAACAATCTTTTCAGATGAAGCTCATTTTGATCTTGGCGGATATGTAAACAAGCAAAATTGTCGCATTTGGGGCACAGAAAACCCGCACGCATACATTGAAAAGCCGATACACCCAAAACGAGTCACTGTTTGGTGCGGATTTTGGTCCAGAGGCATAATTGGGCCATTTTTCTTCGAAAATGAGCAAGGAATGGCCGTTACAGTCAATGGCGATCGTTATCGGGCCATGTTGAACGAATTTTTGTTCACAAACATTGAAGAGGAGGATATTGGCAACATTTGGTTTCAACAGGACGGCGCTACGTGCCACACAGCCGAAGCTACACTCGATGTTTTGCGCCCTGTTTTTGAAGATCGCAT
This sequence comes from Volucella zonaria, assembly GCA_963966105.1. Taxonomy (NCBI): domain Eukaryota; kingdom Metazoa; phylum Arthropoda; class Insecta; order Diptera; family Syrphidae; genus Volucella; species Volucella zonaria. The sequence goes on from OZ014530.1 coordinate 217,332,475, forward strand.
TATCAGCCGCAGAGCTGATGTCGTTTGGCCACCCCGGAGCTGCGATTTGACACCGTTGGACAATTATTTGTGGGGTGCCGTAAAAGATAAGTGTTACGCCGACAAGCCAGAGACAATTGACGCTTTAAAGGACATTATTCGTGAAGCCATTGGTGAAATACAGCTGCACACAATCGATAATGTGCTTAAAAATTGGACCGATCGTGTAGGCTACTGCATGGCCAGCCGAGGCAGCCATTTGAATGAAATTATTTTCCGTTATTAACCGGAAGGATTGTACTTTGAAATAAAAAAAGAAATTTGAGAAAATATTCAGTAGTTTTTTTTTTATAGCATTTTCAAAAAAAAAAAACATTTTTGGCGGACCCAGATTTGGAAGGTACGGGCTTTTTAAGTAGCACCCTTCTGACACTAAATCCTGACTTTCCAACGACTGAAGAACTGGTGGATGGACTGGAATCTTTGCATTACGATGGATTGGAGCATTTGGCAGTCTACATTTACCACAGGATCAAAAATCCGGATTTATCTATTCAAGATATGCAGCAAGGATCGTCATTTACTTGGACTAATCAGCTGACGAAGGGATTTCTTCAAAAACCTAACGCCCACATGATGGCTAATATGGAAAGAATGGAGGCAATTTTTAAAAACTTTAATAAGAATGAAATAGTTTATTGTCGTAGTTACTTAGAACAATTCCTAAATTTATCAAAAGACATACCTTCCGAAAGAAAAGTCAAAGAAATTTTCTTTCGGTCGCGAATGTACTTCAGAATTAAGCACTTTATTATTCAGTCGAAAATAATTTCACAAAAAGAAAAAGAAAAATGACGAAAACAATTTTATAAAATAATAGATATAGGTAATTTTATTTATATATGTAAGTATGTGTTCAAACAATTGAAGTCGTCTTTTTGCCTCATACGCACAAATATTAAATTTATTTTCAGACACCCGGCACTAAATCACAAGCGATTGTTGTTTTTGAATTTCTATTAGATAATATTTTTAACTATAAATAAAGAAAGATTGTCATAAAGAATGCAAACTAATGTTTTTCTCATAGCACTAATAAACGTAAACCAAAATTGATGTCACATCGGTCAGCCATTTTGGATTTTTTTCTTGGTTTTTTTTTTGTTGACCCATGCGCAAGATACTACCTTTATATTTGTATCATGGGTGAAACCTGTTACATCAGAGATGTAATTAAGGAGAAGAAATTTCAAGCAAATACCTTTATACAGCGATTTGCTGATAGTATTCCTTTTTCCTTTCGGCATTACGGATATCCACATTCGGACCTTGTCCACAACAAGGTGTTGTCAATGGTGTCATGCTTCGGAAGCCGGCTGTTGCATGCGTGAAACTTAAAACTTCCTACTTAAGTCCGCCTATAATGACAAATCCGGACCTGATAGCCACTGTTTGTCTTCTCGTTAGCGGTCGGCGCAATATACAATAAGTCGAAGTTTTTCATATTTCATGCACCCGGTCCATTTCATCTCGTTTTTTGGATGGAGGTAATATGCGTATTTGCAGTGTAATGCCTTTTTGTCAGATTTACAAATCGGTTTCGAGATCCCACGAGTTACCAGGGCCACGACGAGGAGGTGCAGCAAGCACTTGACGCGAGTTTCTGATTTCCGGTTCAGTCATGGTACAGACAAACCAGCTGCCGTTATTACTTCTTATCCATAAGAAAAATGTATATTTAACTATTACAATGCACAGGCCAAAAAAGGATTTAGTAAATCTGGATTAGGAATTCCTTCCGACTTTTTTTTTCCAGTACTTTCTAAGGGTTATTAAATATATTTACGTCTTTTACATCTTGTCTTTTAATAGTGATAAATGTGAACAACCGAAATCAGGTTCCCCGTTATTACCCAACCGTTTCGGATAGTTATGAGACGTGAACATAAAAAGGATTCTAAATACGCTGCAGGAAATCTTTGAACTTGTTAGAGAATTTAGGGATACCAATAGGGCATATAGACCCCATTTTAATTGTTTATCTTACAAAAAATAACAAGTAAAATAAGAAGGAAAATTACGTAGCAACAAGGAAGGACGAACGCTGATGTAAACGTTTTCACACTTAGAGCTTTGATAGATGCTGTAGCCTAGTCCTTCTTCACAATAGAAGAAGTTGCAGCACCTGAACCTGAAGACGAGATGGACACAAATTCGTGGGTTGGGAGAGATCAGCAGCTGAGAGATCAAAAAATTAGTCGATCTCAACATCGCGTTATTGTAGGCAATCACTAGATATTATCCAACAGAGAATACAGCTACAGTGAGAAGGTAAGGCAGTTTGTCGACCGCTTACTTACTTACTTAGGTGGCGCTATATTTCGGGGTGAACCTGGGCCTCTACTAACAAGCCTCTCCAGCTAGCCCGGTCATTAGCTTACTGCCTCCCGTTGCGCACTCCAAGTCGGTTGAGGTCCCCTTCTACTTGTGCGTCCTACCTAAGGTCTTACTCTACTGCACTGTTCCTCCGGGATAGATTCGAAGGCTCTATGGGCCGGGGTATTGGTGTCCATTCGCTCTACATGTCCTAGCCTTTTCAAGCGACTGATGTGCAGTTTTCTGACAAAGTGTATGTCACTGTATAGCAATTAACGCAAATGGGAACGAATATTTTTCGAATGATTTGTCACGTTTTTTGACATCAATGGTCTCTGTTAAGTTGTTACCGGCCTTGACGGAGCAGAAAACTAATTTGTTGGATTTAGCTTAGATATTGCTATCCTTAATTTCTTTTGGCCATCATCGTCTAAGTTGAATGGTCTATTCTACCTGACGGTGGGACGTTGGGCCTTGTCGCCGTTACAGTCTGCAGAAAAATTTCTCCATATTCTCAGTGCCGAATGTGACTTACTCTAAACTTTCCTTCTTCATCTCTTCAGGCTTCTGTACGAGTTTTCTTGTATTGATATGTTCTTTGTACCTCGTGATACTCGTAAAACTTCCGTTCGCTATTCCTGGGGTACAAACTCTCAATATAATCGATCGCACGTTTCTCTTGCTCTTTATATGTACTTCTTCTGTTGAGGTCACGAGAACCTTTCGTCCTTCGTTGCATCATCGCTTTGTAGACTTCTCGTTTAGCTGCTTGTGCTTGCCGGCATTTTTCATCAAACCAGGGATTTATTGATGGTAGTCGGGTGAAACCCAGCACATCAGTTGCATGTTGGCAGTTGCCCTTGGTACTCGATGCTGACGGCATACGAGTTATTCAGAGATTTCGGAATATGCGTTTGCCGAATATTCTGGAGGTTTTTTGCTATAGCAGCTTTTTTACGTTGTATGTTCTCACAGTAGTGCTTCTTTGCTGCGGCGCTTGGGAAAACCGCGTCGCACCTTGGCTGCAACAAGGTAGTGATCCGAGTCAGTGTTGGCTGTCCGGAAAGTTCGGACGTCCAGAATAATGAAGGCGTGCCTTATGAATATTGGAAAAAGGAAATCATGCGTAATATTTCGTCAAAGTCAATAAGCCTATGTCCGTTCCCACCAAAGATGTCCTCCCTTCTTATCCTGGAGTTATACTTCGGCCATTATTCATATGTCTTGTCGGTGAGCTCATAGAAATATTATTTGGTGGCGTCGTCCTTTTTTTCGTAGGGGTATGGGTGCATATTATTGGATTGCCATAAGATGTTCGCTCACGTGTCGGAAGCTCAAGCCTAAGTCTGTCAGTCATTGTGTTACCGGGGAACACCACTGGGAGGTAAAGCAAGCACTTCGCTGTGAACTTGATTATAGCGCTGTTGGACCAATCCAAGTTATAGGACACTCAGCAGTTTCTCGATCAATCACCACACAAGTCGACCACTATGAACCATAAAAGTGAAGACAGGACGCTAGCTTGCGGACAATCAATGTTTACCCCCGTCTTATCAAAACTAGTGATTTGTCTACTCCGTATTCTAAATGTCGACGAAAATTTCCAGAGCATATTCCTTTTTGTAGAGTGTGACCTCAATTCTGTCTATCAGATTTTGAAGCGCATTCTCGCAGGATCTCTAGGTTTAGTAAGTTTGTTGCGTCTTAGACAGAGGATGCATTTGCAAAGCAGTTTTGAGCACATACTACTCGATAGTTCTCTGCAAGCTCTTCAATGCGAAAGAGATCAGATTGATAGATCTGAATCTCATGGCGAGCGTGTAGTTCGCTAGGATTTCGTTATATATGCCAGTGCTAAACTGGTATTTACCTTCTTGTAGCATAACTGGATATATTCCATCGAAGCCAGCAGAAAAAGGCTTCGTTAACATGCAGAAACTGGTTGTGAGATGACTAGGTTAACTGGGAAATGAGTTCTAAGCATGAGACGGAAAGTCACATACTTCAGTGGTTAATAAGGAAGGAAGTGTCACAAAAAGCAGGTGAAAATACGATTAACGTGTCTGAGGGTGGCCCGACTCGTTCGAGTTTTAGTGTTAGTTAAGAACTGCATCATACTCTTATCTATGTATTCAAATTGATATATCACTATTTCATGGCAAAAATGGCAGTATGAATACAATAAATAATTACTATAGCCAAAAAAATTGTTAATCAAGTCAATCGTTATTTTAATTTCTCCTTTACATTTGTACAGATCATTGTATTGCAGTAAGTTTGTCACTCTTAAGTTGACCTAAAATGAGTAAAAGATATCTGCAAAACATTTCACAATTGCCAAATTTATAGCAACCTTCAATGTCAACCATCAACATTGTTTTCTTCAATTTATTATTCAGCTTATGTCACAGGATCTGCTGCAGAATCAGCATCCCTTTGTCCCGTCAGTAATCATTCAAGTTTTATTTTAATTATTTACAGAACATTTATTCTGAATAAAACAATAAAATCGCGCGCGCACAAAACTTTTTCGTCACATTATCGCGCGAAAAATGTATTTAAATAATGTCTCATCCGAGACTTATATCCAAAAGCATTTGTATTTAGGTGTATGTGCACTCGTATCTGTATCTGTGTGCGCTGACTTACTAATAAAACACGCAAGTAGCAACGCGAATAAATTTTCAGAGAGGAAGCTAACGACCCATGTCGCATTAATAATTCAAAACAACGTTTAATAATTTAATGTCAGCACATTTGACAAGCACTTAATATTCGCCATACATAAATAAATACGGCCATTAACTCCTGGGAGAGAAGTTGCACGGAGTATCTCCAAAAATCGACGACGAAAAAATAACAGCAAACCAACGAGAACAGAAAAAAAAAATTAAAACGAGAAAGTACCAAGATCTACATAGACACTAAGAAGAGGTCCTTTCTTTTATTTGCCCGCCGGGCGGTTGTAGTTGTTGTTTGTTGTTTTTTTTTTTTTAGTTTTTAGAAAACACAAGTACTTACGTTACATTTCCTTCCTCGTCCTGTTTGTCTGATGATAGTACTGCCGCCTTCGTCGGTCGGTTTTCCCTACATAAATACGAATGTACATAGCTGCTGCTTTCGTCCTGGGAGAAGACATTTCACATCGAATGAATTTTCAAAGAAACTACCACGAGTACTATCACTGGGTAAAATCCTTAAGTTCCGTTCGCACTAGCCAGTCTAGCTAATGTTTGCTGCCATTACACTTGAGGAACGATGACGGCGTCGAAGAGAATGGTGACGATGGCAGCGATGGCGATACCGACGAGAATAGAGAAGCTGGATAAAGTTACTTCTCGGTTATTTATGAGTGCTCCCTAAAGCAGCAAAACATTCTGGATGGAGTAGCAGCAAATGAATTTGCTCCAACAACTAAGAAGACAATACCGACCCCGTCTCTGACTCCGATTTCACATTCAACAACGGCAACTACGACGATGAAAATGAGGTTGAGGATGAGGACGATGACGAGGAAATAAGAACGGACCTAGCTAATTACCAAGTTCAACTTTATGGGGTAATGTTGCAGACATAGATGGGGCCAGCCAGTAAACCTAGACCAAGGATGACGATACCAAGTGACTACGACAAAGACGAAGGAGATAACCAGAGTTAGATAAGCAATGTTTATGAGACGCATGAGTCAATGTTGATAGCTGTACTTGTACAAGTATGTGTGAGTAAAGTGCCCATAGAAGTTATTTCTTTTCCTTCGTTTTTCTGAATTTGTCTTTTTCATCAAATGTTGATATAATTTTGGTTCTGTCTAGCATTAGTTGGACACAGGGAGATCAATAATTTTCATTAAAACTGACTATCCACTAGAGGTACAAAATGAAACCAGCAAAGGATACTTAATTGGTCTTGTCCAACGAAGACATTAAAAGGAGTTAATTATGACGGTGATGTAGATGTAAGGATGTTCTTGTATTCCGTTTGTTATATCTTTTAAAGCTAGTCAAGTGTAACCTCCTTTGTATTTGAAGATTCTTCTCTTCTTCAAACGTCAAGGTAAAGTTTGAGCTGAATAAATTAAAGTCTGAAACATTGATAATATGGACATGTACTCTTATCGTAGAACGAGGGATTGAAATACGATTAGTTAGTTTTGTAGAAGAACGGTAGTATTTTCGTTGAATAGCTTATTTCGCACTGAGTAGACGATGTTGAGAAAGTGCTCTGCGCACTCAGCCAGAAGACGCCGTTGTCGATGAAACGTGTCATAAATAGTCGGCTTCACTGGAATACAAATGCGAGAAATGTCGAGACTGTGCTTCAAAATCGGAAGGACGAAATTGAAGGCGCACGAGACAGGAAGCGATACGCGCTAAGCATTTTCACCGACATTGAGCACGCATTCGACGAGGCAACTTTTGACGGTTTATGAAACTCGGCTAGACATTATGGCATAGAAGAAACACAAGTTTTGTGGTAGGATCGGGTTCGCAGATGTAAATTGCGGTCAGTATTGCAGTCCGAGGTAGTCTATAAATTGTTTAGAACTCTCAATTTTCGTTTGATCTTTGAACTTTATCTTGACTGCTGGGGGTCTTTTCTTACCGCGCTTGGTTCTATCTTGGACAAGCTGATAAATTCTGATATGTGTTCCCGTCATGGGCTTACTTTCAAAGCCATTTTCTGTTTTAAAAAATGTCTTTGATACAACAGTCATCAGAGTTATAGTCTTATGAACATGCCATGACAGCAGAGCTTCTGTAGTCCGAAAGTATGAAATTGACCTTACCATGGTTGCGGTCAAAATCTAAGCCTGGAAAGGATCTAGTCGGGTATGAAGGAATGGCTCCAAAATTGTTTAAGAATATAATGCTGTCGTATTTTTGGAGAAAGACAATGCTAGATTTCACTCCACTTCCAAGAAAACTCATGTCTGTGTTTCAAGCTGAAATATACGCAGTACTATATTTTAAAGAATAGGTAGATGGGAAGAACTAACTGCGTGTGAAGCGATAGTGATGTTTCGCGTAAGTCTTTGTTGATTCCTCTAAATACTTTCAAGCTATTTTGGGAATGTAGGCATACAACTTGGCAAGAAAAATAATTAACACTGTACAACACTTCGCCTTGTATAAAAGTCTGCTCACGTTGTGAGTATCACCTCGAGTAAAGGTGCTTGAACGTCTCCCCCGTTTGTATTAACCATTCAAGATACTGGAAAATTACACCGATATGTGACCACCACTCCCTAGAATGTTGGAACGATCACTACTTCAAAGAAAAGGCTTTGGAGGTAAAAGATATTTTTTTGTTTTTAAGTGGTAAAGCACTTTTTTTTAAGTCGTAATACGAATTGTAATTGAGCCTGACTCTTAATTATTGTTAGTTTTTAAGTCCTAGTTTTTAAGTTAGTTTAAGTTTGTATTAAGCCAAATAAATGGGGGCTTCAGCCCCCATAAAAATATGTTGACGCAATGTTGGCGTATGTGGTACGGAATTTATTCACAATATGGCTTAGTTGCCTGATCACTTACTTACTTGGCGCTACAATTCCGGGTGAACTTTTTCCCCAAAAAATAAGCCCTTCCAGTTAGTCTGGTCTTTAGCTAATTGCCTCTTCAAGTCGGTTGAGATCTCTCTCTATGGCGTTGTCCCTTCGGTTTAGATTCGAAGACTCTACGATTGGCAAAAGTGATTCTCCGATTCTACTGAGCTGTTATTTGTATATTTATAGCACAGTCAAGGTAGATAAAGTCACTTATTACCTCGATATTATAGCTGTCAAATGTTATAGCTTGTCGGTGTCCAATTCGCCGAAGTTGCGTGTTCCTTCTTGTTGCCAGAAAGTACTTGGTTTTGCCCACACTTACCGCTGAACTCATCTTGGCAGCTTCCGTTTCAATAGTAGCGAATGCGCGGGTCACAGCTGATGTTAAAGAGGTCACATGATATCGCGTCACCATACCTACAACCTTTTTAGACATCAAAGGTCTCGGTTAAGTCGTTACCGATTTTGACGGAGCACCGAGCGTTTTCAATCGTCATTCTGCACAAAGGCATGGTTGTGACACTGATGTCAAAGCTACAATAGATACGGCTCTATATAGTTCATCTCTATAAATGCTATCTTATACGGCTTTAAATTCGATGAGAAGATGGTAGATATCGAAGGCTCTGCCGGAGTGTGAAGATTTGATCGATTGTGGATTTTCCTGGCCTAGAACTATACTGATCAGGACCCATCAGGACGAAGGGTTTCAGACCTTCACACAATACGGCAGATTAGATCTTGTGTGAGATATTGAGGACACTTTCACCTCCATAGTGGTGTCAGATGAGACTGTCTCCTTATTTGTAAAACGGGCAAACGATACTGAGATTCCATTCATCAGGCATACACTCTTCTGACAATATCTGTGAAATAACTTGGTGAACGCTCTCCATAAAGTTATTTCCATTAGCTTTGGATACCTCAGCCGATAAGCATTCTGGTTCAGCTGCTTGACTGAACATTAGTGTTGAATGTTGTTATCCTTAATTCATTTCGGTCAGGTGGGCGGGAATTTTGGCTATCATCGTCAAAGTTGAATGGTCTATTCAGCTTGACGGCGGGATTTTGTGATTCTAACCTATTGTTACTCTACAATTGTACAAGGTTTCCTACTTCATGTCGGAACGTGTCTTTTTGTCTTGACTCGTTCATTTGACATATTGTTAGAACTTTAGCACGTTGTTCCTGGAGTGCAGACTCTCAATATCATCGATAGGAGAATTGTTGTGCTCATTTTTCTTCTTCTGGAGAAGCCGATATTTTTCCCGTCTCCTCTGCTCGTAGAGTCACGACCTTCTCTCGTTCTTCGTTGTAGCGCCGCTTTGTACATTTATTGTTCAGCTGCTTGTGCTTGCTGGCATTCTTCATCACACCAAGGATTTCTTGGTATTGGTGGGATGAAATACAGCCCATTAGCAGCTTTGTCACTGGTCTTCGGTACTAGATGCTGGCGGCATAGGAGTTGTTGACAGATTTCGGCGTACGCGTTCGGCGAAGATTCAGGCGTTTTCTATATCTCCTCACAACAGTCTTTGTTGTGGCGCTTGGGAAAACTGCATTCGCACTTCGTCTGGAACAAGGTGGTGATCCGAGGCAATGTTAGCTGCGCGGAACGTTCGGGCCTCCAGAATACTGAGGGCATGCCTTACGTCTATCGCAATATGATCAATTTAGCTGTATTGGCATAAGACGAGCGCTTACGTGTCGGAAGCGCAGGGCTTCTTGCCCAAGTCTGTCACATATGCCAAATCTACATCCAAGTAAAACTGATTCTTTTTCTATAGGAATCACAATAGTATGTGTCTCAGTTATTCATCCCCCGGCACTTCCTGGATGTCGGTGATATCAGACTCTGCTAATTACTTGGCTGCACGTGGCCTGGCAAGGGCCGGAACATTCCACGTACAGATCCGAAGGTCATTTTCCGTTAAACTTCCGCAAGCGTCATCGACAATGAATCGATTTTTAACCGAGGCCATTAGTTGGTTCGTCGCACCTTTTTAATCTTTTTCGTATAGGGTTATGAGCCGTTGACGTCACCGGCCAGTATTATGCTACTACCCAAGCATTCCAGTGCCATTTTAGCTTGCATGAGTATGTTTTTACTTGATTGAGGGTTTGCTCATGCAGCTACCAGGACCACCACTGGGCGGTAAAGCAGGCACTTTGCCACGAACTAGATTGCTGCGCTGCTGGCCCCATTCAAATTATATGTAAGAGAGTCAGCACTTTCCTCATCGATCGCCACGAAAATCCCTGATCGGGAGGCTTGATTATAAGCACCAATAAATCATATAATCTTCTATATTGTCTGTGAATTGAAGACTGATCATCAATCTACTTTTGAATAATGTGAAAGCGCTCTTCTAATGTAAGTCTACTCGCGATGATTTGAAATTCGGTAGGCCAATCCATTCAAATCTTCGGACGTATTGTTGGGTTATAGGACTGAGTGTAAGCTAATTACAATACCATACATTGAGAGAACATAATTTGTCAAAGTGTTGGCACTCTTTTTATAACTTAAACTCACTCGCCATTAAAAAGAGCTTGAATTTTCGGTTATTCTTAAAATCTCTCACAAGATAATTACTAAAATTCCTTTATTTGAAAATCATTCACTAACAGACGTTGCGCTATGAATAGCTCCTTTCGCCTGATCAAATTTGAATCAGCAGAAAAATGAATGGAAAAGCGATTAGGAGTAACAAAAAAAAAGTCATCCGATTAATGGAATTTGTAATTCTTAATATTCCCCCCGTTCAACACCATCAAATACAATATCTGATGAATATTCTTAATATCCTCCCTTATTTTTAAAAAAAGGAATAGAAAAGAAAATAACATCTCTTAAGAGCAGTAGAAATAAATTGGACGCCTTTATTCTATGAGAAATGAAAAATACAAAAAAAAGAAACAGAAATGAAATTTCCTAAGTTAAAGCCGTCAAACGCATTCATCGTTCAATTAGGCTCTAGACGATAGACTGACTTGACTGTGTTGATGAATATCCCTCCGGTATTTCTATGAGTTGGGTTTATTAAATCAATTTTTTGTTCGTTAAAAAATAAAACGATTTACATATTTCATTCTCTTTTTATTTTGCTTTAAAAAATACAAAAAAAAAAACGAAAAAAAATACGACAAGGACTCTACAATGTATCCTAAATGTAAGCTGAATTGGGAAGCCTTTGAATAGGCATCATCATGGATAATGTAATTTTGAATGAACATTGATGTGGTGTTTTTTGTGAATTTTATAAAGTCGAGTACTGAAATACAATTATTGTCTTATTATAGCAGATAAAATAACTCATAATAACAAATTTTTTTGCCAGATGCAGACGGTAGCTTAATGTACGGGCACGCAGAAAGAAGTACGAGCAGGGCTTTGACTTACATAAATGGTACTAAACACGTTCACCTCTTCTTGTATTAAGCATCAGACGCCTCCCCAACAGCTTATTCCACATTTAATTTTGGAATAGAATATGCCAAAATGTGCTCATTCTAACGTTGTCGGAGAATTTTTTAAGGACATAAGGGCTCCGAATATAAGAAGGCAGATTGCCTGCTTTCAGATTTATGTATAATGTGAATGGAAGAACTCAATCATTGATTTTCGGATTTTAGAAATCCGCCGCTTTTTGAATTTTGAAGCAATTAATGCTACAATTCACAAACTCATCATATAGTATTCCTGCATTTTGTACTGAAAGCAATTATGAATACTGAAGTGGATTGCAGCATCGCGAATCTCTAGCAACCATAAGCTGAAAAACATTGATTTCGTTTTGGTGATCACTGTTACCTTGTGCTTGGCAAACCAGGTTCTTAGTAGGTGGACATCAAAGCTAATCTCAGCCACCAGGCTAATAGGACTAGCTAAGTTATATTACATATCGATATCACCAGCTGTTTGCACAATTTGTTCTGGCAATGTTCTAATTTCAAATTGTTTTTGGTTAGCGACTCCAAGTACAACTTCTGTCAATTTTTTGTCGGTCTCTCACGTATTTCTAAATAGACTCACAAAAACTCTCTAAACACAACCAAAGGGCATTAAAAATCAGAAAAAAACCGGTCCAAGAACAGATCGTTGAGGCACTTCGCACAAAGCACCCCAGTGTCACTGAGGAGGTCCCTACCTAACTTTTTGTGTTCTGAAACCCAACAGAATGTAACTTGCTAATAAGAATATCGAGCTTATTATTATTATCATCGAAAACGCTAAGCGGCATAAGGCCAGTCGTTCATAGACCTCGATAGAGGACAGATGTGTTTCGGCTTCTTTGCAAGTGATATAATAATTAAAAAAAACAATTAAAAACTTTTTGGCCAAGTGCTTCGGTGGCGCAATAATAGTGGTGTCCGACCGACAAAACAGGGGTCGTGGGTTCGATTCCCGAAACAGTTGCATCTTTTTATTTTTAAAAGTAAACAAAACAAAAAAAAAAACAATAAAGTTAATTGGTGGTAAAGTGTTGTCTATCACGTGATGGATTGTGAAGAGCGGTCCGCTATGCCTATAGCGGGACCTGCTGAAGTGTCAGGTGAGGCGTCGAGTGGTTCGAGCCAAACGCCGAAAACAAAGAGAAGGAGGAAGCTTCCAACTTCCAACTTGATAAAACGACCCACCCTATCAACGGTAAACAACTTCGCTTCATTGGCAGCAAGCGAATCTGATGATGAAGAGGAAGAAATGAAGGCCATAAGTAGCAGCATCAAAATGCTACAACAAAGAGTGCTGGCCATAAAAGAAAGGCAAATGACAAGAAGGAAGAGGGAAGAGCAGGAGCAATCCCAACAACAGCAGCTTGCTCAAAAGCAGACACAACAACAACAGTCACAACACCGGCAACAGCTAAAACAGCAGCAGCCACAAAAACGGCAACAGCAAAAACAGCAGCAGCAGCAGAAACAACAACAGCAGCAGCAGCAACAACAACAACAACAACAACAACAACAAAAACAACAACAACAACAACAGCAGCAGCAGCAGCAGCAGAAGAAGAAGGAGAAGGTGCCTCCTATCAACACCTATAAACTAGAGGTAAATGCTACCAAGGACCTGTGCAGGCTGGTCATTGGTAATAACTTTAATATTAAGAGATTGGGGAATGATCGCCATGCCATCCACTGTAATACAGTGGAGGGCTACGCGAAAGTTAAAGAGCTCCTAAAGGAAACGACGACGGAGCACTACTCATTCACACCGAAGTGTGAAAAGCGGCAATCGATGCTGCTGAAGGGGTTGGAACCGTCTTCTGATCCTGAGGAGATCCTGGCACTGCTCAAAGAGAAGGAGTGCGAAGGACTCAAGTTTGTGGGGGTCAAGCCATTTACCACAGCTAGAGCCAGGCGGGAGAAACGGAGTCTGCCGTTCTTCCTGGTGCAGCTCAGTCCCGAAAGCCGTCTGGATAGTCTAAGGAGTATCAATGTTCTAGACTACCAGGTGGTTCACTGGGAAAAATTAAAAAGGAGCGAAGGCGTTATACAATGCGTTCGCTGCCAGAGGTTCGGACACGCCGCGTCGAACTGCCAAATGCAGCCTCGATGCGTGAAGTGCGCAAAGAACCACAGTTCCGAGGAGTGTGCTCTGGGTAGGGACGGAGTATCCGATAGGGCGCAACTCTCGTGCGTGTTATGTGGGAACGTGGGACACACCGCAAACTATCGGGGTTGTCCTAAGTTTGCTGACATCAAAAAAGCAAAACTGACTCGACAGCAGAAGGTGGAGGTCAAACGTTCACCTGTGAGGTTTCAAACACCAGCCGTCACGCCCCAAATTTCCTACGCCCAAATGGCGGCAGGTACGGGGGCTACGGTACAGCAAGCGACTGTTGCTTCTCCGGCGCCAATGCCGAGAACAACGGAAGCTGCACCTAACATGCTGGCCATCTTGCTCGCAATCCAAGGGCAGATGGCTCAGCTGCAAAAGCAGGTGCAAGAACAGGCCAAGCGGGTGGACCAGATCTACGCGCTGCTGCCGGGCCTAACGCAACACATGTCGTAATGGGTACGCACATGGTGGAGCAAACTTTGAAGGTCCTTGCGGTGAATGTTAATTCACTGATTAGGATCGAACGAAGAGCCGCGATGTTTAAATTACTACAAGACCAAACTCCTGATGTGCTTTTCGCTAGCGAAACCAAGCTAACCGATAAGCACAAACTGGAGTACAATAATTATATTGTTAGAAGGAGAAACAGGCCCGGATCCGAACGTGGAGGCGGTATCGCGATCTTCATTAAACAAGGTATAAAATTTCACAGAGTGTACAAGGGAGTGTTGCGTAGGTTCCGGGTGTTGGAGGCAGTCGTCATTTACATCCCGCTCCGCAGTGGAAAGCGGCTGTACTTGGCCTCTGTTTATGCACCTGAAACTTCACAATCCACTTTATTTATTACAGAGCTTGATATGCTTTTTCGACTTCTGAGGCTGGAATCGGGGGAGAATTATTTTGTAATCGGCGGGGATTTCAACGCTAAACACAGAGATTGGGGAAATAATTTGCCAAATACTAGAGGGAACCTACTACTCGATTGGTGGGGTCAGCACGATGTCATGTACAGACTCGGTCTTAAAGCGACGGATAACCCGTCGTTTCCCAGAGGCGGGTCTTATTTGGATCTACTGCTGTACGACGAACGTATACGACTGACAGGTACGAATTTACAAACGCTAAACTGTCTGCGCACATTCGTGTATGACAGTGACCATTGCGGTTTTAGCACCGAAATTACAGTTCCCAACGAAATTGCGGAATTGGAGGAGTTTGTCCAAAGATATTCTTACAACTACAGTAAGACTCGATGGACACGTTTCTCCGCAACCATGACACGTGCGCTCTCCTCGAATACGCTCCACCCACCGTCCAATAGGAATTTGTCAAACGAGGAGATCGACAATTACCTAAAACAGATGGACGAGACAATTAAACAAACTATGGACGTTACAATACCGCGATATCGACATACGACTAACGAAGACCTGTTCCGCAATCCTACTATTGATGCACTGCACCGACAGAAAAGTAGACTTCTGACAAGACTCAAAAACTTGTACAGACAGTTTACTGACAGACAAGACCCGGAGATTAGGACACTGAAGGCGTCGATTAAAAATATTCAAACGTTAATAAAAGAGAATTACAGAATTTCTGTAAGTTCATATTGGAACAACAGGGTTCGGGCTGTAAACACCAGCAACCCGAATATGTTCCCTCAAATAAACAAACTATTTCGGAGAAAAAATCAAAACGACCTTCAGTGTCTTAAAATAGCGCGGACAATAGACAACGAACGTTTACTGACAATAGCAGGTATTGATCCAAATGAGGCCGCTGATGATGACGACTTCTTTGTGATCGAGGATCCACAGGAGAAGGTTGAAGCCATAGGGGCGACTTTCCAGGAAATATACAAGGCCACTGATACCATTGGACCTAATTATGACCTGGACAATCGCGTCTTGGTGCACGACTTCTTCATTCGAAATGAAGTAGAGAACTGGCGATCCGAGGGCTCTGGTTTTACTCGGTTCAGCGAAGAAAATATGGCAAACAATGTCATTACCAGAGAGGGTGACCTACCCCCGTTCATTTCGAAGGAAGAGCTCCATGAGATCTTCGACACAATCAGGGCTAAGAAATCAGTATGGACCGATGGTATTCCGAACATCGTGCTTCGACATCTTCCTCTAGAAGCGGTGGACATTTACACCACCCTGTTTAATAATGCAATGAATAATGCACATTATCCAGCGCATTGGAAAACGGCGGTGGTGCAACCTATCCCCAAAAAGGGAAAGGATATATCCAATCCAGCGAATCTCCGGTCGATAAGTCTCCTTCCGAATATCAGTAAGGTGTTTGAAAAAGTAATCAATAGAGCTCTCTCTAGGTGGGTTGAGGACAAACATATAGTTCCGGATAATCAATTCGGTTTTAAGGCGGGACATGATATCTCACATGCCGCGTCTAAACTGGTGTCCGATATCCAATGGAATAAAGGCAAAAACCAATGTACTGGTGCCTGCCTTGTTGACTTGGAGAAGGCCTTCGACACCGTATGGTTAGAGGGTCTTTTCTATAAGCTGACTAGGCTGGGGATCAGTAAACCACTCTTGTACATTCTGTTTAATATGCTAACGAACAAACAGTTCATCGTGAAAAATGGCGATGTGACTTCTGTTGGAATATTTCAAATTAAAAATGGTCTTCAGCAAGGCGCGGTCAATTCGCCGATCCTATTCAACATTTATACAAGCGACTTGATAGGTTCACTTCCCCATACTATTGCGTACGCAGACGATTTGATAGCGTACAGAACAGGTACAAAAATCGAGGTCATTAATACTCTCTTGCAGCGTGATTTCGATAAGATAAGACGATTTTGCGATGACTGGAAGTTGAAAATCAACTTTCGGAAGTCGGAAACCATTCTCTTTAGGACGCCGTTGTCTAGAGCCTCTAGGGATACCAGAAAAAATTGGCGAAAGTTCTCTATCATTGGACAACACGGACAGCCTCTTGCCTGTCGAAATGTAGTCAGATACCTTGGGATCTGGCTAGATCAGTTTCTGTATTTTGACAAAAATGTAGATGCTGCTCTGGCCAGAGCCAAAGGCGCTTTTGCCCTTACAAAGAGACTGTTTTATAGCAGCCAACTCGATGCGAGGGTAAAGGTAATCTGCTACATGGCCCTTATCAGACCCATGCTGGTATTTGGTTGTCCCGTGTGGTTCAATGTGCGAGCAAGCTTAATGGAAAAGATTCGGGTGTTTGAGAGGGCTTGCCTTAGGGCTTGCCTTCGCTTGTACAGAACACCAGAGTCGGAGTACAAAAAATTTTATCGTAATGAGGTCCTTTATAACAGGGCGAACCTAATACGAGTGGACAACTTCGTAATTAAGCTGACTCGAAGGCACATTGCAAGAGCAATGACCTCGACGAATAACCTGATATATGGGGCTTACTACCCCAACTACCTTTACCACGAGAGAGTGCGCTCTGACGGCTTCGTTCCACCGGAGGCATTCCTCTACCTAGATCAGATAGGGTTGATCCAGGATAGATCAGCGGTCCCGTTAATCTTCCATGTCGCTCGGAAAGCTGGGGACAGGCGACTCAACTACAACAGAGACGTCGCACACGGCAGTGTGGATCGTCTCAGGTTCAGTAGGGCGGTGGGGAATCGCGATAAGAGGGATGTCGTTCGGCAGCACCAGCATTTCTGGTAGTTGAATGATGGAGAAGATGTTACGTCGTCGTTTCCGTCAATTACAGACCAGCCTCACTAATGAGGCAGAGCTGACCAGTCTATTTGTTCTGTAAATAGCGATGGCCAGCTTGCATAGGTTTAGGTTAGCATTTAAGGAATACATATATATATTAGTATATATATAGGGGTATATACTAGTATATGTATGTATTGTGTATAATGTCTATATGTGTGTATTGTGTAGATAGGTTAGGTAGACTAAGGTTTATTTTAAGTTAGATATTAAGTTTTTATAAGAAATAAAAAATTATGTCCATATGCTAAGTTTTTTGTTAAATTTTTTCTTAGCCTTAAGCATAGAAAATAAGTATTAATAAATAAAATGTAATCAAAGTCGAAAGACATATATATAAGAGTTTAGAGTAGCTTAGAGTGCCTGTGTGGGGCCAGTAAGTTAGTATAAGTTTGTTAAGTAATTTTAAGCTAGCATTTAAGCATTTTTTGTTAGTATGTAAGAGTTAATGATTTAGAAAATAAAAATGCGTTTAAAACTAAACTATAATCTGCGGCATAAGGCCAAATTATTTTGAGACCAAATACGTATTATGATATAGGCGCCTGCCAGACATACTCGTATTTCGATTAACTTTAAAATTGAGATAAGAATAACACTGTTATGTGCGAAGCGAGCGAAGTGAGCCATCCACCCCATAGACTCGCTCGCTCTCGTCGACTCATATGCCGGACGATCTTCGGCCTCATATGCAGGTGCTCGAGGTGCCGCTACGCGTGAACTACAGTAGTCTACGGTATAATTTCAACTGAGCCTATAGTCATCACGTCACCGGGAATTTCAACTTATATATAAATTAATTAATTCCAATATTAGGAAACTCCTTTACTCATTTCTGTCTTTCTTTTGCCCATGAGAACAACGAGTGCAATCGAAGGATTTAAGCGGAAAGCTTGAAAAGCAAGGGAATTTCTTCAAATTTCTTGATGTCTTGTAGGACGAAGATCGAATCAAATCGATAGAACTTTCGACATTTTTGAACGTCCAAAGAAGAAAATTAAAGACAAACATTCCCAAATGGAGACAATTTTAGACAATTTGAACAAAAAAATCATTTCAATTAACGACTTCCTCAGCCAGATGACGAAAAACCTGCTAACTAAACAATCCGTTAAATAAGAGCAATATCATAAGAACGAAGAAGTTGAAGATCAGGATAATATTCGGACAACCAACAAAATTTCGCCAGCGAAGAGCCGATTGTTTGTGTTGTTTGCTGCGAAAATACTCGCATCATTCTCCTGCAGCCGTGCAACCATTTTAAATTATGTTTACTTTCACAAAGCGATATAAAATTTTAAAATTTGACCTTATGCCGCTTGGCGTTATGTCACGGCACCCTTTATTGTTTTTCAAAATATTCTCCATGGAGATCAATACCTCGTTACCGAACGAGGTAACTCCAAACTATGCATTTTAAACTCATCAACCGCTTCTTCGGGAGTCCAAAAACTTTGACGTCGCAATTTATTTTTGATGTGCGGGCATAAAAAGAAGTCATTGGGTGCCTAGTCAGGGTTGTATGGCGGATGACCCATCAATTCGATGCTTTGAGTGCTCACAAAGTCACTTGTTTGAGCCGACCTGTGAGAGTTCGCATTGTCGTGGTGGAGAATGACACGCGTTCTGCGGTTGCTTTTCGTTAATTCTCCAATGACTACTGGTAAACAAATGATGTGCCATTCCAAATTGACCTAATTGTTGCTCTAACAGAACAATGGCGATATAACTGCTTTTTCCGAAGAAACTGGCGACCATTTACTTCAGTCGACTGCTGTTTCGCTTCAAGCTCATATGTATATGGTAGATGGATGCCTGTCGCGATCTCGTAGATGTCCTTTCATGCACCGCGATTAAATTTTATCAACTTTTCTTTGTACCAATCTACTCGAGTCTTTTTAAGCGACTGTTAAATTATACGGTATCCAGCGCGAATAAATCCTTTTAATGGGCAAATGTTCATGCAATGTTAAGCATGTGCAAGTGGAACTAATGTCCAACCATGGCACAATTTCAAAATAAGTCACATGACGATCTTGCAATATCAGTTCCCGCACAGCATCGACATTTTCACGAAATTCGTCGTGGAGCGAGCGACGACCACGATTGAATTTCAAAAACTAGCCATAAATGAAAAATGGCCCGGGATGGTGCTTCATCTCAAAAAGTCGATGCGAGTTGATCGGTACACTGTTGTTGAATTAATCCACGTCGAATACAACAAAAAATCATCGCACGAAAATGTTTACGACTTACAATGATTACATGTCTTAGCTGAGATATATTTTACAAGTCTCTGTAAAACTCGCAAATAGTACTCGTATGATAAAATGTTCTTAGCACATGTTATTAGAAACGTCTAACTTACGAAGCTGATGACAGATTTGGCTTTTCTAAGTCGGTATTTGTATATTTCAAAACCTTAAGTAGCGTGGTAATGTCAACGTACAGACTAACGTAACACTTATGTTGTGCTGATGGTGCATTGTGATGAAACAAAATCACTTTTTGTTGTCTTTTTTAACCGCATGTCCATGTATAAGCGAAGCCTTATGGACTACTTCCTCTCCGGCATTTGACATTCTGTTGCAATTGACACCCCTCGACAATTTCAGCAGACAAGTTGCTGCGACTGCAGCTATTCACAGCCAATACACAGTGGACAAATAATTTATTTTTCCACGCTAATACTCTTAACATATTAGGAATCCTCACAGAGAACATCGATTACACCATACCTGAACTTTGGTTAGACAAAGACTTCCATGTAAACTTTCCCTCTAAATCCTTCTGGGAGGGAAATGCTTTCATGGAGGATACGTCACAGATGTATCTAAAATCGATAGCGGGGTAGCAGTGTTTTCTCAGATAAATTAAATCCAAGCCTCTCTTCCCGTTTCCCAAATCACTGTAACGTGTTCCAGGCGGAAATTTTGGCGATTAAAGAAGTTTTATCCTGGCTGAAGAAAAACGTGACATTTGCAAAGGATATTCGCATTTTTTCGGATTGTCAGCTATCAAGTCCCTGGAGTCGGTCTCACTAAATGCGAAAACCGCCCTTGAATGCCGATCATTTCTTATGGAGATGGCAGAGCAGTTCAACCTTCACCTTTGCTGGGTGCCGGGGCCACAGAGACATTCCACGGAACTGTAGGGCCGACAAACTCGCCAAAATTAGAACCACTCTTCCTATCTCACCGGAAAATGGTAGCATAGGTATACCAATCGCTACATGCAAATTAATATTAAAACTGGATGCCAATAAAAAAACAGACCTTAGATGGACTGTTGGACCAACATGGCTAGCGACTTAACAGATCTGCCCAAAGCTAGATTCGAATCGCTCTAAGAGTCTGATCCTTCTAAATAGTAAACATCTCAGCCCCATCATAGGTGTTATCACTTCACACTGTTCATAGGCAAGCACGTACGACTTGCCGCCTTTAAAAATAATTTCTGTAGAAGCTGCATGAACGAGGAGGGAGAGGAGACAATCCTCCACCTTCTATGTACATGTCCAACTCTCTCCCAGAGAAGAAAACTTCACTTAGGAGCTTTCTTCTACAACGACTTATGCGATCTAAAAAAAATATATACGTCTCCTACGCTGCATCTTTGGTGTTTCCAACTGCCACTCTTACCTACCCTTCCCCGACCCTTCATTCAGTTCAGATTGATCACATTTTCCTATCTTCCAATGACGCAGTTTGATGGTAACTACATTAACAGCTAGGGCCATCTATGTGCAAATTCCGAGTTCATATTTACAGACCTGGTACTTTGTCTCCATAAAATAATTTTTCTATATTTCCTGTGGTTAGCAGGGTGTCTCAATTCTGAACTTTCTTAGTTACTGCTCATCGGTTCTTGGTGTAGAAGGTTCGTGTGTATTATTTTTTATTCTTTGCTTACCCGCTGAAGACGCTGAACTATCAAGTCAGCTATTCTTTTACCGATCCAGATTTAAACGGCCACGTCGGAAAATCGAACTAGAAATACGAAAACGGCCAGAGATTATACACAAAATTCATGCAAACCAAACCGTCTTATTATTCTAAATACACTATTTGTTAAGCAAGAATGGCAATTGACTTATACTTCAGCGGTGGACAAAAAACGCAAAGACAATAGATTATTGTCTAAGGTGGAATTAAGATAAACGACGAATAAATGATTCTAAAGTGATCTGAGGCAAATCACTAGCAACTCGGCACAGGCTGTTGCTGAAAGAATTTTTCAAGAAAATTCGAACGAAACCCGCCATAAATATTATAGAAAGAGTAAACTGACCCAATTTAAAGAAGGAAAGAGGCCAGTTCTGGGTGCCAAACTTCCGAGAATGGTTCCAGTGTGCCACAAATCAAGTTGAAGACCTAAACGCACAAGATATGTAGAAAATTTTTTGGAGAAAAACCCTTTGAAGCGTGGAGCGGGAATAGCGAAACCAATAAAGCGCGTCTGGAGTTAGACTATGAACGTTGCAAAAAAGAGATGAAACATGTGGTAACAAGAGTTTGCCTGATAGCGGTAGAAGCATTGTATCGGGAATTAAAGAAAGTACCTTCATAACCTATAAGCAGGGGATAAGCGGTAGAAGAAGTGCAGCGCCGAGGGACAGGTATACAATCTAACGTTTTTATGATTGCGGCACAACGAAGAAAAAACTCGTAAATCATTCAAATGCCGAAATATGAACCTATATTGAAGACGAGAGGGGAGACCTGTTAAATTGGCACAAATGGGAAGAGTAGTACCGGTGCGGTACTAAGGACTGAAACGAATAAAATTTGGAAACTTCAAATTAAAAAAACAAAATATTTTCATAATTCATGTAAATTTTTTTTATTTGCTTTAAAACTCTGTTTTTATTAAATTCATTCACAATTAAAAAAATAAAAAAAAATGTTTGGATTCCCATTCTTTCCTCAACTTCTTTCTAATGTCCTTCATAAAGTTGGTGACAGTTACATCCGAGATCTTTTTGGACGCTCTTTTCCTTTTAGCACTAGAATCGTTTACGTCCTTTGCGCACTGCTCACTTTTCCTCAATTTAGCTTTGATCAAAGCCCAATGCCTTTCAATGAGACTGCACTGTGGAACATTGGGTGGATTCATGTCTTTTGGGACAAAGTCGACATTTTTAGCAACAAGAAAGCTCAACGTCGCATGAGCATAGTGAGCTGAAGCTAAATCTGGCCAAAATAATGTTGAACCCTCGTGTTTGTTTCAGAAAGGAATCAACCGTTTTTTAGGCACTCGTTGTACACTTCTCCATGAATTGTTCCCGTTGTAATAAACGATGAGCTTCTGTGTCCACATTGGCAAATGTCCTGCCAAACGAGATATTTTGACCCGAATTTTTCCATCCCAATTGATGTTGTTGATTGCGGAAGTATCTCAGCTTCAAACGAGTTGTAAAACTGCGCACCTGGAAGAGTAGTAAAGTCGGCTTTGACATAAGTTTCGTCATCGAAAACCAAGCACGCTGTCTTGCTGCCGATCAACTCGTATAGCTTTCGGACTCGTGTTTTTATGACTTTTTTTTGCTTTTCAGTAACTTTTGGTATTTTTTGTTTTTTTCGTGTTTTTAGACCATTGCGTTTTTTAGATCTTTGTACCATTGTTTGGTTGGTATTACATTTCCGAGCAACATCTCTGGGTGACATAGTCCAGTTATTTTCCTGTCCAAATTTGTATCATGTGCTCCACTTTTAGCTTCACTTTTCTATTTTCGCTTAACCGTCAACGTCTCCAAATATAATAAAAGAATCCACTGTACTGCCTGCTATGTTTAAATGTTTTGCGATGAAATGTTTTGGACGCGAAGTATTTTCGAGCCATTTGTCGCTGATCTTTTTACGGCGTTTCTCTTGACTCATATTTTATAAATATTTTAAACCGCACCGAACTAAAATCAATAACAAACTGAAACTAGAGAATATACAGGCTAATTTGGGTACAAAATGGGATTGCAATTTCTACGCATTGGAAGTATGGCCCGTATTAAAATTTACAGATTTTATTCGTTTCAGTACTTATTCCCTCGGCTATCGCACATGAAGACTAAATGGCAGATTTTACGGGAACGGAACTAAGCGAAACTATGAAAACCAAGAATTGATGCATGAAGCCGAACCCTTTAAAGTGTGGGCGACGTTTTGGAAATCTTGGGTTTAAATGCCTCGCGATCTTATTCAATAAATTGATGAGTGGCGATCGAATACCTAACTAGTGGAGGGGAGCTTTCTGGTTCCACTGTATAAAGCCACAGGTGACATTGGAAATCACAACAACTACCGATCGCTGAAACTAATGTCGCAAAACATGAAAATATATGATTGAGTTCTCGACAGCCGGCAACAGAATATTATTACACTCCATGACATTGAATGCGACGCTGAGCTTCAAAACCTACGTATTATATTATGATGAAGAACGGCCAAACCCAACTCCTGACATCTACTCATACATATTTAGAAGTAGTCGCGATGACGATGTCGCACATAGGATCAAAGCTTCTCTGTGAAACTTTAAAGGTCAGCCTTTTGCCAGAGATGAGAGCGACGAAAATGGAAATATTACGGATGTTGCGTTATCTTCTAAGAAGAACGCGCATTCGCAGAAGTCTTCAAATAGAGAAACAGACAGACTTACCAGATCATTTGCTTTTGCTGGGTTCAGAGAAAGTCATCGTGAAATCCGGTCCAAAAAAACAATAAAAGCGTAGCATACAGTGTCCTTACTTAAAGCTGGCAATGCTGAGCGCTTAACTGATTGAATAAAACTGTGAAACCCATGCATGCATTCTGCCATTTTCTCATCTATTGTATGTGCTTAACCTCATTATACATACATCAGCGTCAATATTTTGAATAAAATTTAATTTTATTAATTTAGCATATAATGTGTTTCAATTGAGTTGTATGAGTAAATATACAAGAAAGTGACGACGAGGACTGGAGTCTCCAACAGCAAAGTTCTGAGTACAGAACAAGAAAACACAAAGTAGGTGACTTTTATTTTACATTAAAAGATATATGAAGAAAACATAGCCGCCGTAGCGGCCAGTATCGAAGAAGATCCAGAAATGCCGATTCGGTGCCGATCACCTGGATTGGGCATGTCAACCTGGCTTATTTTACGGTTGAATTTAGGCCTACATCCGCTTATGCTGACGAAAGAATTGAAGCCGGAGGACCGGTTCGCTAATTGCGCCCTGGAAATGTTGGCCAGAGATCCGCATTTTGGCCAAGAAATTATTTGCTCGGACGAAGCCCATTTTTGACTCAGCAGCAATATCAACAAGTATTGGAGCGAACACAATCTACAAGTGTTCGGCCAAACATCAATGCATCTACAAAGATTGACTGTTTACTGCGGTTTATGGCATGGCGGCATCATCGGACTTTATTTCTTTCGAAATGAGGAAGGACACGCGGTTACCCTCAATGGTCTCAGATATAGAGGGATGTTAACCGGCTTTCTGTTATCAGAGCTCGACAATATCGATATATCCGAACTGTGATTTCAACAAGACGGCGCTACATGCCCCACAAGCGACGCAACGCTCGAAGTACTGAAGGAGAAATATGGCAATTGGGTTATCTCACGGCAAGTGTTCATCAATTGGCCGCCGCTATCACTCGATTTTTTTCTATGAAGCAACGTCAAGTCCTTAGTCTACGCTAACAAGCCAAATACTTTGAACGAGCTTGAGGCCAACATTCAACACGCTATTGCCGGCATAACACCGCACATATTGGACCGAGTCATCAAAAACTGGACCGACAGCTTGAAGCACTGCTAGCGAAGCCAAAGCAGCCATTTGAATGATGTGCTATTCCACACATAATGGCGTGAGCGTAGCTTCAAACTAGAGCCAGAATCAATTTATATCTCACTCCATTGTTGTTTTATTTAAAAAAAAACTTTCCTATCGTTCTTATTTGGACACCCTTTATAACATGGCTCAAATCGAACAGGTGATCGCCAGCATTTCGGAAGTACTTGTAGTGGGATTGCCGTGGACTGCAACACGCATTCATTTGATGATGCAAATGAAACGTTCGAACCATACTTGCATAGAGTAGAAAATTATCAGGGAAATCACGATCTTAAGGACAACTCACCAGAAAATGACAAGAAGCGAGTGCAAATATGTATCTATAAACTGTTTAGGCCCCAAGCATGTGTATTTTCAAGTAGTAACGAAAACCGATTTTCTTAATGGCGTTGCCATTAACCCCGCAGGTCATGGTAAAATTTTGAAAAACATTTTTTCTGGATGTTGTTAAATGTACGGTGGAGCTTGACGCAGGAGTAGCCGTTTCAATAATCTCTTCATCTGTTTTTACAAAGTATTGGCACAGGAAAAAGTTACAGCCGACGCCGATGAAAGTACAAATATATACCGGTTAAATCATTAAACTAGTTGGAATTTGTTTTTCTCACGCTGAAAAGAAAGTAATTGAGGAGTTGTATGTATTACCATTCTAGGTCGTGGGCGGATACGGAACCTAAATCAGGAAATTCTTTCTCCCGAATTGGTCTACGATATATTCGATAATACAGAGGATGGTTGCAAAACCAAATTAATGGGCTCTTTAAAGCCTACGTCGACATTTTTCCAAAAGAGTTTGGAAAGCTCTCAATTTACAAATTCGCCATTGAGTTACAAGAGGCAAATACTAAGCTTATATTCATGAAGCCGAGACCCGTTCCTCGCTCTCTTCATGAAAAAATTTAAGCTGAAATTGATAGGTTAGAAGAGACGAAGATTATGGAAAAAACGAAAAATTGTCAATGGGGCACACCTATATTGCCAGCCATCAAGAAGAATGGAGACATGTGCTTATGTGCCGACTACAAATCAACATTCAACAAACTATTTAAAAATAACAAGTACCCCATACCTCGCATTGGAAATGTCTTTCCCGAAATAGGGGCTGTTAAATGTTATTGTGTCTTAGATCTTCAACAAGCGTATCTTCATATTCCAGTAGATGATCATTTTCGGCTTCGCTACAAGCACTTAGTACACACAAAGGATGCTATAAAGTCAATTGTTTTATGTTTGGAATGAAGATATATCCTTGGTGACTTGGACTTGTGACTTGTTTTTTTTTTTTTTTTTTTGATGATATTCTTATACGAGTGGGAGAGATAGATATGGAAGCAACAGCAATCTATTGGGGTGTACGCAAATTATTTCAATATTGTTATGGTTGAAAAATTACGATTTTGACTGACCACCAGCCCTTAACCAGAATTTTAAATAAATAAGGATTTCCTAGCAATCTCTGCCCTACGTCTTTTGCATCATGCGAACTTTAGGTCCGGATTCGACTATGATATTAGATATAGAAATACAAAACTACATGCCAACGTTGGTTTCCTTTCTCGTTTTCCCCTTGAAAAAGCGCTAAATGATGATGACTTAGATAACGACTCAAAATTTCTGATGAATTACATTTCGATTTACACTGCGACTATCAAAGTCTCTGAGTGTGTTTTTAAGAGCATACCGATTATGATTTCTGCAAATTTGCAAAAAAGAGTGCACGATGCTGTATACAGAAATGGTGTGCTTGAAGGCGCTAACCAGAAGTTATGTATGGTGGATGGTGGGTGGCAGTAATTTCACAAGGTAGTGCTAGTACCAAATCTAAAACTGAAGCCTTACGAGATATTATATACCACATTGATCAAAAATTCTTCAGAATTTATTCATCTAACATACAATATAGATGTCCCCTGGTAATTCCCATCGACTGCAACACACTTATGCCAGCACTTGATTCAATCCTTGAAACATTTTTTATATTCAGTTTTCGGTATGTCCATCAGTGCTTCCTGCGATTTTTCCATTACTTCCTCTCGGCTGCTGAAACGAGTTTCCCGTATTGGTTTTTTAACTCGATTGAACAGAAAGAAATCACAGGGAGCCTAATCAGGTGAATTTGGTGGCTGTTGGATGGTATTTGTTGCATTTTTCTTCAACAAATTACGAATAATGATGGCACTGTGCGACGGTGTGTTATCATGGTGCAAAATCCACGAATTTTCTGTCCACAGTTCTGGTCTCTTTCGGCGAATTGCTTCACGCAAACGTCTCATAACGCCCAAATAATACTCATTGTTTGCTTTCTTGCCTTCTGACAAAAATTCATGATGCACTAAACAGTTGTAATCCATGAAAACCGTGAGCATTGCCTTCTTTTTTGACTGAAACCGACGTGATTCTTTTGGTCTCGGCTCATTTGGTGAACACCATTCACTTGCCTGATGTCTGGATTGCGTGTCGTACTCATAAACCCAACCCACGTCTCGTCTACAGTAATGATCCTTTTGATGAATGTGGGATTGGACTTAGCCTCGCAAATCATCTCTTTTGCGATGTCAACACGGTCTCTTTTTTGCATGAAATTGAAGTCTTTTGGCAACAACTTTGCTGCTACACGATGGAAACCCAAATCATTAACCAAAATGTCTTGGACGGATCCATAGGCAATGTTCAAGTCCTCCGCTATCTCTCTGATGGTTAATTTGCGGTTATTGACCAACATTTCTTTTGCTTCATCAATGTTTTCGTGGGTTTTCGATGTCGATGGTCTGCCACTGCGTTCATCATCTTCGATTAACTCACGACCACTTTTGAACCCCTAGTGCCACTTGCTCTGGTAAACTACCGTTTTCTTTAGAGAATTGTTGGCGAAACACTTTTCCAACATTTCCAACGTTCGCGCACCATTAAATCCGTTTTTTACGCAAAATTTAATACAAGTTCGTTGTTGCAAATTTGAATCCATTTCTAAAATTGTAAAAAATCGCCAACACACAGAGAGTTAGATGTACTCCTGGCTACGTAACTTTTGCAAATGTTAAGCTATGATGCTAAGATTTAGAGGGAATGTCAACAACAGATTAACCAACTTAACAAAAAAACAGAACTCAAATCGGAATAATGGGAGCGCCATACGGTGGTGTGCTGCGGGAACTTTTTGATCAAGGTGGTATATACTCGTATATATGTACGAGTATGTATGTACATACTATATGTACTATATGTATGCCGCGTTTTATTGGCAGGTCAGTAGCGAGCTCAGCATTTAATCCCAATAAAACAATTTAACTCACTCCAAGCGTCAATTTGTTTTATATTTCAAGGCTGGTACCACTGGTGTAAGAAATGTCAAAATCGGTTGTCAAAACTAAATCAGTTTTTCTTGTGAAAGTGTAAAAAAAAGAAATTCAATTTACAAATAAACAAATTAAAATAAACAAAAACAATGAAATTTAATTTACAAATAAACAAATAAAATGGATAACGAAACACTACAGGTAGAAGTTGTTATTTATGGCTTGTTTTCCTATAAAATATCAGATTTTCTTTCACAGCTCGTGTTAGAATTTCTTGATTCATCGTCTAGCAGTGGAGAAAGCTCTTTAAGCTTGGAAATGAACAGCTCTGTTGACTCTTCAATAGAAGAGAAGACGCATGTAAGTGTTTCTAACTTTATAGAAACCATTGAGGCCTACAGCGATGACGATTTCAAAAAAACATTTTAGGTTAAAGCGATCAACTCTGGAACAATTAATAAGTAATTATTCGTTCCATTTTTTATAACACCTTTTCAATTTCGTTTCAGTAAAATATTCTCTTTCCGATGACTTCCCGTCAACTTCGAACCATGGGGGCAAGCAAAAAATTTAAGCCAAGAAGGAAATTTACCTGTATATTTGGTACATAAGCAACACTGTTACATTTAGGCAACTTGGAAACTTGTTTGGAGTAGCGACATCTTCAGTATGGTCTGTAATTGGACGGGTGAGCAGCTGGCTTGTTTCAATAGGTCACGAATACATCAAGTGGCCTCAAGGAGAAATCATTGAACAAAATTCTGCAAAGCTCGAAGCTAAAAAGAGAATACCAGGTATAATTGGTGCCATTGATTGCGCACACATCACAATAGCTGCTCCAAAAGAACACAAAGAGTGCTATTATAATCGGAAACAAAACTTTACCATCGTTTTGCAAGCAGTAGTTGATGCCGACAAGAAATTTATCGACATATGTTGTGGTGAACCTGGTTCGTTACACGACAGCAGAGTTTTAAGGAGATCTGATTTGTATCACAAAGCGCAAACCAATTACAATCGGTTATTTCCATCCATTTTTTACTTTTCTTTTAGGTGATTCTGCTTACGCTGCTTCAAGCTGGATTGTCCCACCTTTTAAGGATTACAGTAGATTAAGTGATCAGCAAAGAGCCTTTAACTTTATTCATTCCTCCACAAGAATGGTGGTTGAAAATGCATTCGGTTTGCTAAAAGGAAGATTAGGAGAATTAACAAATTTACTGAAGAAAGAAACCTCAATTCAGTAAAAACAATTGTTGCAAGTGCTTGTGTTCTACACAATTTGTGCATTTTGAATTCCGATAATATCACTACGGATGAAGAACCAACCTCCGAAGAAAACATGAGCAGCACTGACCTTGAAAATAATTCTCCTTGCGATCGTCGCCAAAGACTAATGGAATACCTGTGCCAACAACATATACTTTAATCCATATTTATTTTGAAAAAAAAAATTAACAAAAAGAACAAAAAAAAACTTAACAAATAAAATTAAATAACAATTCATAGGTAAATAATAATGAATAAAAATTAAAAAAAAAAAAGAAAAATGAATAAAAAAAATTAAAGTTTTTCCAACAGATCCGTGATCATCTTTTTTCTTATCTCAAATGTCTGTCTTTTGTCTTCTCTGCTTCCCTCGATCGCCCTCATTTGCCTCTCCTTAAGTACCAATCGAGAGGCATAGTATTCACTTCTCGTAATTTTTTTTTTTCAGCAGATCCCATTTCCGATGGTGGAGCTTCATCTTCGACATCTGCCTCAGTGTGAAATGAAAATCTTAGACCGATATTAACACTCTCGCTTGGAGAGTGAATCGGCTTGCTCCCAAGGACTTCCTCCATTTCTACAAAAAAAGGAGGAATGCACGGTGCAGAACCTGTCCACTTGTTATTATCTTTCGCGCATTTATATGCCCTCAACAGCGTCTGAATTTTTATTTCACACTGATGTGGAGTAATGTTGATGTCCTGAAATAGATGTGTATTGTTATAATTCACTTTTTTAACATTTAAGAAGAAAATACTTACATAGCCGACCGAAATCAGGTCCTCGACCACATTTTTGAATGCAACCCGCCTCTTTCTGGGAACTGCAAATTCGCGTTCCCGCGAGGAGTAGAAGTGGAGCAATGCCTTGGTCTTCTCGTGAATCCACCATTTTGTTCTATTGCTAAAAAATTTAGGTTTTGTTTAATATATTCAACAAATAATTCAATTGTTTGCTTTTTTTCCATTGTTATTTTTTTTTTTAACACCCGAACAAAAACAAACGTCAAAAGTCATATCCACCAACCTTCATAAAACAAAATTTCTTATGGCATACTTTGCGCCATCTTCATTTCAAAGTTTTTAAAACTTTATCGGCAGCAACAAATGCTGGCTTATTTATCGCCAGCATTCGACTTGTTGTTGTTTGCAATGTTAAATTTTACTGAGCTGATTACTGACCTGCCAATAAAATGCACCTTATATGTACATATATATTTTTTTTATTTATTTTTTTTTTTTTACAAAAGCGGAGTATTCAGTGTATTAAATTATTTTAAGTATTCAAAGTTAAATTACATACGGCAACGAATTTTTGATTTTTTCGTGGTCAAAAGTAAGAAGCCAGATCTTAATTTTTTTAAAAAATTGGTTAGTAGAACTATGAGTATGAATATTTTCTGGAAGTCTGTTAAACCGTTTGCAGGACACAACAGTCAAGAAGTTTTTGTATAAAGTTGTTCGGAACAACGGCACTGAAATAGAATTGTTAGATCCGCTTTGTAAGTTATGTATATTTGAAATTGGACTTTGCATGTAACCATTTCTTTTAAAAAAATATTGGATACTTTATAGTAATACAAGTGTTTAAGTGGTAGAATATTCAATGTTCTGAACAAGATCATAGATCGTACCAAAGGATTTACCCCACAAATCTTTCTAGTAGTATATTTTTGTAAAACGATTAAAGGCAGCAGCTTTGTGTCATTTATGTAAAATAAGTATTTACCAAATTGCAGTTACAGACTACCTCATTAGATATGGGGCATTTGTCTGAATGGAACCAGATTTCAAAATCTAAAAAATGTTCTGTACCAGTAATAAAGTTCATTACTTTTGTTTTATTTCTTGCAACCAGCTTATGCAGCCCAAACTGAGTCCTTAGGAGGTGGACTTCATGATTTGTATCAGAAGTTAAATCTAGAGGACTTTTTGAGTCATGGGCAATATCAAGATCATCTGCAAAGGCTGTGATCTTGCCTAAAAACGGTTGGCTGAAAAGCAAGTTGATGTAAATAAGAAATAATAATGAGCCTAGTACAGAACCTCGGAGGACACCTAGGTTGAGTACTTTTGGACTATTTGCTAAATTATCTATTAAGACCTTTTCAGTTCTATTAGGAAGTAGGAAGTAGGAAGTACGAGTAAACCAATTGACAAAATAATTTATTTAATAAAATATTAGGGTTCACCATATCAAAGGCCTTGGTGATGTCCGCAAAAAGCCGAGTGCAACACATTTTATGTAAAGATTTGTAAATAACAGAACTAAACTCCAAGAGGGCACCTTCTGTACAAAGGCCTTCTCTAAATCCGAATCGAGCAGGTCCAAAATTGTTTTGTTTTTTGAGATAGTTCAATACAAGGAAATGAGCCTGTAATTGTCTGTCTTTTTTATTACCTCTTTTAAAAGGGGGTATTATATTGGCATATTTTAATTTATTAGGAAAAGTACCCGAACACACACTTAAGTTAAAAATTATAGGCTAATATATCAGCAATGTATACTATATTGGAACTTTTTTGAGTATAATATTTGAGATGCCATCATTACAACATGCCCTTGGATTGTTTAGTGAGCATATAATTCTATATACCTCTGATCTTTCTTTCACTAAGCTGTGTCTAATGCATCTTCTACAGTAATCAAAAGAATCTAGAGTAGATAACAGACCTAGCGAGAGAAAAAAAAGCATTAAAAATCTTAGAAATTTGTACTGGGTCATCAACATTCCGTCATTGTCAAGTGTTGTTGATTTAGGAGAATTGGTTGGATTACGATCAATTATTCTATTTACAAAATTCCATTCTTTTGTAGAGTTGCCTAAGGCACCCTGTATCCTTGAATGATAGTGTCTATCTCAAGCTACTATTATTTCTTTATTCACGATTTTGCTGATTTTCTTGAATCTTAATTTAAGCTTTTGATTAGTGATTAGAGGGATGCTTGCGCACTTTAGCTCCTAACTTGTTTATAAGTTTGATTCTCTTGAGTAAGTAATTATTAATCCAAGGTTTTAAATTGTACTCAGATTTTTTGGGTACAACAGTGTAAGTAAAATTTGTTGCATAGTTTTGAAAAATATTTACAAACAATCATAAGCCTTCGATGCATCACTTTCAAAATAAATTTCCTAACAGTTTTCTGATTACGATACGCTTAATATCATTGACCGATATAGCAGTCATACAATGATCAGTTATACTTAGATCGAAGTTAACACCAGAACTCTGATTTAGGGATAGTTTTAAAAAACGTCTAAATACAAGGTCAATGCATGTACTGGATATAGGCCTAGATATCTCATTCAAAAAGGAATATAGGCCGTTTAGAGCTATTATTGCAAGGTAAGAGTCAGCAAAAGTGCTTGGCGTTAAAATGTCAATATTCAGGTTACCTAAAAGAATAAGGTTAGTTGTCTTTTCATTATCAAAAAACATTGAGATATTTTCGAGGTTTGGGCTTCATTTCAAAATTGTCACTGATATTCGCCCACAATTCCGATCCTTTGAATTTGCTAAATTTTTAAAATGGAATAACATTTTAACGGCGACAAATGGACAGGCTAAAAGGCTTGTCCATGCAATAAAGCAAGGGCTACGCGCTTTGAAGAAGGAACCCAGGAAACTACAGGCGAAGCTGTGTATTTTTTTGATGCAGCCGAGGAAATTGCCAAATAGTGATACGGTAATCAGTCCAGGCGAATCAGAATAAGAGTAAATCTAGTCAAAAGGAAATCACAAGCCAACGCTGAAAATACCAAAGGTCCAACGAAGATACAGCAATACTATATAACGTTAGAGACTTGGTCCAAGTTCGAGTTTATACTAATAAGGCATGCAAATGGAAACTTGGAGTTATATGGGACAAAAGGGGGGAAGTCCGCATTACAATGTTATGGTTGACAACGAAAGGTATATCCGACATATTGACCAAATACGCCGATCAGAACCGCAAGTGAACAGAAGCCATAGATATTACCAGAATTGACCGACATGACTTGACACTGACAACGAGAAACTTACCTACCCTACCAAGTGATCAAGACCTAAACTCACAAGAAAACAAGGTTACTGATAATAAAGATACCCAACGTGAGATGATCGAAGAGGAAATACCAGACGATGTAACAGCATCCAATACCGGCTCATCCGATCCTGTTTGCCGACATTCAACACGATATAGGGACCCTCCTGTTGCAGTACACAGGTTTTTTCACGAGGGAAAATGTGCTAAGTGCTGAGATCCTAACCGATTTTCATCTTTTGTACTTAACCTCACTACACATACATTAACGCCACTATATTGAGTAAAATTGAATTATAAATATTAATTTAGTACATAATGTGTGTAAATTGAGTCGTGTAAGTAAATATACAACAATACTCTCAACATATAATTTTAAATTCGAAACTACGTTTATTTTTCTTTTGCAAATAAGGCTATGCATTTTGAAAGGATAAATACTGATTTCAATTAAATTTATACCCATACTCTGACGAGTATACTACACCCATAAATTAGTACCGATTCGACCTTGGATCCAAACAGTGTCAGTTTGATTCATAACTTGAAAATATCATACATATATATTTCTGGCGGGATTCTAAGGGAAACCATTGCTTTGTGTATTCTGCTGATGGAAGACTGATTCGGTTTTACAATTGGGAAATACCACACTTTGCAGATACAGAAAATTGCTAACTATATGACAAATTTTTTCAGTATATTTTGGCAAATCTCTATGTAAAAAAGTCACCCTTCAACAACCCTTGCGTCTTAGAAAAATTTCCTTCCATAATTCGCATTCTGTTCACCAAATTTACAAGCAAAGAAGAGGTGGTATAAATTTGATGACAACTAATGACTAAAAGTTTTATAAACTGCCGAGTTTCCATAAAAGCTGTCAAATGAGTCATAAAGTTATGCTTTAGTCGCGGGTTAAAAGAACGCAGCTAGCAGAATTGGATGGTTTGGAAAGGCTCAGTTAAGCCGCTCGAGGGCACGTTGTTTCACTGCTTACACTTATACAAATTATGCTGGTCTATTAATTAAACTTAGTTAGTTGTTACGACTGCTTCAGATGACATGTATGTCATTGTCATGTATGTATTTCAGAGGCACTTTTTAATATCAAATCACGACTATCTCAGTTGAAAGCTACCGGATGTGGTATTTACTCATTTCTTTTACTAACTTTATTCTAGAAATTAGTTTAGTTTATGAACTAAAACTACAAGTTCGTCAAAAGATTAACCTCTAATGGGTAAACGGTAGTGGGTTTTAGAAAGGTTGAAAACTATGCGCGGTATCAATTCTTCGGCCACGTAAGGACGCCACTGTTAAGAAATAGCCAATAGCCTCGAAAATATGTTGACGACTGTGATGGTTCTCCAATTGGTTATGTTGTTGATATCGGATCTTCTGCAAAGCATAGAGCACTATCGTCAACAATGGAATATATTGGATTGGATCATTGATAAGAATAAAGAAGACTGTGGAAGACAGAACGGAGCTCTGTGGTACACCAGCGTTTATTTTGTGAATATCAGACTTGAATCCATCCAAAACAACTTGAATTGAACGTTCTGAAAGGTAACTTCTAATCCATTGAAGAAGAGAGTCGTCGATGCTAAATGCACGCATTTTCAACAAATAAGACTGATTGCAAACTCTGTCAAAAGTCTTAGAAACATCATGTGAAACTATATTGCTTTCGCCAGATTGATGGATGCTTTGGTTCCACTCGGTGAGATACGCCATCAAATCATCAGTGGACCTGTTGCTACGCAAACTTTACTGCCGGTTATTGAGAAGCTTTCGGGTTTCGAGATATTTCATGAACTGACAGCTTATCAGCGTTTCTATAACCTTGGGCCTGTAGGAGAAGTGAGAAGATGATTCGCTTTTTTAGGAAAGGGCTGGACAAATGCTGGCTTCGTTGTGATGTAAGAACCAGACCCGAAGCTTTCGAAAAATCACCCTGCAGCATTTTTCCATCCAAACAACAGTTATGTCATGTTCATAGAAGTCTTGTGTGGTTGGATTCACTGAATGCAGCTCTGTTGTGTGGAAGTGTTCGCTACCTGCTAGTAACAATAAGGTTAATAACATGGTGAGTTTTTCAACGCGGATGTTTTGTTTCTAATTTTAGTTTTATCAGCCTTCCTCAGGATTTGTATATTCCGCTACACAAACATCACCACTGAGGGCACATAAAAGTAGAGAAGTTTTGTAAATATTTTGCTTTTTGTTGCCCAATTATGTCAATTTGATTTTTCACGGGCATACCTTGTTTCCAAGTTTTTAATCAAAAAATTCCCCCATTTGAAGCTATAAATAATCGTAAGTACACTTTCGATTTTTAAAACCTACAAACTTCCTTGCCAAAAATATCTTCCAATGACATCTTTTGAGAGTGGGTTGAAGCTGAAAATAAGCATGATTTTGATATTTTATTACTTAGCAAAACATTCAAACTCGCACACTCATACCATTCGATTGGAACAACTGTACTCATATTCAATTTAATTTAACCCAGTATTTCGTGTTGTAAAATTAATTAATTAAACAAAGGTAACTGAGGACAGAGATAGAAGTACTCAGTTATCTGATTTAACATAGTTTCAACGCTAATGACTTAACCTTTTTCAAAAATGTTCCACTTAAATCTGGAGCTGGCTGGAGTTAAACAACTCGCCTCCATCAGGCTATCCTCGCACGATGAAACCATTTTCGAAAACGTACGTGCTATCTTCGTTTGTAACATCGCATAGCCACGACAAGAAGTGGTGACACAGGACAAGCAAGTAATTAACTTAGTTAATCTGCCAGATTCGTTGTAACACTTCGATGCGACGACGATGCCTGGTAATGGTAATAGGGTATAATTTCGGTACGATCCCGATACGAATACGAATACATATATGTATCTATCTATACGTGAAAGAGGTATCTTCCCAACACTGAGTGGCAAAGTAACAGCACTTGTAATTAATTATGGGAGTGGTTTTTGGCACGGTTAGCGAATTTTGAAATTATCTTCATGTAGGAGTTAGAGTAGGCGTTGATTTAAGCTTTTTTGGTTTTTGCCTTTTAGCCTTTTTGGATGCTGTGTTGAATGGGTTCATTAGAATTCATTTCCCAGTGCCAAGTGGTTAATTAATGGGTGATTTTTGATTGTACTTCACATTCGCGATGAGTGGTTGTACGAGTAATCATATCATGGTAACAGAATTTTTGATGAATTCTACTGTCATTACGCGCACGGTGTGGCATTAGATTTTCACCATGTTACGGTATTGTTTTTTTTGGTATTCATGAATTTTGTTAAGAATAGTCTTTTGTTATTTTTGGAAATTATGGTTTGCTATGGAACTACAATAAGCGACCTCTAAAATCGTTTATACAGGAAACCGATCGGATAAAGAACTCTTCAATACGAGTATTTCGTATGAATTTAAGAATACCACTAGTCGAGTCTTGTTAAAGGGAAAGATGGTCGTCTTGTCTTAGCTGTTAGGAATTGCTTTTTTTCTCACCTTTTTAGTCTTAGAGTTAGGGATACACCAGAGGAGGATACGTTGCGTAGATCAAACCATTTCTTGCTAATTCATTACCCATAATTCCCCAGACCAAAATATGGATGTGAGTATCTACCATTAAAAATTCTTAGGCCCTCAAGTTCGCATGGCTACCGCGATACAGAGTCCTTATCAGTGTAGCTTTAAATCTGCAAAGCCCACCATCGACCCTATTTTAAGATTATTACATTACGGCGGAACTTGAGAAAGGCTTTTGAATTCCAAATCGACACCACCTAGTTACCGATTTTGAACACGCTTATAC
Organism: Volucella zonaria; assembly: GCA_963966105.1. Taxonomy (NCBI): domain Eukaryota; kingdom Metazoa; phylum Arthropoda; class Insecta; order Diptera; family Syrphidae; genus Volucella; species Volucella zonaria. Next base: position 217,369,931 of record OZ014530.1, read on the forward strand.
ATAATGGACATATTGTCTAGAACTCCTTCCAGAGCACTTTTGTACACTTCCTGCTCAGCTGCTTTCTTTATTAAACCAACGATTTCTTGGTGGTGGTCAGGTGAAACTCAACACATCAGTTGTGGCATCTCTGATGGCACGTTTGCAGCGTTGTAACTGGTCTTCGGTACTTGATGTTGGCGCTATAGGAGTTGATAAGAGATATCAGAATACGGGTTCGGTAAAGATACTGGTAGTCTACGTTATATCATATTACAGTAGTTCCAATTGGAGGTGATCCAATTGAATGTTAGCTTCCTGGAAGATTTTCCTAACCTGAAGTTAAAATCGTTCTAGGCGATCGGACATTTCTCATATGTCTTATCGAGCACTCCAAGAAACATTCTGGGTTGCTGGCCCAATCCAACTTATAGAACAGTCAGCATTTTCTCGATCAATCGACTCGCCGATCCTCCAGAGTACCAGCTATATCTTTTACAGTTCTGGATCTATTTATAGCCTACAAATGTAATAGTGATATTAGCACCATCATCGATGAATACATGGTGGATATCGTCCTGTCATCTGGATTTAGCCAATTGCTTGGTGGGTTATTTTGTTCTACTTTGTCCTGTTTCATGCAGTTGTAGATTCTACTGGATAAACTCACTTAACAATTCAAATTTCCTTTCACGGACTGGCCCTTCAAAAATTGTTCGTTGACCGAATACATACTAGAGATAGGTAAACGTTTATTGGCTTAAGGTCAAAGACATTAAATGAGAATCGAACTGGAGAGCCTGCAACAACACCTTGAAAAAGCCATTCCTCCCAAGCTTAAACACAAGATGGTATCGGGGCTGATTCTAAAGAGAGAATCTTCTGGTCTGCAAATGAACATTTGTTTTCTTGTCTGCACTGCAACAATCCATCTCACACTTACCTTCAGTCAATTTGCTAGGCGCAGTTTATAGATTCAAATGCAAGGCACCAGGACCCAGTGATGCTTTTCCTACAAGAGAACATATGCTGTAATGCGATTTTATTTTGTAATCTTAAAGGCTGTTTAGCTCTTGGTACAATACACAGTGCCTGGGTGTATTGTACCATTTACGGTCCTCCGAAATTATTACTTATGTTCACACTAAGTGCATCTTCAACCACAGAATGCTACCCAGAAACTACTCAAATCGCTTGACACTGCATAAAAATTAATCTTTCTTAAGGAGTATTTGTATTTGTGTTTCAATTGGAGTGTAGCGTGTAGAAAATGCTTTTAACTTTAAAAATACTGAATATATTTTATTTAATTTTTTATTACATAAAATGTCGCCAAAAAATTCGCGGACTAGTCCACATTTTAAGGTTTCAACTCTTTCGCATTTTTTGTTGCTAACCTTGCTCTCCAAAATACCCTATATGTCGAAGTCCATCGGTTTGAGGTCGGGTGAGGACGGGGGCCAATCCGCCGTTGAAATGAAGTCCGAAACGTTTTCTCGAAGCCAAACTTGAGTTCACCTGATTTTGTGACAGGGTGCAGAGTCCTACTGGAAAATCGAGCAGCTTCTTTTGAAATGTTTGACTGCCCATAGTTTTACACAACCTTCCTCCAGTTTTTGATAAACTCTGGCGTTATTTTCACTCCCGCCGTCACAAAACGGGCGGAGTGCGTCCACTCTCGGTTACTACGGCCCAAGTCATCACTGACGCTGGTTTTTGACGACGAAGTGCCCGTAATTGATTCAAATGCAAAGGCAACCAATCTCAATCTTTTTGTTTGTTTACGAATTGCTGCACAGTGAACACATTCTCATCAGTAAAAAAAAACATTTTTTCAAGTCGCCGCGAACGAGCAGCTGTTTCAACGCCTTCGATCTTTGGAGTCGCATTGCTTTTTGAGCAACTGTAAGGTCTTGAACCTTTTGTATTTTGAAAAGCTAGATTATCGGCATGCTTGAGGTAGACACACCTAACTCTTTTGCCATTGCGTTTTAATTGCGACATGGATTTTGCTCCAATTTGCTTCTCACCTTTTTCACGTTCTCAGCTGATATTGCAGTCGGCCGACGCCCACCACCGTATTTTTCATTTACTTTGTCGGTATCCCGATATTGTTTTATGTTCCGGTAGATGAAGATACGATTAAAGTGGCATCTACAACTCACGAACTACCGCCGAAGTCGATTTTTTGCCAAATAAAGTGCAATCCCTGAATCACGTTTCATTTGCAAGTCCATAGCGTCGGTTGCTATTGCTAATATCTCAAGAGGTTACTTGCGTTTGACAGACAATTGAATTGAATGGCAAATAAATGCTGGAGAGCATTTGGCATTTCCATTTGAAGTTCCAAAGATACACCAGTCTGAAGTTGGTTCCACTTCAGTTGAAATTTCCTGTAAAATGGTGGTATTACTTCTTGTCGAGCGGCTTTCAACAAGGTTGACATCTGCTTAATTATCACCTCTCTAAAAAATTGTCATAACTGACTCTGCTTGCAGCTTGATCCACTTCATTCACGGGAATAAAGTTATAAATGAAACTTTTGGTTTGGAATGTTATGTGGTAGCTAACGGCAACGTCGTTACGCTCTATGTCGAGCAAACACCTTCGGACATCCTCTGAGAGTCTCCAATATGCCTTTAGAATGCTTTCCTTTTGGGCACGCAGCTATTGCCAAATCTCAAATCCAGCCAACACAAAACTGGCCCTCTTTACAAGAATAATCCAGTTCCTATATATTATCCCACTCAAGTTAGGTGGCATATTTTCGTGATTGTTAAATGCCTAGGCCTCATCCTTGCAAACATCAGTTTGCTTGGAAATTAAATATTGCGCAAAGACAGAATAAAGCTCTAGTTATCCTCTACTCGGGCAGGAAGTCTATAGACTCGAAGTGGGGTCTCCTATGTAAGGTTACGGACTAATTGATTGATTGACGGGTCAATCCCGAACATTTTATTTACATAACGCTTAGTACAAATATATGTATAACTTAAAAACTAAGCCTAAAACTAACATTAATATGAAACAAAAACTACGATAAAGTCAAGGGGTCAAGGAGCTTGGGAGAGGGATTTTCGAGGATTGATTTTGCTGATGTTGAAGTCGAACTTATTAACCATGTTTTTCACAGCTAGCAGCATTCTAGTCAAAGGTTCGTTACAGCCCTAGTCGATTCGGTGGAAGTTGATATGGACGAGAGGTGCAGACCTAAGCTTACGTGGCATTTGTATTAATGGAAATCATTTGGAGCAGGGTAGGGCAGTCAATGCAACCAGTGAGCAAGAGCACATCAGCAATTGCTCGACGTCTTTTGAGGGGCTGAATATTAATTAGCTTTAAAAGATCGCTGTACAGAGGATAACTATAGATACGAGTATCTATCTAATTTAGATCCCGTAATGCAAATCGAATGTATCTGCGTTGAACAGCTTCAACTCGAATAGAGTGGCTTTCGTAGTAAGGGCATCAAACTTGTCTAGCGTATGCCAAATATATAAACATATTACATTCCTTACGAATGTAAGGTAAAGGGATTTAGTGACGGAAGGGTTAGAGAATTCCTTGGACAATCGCTGAAAGAATTAGCTTTATTAATAATAAGACGCTATGAGCTTCGGTGCTTACAGTAGTGTGAGATTCTTACCCACTAAAAAACACCTCCCTTATACAGACTACGACTAAGTTCACACTCAACAAGCAGTTCTTCTTTCGCGTTTTATTTTGCCTTAATAAGATATTTTGCAGGCGATTTTTCATTGAAAATTCCAACGTACTTTAAAAATTAAGGGCTGTTGGTCACCGCGCTAGAGAGAGGCTTAGTTCTTTTCAGACGACGCAATAAATCTGTCTAGTCAAGAATCTGTTGAACAGAAATATTCGTATGTCCTTGTAATCGATTTTTGTGTTTTCGCGCAAACATTTTAATTTCGTTCTGAACGTTTTCGACTCCTATCTCTTTGTATATATAGTCGTTTCTAATGTACCACGGTGCATTAACAAACCCTCGAAGAACTTTGTTTTGGAATGTCTGTAAGACGTTAGCGTTACTGATTTTGGTACAACCCCAAGACTGTATACCATATGTCCAGACCGATTTTCGCACTTGCTTGTATAGCAGCAATTTGTTTTCTAAGCTGAGCTTGGAATACTTTCCAAGAAGCCAGTACGTGTCTCTATACTTAATTTCAAGCTCTTCATGTTTTTTCTTAACGTGTGCTCTTCATTTAAGTTTAGCGTCGAGTGTCATATCAAGATATTTGGCCTCGTTCGCGAAAGAAATTTGTACTGCGTTGATAAACACAGGTAAATTGTCAGTTTTCTTGAGAGTGAAGATCACATGAACAGACTTGTTTTTATTAAGCGCGATTCGCGAAGTCTTTGTCCAATTGTTAATCCGTGTAAGGGCACGTTGCAAGCAGTTCCTTCTTCGACGGTTTTAGCTGTTACCAAAATGGCAGCGTCATCAGCAAATGTGGCTAGCACAGCATCGTCAGTTAGTGGTATGTTGCGGATAAAAGAAAATATAGCAGAGGGCCAAGTACACTTCCTTGCGGCACCCCCGCCTTAATTGTCTTTAAATTGGAATATTCGTTTCCGTGTCTGACACGGAAGAGTCGGTAATCTAGGTATGAATTTAAAATATAAAACAATTGCTCGGGAATGACTTGTCGAAGTTTATATTTCAGGCCCTCGCGCCATACCTTATTAAAAGCTTGCGAAACGTCAAGGAATACGCTTGAACAGACTAACTTACACTCGATTGCTCGTTCAATTATATCGGTTATTCGATGCACATGGTCAATAGTAGAGGGTTGGCTTCTAAAGCCAAATTGATGATCGGGCAAGAGGCGATTTGTGTCAACAATCAGTTTAAGACGATTGAGTGGGATTCGCTCGAAGAACTTCGATATAATCGGGAGGACTTCAGTCAGCGGTTTACCAGGTTTCGGAACCATAATAACATCGGCAGCTTTCCACTGATGCGGTACATACTCTAATTTTATAGTGGCATTTATAAAATTGAGCAGCTTCAGCAAACCTTTTTTCGGTTGCGCTTTAAGTATCTCTCCCATAATTAGGTCATATCCGGGGTTTTATTGTCTACGTTCCCTAAGTGTAGCGTTTTGTTTTGGAAGGTTCGTTGTCACATCTAGCGTATTGACATTCTCTGGAAGCATTTCAGCGTCGAATGGCTTGAACGTTTCAGCAAGATGGTCGGCGACACCGTTAGCTTTTTCTTTATCTTCTTTCGCCCTGTCATCCTGGTTTCTTCTTATTGGCGCCACGTGTATTTGGGGCTTTAGAAGACTTTTAACGGCTCTCCATATTGAGTAATTGGTATCTTTTGCCGCTGTGAGGCTTTCTAGGTAGTTATTAATACCTTGGGTATTGAAGTCATTGGTCGATTTTTTCAGCAAGTAGCAGAGCTTATTAAAGGACGGTTTATCTTGTTGAGTCCGAGTTTCATGCCGCTTTTTCCCCGTTTCATGCCGTTTTTTCATTTGTAACGGAATTGTAAATAAGGCTAGGTTGAATATAATTTTTATTCAACCCGGTCTCGATAAAAATTTTTATTATCATCATTCCCTTCTTCGTCTTTTTTTTGGAGAGTATGCTCATGCTGGTTATTTAATTTTTCGCATTGGTTATTCTGCTCAAAGTGGTCTTCCGGTTGCACTTCATCTTGAGTGTTTACATGGAAATTTCTCTGCATTTTAGAGGGATGTTCCTAATGTCTTGGTGAACCAACTGCTCTTTTTGTTGCAGGTGGACAATTTTCTCGTTGCGATCTATTCGTTTTATTGATACGAATAGTGGGTATTTTGATCAGCATTTGTAGCGGTTGAGCGGTTGTCTTGGAGCATTCTGCATATGAGGGCCATTGAATGTTTGCTGAGGTGCTTGTGGTATCATTGGTCTGAGAATTATTAAATTGATTGTGCAGGAATTCTGGAAGGAATTGCAGTTTTTTTTTGTGGCTGCAGAAGTTGATGGTGACGTCTAGGTGGAGCTTGAGGTGATTCACGCATAGTGTAACGTGAAGCACGTAGAAATATTTCCTAGATTCTCCTCACTTTTGCGTGACGCTCTGAACTCTCCTGGTTGTCCCGAGTATTTATCGGGAATCTTATTGAGGTCGCTTATATTTGCTCGTTGATCTTGATTTATTGTTTGGTCTACTCCTGCGAATTGATCAAAATTACGATTCATAATCGACTTCCTTCTGTTTATAAGGTTTGAGTTACAATGGAAGAAATGAGGACATGGAGGGGTGGGGTTGACACAGATTGTTCAGTTGTGGTGGACGGTAAGAATTGGATTCGCCATTATGATAGTATCAAAAAATAATTAAATGGTAGTTGAAATAATATTCAAACATGTCAAATATACAATAAATGTCAAAAATCTTTAGATTACTGTTATTTCCACAAGCGCACTTTTTTGCTTAAATAGAATTAAAGTTAGAAAACTATATTTATAATATAAGTTGTAAACCTTTGGATTCAACTATTTTCAAAAGAATTATAATTTCTTACTCATCTGATTAACTTTATAATGAAATTTTTAAATACTTTTCTTTAAGTTGTTTTTATGACTTAAATAAATCTTTAAATTAAATTACGAGTACATTAAAAACATCCAGATCATCTTGTTCCACCCTGGTGTAGTTGATATTTCTTCTTTTTGCATATCTGCTATTATGATATCTCCTGCACACTCCTTCGTGGGCTTTGGATTATCTAACGATTTTCAACTGGTGATCTGGTGTCCGGTATTTTAGGGAATCCACCACATCAAGAAATGTGGTCGATATAAACGGCAGAACTGTTTACCACCGTACTACTTCAGGACAGCGTAAATGATAAGACACTTTCACTTATAATTCACTTTCTTTTTTTCCGCGCTGGGTCCTTGCTCGGGTGACAATTTATTTATTTTAGGTTTTTGCTTTTTAAAAAAAAAAATAAATTTATTCATCTGAGTCCAAACTTAAACTAAACCACATCATCAAAATTAAAGTAAACTGAGCTAAACCTATTGCATCAGCATCAGGTGTAACTCAACCTGTTGTGGACTTGCAACCCAGACGCTGCGTCGACAGAAAACGAACGCCTGTGTGCTCATTTATCATTTTTCCCACTGGAACATTCTTCATAACTTGCAACTTATGCGTCGTTAACTTATATAGTACACTGCGGTACATGATTGACAGGCCGACAAGCATTTTTTTCTTATGATGTTTGCATAGGCTTGGTTCGGTTGTTGTTAGCTTTTCTTTTCGGTGTATTATTTTATGATATTATTGGTGGATGAACGACCTTTTATGGAGACGCCTTGACTTCATAATTTTATTTTCTTCGTACACCTTTTGTTCCCAGTTGTCCCTGCGCATTTAATTGTATTTGATGCGCTTTAATACTTTGGCTGTTTGCGTAGGGTTTGAATGGAGATCATTTATTTGTTGCCGTTATCCATTTCTTCAAAAGAAAAACAGAGAGGGGCCGATGAACCAACGGATCAAGCGTCTTCCATTCGAATGAAGATCTCTTTTAATAATGATACTAAAGAAGATTAAAGGGATAGGGAGGAGACTTGGTGAGTAATCACTGTGGTTGCTTATTCGTTGAAAGTCATACCGCCAACACCCTGGACCTGTTTTTAAGTTCTCACCCCGATAAGTACACTGTTATTGTGCTTTCCCCTGTAGGCTCGTCTGACCATTGTGTCATATCAGTTAATTTCTCGTACACCCACCACATTAAGTGAAAAGAGAAAAGATTCCTAAAAGAACCGTATGGCAATACGAGAAAGCTAATTGCTGCGGACTTAACAACTTGTTTAGGCATTTTAACTGGTCGTTATATTTCCTCCATAACGACGTGGATGCCGCTACTGATATGATAAAAGGACACTATAGTGTTTGGAATGAGATACTTTAACCCTCATCCGATGTAGAGTATCAAAACAAAACAAAATGCTTAGTGTGACTCAAGCTGTAAAGAGGCTATAAGGGTTAGAGAAACATTTTTCCGGTCCTACAAGAAAGAACCGAAAGAAGTTCAAATGAGTCAGGAATGACTGCAACGCCTTACTTAAGCGTGTGAAATTTCAATACGGCCCAAAGCTGAGGCAAAAAATACTACAATATCCCAAAGTTAGTAAAAGGTTTCGGTCGTTTGTCAAAAACATCAGAAATTCTGCTTCATCCTCGACCCCAATGCTCAGTTACAATGATATTCCAGCTATCAGCTCTTAAGACAAGGCCAACCTGCTTCCTGCACACTTTGCGGCCAGCTCAACACTTCCAGATTGTATTTTGTCTCCGCCAACACCCGAGTGCATCGAATCTTCAAAGCGACTAATCCACGTTCGTATTCGTGTACTAGCCAGTGTACTTAAAGACCATAGCATACATAAATAAATCCGCTGCTGCAGATGGTATATCTCCCCTTAATCTGGCAACATCACTGCGTAAGCTTTTCCATCGATCCCACTCTTTTTAATTCTCTGAGCCGATGGAAAACAGCATTTGTCCAGCGCGTCCCTCCTCTCTCCTCCTAAAAACCGATTCCACTTACATCCCTGATTTCCAAGGCCATGGAAATGCTGATAAACCATCAACTCATGAAAAATTTGGAAACACGAAAACTCCTCAATGACCGCCAGTACGGTTTTCGTAGTAACAGGTTAACTGATGGAACCAAAGCATACATTAATCTCGCGAAAGCAAAATATGTAGTTGCACTTGATATTTCTAAGGCATTTGACAGAGTTTGGCATCAGGCACTTATGTCGGAAATGCGTGCTTTTGAGATCGACGAATCTCTTCTTCAATGGTTTAGGAATTACTTTTTGGAACGACGTCGAATTCAAGTTGTCTTGAATGGTTTCAAGTCTGATATTCACAAAATAAATGTTGGTGTGCCCCAACTTTGTTCTGTCTCCGATACTATTTTTAGTTTTTATCAATGATCTCTTGTCTGCCACTTCTAATCCAATATATGGTATTCCTTTGCTGACTGGAGTACTGTTTTTCATATCTGACTCAAGTCACTATCAACAGAGTGGAATTTAATGCTTCCAAAACTCAATGCTGTCTTCTGTGGTTAAAACAAAATTTAAACACCAAGCCATTATCCACGAATGGCACTTGCACCGAAAAACTTTTCATTCTCGGTATGTGTGTCAATGACAACTTACGTTGGAACGACCGCATATTCAATGTATCCAAAATTTTTGCGAAATGTCAAGGTTTCCTCAAACAATGTAAAAAATTCTTTTATCCTTCCATATAAGGCTTTTATTCGTCCAAAATTGGAGTACAACGCGCACATCTGGTCAGGTGAGTCCAAAACATACCTGCATTTGCCAGATAGGATTCAAAACCGTGCGATAAATTCATAGGTGATGGTAAGCTAATATCACTCAGTCAATGGACACCTCGTCTGGCCTCGTAAAAATAAAAAGTAGTAGCAATGCATATTTGTATAACCATCAGTCATCAGTGGTTTATTAATATTTTCTTTCTTTCACTAAATACTTCACTTAAACCTGAAAATATGAATGTCTTCATTAGTTCTTTTACCATAGTGAAGAATGAAAGCATATTAAAGAACTAAGAGTATGTATATTTTTATTTTTATTGTTACAGGGGAAAAAATAAGACGAGCCCTCTAACCAGGACCGCCATAGCCGTAGTTATTTTGATTGCAATATATTTAAAAATAAATAAAAATAAAAATAAATAAATAGAAATAAGTTTATGTTAATACACAATATACATTTATAAGAGTTAGTGGTAATATATGTACTCGCATACTATATAAGTAGGTACATATATTCACAACAGTTAACAAAGAGGGACATACAACATCGACACCTAGAACAAATTGTCACGATAAGGAGCTACAATTGTAAGGTAGTTAGGGAGTTTATCTGTCTCGATTTCACTATCAACTCTAACAGCGACACCAGCGCGAATTCGAAGAATCACTCTTGCTAATCGCTTTTTCTTTTGGGTTAAAAGGAAATGGAGTAGAAAGGGCCTCTGTGGAGCAACCAAAATTACATTATCCAAGATACTGATCACCCCAGTCTTGTCTTACGGCGAAAAAGCTAGAGAACTCACGAAAGTGGATGTAAATGCTTTCGGGCGCCACGAGAGAAAATTTCTTCGGGTAATTTTCGGTCCCGTTTATATCAATAGCGAATACAGGAAACGATTCAGTATCGAACTGTATGGCTGTACGGCAATCACGACCTCGTCAGAAAAGCTCCGATAACCGGACTTAGATTGCTAAATTATCAGCGGATTATAGTGCCATCTTAGTAAATAAGTAAATAGACAATCGCTACTCAAAACACTAAATATCTACTCGTAATCATCAAGGATCTCCTAAGGTGTCTTAAAGCACTCAACAAGCTCACCACCTTGAACAAAGTCTCACTAGTTTGGAAATCGGGGCATATGAATCACGATGGTAATGAAAAGTTGGACCACTTACCCACAAAAGCTGCAAAAAATCTATTTGTCTGACTCCGTCCAAGTTTGACTACCTCATTTAGATTTTGCTGTGAAGCTGAGGACTCTGTGAAATACTTAATCACCAACTGTCCGGGACCGTCACGTACATGGGCAGCATTTGTAAACAAAAATATTCCAGTAAAGGAGATATGAAGGCGATGTCGCAGACGAGCTGGTCCAATTCCTGAAAAATTTTACAAATCCCCTTCTTACAGTTTTATGCATTTTGATTATACCTGAGCCAAGGGTAGCTCATGTGTCCAATGAATTTGGGACCACTAATACTAAATTCTAAAAGTATCGTTTAACAGCTAGTATACGAATACCATTCTCATACCACAGGAATATGACGGGGAATAGTATTTTGGATTGATTCCAACAGTGTACATATTGTATGTGCAATCGTCCAATAGTTCCATCTTCTACCGTTGGCTTTATTTGAATCACAGCTCCGCTTCAAATCTGAATTCAGAGCTAGGGAAATTTTTATTTTATTTTATTTATTTTCAAAAATATTATCTCCCATCAAAATTTAAATTTTGTCATAAAAGTCGACGAATTGATTTAAGAGAATACGTTCGTAACTTTCTAACACTTGAGTCAATCAATTTCGGATCAAATGAGATAAGACCGCACTTAAGTAGGATAATGGATTTTTCGTTTACACTTAGCCTGCAAAATAAACCAAAAAAGAAAGAAAAGAAAAGCAGAAATCAATTCAATTGATTCCTCATCTTTATTATTGAACTTTTGAAGCCCAAATGTGCAGAGAATAAAGGTCCCGCTTTCGGGTTCTTGTGCCCGTTTCTAGTCAGAGGAAAGATGATGCCTCAAGTGGAAGGCTACTTTTTTTATTTGTCCCCTGACAGTCTTCTGTCCTCTGAATATATTATAACGGTATGAATGTAATGGTGAAGATGTAATTCTTTGATAAATTCAGCACACAAAAGATTTTTATGATTTATATTGGCAGATTTGATGCTGTTTGCGGTGGGCGTAGGGGTATACAGTATTGACCATGCCAAATGAAATTATCCTACTTATCCTGTTGTCTAGGGTGGTTATTCTTTTTTTATTGATAATGAAACTAGAGGGTTTTTCTTATGTCTAAACGTTTAGAATTTGCTTAAAGAGATTTCGTTGTTATGAAGTTGAAGGCTTCTAATTGTCATCCCGAAGAATGATTGAAACATCAGAGTGACAACCGACACCTTAAAGTCAAAATAACTCGCTTTAAATCTATCTTTCAAATCTGAACTTCGACCAGTTTTAAGGCATTGTATCCATGTCATTTGCTCTAGCCGACAAGGACAAATGAATTTTTAATCTTATACTACTTCTCATATAGTCGGCTGTTTACTCGACATTGGGGCAATACGGTGTTGCCCTAATCAATTATTATGGAACCAGATTCAATTGCTTGGTAACCAGTGTGCAAATGACACGGTTAGGTAGTTTTTCGGTTTGCAAATCGATTCTCGGGTTAATGATATGACCATTGTCTCGCCTCTTAATGGCAGATATTCAGAGTAATTTAACCTATACCCTTTCAATGGACCGAACAGCTGTAGCAGAGTACATTTCAATGGATGTATAAGTCCTGGTAGATTACTTCCTTGGAAATAACCTAATCCCATACCAAGTGTAGGATTATTGCCATTCTGACGTAAATGGTGGACACGTACAGATATAGAGAAGGTTTCAAGGTTTACTACTTGAACTGCATATTAATTAAACTTAATCTTGACAAGTGGCATGTTCTAACCAAATAATTGGAAATTGAAGTAAAGATAGTTAAATGAATGGTTTCATTGTGTAGTGTTATTAAACTCAGTTAAGTGCCACAAATTCCCTCACTCGTATTTCCTTGATCATTGTTGAAAAATAAGTGGAAAGTAATTTTGACAACTCTGTAAGTTAGCCTGATGCTACTGGGCATCTTTTTACTGTTTGCTTGGTTTGCCTTATGTACATACGTACATTAGCAGGAATCTAACGATCGTAAGATTTTTCATGCCATTTATGATAAAAGTACGGAAATTGCTTGAGATAAGAGATTCAAAGCGCAACTCACAACTCGGTCTGACGACATCAGAGAGATATGTTTGTAGTTGTAGAATGAATTCTGAAGTTTAACCTACATATCCGTTAATGTGTTAGTTTTGAATTAAAGTTGGGGATTTGAGACCAAAATTTTGTGTCGTAAATATTCCCTACCCTAAGTGGTAAGACCTTATGTTATTATGTCAAGAATATTTAAGCAAACCCCTGTAGCTGGAAGGAATGAGTTTACGTCATTATAACAGTCAAAGAAGATAAAAAAACTGTGTAGCGTGCAGTGTGACAAACCCTGTGTCAGCAATGGCTTCGGAAACCCTAGAGAAGAGACTGATGGTCACTAGAGATCATTAATTTATCATCTCGGATTACATTTCTCTTCGATTATTCACCAAGTATACGCCAGAGACATGCAACCAAGTTAGGGTGAACGGTCTGATTCAGCTTCCAGTACGGATGAGCTCACTCTCCACTACATCACCTATAAGATATGGTATTTTCTGCCGTACTAAATACGAGTATGTACGAGTAATAGCCCAAAAACTTTTGCCAACCAACTGCTTAGTTTTCGTGATTATAGTTTTAGGCATAAAAAGTCCAACATTAACCAGACTTTTACAAGCAGAAATTGAAAAAGATTAAGCCATGTCCAGTTTTGCAATCCTTGCCTACATTGTCTGGCTCTACAGGACAACCATGGAGAAAGCAGGTATCTTTCTTTCGTGAGGGTTGGAATTTATCGATGCCTTTAATGCCAATTGATGTCAAACGTCGCTTCCCCAAAAGCAATCTACTGTCATTCGTTTTTTTCAATATCGTATTGTGCGCAAATCCTAAGCCAACACCTGAGGAACAATCATTCATTATTGGCAAAACAAAGCGAACTGCTTCTGAAGAATTTGCAAAATTTAGAGCAGAAGCGTCGAATAAAATTGTATGGGGAGCATGGTGCGTGTTGTCATCGAGAACTGGAGCAAAATGTCACAATAGGCAGGTACTGCTTCGAGGAAGTCAAATAGTTTGCCTACCAAAGCGTCGCAGCCAGCAAAGACAACGACAAAGAGTAACCCCATTTTTATTTTTCTTCTGTGGAATGTAACAAACAAAAAATCGCTCCATAAAACCTTGATAGTTCCAAACCTCATCTATGTCACTGTCACAAATAAATTTTAAATAAACATGAAATGTAAAATAGATTAATTATTTTCAACTTAACGAATATAACAACTCTGCCGGCCCTGCTCTAGACCTATGAATTAAAGTGACAGATGAGCACTCGGTCACTTTGAATTAACTGCCGAAAGGGAACGACACAGTAAGTAGAGTTTAAGTAATTTTAAAAATGTACAAATGGCTAACAATTGAGTATTTCAGATAATAAAACTCAAAAAAACACAAACGAGTTGTATTATTTTCCCAAGAGAAAACATTTTTTATTATTGTGTCTTGTGCGCCGACACAATTGATTGCCCAGACAAAAGGGGTTACTAATGCCACGTCCCCAAACCCGAAGCCAAAAAGCCGCCGAAGGAACGGCTGAAATGGAAGAAAGTGATCTCGATGAATCCGAACATCAAAAAATTTCCGATACAACCCTTTCAGCATTGAGGGAAGAAATTAAACAACTCAGGACATCATTTGTACAAGTAGAAGCGGAGAAATGCAGCCTACAATGGGAGCTTTTAGCCATGCAAGCAGCTAGGCCGACTGCAGTGAGTCATCAGAGCACATCTTCTGCACCACAAACTGCAGAAGCAACTACTTTTTCGCTTCCATCTCCGAACGCCGTTACAACGAAACTTCCATCTCAGAATCGGAATCCACATATCACAGGTGGTGCCAAAATATTTTTATAAATGTTACTGCTAGCCACGTGTCTGAAGCAACCGCGCCATTCGCTTCACCAAATTTTCCCCTGATAAGTACTACAGCGCCCACAGTTATACCATCTTTTAGCAATTCCACACCATCTTTCCCAGCCGTCCAGCAATTGAGTCAGCCCACTCACAAATTATATGATTTTCCACAATTCTCAGGATCGCCAGAACGATGGCCTATGTTCTCTGTAGCATTCAACGAAACAGCAAGCACATATGTATAAGTGTACCGATTTGCAAAATCTGCCACGCTTACAAAAGGCTCTCAATGGTGAAGCTGAGCGCCTAGTGGAATCATTGCTCTAACATCCGAGTAGCGTCAAAGATGTAATGAGCACATTAGAGTTTCATTACGGACATCCCGAGGTATTAATTAGAAGCCAATTATCAAAAGTTAAAGCTTATCCTATTATAAAAGAAACGCAGACCAGCGAAATAATAAATTTCAGTACCGTAGTATCCAATCTGACTGTTCTGAACAATCCATTTTTTATAGACCGGTAAGCAAGAGAGAGGAATGGGCCAGGCATGTCATCGCCACGTCATCTCTTTATCCAACCGTCCGACAATTCAATAATTGGTTGAGACAAGTTGCTGCCTATGTATTAATAGCTGCGGGTATACAACCAGATAACGCGGTTGCCTCACAGGACAAAAAATCAAAGGGTAATTCTGTCATCGTCAAATCAAATCATGCATGTTTTTCATGTTTACGTTCCGGGTACTCTGTCTCAAAATGCCCACATCGTCGCGAATGTGGTATTGCATATTGTCGTAAATATCATAATCGACTACTGCATGACTCCAGCAGAGATAATTCGTCACACCACCGTCCGTTTAATGTCAACCAATCTAGTACGACCAGTAAACCCATTACGGTTGCAATTACCCATAATCAGCCAACGAGCCAAGTACCACCGCAGCAGAATGTACTCGTAGTAAGCATTCATGCAATATTTCATGGAAAATCTCATAAGCAAACACTATTCAAATTCATTCCCGTGAGACTGACAGGGCCAAAGGGAAGGTGCACTGTTATAGCATTTATTGATGATGGTGCAAAGATAACACTGATCGAAGTGGATGTAACAGATATCATTGGCATAGCGGGTAACTCAGAACTTTTGTCATTGAAATGGATTGGAAACAAAACAACTAGTGAAATGTTACAACATGTTGATTTAGAGGTGTCGGGTGTAAATGAAGGTGCATCTAAACATTAAATGAAGAACGTGCGTACTACAAGGAGATTATTGCTACCTGCCCAGAGTGTAAACTTGCTTGAACTTAAAAAACAGTTTTCGAAATTGAAAGACATTCCTATTGAAGACTATAAGGATGCTGTCCCTAAAATTTTAATTGGCATGCCACACATACTTAAATTTAGTACGTCCAATGAAAGATGAGAGTTTCTCTGCACATAGAACGAAATTGGGATGGATTCTTTACGGGTCCAACGAAAATGATAACACGGTGGCAATTGTCAACTATGTAGAGCAGAAAGATCCGCTATCCAGTTTACATAAACAGGTGGCCGAGTATTTGTCCATTGAGAATTTTCTAATGGAACCATACAAAACAATATCATCGGAGACAGATAAGGGAGCTGAATTGATATTACGCGACACAACGAGAGAGATTGGCGGCCGATATGAAACTGAACTTTTGTGTACAGCTGATAACATTGACAGAAAGTTATACAACTGCAGTGCAGCGATTAGAAACTGTAGAAATTAAGATGTCAAACAAAAATGAAATTGCCGAATGGTATAGAGGTAAGATTAATGAATATGTACAAAAAATTACGCCCAAAAGCTGCTACCTTAAGAATTATTAAGCAATGCAAACGAGCGTGTTTGGTATTTACCTCATTTTGCTACTGCCAACGTTAATAAAAGGAATAAGCTTCATCTTGTTTATCTTATTTTTGACGCAGCCGCTGAGTCTGTTGGCATGTCACTCAATACAGTTGTAATGAAGGGACCTGCTTCTTATCAACCACAGCCACTATTATCAATTTTATTTCAATTTCGCCAAGGAAAGGTAGGCATATGCGCTGACATTCGAGAAATGTTCCTACGAATAAAAATAAGGAAAAAAGACCAAAATGTTCAACGGTTTCTATGGAGGGACGGTAACCAGGGGATACAGCCTGAAGTTTACGTGATGACATTGATGATATTCGGATCGAAAAGCTTGCCCTGCTCGGCCCAGTATATTAAGAAACTTAACGCCATAACATCTCAAGAATTAAACTCGCGGGCTTTATCGGCTATTGTGGATCGCCACTACGTCGATTATTATGTCGATAGTTTCGAAGAAGCCATCGCTACAGCTAGTACTTAAGTGCACACAGTAAGGCCGGTTTTGAGTTACGTGGCTTTGTATCGAACTCAATGAAATTTTGCAATGCATTTTATGTTATAGTGAGGGATCTGCCTCGAATCTTACAAATACTATCTCTAATAATCTCACAACTGAGAAGATACTTGGAATATATTGGGATTCAAAGAACGATAAATACATATTCATGATCAAATTCGAGAGAGTGCCCCAAGCGGTATTACAAGGGAAAAGACGGCCAACAAAAAGCCAAGTGTTAGGATTTGCCATGTCTATATTTGATCCCTTTGGGTTCTTAGCAAATATTATGATATTCTCAAAGGTTCTCTTACAGAAGTTGTGGAAGACAAAAACAGATTGGCATGATCCAGTGCCAACGGAAATATATGAAAAATGGTTTAAGTGGTTCAAGCAATTGGACAAAATTAAAGAGCTCAAGATTCCAAGGTGCTACCATTCTCAGTTCACAAATGCCTGTACCAATATTCAGCTTCACATATTCGTGGATGCAAGCAAAGTCGCAATGTCAGCTATTGCTTACTGGCGCATATCATATGAAGGCGAAGTCAAAATAGTATTTGTTATGGGAAAAACAAAATGTAGCCCTATCAAGGCATTGTATATACCCAGGTTGGAGCTTCAGGCAGCGGTTCTGGGCATAAGATTAAAAGATGCAATAAT
Organism: Volucella zonaria; assembly: GCA_963966105.1. NCBI lineage: Eukaryota > Metazoa > Arthropoda > Insecta > Diptera > Syrphidae > Volucella > Volucella zonaria. The sequence continues at coordinate 217,387,397 of OZ014530.1, forward strand.
AAAGGGGCATAATGTGAACATAAACTCATTAACACTCCGGTCGGACTCGAAGGCAGTCACTCATTGGATTCAATCAGATAGTCGCTGTGATAAGCAGTTCGTAGCACATCGGATATCTGAAATATTGGACTCATCAGATGTACATAATTGGAAGTGGGTACCGTGCGCTAAGAATCCAGCGGATGAGGGTACAAGACCACAGTTAATAACGACGTCCGCGAATGACTCGATATGGTTAAGTGGTCCATCTTATTTATCGCGACCTATCGAGGATTGGCCCGAAATGCATACTGACACCAAGGTACACGACCAGATGGCTGAGTGGAAGTCAATGTTTATATTAACCGTAGCTCAGGATACATCATTAATCCCATTCGCCAATTACTTCAACTATTATAAGCTGCTACGTACCATGTGTTGGGTACAGTGTGCTGTATTGAGGTTTAAGTATCGGGATAAAAATAAATTCATACCAACATTGTCACCATCAACAGTGTTCCCATCTACAAGGGAAGTGAAAGACGTTAAAAAATGTCTAAGTCGAATAGTACAGGGTGAGTAGTACGTCCGAAGTAAACGTACCAAAAACTAGTCCCATATTTAAATTAACACCAACATTGGATGATGAGCAAATAATACGACTAGGTGGGCGTATCGACAATGCTGACTGTGTGCAGAAGGATACAAGAAGGCCAATAATATTACCAAATAACCATCCAATGTCAAAGCTTATAGTGCGTTATTATCACGAAATGTATCAACTTCAAAATCAGGAAACTATTGTCTCTGCAATACGAGCAAAATACTGGATCCTGGATCCCGAACATTCGCAGACTTGTCCGAACAGCCAAAACTGAATGTCAGTATTGCAAAAACTCTTCAGCCATCCCAGAAGTACCTCTAATGGGTCAGCTTCCCTAAGGTAGACTTACACCCTACGTCACATTCACGGGGTTGGATTATTTCGGCCCGATGCAAGTACCCGTTGGTCGTCGCACAAAGTGGCACAAGCAAGTGATGCCATTAAAAGTGGGAGATATCTTTCTTATATGTGACGAGAATGTCAATAGGGGAGAATGGAAGCGGGGAAGGATATCGGAGGTATTTCCAGCATTAGATGGACAGGTGCGTTCAGCAGTAGTCAAAACATCATCAGGATTTCTAAAAAGACCAGCTTCTAAACTTGCGAAGTTAGATATTGGTGAATCTGTTGTATAGATTCACGGGCAGGGGGATGTCACAAATAAATTTTGAATAAACATGAGATGTAAAATAGATTAATTATTTTCAACTTAACGAATATAACAACTCTGCCTGCTGTCCCATCCCTGCTCTAGACCTTTGAATTAAAGAGACAGATGAGCACTCGGCCACTTTGAATTAACTGCCGAAAGAGAACGACCCAGTAAGTAGAGGTTAAGCAATTTTAAAAATGTACAAATGGTTAACAATTGAATATTTCAGATAATAAAACTAAAAAAAAAAACACAAACGAGTTGTATTATTTTCCGAACAGAAAGCAGTCACAGAGGAGACTTCATTAGAAAAGGTCATGGATGCATTCACGGAGAATGGAGGAAAAGACTTTACCAATACGGCTTAGCTAAGATGCCTGGTGAAAGTAAAATGCTCCAACTCGCAAAGCGAATCTCTTACCTTAGGTGATTCGCGTAAGTGGAGAGCTTGTCAAAACCGAGGTGGCTGTGGAGGCATGTTGTTTGAAGTTTAGGTCCACCCCGGAAGTCAGTTTTAAAAAGGGGAAGTGTTGAGTTTGTGTGTAGTTTGCAGTGGACGAAATAGCAGCCACAGTTCAATTATCATGTTCTGCATACAGAACGATGTTGAAGGAACTTGAAATCCAGAGCGGTGTTCTACAGTAATGTGTTCCTTCCTCAGCTTTGTTTATATTGATACGAACCACTGTGTTCCGCCCTGTTCTATCGGCAGGAAACGGAAGCAACCATTTTTCTACCCTGGTGACATTTCCTAACTGGTTCTGAGGGAAGAAAAAAAAAACACCATTGGGCTAAGTATTGGTTATCCCAGAATTAAGATCATCAGCCTTCCCACAAGTCAGTACTGAGGGACCACAGAGGGTAAGGTGTATTCATACCCACTTGAGTATTAAGTTATTTTACAACAAAAAAAAAAAAATCCATTGCTTCTCATGCCTTGTATTGGAAGCTAATTACCAAGGATAAAAGCAGGTCTGGTCGCCTGAGACATATGTGACCAGAATAGTCGAAAAATAGCACGTCAACTTAAAAGAAAGTGATGCAACATTTGTACTAATGCGGAAGTTTTTCTGAGACTGCATTTTAAAATCTGGTCGGCAGAAATAAATGTGGGCTCGACGAATTTTCATCGACATTGATGATGCGCTTTACAACACCTCTTTTCATGTATTTGATCGCGTCGAATTTTTAATGGGACGAATCCACTTTCGTACTCAGCAAAGATCGTAATATAAACAAATCCGCTGGTCCAGATGATATAACTCCCATTCTTCTGAAGAGGTGTTCTTCTACGCTAGCAAAACCACTGCTTAAACTTTTTCGCCAATCAATTGGACTCCTTCAAAGCAGATGGAAAACAGCATTTGTCCAGCATGTAACTAAAAAGGCGGACTTTTTTCTCTCTCCTCTTATAAATCATTGAAATCATTCCACTTATGTCACTTCCTTGCTGATGGAAATGCTGATAAACTGTCGGCTGATGAAATATCTCGAAACACGAAAACGTATTAATGACCGGCAGTATGATTTTCGTAGCAACAGGTCCACTGGTGATTTGATGACATGCCTCATCGAAAAGTGGAACCAAAGCGTACATTAATCTGGCGAAATCAAGATAGTTGCACTTGATATTTCTAAGGCTTTTGACAGAGTTTGGCATCAGGCTCTTTTATCGAAAATACGTGCTTTTGGGATCGATGACTCTCTTCTTCAATGGATTAGAAATTACTTTTCGGAACGTTCAATTCAAGTTGTCTTGGACGGTTTCAAGTCTGATATTCACAAAATAAATGCTTGTGTACCCCAGGGCTCCGTTCTGTCTCCGACACTCTTTTTAGTTTTCATTAATGATCTCTTGTCTGCTACTTCTAATCCAATATATTCCTTTGCTGATGACAGTACTCTCTGCTTTTCATATTCGTTCCCGGACTCACGCGCCTGCTCTTCGGCTGTAGAACGAGAAGGGAAGCGTATGTTTAGCTCATTAAACTGCGATATTAACAGTATATCCAATTGGGAAACTATCTACAGAGTGGAACTTAATGTTTCTAAAATTCTATGCTGTCTGCCGTCATTAAAGCGAAATTTAAATACCCAGCCATTATCCATGAATGGCACTTACATCGTTGAAACCGAAAAACTTTCCATTCTCGATATGTGTGTCAGTTACAACTTACGTTGGAATGACCATTTATTTCATGTCGTCAAAAATGCGGCGAAATGTCTAGGTTTTCTCAAGCGATGTAAAAAATATTTTACCCCCTGATCTGGCCTCAATATATGTATAAGGCATTCATCCGCCCAAAATTGGAGTACAGTGCCCACATTTGGACAGGGGCTCCTAAAACATCTTTGCACCTACTAGTAGGATTCAAAACCGAGAAAACTCATAGGTGATACTAATATCAGTCAATCAACTGACACTCTCAAACACCTGTCTCACTTTGTTTTGTCGCTATTTCCACCACCAGTGCTCCATTGCAATCGTCAGTTGCATTTCACCCATTCAAACTTTCAACTGTAACACCCGTCTCGCTATGAATGCTCTCAAGCCCATTTCCAGACTTACGGACAAACCGTTTTAACGCGCGTTCATTATATAAAAAAAATAATAAAAAATATTTATGTCATTATCAAGGTAAATAAGATGAGTAAATACATAACACTCCCCACAACTCAAATTTAAGAACTCTTTATAATAGAGAAATAATATTACATGTGTTCCAATATTTATAAGATTTAACGGTTAGTTTTTGTAGCAGACCGTCGAGCTTTTCTTACAGCTATTGATTTATGACTTTGACTTTTATTTAAATTATTTTCATCGGACAATTCCTTTGTGACATCATTTTTATTACCGAACAATTTTACATTTACAGAAACTGTAATATTGTCCTATGTTTTTTTCATTTGGAGGACCTGCGACATCGTCATGGATAGCAGTAGTTAAACTTGAGTTGTTATGATTTTCAACTTTAAACTGACTGTTTCTTCAACTGATTTCAATGAGTATTTCGAATTTTTGAATTTAACTCAACAAGATACATTGAACTACATGCTAATAACTTTTTTCCATTTGAAGTTCACATCTATATAATATGTACCTCCTCCCCTACAGAAAATAAATTATATTCAATCTGTTTATTTTTAACTAATGCTAAATCTTTCTGTTGTTTCGTACAAGTTTCTTTAGATTTTTTATCATCCACATAAGGTCGCCAAACGTACGACCTACTTAGCATCTTCTTATGAACGATGCCCACAGGACCATTGGGTAAGGGTCCGAGAACGGAATGACACAAGGTTTGAGGAATGACTAAACGATGATTATAGAAAGCACACTGGTCCTCTAAACAAAGTTGATTTTTTTTAAAGAAAAACGGACGAAGATCATCTTTTATCACTTTGGGCCAGCTACAACAAACAAATTTAGAAACAAATTGCGAACTTGAATCTATATGTGTTTCTTTTGTACCATGTCAAAATCAAGTAGATTTTCAGAACCAAAGTAGTTTAAGGGAATGTGTTCTATTTTTGACTCCACATTCAAGGGATGGCGTGAAAGAAAATTAATCCAAATTGAACCCTTCTTGTATACTATTGTATTGATATTGGGACAAAATTATTGCCCAGCGTTGTAGTCTGGCAGCTGCAAGCGCGGAATTTTGCTTACTCTGACTAAAAATTTCGTTGGCCACATTGTCCGTACACAAAACAAATTCATGGCGTACGTATAATTTTTTTTGCAAAATTGTGAAAATGACCGAGAGCCCTTCTCTATACAACTGAAAATAGTTGTCAGTCAACACAAATCCGGATTGCGCCATCCTTTTATAGCACAACGACCAACTGAAACTAAAATTCCTGCACTGATTAAACGGTCTATTTCGGCTACGACTTTATCTCGAAGTTTGAAAGGAACACAATAAGCTAAATGAAAAATAGGCATTGCATCTTCTTTTAAGATTACATCTACTTCAAAACCGATTATAGGTCACTTTAAATACGTATTCACGACATTTGTAAATCTCGGCTTATTTTCCGCAGTAATATTCATTCATTTTTAAATTAAACTTCCGAGCTCAATTCGGACCTGTTGCTACCTGCAACAGGTAGTGTCTGTATAGATTAGCATTTTTTTCTACAAGATTCAGGTGAGAAAAACTTAAATTATATAATTGTTCACTCATACTGGACGTTGCAGCTCCGGTATCAATTTCCATTTAGACCTCGATTCTGTTGATTGAGGTGACTCATTTTTGAGACTGTGTAATGGCTGGGACAAGAAGTTGTAGTCCCTTGTGATGGAGTGAGTTTCGGCACGTTATCGACGCCTAGCTAGAACTCGTCGTATTAGGGGGGGATCTTACACTCCACATGACAGCATAAAGAAATAAATTAAATGTGCCTTACTATCTTACCGCACTATTAAATAATGGCAGAATGAGATGTTACCACTGCTTTGGATAGTCCCTCTAGCATCTTATAAAAGAGCTCCTCACCATGGTTATTCCTTGTCCAGGTTTCTTAGGAAGAACCCCCTATTTTTATATATCTTTTATTCTCTACTTCAACCTACGTTCGGTTCAATCTACCCACACATGTTCTCGTTACATCTCACTAGTGCTTCATTTTATCAGAAGAAAACATTCACTTTTTATCATGTTTCAACAAATTTATTAACACTAACAAGTCGAAGTTAATATTTCCTTATTTAGGACTTAATTTTAATTCAAATCAAATTAATCAAAGAAAGTTTAATCATACAAATTTATATTCAAATGGTGATACATATAAAGCTCTTGAAAACGTCTGAATAAATGAAAGTGTAACATACCTTGATATTGTTCTCCTCAGCAGTTGTTGTGCGCACAAAAACCGGAACTTTTATAGAGATTTTATTAAATTGATTAAGTTACATTCACAAGAACTTATTGCATGAAAGAATCTAATATTAATTCACATGTATGTACATATATATTCGATCTGTGATAATAGATTTACTGTGATAATGATACTGTCTGTGATAATTACAAAAATTATTTTAAGATTGGCTTTATTAAGTTTTAATCAATGACTTATCAAACAAAAATTAATCAATCTGGTATTACAGATCATTGAATAATATTTTGGAAAAAAGTACGTAAACTGTAAGCTCTGCTGCTCTGGTTCTCTGCTCCTCATGGTAGCTAGTGCTGAGTGTCTTCAAATCTGTCTGTATGTACAGTAAATGCCACGTGGAAGGTGTGACTATACTTGATATTATTCAAACTTATGATAGCGATAAGTGATCGTCTGCTGGAATTAAATTAATTTAATAGCGTTAATTTCTTCAATGCTGCTTTGGCTGAATTTTGGCTATCTTCGGCGATCGTGACCATCGGTCCAGGTAGGTGGAGACTATTAAGTCTTTATATGTTATGCGTTTAATGAGCATAAATGAGCATAGAAACTTCAACTTCATGGTAACGAGTATTATACGCCGTGGCTTTAGAAAACTATATTTGATAATAATTTGGCCATACTCAAGCCACTTAAATTTACTTCACTACCTTTCTTCAGCACGGGCAAAAACCAAGAGAGCGCAATCGATCGCGGAAACCAGACATAATGCCCAAGATGCATGTTAAATCATTGCGGCTTGCAGCTCAGTATTGCTGTCAACATAGTTCAGTGTCATTTTAATTGGTAAAACAAAGTACAGGGTGTTAATGTTTTGAATGTTTGGGACAAAATATAGAAAATCGGATTTTATTCTTTTATTTATTCTAATTATTTTGCGATGACCATTACAACTGGCTGACAGCGTTGACGCTGTCAGGTAAAGCATTTCCAATTGACTGCTGGACAATTTCCATGTTCATATCTTCCATATAGTGGACACTGGTTGCCGTGACTCTTAGACTTCTGACGATTTGCACTACGCGATGAATTACGATTATTTTGACGGTGGACTTTTGCTGTTTTGCGTTCTGTCCGGCTTGTATACAGCATTTGTTGAGACCGGTGTCTGGACTGATGATGTAGCTTTCTCGGACGCCTACATGGCCAAGGCCTTATCGCAGTACTCTTCAAAACTTAAATTGCCACGCTTTAGAAGCGGCTGCTGAATTTTTTCGTTCTTGAGGTGAACTATTGTACATATAAAACGACCTAACAATTGAACGCCCAATATTTTCAACCTGTAAACTCTTGAGACGTGACTTTGAGTCTTCGATGTACTCGCTTATAGATTCACTGTGTTGTTGAACAGTGTTATGGAATCTGAACCGCTCTGCTTTTTTGTTCGGCTTAGGAGCAAATTGACTTCGCAGTGAGGTTATATTTTCGGCGAATGACTTTTCACTTGGATCTGCTTAGATAAGTGAGCTTCGTTAACAGCTCATACATCGATTTTCCCATGATACCGATGAAGTAGGTATTTTTGTCGACATCTTTTATTTCACTTAATTTAATAAAGTTGATTAAGCGATTTCGTAATCTTTGAAATTGTCTCCGATTTCATAGGGCTCGATATAACCGACATTTGGCACACAGATAATTTAATTGTAAAATATAAAGTTTATTTAGTATTCACGAGATCTTAACTGGAGGACGACTTAAACTTGAGTCGCAACAGTGAGCTGACATTAGATACTTGTTGTTCAAGTACATGGGTATTTATTTGTGTAAACTCACAATTAAAAGGTGTGATGGTTACGTTATTAGGCAGTTATAAATAAGACGAGTAAATACATAACACCAACCAAGTGCAGTGTTTTGAACAATAACCCGTCCTTCACTTTTGGTTTGTCCCCCTTTTTTTAAATAATGAAAAGAAGTAATCGATGCCCATAATCATATCGATGGGTTTAAGTGTATTAAACTGAGAATCAGCCAATAGTACATATGTAATTGCTTTATATCATTCCAGAAATGATGGAGATAGTTGAAATCGACAACTTATATATTAGGGAACTGAATATGTGTGCAATTACAGTGATTACTTCTGACATATCAGCCGAAGTCAAAGGCAATTCAACTATTCCTCTCGCAGCACCAAATTTATTGTATTATTCCCAGTGCCGCTTATAAAGATTTTACTAGGCCTTCTAGGTAAGCAGAATTCCGATATTAAAGAATTCTGACAACCAGAATCTACTATTGTATTCGTACTATAGAACATAGCATGTTTGAAAGTTGCCGACTTTGTCATTGATTAAGACACTTGCGGTTGGGAGTATAGTGAACTTTTCACAACCGTTTGGCATGGAAGCTGATAAATTTGAAATTTGTACAGGTATGAATTGCATATAGATTAGCTGTTGTTTCCCCACTTTATTTTGTTAATTTTGCACGGTTCTATGTAGAGACAGAAGCATTTGATTCAGTTGGAGGATCTGATCAATATGGAGACACGTATGGTGCTTTCCGAAACTGACAGGTTTTGAATCCATGGTCAGGGTTTAAGCAATTGAAGCGCAGCCTCTTTTCCTTTATAAAATTTATACGATTGGAATTACCTACTCATTGACAGAAAGGTAGAAGGTAGAAGGCAAGCCAAACAGGTGTTCTTCGTAGAAACCGCATACGCTCGAACAGGTTTAATTTTTGTAATTGACTCAGTCCCGGCTTGCTTTTCGCCATGCGTCGAAACTCTTTCAAGTATATCTCAGAACTTGCTTGTAAATTTCAGGAAGTTTTCAATGGGAGAATAAGTTGACTTACCGCAATGTTCCGTCCACGCCTGACGTGCTTTCCGGTGAGTTCCCCTCAGAAGAAGCTGAATTAACCTTTGGTCCTTGTGCGCGAAGACCTCTCAAAACTTCGTCAGCTGCATTCGCTTAGTGATTTGTTTGGATTACTATCACTATTGCTCTTTGAGTTTAGCACGTCAGATACGGAAAGATGATGAATCAACGCTGCGGGATTATTCTTTAAAAAACCCTTTATGTATTGGAACTTCTGGGCAGCACTTAGTATAGGTTTGTCATGCACTGAGCTGTTATTTAGATCCAAAAACGATTTAAATTCTTAATATTTACCTGGGAATCAGAATCTGTGTGTGGTTTTGGCAATCTGCTGACCTGGAACAGCAGCGGGTTGTCAGTTGGAAATCAATTAAACAACTTAATGACATCTTAATACTATCTTGCGTACTACCTTTTTGCTAAGCAACTAGACATAAGTGTCACCACCTATCGATGCTTCCTGTGAAAGTGATGAAGACCACATCGAACACAGAATACTGAGATATGATAGAAAAAATTACTCGTCTTTCAGTGAGACATTGAGAAATTTAAAATATATCAACAATCTACCCTTTGATTGTCGTTCTTTTTCTGGGTGTTCTGTTCCATCAGTACCAAAAAATATATTCAGAGATTTTTTGTTTTCCTCAAGAAAATCAAAGCGGATCCACATTCCAGTATGGAACAACTAAACTGCCGGAGGTGTTTCTACCAAAGACACATCAGTCAGTCTTCTTGTTCCCTTTTTTGTCTTTTTTTTTGAGTTTTGGATCAGTTTTGACGGATTTTCCAACATCCTCGAATTAGTGTTTTTACTTTTTTTTTTTAGCTAACTGGATTCACATCCAGTTCAGAGTTTGATGAACATGCCTATGGTACATAACACTTTTAGGACGTTTTAGAAGATTCGATCCATTCGACAACCATGGCGCAGATATACTCGTCGGTATTTGGACAACAAAAATATCGAACGTGTCTCTTGGGCTGATAAATTGTGATCAATCGATGGCCCATAGCTAAACTTCCACAGACCTTGCGCCCGTTTCGAGTGTCGTGCTGATTTGTTCTTCCATAGTCAATGTGTCAGCCTTTGATAATTGCATCATAGGTGGACACCACACATTAGACAGATAAGTTTGTAACATACCCTTAGGTCGATTATCTCACGATAAAATTAAAATGCGTACATAAACCCATTCGATTACCAGATTAATATGAGCACAATGGTTCATAAATGGATTATAAGCCAAATAACAGATCAATATCGGTCTACTAGAAAATAAAAGTGAAAGCATTTAACAGAATTCGACCTTGAAATACACTTCCAAAATTAAAAAAAAATATATACCTATAAGAATAATGAAAAACCACCCAAGGAAGTCATCGTAGTAGTTGTTGTCAAGGCAAACCCATTGAGTGCTAAACATTTTGATCCATACTCAAAACCATTAGAAGTCATATGAATAATGTAAACACATACCCGTACATTGTCATCGAAATACAATACTCTGTACGTTACTGCTTTCAGTGTTTAAATCGTCTGCTTTTGTAATCGATATCCAACAATCGTTTAAAGACTATAAGATCTGAAACCGAACCTTCCCCTAACTGGCACACCCCTTACTTAGAAGGTTTCTTCGAAGTTAAGAAACTGACTCACTGAAGGTGTGTTCAACCATCCACCACCCCCTTGTTCATTTTCCATTGATTTTATCTGAAACGGAATAAATAACGAACAATGACGACTCCGAAGACTCTCAACGACAACAAAAACGACAGCAACAACGACAACGACAACGACAACGCAACGACATCGACAACGACAACGACAACGACAACGACAACGACAACGACAACGACAACGACAACGACAACGACAACGACAACGCAACGACAACGACGACAAAGACAAAGACAAGGACTAGGACGATAAGAACTATGAGAGTAGAAAGATGAGAACGATGAGAACTAGGACGTCAACCAAACTCCTAACGCTAACGCTAACTCCAACGCCAATGCCAATGCCTACAAAAATCAACTTTACTCACATGCACATGTAAGCTAAATGTGTTCCATGTAAGAAAACAGAACTGAAGCTCGTTTCGGTGGAAAACATGACTGGAATCTCAATTGTTGTAAGGATATCAAGATATAGGGATCATCTAATGGGGATTTTCAGCTCAGCAAGGGAAACGCTTGCTTTGCATAATAACATCACGTCTTAAAGTACACACAGTGGCAATGAAAATAGGACCAAGACCATACACAGAACGATTTCCGTCAACAAGACTATACCACCACATCTCCACACACACACACACATGCAAAAAAGGGTAAATGCCTTTTGACAGAAACGTGCAACATGGGAATGTAGTAAAACAGTCGCAGAAAAAATGCATGAGCTACATACGCTCATCGTACAACAAAAGCTTCTACAACTTAAATTATTTGCAAGTATTTTTTACTATTTGAATTTTTGAGTAACATCACTGTTGGCATTATAAGTTTCCTTGCCGGAACTATTTGGAGATACAACATCTTTTAGATACGGATATATCTCTAAGTTACATCCTTGGTCGTGAGTGCATCAAACGTTTTATCTAAATTTTTTAAAAGGAATACATAGCCATTTCGGAAGATCCAGCTGAGGTCCGTAAATTTTTGATAATTTAAGCTTTAATAAAGAGAGAGGGATAAGGAATATTCAGCATTCATAGAGTCTAACACTGCTGCATGATGTCAACAGTTATGTGGAATAAAGGTGATTTGATATGATGTGGAATGCAGTGTTTTCACCATTTAAAAGAGCATTTACTTCTTAAACGTAAAACTGAAAAATACTGTTCCAGGATCTGTGGACGGGAGTTTAGAGGAGGTCCTAATTCCTAAGTAAGCAAAACAATTATCAATATTTTGGTCTTTTTTTATTTCGCCCTAAAGTGAAATCCATTACTGATACTCTACCGCTCTTGCTAAGATTTCTGTCCGACTCCAGGCTACTGCTAATTTGTGTACTAAAAGACCACTCCGTTATATTTAGTTGAACTTCTACGGCAGCGTCTTTCCCGGCACTCCGTTGTAGTAACAAGTTTTGACATCTGTTTTTCTTTTTATGTTCTATCATTTACTCGTACTTCAAACTCAGATGTTGTTAATTCTGCCATAGAACTTGTACAGAGCTTATAATGAAGCTAATGGATATCTTTAATCCCTTTCTCGTCGACAGCATAAACCTTCAATGCCTCATTTGGAGCTGCGAAAGGAAAAAGTTTAACTCTTCCTGTTTTCCGTTTGTTCACCATCGCCCATCGCTGTTGCATCCATCGATGCAGTTTCACCTGAACTCGTCGTCTTTGCGTACTCGTCGTTGTGTAAGTATTGATGACGATGTTTAAGCCTTCTGTCCGATAAAATAAATTTCCATGGTACACAAATTCTGTTGAGGCAAGTGTCATTCCATGATTATAAATATTAATTTAGTATCATTTTGATGGCGGTATAATCCGTCATTTCACTTTTAAGGTGCTTTCCAAGCCGATAAAATCAAAAGTTAGAAATAAGGGAATGTAGAGTAGTCGACAAAGCGTCAATGTCGGATCACCGATAGATACGCTTCAAGTTGAACTTCCAGAACAGGGTATGTAGTTCTCAAAAAAATCCCAGAAGTGGTAAATACATATATAATCGGATACCGAATCAATCACCTGCGATAATATTGCTAACTTAGATAGGGCGGTAGCAAATATTAATAAGACAATAGCAACGGCGTTTGAGGAAGCTTACCGGCTAACGAGCATCTAAAAGAACTCAACCGAATTGGTGGAATAGGGAAATAGGTTTAAAAAGGAAAGATGTTAAGAAACTCTATAATAGGGCGCGAAACTTTTCAGAAGCGACAGTACATTGAATGAGTACTACGAATGTAGAAAACAATTCAAGTACATACCTAGTCAGAAAGTCCAAAAGGGTTTTATGGCAGAAGTCCTGTGAATCTATCGCGGTAACAGACGAGGTTTCGAAATTACGCAAAATGCTTTGAAAGGAAGCTAGCGTCCTAGCTACCTCAGAGAAAATGACAGAAACCCGGCTGAAAGTAGCCAAGAGGTTATGGTAACACTGGTTCAAACCCTCTTTCCGGGATCCACAGTATCAGATGACGCTGGTATGCTACGGCACACAGAGAACATTGATCTCTGCCTCTCCGCAGAGGAAATAGGTGCTCTTATTAATAGGAAAAATTTACGGTGGGCAATTCAGTCCTTTAAGCCATACAAATCTCCCGGTCCGGATGGTATTCTATCGATTAAGCTACAGAAAGCGCCGGAGGTAGCAATCCAGAAAATTATGGAAATTTTCAGATACAGTCTAAAAATAGGGCACATACCAATAACTTTGATCACCCCGATCAGGTGGTCTTTATACCTAAAACTGACAAACAGGGGCATATAACAGCAAAAGATTTCAGACCAATAGGTCTGTCATCTTTTATGCTTAAAACCCTAGAGCAACTATTTGACAATCACATTAGGACTAAATGCAGTAATGGATTTTTGACTGAGTCACAGCATGCATATATGAAAGACCAAAAACTTTGGTCTCAATGCCAACCCTTCCAAAACGGAACTGATTCTCTTTACCAGAAAGTACAATATATCGCAATTCAAATTCCCAAAACTAAACGGAATGGAATTGTCCCTTTCGGACAGGGCGAAGTGTCTGGGTGTGATTCTGGGCAAAAAACTGAATTGGAATCTTAATGTAGGTGAAAGAATCAAAAAGGCATATAATGCTCTTTTTATCTGCAAAAGTGTAGTAGGGAAAATTTGGGGCTTAAAACCTACTATGCTGTACTGGCTGTATACGGTGGTGGTAAGACCCAAACTTACATAGTATGGTGGAAAGCAACAAACAAGAAAATGGTCTACGGAAAATACCACCCCTGTATTAGTACAGTGCATTGGACACCTTCACTAATCTGAGTTATTTCAAGAGCAGTAGTTTCGGACATGGCACGGTCCTAACGGATCTATTGTCAGGCAAGCCATGTGACAAAATATATCCGGAGAGGGAAGACTGGGAAAAAAATTCAATGATCAGGTAAAATTAAATTACGATTTTCACAGATGGCTCAAAAACAGAGGAAGGAACAGGTTATGGTATCTTCTCAGAAGACCCAGAACTAAGAGTGTCTATAAAACTACCGGACGCAAGCAGTGTCTTCCAATCAGAGTTTCTGGCTGTCCTTAGAGCGGCTGAGCTAATGCAGAAGAGATCGGTAGCCCGAAAGAGATATCGCTATCTACATCGATAGCCAGGCCGCACTCAAGGCGATGGAATTAAGCAACACTAATTCTGATACAGCAGGGGCTGTCGCACAGTGCTCAAGGCACTATGCAGTCAGAACCAGGTAAGACTGTGCTGGGTGCCAGGACACTGCGGTATTAAAGGAAATGAACAAGCGGGTGAGCTTGCAATAAAAGGAGAGCTACTCGATAATAGTGAGGTTGCTAACGTAAGATGGTCAAGTCTTGAAGGACACAGGGTATCCAAAGCTCTCTGGCCGCTTTTTTGACGGCAAAAGATCCAGAAAGTTGATAAAATTAAACAGGGATAAGCTTAGGACAGTAATAGGAATGCTGATAGGACACTGTCTTCTGCGGAAACACGCAAAGAGACTCAAATTATCAGATGCGGACATTTGCAGATTCTGCGGTGATCTGCAAACTGTTGAGGTCATAACACACATACTGTGTGAATGCGAGGCAATATCGCGAAGTCTAAGAAAATTTTTCGGGAAATACTTTTTCAAAAACCTAGAGGAAATAGAGGCCACGAACTTCAAATTCCTTCTTGGCTTTTGCTGGGAAATTGGGTGTTTCACCGGGAAGATTGTTTGAGTTCTTTCCATTGGAAGACAAATTCGCGATGGGCCCGTGTTGGTGCCCGGTGTCTGTGTGATGACAAACCCATCGTACCCCTGTTTAACCTAATGCAAACTTAAGCCCATAAAATAAGCGATTGAGAAGGGATTCTCTTCAAATGATTTATAAGGTGGTGTCATGTTATGTTAAGTCCGGAGCCTAACTATACAAAGTCCTTGACTTCATCGAACTTGTACCTGTTTATAGCGCTTTCTTTCGAGTCTTCGGCATCGTATGTCCTTTTTTGATGACAGGAGGTACCTCCATTACCAAAAGACCCGTCTTTGCTGCTCCGGATTTAACAATTGTAAATACCTCACAAACAGTTCGCTTTGTTTTGACGATGGCATCCGCAAAATATGCGTAGCTGTTTTGACAGATCGTGCCTCTGGTATCGGCATTTGAATTCGCACAACGCTCTCAAGTACGATGTTGAAGAAATCGTATTACGGTGGATCGCCTTGTCGGAAACCTTTTTTTATATCATAGGCATCGGTAAAATCATTACTTAGAGGCAGGGACCTTTCGCCGTGGTCAACGTGCGAAGACGACCAATTTAAGAACAGGGCATGGCTCCACATAATCTTTCCTGGTATTTACTGACATGTCCAGATTAAAATTGACAATTAGGTGTCAAGGGTCTTTTCAAAGATCTGCCGTAATCCCAAATCTGATCAGTGGTAGGCCAATAGGGTCCAATTAGTTTACTGACAAAAAGTTTTAAACGATTACATCGTATCGCAGAGAAGCTCTTATAAGCGACGTCTCTATAATTAGCGCAGTTAAGAAAATCTCTCTGAAAATCGGGCATACAATGCTGCGGTTCCATTCGCCTGGTACGTTTTCGCTTGAACATATTGTATTTCATCTCCCGCCACCTTGAATATTTCGGCTGCTGGAATGCTAATATTGGCAACTTTGTTTGATTCAAGTTCGGATATGGGTCTCCTTACTTCGGCTATATTAGATGGAAGGAATTGTTGCCCTTGTTCTTTTTATCTTTTGGCAATGTTTCCGAATATTTTTCCGCCTACTGCATCTCTCAATTTCCTCGATATTAGGCTTTTCGTGGTATTTGCTCGCCCTTCTGTGAAGCTCATGGGTCACTTTGGTCTCATGCGTTAGGCGGCATTCATTGTCAGAACATGGATTTCGCAGCGGCGGACCAACGAAACTCAACTGATTACTTGTTGATAGATTTTCGAATTCTTTTCGGGACAGCGCAGAACTTCAAGGAGCACTTGAAGGCAAAGAAGATGACGACTTTTCGCGGTTGCAGCCCCTCGACGTCAAATTTTCTCGTAATCTTTCCTCTTCACAACGGTGGGAGTTAAAGATATCCGTATTCGAACCGTGGCTGCAACGAGGTAACAAGTCTTAGTGTATGGCCGCCTTACATTTAGACATCCAAATACAGCGGATTCCTCTAATAAACGTCGGGATCCGGGAACCGCTTGCTTGCTAGAATTACATTTCCCAATGTGCCGAAACTGTTAAGCCTATATCCGTTGTCTGAGGAGGTGTAGGTTTTTGCGTTGTGTTTAAATCACTTAGGATTAGTTTTGCATCATTCTTAGGATATGAAACAACAAGCTCATAAAAACAGTCCGTGGTGCTTTTCTATTCTCCTATATTGAGACGTGCGTGGAAATAAGGCGTTTTACCATGGCTGTGGATTGTTTTGGATTCAAAACTTCTTGCCGAAGTCTGTATCCTTGCTTGCCTTGCCTTCCATAAAGCGATCCTGCAGTATACCATGTGTAGCAGTGTTCATCCATTGAACGGCCTAGTAAAGAAGCAAGCTTGCATAAACCTCTTGTCTTTTTCAAGGCTTTCGGTTTTTCGTAACCATATACAATATGTTGGGTACACTGTTGAGAAGTTGATCAGATGCCCAATCTGGAGGGCCATGCCATGGGTGACAACCTTTAGGCAGATACCTGTTGGGCATAAAGAGCCGGCTTCGCTGTTGTCAGTAACTCCAGACAGATTTTGGGTACTTGCGTCGACTCAATTTGAGCTTTTCTGCCACTAACTCTACTTTATAAAATTTGACAGCTATTTCTGAAACCACTATCACACTACTCCCTTGAAAATTTCGAAGTAACCCTGGAAACAGAACATTAGATCAGCGTAGCCTGATAGATGCATTGCTTCCATAATGATCATCTTATGATGATCCTTATCCACTGCTGGGTCCTGGTGTACGATAAACACTTACACATACAGGGGCATGAAGAAAGCACCTGCCCCACAGTTGAAAAGTTGCTTAACGTGCATGCAACGGCAGTCAGTAGTTACCCTCTCAGTCTTCTCTCCGGCACTCAAATTATTTTAACGAAAAATGTCGTTTACCTACTTTCTTACATATTTAGATGGCGCCACATTTCGGCGTGAACTTTGACATAAACTAACAAGGCCCTCAATCAGCCATCTTTAGCTTACTACCTCCAGTTGCGCATTAAAAGTCAGTTGAGGTCCCTTTCCATTTGTGTGCGCCACCTAAAGTGAGGTCTTCCTCTACTGTGTTGTCCTTCCGAGTTAGATTCGAAAACTCTGCGCCACAGAGCATTGGTTGGTTTCCATACGTTCTACATATCGTAGCCATATCTCTCGAATGATGTGCACTTTTCTGACTAGATCGATGTCGCTGCACAGCTCCTATAGTTGAATCTTCTCCTATTAAGCCGGCAATGGGACCGAATATTTTTCGAAAGATTGTTTCTCGACACGACTCAGGATATCTCCATCCGCTTTCGATAGAGTCCATGCTTCAGGGCAAGAATCAAGGTCTTATATAGAGTCTCCTTAGTTATTTGGGATAGAGCCTTACTACTCAATTGCCTTCATTGGTAACTTAAAGAAACGGCGATTGGCAAGAGTGGTTCTTCGTTCTATTTCTACTGAGATGTTGTTGGCATCATGTGTGCCAGAGTCGGCATAAGTGGATTTTTTATTATCCGATGCTATTAGCTGCTGGTTGGTCATACTTTTTTATCACCTCCATAGAGAATAGTGAGCCCTACGACGGCAGAGGCTAGTACTATCATGTATTCTGTATTAAAGAATAGAACATTACAACTATTTTAAAGTATGTTTTCTGAACACATTCTGGCATTATTTTGAATAAACCTATAGCTCCCAGTGATCATTTTTCCCTCTAAAATGTTAGTTGTCTACCACTACGGCGACGTTCTGAGTGTAATCTTCAGATTTTTTTTCTATTACATGCTCCTTCTCTTTAGCTGAATTGCTCCACCGCATATCTAGTTATTCTTTGTATGAGCTGTTTTCTTTTATGGGTGGCGGTCCCAAGTGATAGTATTGTATTTACTCCAAGCTAAGTATGCCTAAGTTAGGCAAAAATTTGCATGTTATTGTCGGCTGGTCGTTATAAGTATGATTGCTGCCTATCTTCAAACTAATACCTCGTTCAAGACATATTTACGTCTTTCAAGGCGTAAGCTCTGATTCCAATTTTGGGATTATAATGACCACTGACGCAAGTGTCCCCAAAAGGACGTCTACTTCAGGATTCTGGATTCGTAAGCCCCGTTCTATATCGTCGGCAGCAATAATTACTGAAATTATTCCCTTCGCAATAGAACTGATAGAGCAACATGTACTTGCTCTCTCATTCTTGCAGATATCTATGAAAAAGAAATGAACTAAGTACAACATTTCTTGCGAAATATACAAGTAAAAGCTTTGTTTTCCTCCAGTCTTCCGAACTACTCTAATTTTCCAAAGGACAAACATTGCCGTTTCATAACTGGAGGCTTCCCAATTTTGCTATTCTTATCCAAACTAACATCGCGAAATAGATAAAATTACAATTTTCAATATCTCACTCTACATCTATGTACTCGTACCTGTTATCTGACCCAAGAGACAGGTAATCGCTTAAATCCCTTTGGGATATTGCTTCTCCTCTACCATCTGGACTTAAAATTGGAAATTTCATGCATATTCGTCCAGTTCAGTCTTATCAAAACATTGTAGTCATACTCATAGTCATAATCATACCCATCCATTAATTTGCATGGAAATGCGTGTTCCAAGATCTGCAATAAAATTCCATTCCGAGATAAATTCGAGTGGAGCGGTAAGCACAAGGTCCGTATCTTTCACCTGATGTTAAAAGTTTTCACTCTCTCTGTAGGTATGTACGAGTATATGGTATACGAACGAATACACAGGTATACTACTCCCAATGAGGGTTCAGGGGTCACTAATCCTATTCCCAATTATTACGACCCTCATGAATATTATCAGCAAATCAGAACTTAACTCAATTGTCGTTGTGTCTGCTTTCTGTGTGTGGCGAACTCTGACACAGATCCACTTGGATCATGGATGTCAGGTGTACTTGAGTTTTATGTGCAATTTTGCTTAAAACCTCTACTTCGTTGCAAGGGGTATTTTTTTTTCTTTTAATTCTCCTGATATGCGTATGACTTGTGTGTGTGTATTTGTGTGGCCAGGATAACGAATCTGAATTAAGTTTGCTAGCCTTATCACATTCTGATTCCATGGCAATCTGCTCTGGATGATGTAAAACTTTTCGTACATGTACGTCTCCATTAAGGTTTATAATTTTTTATTTACTTTTTTTTTAATTTTTTTGTGAGTTGACGTGTAGTGTAGTAGGGTAGTAACCAAAGTAACTTTATCTTGTAGATAAAATGACACAGAAAGATGACAGGAGTCTGCATACACACCATGCTTGTGCTCGTTTATTGGACTGAGACTTTGTTAATCACATACTGGTAGTAGCCCCCGTATCATGCAATGGTATCTATCACATGTATATGTACGTAGCTGCTGGATTAAGTATAAATGATGCAAAATAGCTTTTTTGAGTTAAAACCGAATTTTCAAGGTTTTTTGGGCAGCATTTTCCCAAAGGAAATATGAAAGTCTTGCATGGTTTCACTTTGATTTCGATGTTAGTTGCTTCATTTCGAATGAGTAACACGAACATAATTGGGTTACGACAAGGAGAGAGGTGGCACATACATGTGTACATACAAATCTGCATGTACACATAATGGATGAGGATTTTTGTTGATAATGAGTCAAGACACTTGCTTTTCATGTGGTAGATAAAACAATATTTTTTATATTCTTAATCGTGTGTCACGGCAAAAGTCAACTATAGTATTCGTTTTTATTGTTATTTGTTAAAGAATATGGCTTTTGAGGTCACTGTAAGGACGTGATATGGAAACACGTAATTTGACAATGGATAGCATAAGTTTAATTGCATCAAGAAGCCATAGTCTAGACCAAACTCGGTCCACGGTGACTCCTCCACTTAGAGTGTTGTTCATGTTGCCAATCTAAAAGACAGATACATACAAATATAATAATTTTTTTTGACTCAGAACGCTAGGAGTATCAAAAAATATTGCCTGCCGAAAGAATGGTGACATAAGAAATTAATTTCTCCTATTTTTCGGTGAATTGGCTGGATATTGAACCCAGTCGTTTGGCGTAGTAATCAAAGCATTTAACCACCGTGTCAAGATCATTCGATCATCATTTATTTATTGTTTACTTTTGCTTACATATTTACATATACAAATATTTAAAGGGTGTTTTAAAGAGCCTTTACAGCTAGGCAGATTTTTAAACAATAACGATAGGCATTGAATTGGAATCAAAATTTTTATTTATTATGAGGAATAGTTCATGACCGTATGTTCCGAGAAAAACTTCAGACGTGAGGCTCTGTATGACTTACTTAGTAAGATAGCCAGCCTTTCAACAGAACAAAAAATTTCTCAATTTTCGGCCTAAAAGACGGTCCCGGAGTCATCAAAATTTCGAATTGCAAGCAAATCTCACTCTCATGAAAAATGGCCCTATATACAGTGGTTTTGACGAAGGGCATACAATTGATCCAATTTTAAACCAGTCCTGTGGTTTAAAGCCTAAAATAATGCGATGAATATTAGCTTCCGAGGGCTAACAAAGGCTCTATATAGCACCACAGATAGTGTTCCTGAACGAGCTGGATAATACCAGACTCTTTTGCAAAATATTCTGCATAGCAGATCTATTGTAATCGACGCCGTTGACCATTCCAGCATAGCTTCAACTGCAATGGCTACAGTTCCTCCAAGCGAATTCTTATTCGCTAGATAGCATAGCCAAAAGGTAGTAGAATATTCTGTTTTATCTCCTTAAAGGAGATGGAGGAGATGTTCGATGGATCTTCGTCCTCTTACGCTAATGTCCATGCCTTTGTGCCATAGAGAAGGACTGAAATGATGAAGCTATTCTATGGAGTGTCCTTATAGTTTCGTGGCAAGGGCGTTTAACTCAATTAGAAGGCCAAGAAAACAGCGATTGACAAGTATAACTCTTTGTTTGATTTCTGATGGGAAGTTTCTCCTTTTTAACGCGATTTCATTTTGTCGCGCTAAGTCCAAAGGTTTGGTTTTTTGGAGACGGCGCAGTAGGTTTTTCTTGTCCAAAATTTGTAGGACTGTATTGCTAATATGTTCGTTTAGTCAAATTTTGTGTTTTCTCGGGAATTTTTTTGTTTTGTCTTCGATAGAAAGAATTCCAAGGTCTCGGTACAAGCCTTCATTTGTTATGTATTGTACCTACCACGGTGTATGGATAACTTTTCTTAGTACTTTAGTTTTAAAAGTATGAAAAGTATAAAAGTATATAAGAGCAACTAGTTTTCGATACTAAGTTTAGAGGGTTTACCAAGTAACCAATGCAATTCTCTCTATTTGCTTTCCATTTCTTTGCATTTTTTTTTTAACGAGCGACTTCCATTTTGACTTTCGAGTGCTATTCCAAGATTAGCTTCATTGTATTCCATATAGACCGAGTTTATGTGGATAAGGAACCGACTCATTTTTCTGTATGTAACATGAAAAGACTTGGCCTCTTTGAGGGATTTTGTCAATTCGTGTAAAAGATTACCAGATAAAAAGCAGATAAAACAACAATGGTGTGAGATATAAAATTGATTCTGGATTGATTTTGAAGCCACGTTCATGCCATTATGTATGGAAGAGCATATCATTCAAACGGCCGCCTTGACCTCGCTTGATGAACACTCGCCGTGAGATGACACAATCGCCAAATTTCTCCTTTCCAACTACGAGCGTTGCGTCGCTTGTATGGTATATAGCGTCATCTTGTTGGAACCACAGCTCGGATATATCGATGTTGTCGGTTAACATCGCTCTATACCTGAGAACATTGACGGTAACGGCATCTCCTTCCTCATTTCAAGAGAAATAAGTCAATTCTTGTGGATGCAATGATGCTTGGGCGCACACTTGTGGATTGAGTTCGCTCCAATAACGACAATTTTGCTTGTTGACATAGTCGCTGAGCCAAAAATGGGTCTCGTCCGAGAAGATGAATTTGTTGGCCAAAATCCGGATCTTCAGCTAATGTTTTTAGCGCCCTATTAGCGAACTCACGGCGTTGTCTATAGTTGTCTGGTTTCAATATGTATGCCCAAATCTAACCGGGTTGGCCCTCTGGCGTTGCCCAATTCAGCTGATCGGCGCCGAATCAACATTTCTTGGTCCCCTTTGATACTGGCCGCTACGGCGGCTATGTTTTCTTCATTTCGCACCAGTCTCTATCTGGTTAGTGGCTTAAGATCTAAAAGAGTGTACCCACTGTCAAATTTTTCCACTATGCGACAAATTGCCTGCACACTGAAGTCATGATGACGATAATATTTTTTAATAATTTCCGCACGTTCGGCTAGCGTAAAACGATGCATGATGAAATGGCAAACCTTTGACAGGTGGCTGTCAATGGTAACTTTAACATCTGCTGAAACATAACAATTGGAAAAACTATCATTGCTGTCTGGTCACCCGTTACTTTATCGACTTTATCGAGAGCGCCTTGCAGTTTAAGCGTTGTTTTTTCAATCATTTTACCTACTGTTAGTATAGCAATGTCATCGGCAAAAGTAGCTAGAACTTTCACTTCTTTTCAGATATATAGAAGATACAGAAGTGGGCCGAGAACGGTACGCCGGCTAAAATCTTTTGAATTGCGATATCTCGTGGAGACTTTAGGCCTTTTACTACTTTTTAATGGTTGCCAAAGCGAATAATTAGATTCCCTTTTTGCTTTCAGCAGGTTGCACAAACGTTATTCAACAATATTCAAACAGGCACGACTTTGTTGCCATTTCTTACTGGTGTTTCTTTTGTTTTATCTCCAGCTGGTAATTTAGACCGTAGTTTGTGGGTTTCTTCCTTTGATAGGGTGTGTTATTCCACGCGGCAATTGAACGATATTTCTACTAGGTGATCAATCTCGACTTCTAGTTTATAGAGGGTGTCTTAAGTGATACGTTCAGTTCTACTTTTTTCTTCAGTTTCTGTCCAGACGTCTTAGCAATTAGTATTTCTGCCAGTTAGTTTTGCTGGTCCTTGTTTTTTAATTAGAGTTTCATTCATTGTCAAAATGACTGGAGAATAATCAGAGGAAAAATCAAAGCTTTCATCAACTTTTATGAAATTGTTATTGGGTTATACCACATGAAATGTAAAAATTTAAAAACCAATATAGTTTTTCCATAAATTTTTATTCAATCAAAGTAGCATCCATTGGCATCTATGACATTCTTCCAACGTGATACAAGGTCAAATATTCCGTTTTCATCGTAGTGCTGACTTTTTGAGGCAATGAAATCTTCAAAGGCTTTTATGACCTATGCTCGATTCCGGAAGACTTTCTGCCGGCAGATTGCGTAAAAGATGGTAATCCATTGGGGAAATATGAGGAGAGTACGGTGGATATGGAAGCATTTCAAATTCCAACTTCAACAGTTTTTACACCGTTACTTGTGAGGTATGGGGTCTAGCATTGCCATGCAAAAGGACCGGACTGTGCCTATTGACAAGCGCAGGTTGCTTTTCAGCCAATTTAGCATGTCGATTTCCTCACAATATTTCATAGCGTTTATTGTTACTCCTGCTTGAAGAAATGAAAAGTGGATTGGTCCTGTCGATACCCACCAAATTGTCACCATAACCTTTTTTGGGTGAAGATCGGACTTGGGGATATGTTTTGGTTTTTCATCGGCATCCAACCACTGCGCACATCTTTTACGATTATCATATAGTATCCACTTTTCATCACAGGTGACTATCCGGTTCAAAAACAGTTCAGATTGGTTTCTTAATGTAAGCGATGCATAGATTTCCAGGCGCCGTAGTTTTTGAGATTAGTTCAGTTCATGGGGTAACCACTTATCGAGTTTCTTTACCTTTCATATGAGAGAAAGATGTCGACTTATGGTCATTGGGGATATTCCCATGCTTTATGCAATCTCCGTCCATCGTTGCTCTTAAAATATTGTCGTCAACTTACGTTTCCGGCTTTATACGTGGCTCACTTTCGAGTCTGAAATTACCCGAACGAAACTTTTAAAACTAACGTCGTATAGTGTGTTCGTTTACCGCTACATCCTCAAATGCGGCATTAATGTTTTTCATTGCCAATGACGTACTATGTTCCATTTTAGATTCGTAAATTAAGAGGGTTCGAATTTGAACTGCCGACCGAATGTTTACTAATTCCTTGAAAAAAAAATAACGGTACTTACAACGAACCTTAAAATTCTCCCACGTCAAGCACACGTACCACTTTATTTTATAAAAAAAAATTAAATTTAACGTTCTGGTACAGATTTTCACTCGAGAACTTCTTATTGCCGACTGAGCGAAAATCGGACATTTCATGTGGTAGAACCAAATAAATTAACACGTTTTGATGAAGTGGAGGAACAAGAAAATCATTCGTGAATTCGTGGTTGGGTAGACTGAGGAGTAAAACGAAAAGCAACCGGCAATTTAATCTCAATAAAGGCAGCACAGAAGATTGTCTAATTTAAGAGGGATTTGATGTGAAATATGAACATAGCCTTAGCTTATATAAATGCATTCAAAAATGAGATTCACAAACGCATCCTTCGTAAATGTCAAATTGGTAAGCACTTCTTCCTCGCGCTCCCTTTAACAGAGACTTTTGTTCCATGTGGTTTACTTGTAAAATACAATTGAAGTAATTAAAGATTATATATTATTAATAAATAAGTGCAGTTTTATTCCCGTATATTACAAGAACAAAATTCAAGACACCCTGTATCTTTTTACCCAAGTTAAATGATACCCCGCTGAGCTTCACAATGCAAGTTGTGTGCACTTATTCGCATCCTGGACAGCAAACTGAAGTGGTAAGAAAATGTTGCAGGGCGTAATAAAAAGCTCTAGTTGCCTTCGACTTGCCTATATGGGCAAGGTGCCGTCTACAACCCAAAGTCGTGAAACCGATTACCACTTATAGTATAGCCGCTAGATGACCTGTACTTGAAAGCAAAGCAAGCCGTGACCCTCGCACTACTTTATGACTCTCAGAACTCTACTTCATTTCCTACGTGTAAACTTGTCGGCAATTAACTCTGCCTCCAGACTGAGGGGCACTTGACAATGGAAAATGCTAAAAATAATAATTTGTTGGGGGCTGACGCTCCCAGTTTATTTCGCTTAATACAAACTAAGACTAACTTAAAAACTTGGACTTAAAAACTAACAACAGTTAAAGGTTAGAATGGAAGAGAATGGTGGAGGAGATCAAGTTTAAGACGAGAAGTGCTCATTTTAAAATCAAAAAGGTGGAGGAGGTTTGAGTTGACCTTACGGAACATGCGGGAGATTGGTTCGTTAGAACCATAAGAGGTGCGGTGGGTTGGAATATAGAAGAGACGAGGACAGTGTAATATAAATTAAGAGGGTTAGTGTTGAAGGAAATAGAATTATAAAGGGCAGCGCAATCTACAGAACCAGAGAACAGTCGATGAATGAAGGGTATGTCAGATACCTATCGATGGTATTCAGGTTAAGAAGTTTGAAGCGGTCACGATAGGGAGGTAAGATAAAGCGGTCATCCCATGGTAGTCCACGAAGGCCAAATCGAAGAAAACGATGTTGAATGTTCTCGATTCGGGATATATGAAACATTTGGCTGGTATATTCGCGAAGGGGCCGGACAAGGGTAGTATAAAGTGATCTTGTCACATAAGGGTTACAAAATTCTTTAGACCATCGTTTGATAAAACCGAGCGATGAGTTGACTTTAGGGATCATCAATATGCGAACGGAAGTTTAACTCTCTATAGCATAATATTCCTAGATCGCGAAGGGATTGAACCTGGAGTACAGATTGGACATGCAGAAAATAAAGTCGGGGGGGGGGGGGAGATTTATTGGACTTACGAGGCAAGGTCACAAAGTCACAGATTGACATTTGGAAACATTAAGCTCAAAACAATTGTGTATAACCAAGTGGAAAACCTATCGATGCCTTCTTGAAGAGAGTAGAGGCTTGGGGTGAAAAAATAGTCTTGCAGAACTTAGTGTCGTCAGCAGCAGTGTTTAATAATTCTATCAAGATTGTTTGATAGTTGAAATGAAAAAGAGGGGACCTAGATAAATGCCTTATGGAACACCAGAAGTGGCTAAAAGCGGGCTTCTGAAGACTGATCTAAAGCCACAATAACGGTTCTCCAGATAGGAAGATATCCATTTGAACAACATGGGGACAAAGCCGAGGGAAACAATTTGGACATGATCAATTGACGTGATATTTTATCGAAGGCCTTTTCGAAATCTGAAGCAATAACATTGATTTAGTTGCCATTTTCTAGGGCTGAAAGCACAAAGTAATTCGTATTCAACGAAATTTGTAGTATTTGATCTACCTTTCAGAAATCCATGCTGACTGGGTGATATACTCGTAAGTGGCTTGCACTGAAAGTTTAGAACTTCTATAAAAAACTTTCGAACATTTTAGGTATGTGAGAAAGCTTAGCAATGGGTCGGTAGTTGGTTACTTAATTCTTTGATCCCTTTTTGTGAATCGGGGTTATGAAAGAATTAGGTGGAATTCCCCTTGTGTGAGAGACAGATAAAATAGGGTGGAAAGGTGGTGGGAAAGGTTGGAGGCACACTTTTTAAGAAATATTGCTGGGAGCCCGTCTAGCCCGTCTAAGGGTGGGATAAAAGGATTGAGAGAGAGAGGGCCAATGAAGAAATTGGGAAGGTACTTTAAATATATGGTGTCGGGTACGAAGAAGGACATGCTAGTCTACTCACGCCACATGGCGGACTTCTTTAAGCAACGGACCTTGAAATACGATTGGCAATAACGCAACATTTTTCGCAATAATTTAATCTTCACTGACTGCTTTACATAAGTCTGCAGAAGGCGTTGCCGAGGATATCGTGGGTGGCCGTGGCTCAAGTGGTAGTGTGTTGGCTTCCCAATCGGACGGTTCGGGGTTCAATACCAGCCGTGACCGAAAGACTTTTTTTCAGGCAACTAAAATCTTGTGAGATGAATGGTTGCCTAAATATAACATCAAGTCCAATTTACACTAGTAATTTAGTCTCCCCATTAAATGTTGGATGCCACCCATGGAGCGAAATAACCACTGAGCCCAAAAATCTTTCTCTCTCTCTCTATCCAATTTTCCGAAAAACTTAACACGTGCTCCGGCATTTTAAGAGTAGTAATACCCTCTTGAGTGTTAAGTTCTTTAAAAAAAAAAAAAAAAAAATCTAAGCTATCAAGAAAACTGCTCAGCATCATGAGTGGAAATATCTCCAAACTTATGAACATTATATTGGGGCACTATGCTATTTAAAAACACCCGTAGTATTTGAGCACTCCTCACAATAATATTTTCAGAAGCTGCAGTGAAAAACGGGAGCAAGCAATCCCAACTGCCGTACCTTGGCAATCTTAAAAATGCAAATCCTAGGCAGTTACCACTTGCGAGATATAAATGACTGCTAATCTATGAAGTTCACAGAATGAAAATCGTATCAATAAATCTCCTTAGTTCCAGGATTAGCCCTTCCAGTGATACCACAGTGGACTAACAACTGGTATAAGCGCAGCTGGATCACTCAGACTAGCTTCAGAAGTAGAAGTTGAACTTCGCCCTCAATTCGTATCCGTAACATCGTGATATCTAGAAATGACAACTGGCCCTTTGATTCTAAAGTCCTTTATACTCGTAACTCGTATGATTTGGATTTTACTGTATTTAATTGGATTTGTACCAATATTTTATTGCTTTAGCTACTGAGCGGTCTCCTAACCGGTAGGAGATCATGCTTTGAATGCCTTTGTTTTCTCCCGTCTACAATTCGAAGATCATATTGGGTGGAGCATTTTACTTGAATTAGTCTATTAGAGTAATCCTAATGTTTTGAGTTGTGGGCTAGCTTCCCCTCTAGGAACAGTTCACGTAGTTTGGGATCAGCTCATTTTGCCTGATTTGCAAATTGCATTCAACATACAGTGGACTTTTTTTTTATAATTTACGCGCGCCTAAGGGGTTATGAATACCCTTATACTGTTGCCTTGTCGCGGGTGGAAAGGTAGAAGGAGGTGAAAGGAAAGTTTGTGATGTAGTGGTTTGAAACTCAGGTGTGTTTGGTTTCGATATTGACTCTCCAGTGGTGGGAGTCCGAATAGGACGGCAAGATTTTCCTTCTCTCGGAATGGTGAGGTTGTGAATTTTAACGGTTGTTTTGTGCTTGAAAAACCCTACATGTCAGTGTTATGCCTTCACTGGCAAATTTTTCTGACTGAGTTCCAATTACACAAATGGAAACTTGCTGTGGCTAGGATTCGAACCTTGACCTTCCGAGTGAGGAGCGATAGCTAGTACCACTACACCACGGCCACCCCAAATGGGATGATGGGATGGGATGAGATCATGGTTTTAAAGAGAATCAACTCCATCTTGGAGTTGTTCGACACGGATTTATAGCTCTCAGCCAGTTGTTTGACATTTCTGTGGAAACCTCGCATCAGATTTTGTTGCCCTAGGCAGACTTTACGATTTCCTTTAGTAGAAAGGTTGGAAAGGCTTTTTTCTTTCTACTCTTGTTTCTGATTCTTTACTCTTCTCTCTCTGTTCTGTTAATGGCTCACAACCTTCTTTTTTGATGTACAAATTATCTACTCTATCATCCAGTAGCACGTTCAGACGCTCCTTTTATCATCTGTTGCCACTAACAAGCTTCTGTAAGAATAGGGATCTCAATTTCATTTTAGGTACATACCATATTTAGAACTGTTCGCCAGTGTTCACCAGCTATATGGTGCAAGAATTTGAAAGAGATAGGCTAGTTGAAAATGCTTGGGTTCATATAGCTTTCTTGAAAGAATTAAAAAAAGCGGGCCTCGTTAAGATTTTTAGTGCCTATAAAATAAGACACATTTCCCTTTCTACCTAACCGTACAGCGATATCAGAAGATTCTCGTATTTCTAGCTAATACAAACTCAAGTCTGAACTGAATTTAAAAAAATTAAAAATTATTTTTCTTTAGCATGCATTCAATAAGAGCAATCCATATTATAGTATTGCATTGTGTGATAAATGCTCGCAAAACTAATCCCAGTAAGTAGTAGCAGTTATGCTGATGATACACAATGTATGTGCATAAATAGATGCGGACAAATTGATACCGAAACTCATGCAATTATCATTAATTAAATTATTATCTCTCTTCGTATGGATGTAGGTATCCGTATGTGTAGCGCATGATTTCTACAAAATGTCGATTAGTCCGGTAATAATTTTTGCAACAGTGGTAGCGGAATAATTTCAATTTTAAAATCTCTCCATTCAAGTGAAAGGCAACATTAATTGTGGCGTTAATTGCGGTGACTCATATATTTATGTACATACGTCGTATTTTTTTTCGAAAATTCTTTGGAATGGAATTAATTTGGCTTATTGCACTGGAAATTAAATGAATGCGAAATGAATATACATATGCATATAGATGCAAGAGTAATTGTTATGCATTTTGAATTATTTGTCGAATATTTAAGCTCTTTGTGGTGATAGTAGGTTTAGTTGTGGTTCAGATAGCATTTGCTCCCTCAGTGAGTTCATATTTGGTGTATCGGTGTATGGAAAGATTGAAAAGCCTTTTTGTTTGTGATGAAAAGGCTTTTCAGTTGGAATTAAAATAAACGATATATAAATCACAAAAACTTCTTTCGGTCTGTTGATAATCTGATCTGTAGTGTTGATGATCTGCAATCACTCTCTTCCTTCTCAGCCTCACCGAGCGATGGAATATTTCTAAATTCAATTGCTGAAATCGATTCTTCATGACTGACTGAACGTGAGTACCAATTGACCAAAGACCCGTGTCAATAGCCACTATCCACTGCTATGGGTTTTACATCTGCAGACATCAAACAAAAAGGAAAACATTGTTATGTTACATAACCATATATAGAGAGAAAAACCTTTGACTCATGCCAGTCAATCTACGTCAGTTATAACCAATAAAGCTGTTTCATTTCACCGTTTAAACCCTACCCCTACACATCCTCCTATCTTCGCAGGTGAAACCTGGGAAGTGGACCCTCTTCTCCATAGTTCTACAGCTTTTATTATATTCTAAGTACATGTGGCTAGGAACCCAGAGGAGAGTGATCTTAAAACTTCAGCTACTCTGTTGCATACTTCACACCCCACCGTCTGCTCTACCTCTTATCAACGCTAAAGGGCTCCTATAAACGCCAAAAATCGTTGGACGAAACCATGACGGTTTCCAGAAGGCCCAAAAGCAAAAGCACCAAAAACCCCCTGCGACTTCCAAGATCATGTCTCTGAGATCTTTTATCGAAGTCTGAAAGGATGCAATACTACTCGCGGTAGTCGACAAAAATGACACCGATATGTCGATAATACCTGAACGTGGCAATTGGTCAGGCTAGAGCTCTCGGGCAACTTCTTGCGAGAAAACCCCGGACCAGCTCCCACCACAAGCGATGCTGGATCGTACCAAGGTCACGTCAAACTTATCGCTTGTGCCGATGAAAGATCTCTCAATCTTTACGCCAAAATCATAGGAGGATCAGGAAAGTTTTGGCCGGGCGCAAAGCTCGAGGTTGTGGCTAAGGTGTATATCCCTAGTAGACCTAGAACCCCCATCTGGATCTCAGCCGAACTCTTCCGACTCATGACTGGAAAATCGCGAAACTGGAAGAACTAAGGATCCCTTATAGATGCGCGTTGATTGTGATCAATAAGTAATCCCTTAACCGTCTAGCGTAGACTAAAGACATGATTCGGTTCGGCTTCGAGTCAATACACCTATGAGCTTATAAAAAGGATCAGCTGGATACTGATAAGTAACCTCCCCGTTCAAAAAACCCAGAAGACATTATCCTAATCCAGGAACCATGGGTTGTCGAAGGCGTGGTTTATGGACTTAGGACATCCGTATACGTTCCGCTCTACACAAGAGACAAAGGTAAGATCAGAACTTGTGCATTAGTGAAAGGTAGCCTTAATGCATTTTTATTTCCAAATCTCAGCGACCCCGACTTAACCGTTGCCAGACTAAGAGACTGCCAAAAGCTCCTACTGGCTGCCATCGACATACCTTGGCCACGATCATGTGGGCCATCTCCCTGATGATAACATAGAAAGGGTAGTACTGGAGGCTGGAAGGCAAAAAACTGGCCTCATCATCGGGTACGACGCTAATGCTCATCACTCGGTATGGGGTAGTATCGACATCAACGATAGAGGTGAGTCAGTTCTTGATTAGATTATAAGTACTAACCTCATTGTTTGCAACATTTGCAATGAGCCCACCTTCATAATAAGGAACAGCCATGAACTGTTAAATATTACTGTTGTCTCCGACAACATCACTCAAGTGTATGGTATCGTCAGAACACTCATTTTCAGACCACAGATACATCCAATTCAGCCTGAGTGATGCTCCTCCCAACTAACTGGAATTGTCGGAAAACTGATTGGCCAAAATAGAGAGGAATACTGTGAAATACTCTATACTCTTAAGTCTTGACATGAAAGTCAATGCGATTGTTGCTCCCTGACCTCTTATTCAACCCAGAGGCAAGAAAAGCCGCACTAATGGACATCAGCACTGGTAACGCTCACAAACGCTTGCAGAAATCTCTTCTACGTAGCAAAAAGAAAAGTGACTGACGGGGCCTCATACAATGATTCCCTCAAAATATATGAAAAAGAACTGAGGAAGGAAAAGCGACAATCCTGTAAGTCATTCTATGACAAAATAACAGAAACCTCTGAGCCATCGCGGGTTAGAAAAACACTCTCTACAAATCCTACGATGCCTAGCTGCTTGCAAAAAACCAATGGCTCTAAGATAACCTCAAACAATGAATCACTCATCCTGGTACTGGATACTCACTTTCCTGGTAGCTCCGTATTCGCGACCAGTAGCAACCTAAACAAGACTACCGCAACCGTGGCCAAAATTCATTGTCTGATCACAAGGACAAACTGCTTAGCGCTGGTCTGCTGGTTCGGACGGTAGACAATATCATGAGGAGCTGTGTACAACTGATCCATATTCCACTTTCATGAAGAGAAGTCAATGTAGTTTTCAATCCCAATGCCGGAAAATGTTTCCCAAAGAATCTATCATCAATCACGACTGCGCTGTCAACTCTGCAAGTAAGTGGATGACTCACTTGGGGAGTTGATCAGTCTTATGCTAAATAGCAGGATAATAAACTCCAAACTGGGTAGGCTCTGCTAAAGGATGCACCCCCAGTGGTTAATGAGCTGCTGATATACCTGGAGGCGGGTGGTAACAGGGTGAATGCCTATGCGGAACACGTTGCTATATTCATCTCAGGTAAACATCCTCATATCAGTGAAGAACTTCTTCAGCTAAATCTTAACAGATTAACCCGTAGGGCGGATCGCTGTGGGTTGGAAGGAAACGCCCGTAAACCTGATCTTGTCCACCATCTATTCACCTAAAAGTGACTACACATTGGACAAATAGTTTATTTGGCCACGCTAATATACTTAATATGCTAGGAATGCTCACTGGAACATCGGTTTTACTATACCTGAGCTTTGATTTGACAAACACTTTCATGTAAGCTTCCTCTTTAGATCCTTCTGGCAGAAAGTCAAGTCAATCCACTACTATACAAATGGATCTAAGACTGATAACTGAGTTGGTGGCGGTTACTTCTCAGATCAACTTAATCTAAAACTCTCCTTCCGTCTTCCAAATCACTGTAGTGTTCCAGGCGGAAATTTTGGTGATTAAGGAAGTCCTGTCCTTGCTGAAGACAAACTTCATAACTGCAAGGGATATCCGCATCTTTTCGGATAGTCACACCACTATCAAGTCCCTAGGCTCAGTCTCACTAGATTCTAGAAACCTCCTGGACTGCCGATGATCTCTTAGGGAGATTGCAGACCAGTTCAACCTTCATCTATGTTGGGTGCCGGTGCACATAAACTTTCCAGTTAAATGTAGGGCCGACGAACTCGCCAAAATTGGAACAACTCTACCTATTCTACCGGAAAAGGGTAGCATTCGTATACCAATCTCAATATGCAAATTAGTGTTAAAGCTGAATGCTAAGAAAAGAACAAACAGATCTGGCCAAAGCTGAATCTAAATAGCTCTAAGAGTTTGATTTTTCAAAATAGGAAATATCTCAGCGCTATCATTGGTGTCATCACTGGACACTGCCTTATAGGTAACCATGGGGTCTTTAACAATGATTTCTGCATGGGCGAGGAAGAGGAGGATACAATCCTCCACTTACTCTGTATATACCTAGCTCTTTCGCAAAGGAGGGAACTTCACTTAGGAGCCTTTTAATACAATGACTTAAGCGATCTAAATAATATAGGCGTTAGCAGTCTCCTACGCTTCATCATAAGCTGAAATTGGCTCCAAGGGTAGGAAGATTACTGATCCACGTGGCATTACAATAGGCCAATAGGGCTAAGTGGGTTGGTTTTTCCAACAGCCACTCTTACCTAACCTAATCTAACCTAACTTAACCTAGCCTACCTACCAACTATTCGTTCAGATATTACCGCAATCTAATAATTTAGACATCTACTACGTTCCCTGCTATAAAGAAAGAATATAATGCGTAGTTGGATGTGGATCTTCGAGAAGACTCAGGCAAAATGTCTTAAGCTTTCGGCATGTAAGCGAACGCCTCATAATAATGCGCACCGAGGTCAAATTCGGCAATATAAGCCTGATTTGCCTTTGTGTCTCTACAGCGATTCTATGACATTCTTAGTCGAACATATGGTCCGTGCCCCAGCTATGATATCAAAACTGAGGGAGCGTATCTCAGCTGAAGGCTGGGTAGAAAGCCGTTTTCGAGCTGGTCATCCGAAATTTGGGGCATCTAGAGATATGAGAAAGAATTGGCGAAAGTTTTCGGTCGTCGAGCAACATGGACAGCCATGTCAGATTTTAACAAACAAATAAATGTTGCTCTGACCAAAGCCAAAAGTGATTTTGACACTACAAAGGGAGTGTTTTATAGTAGCCAACTCGATGCAAGGATGAAGGTGACCTGGCCCTTATCCGGCCTATGCTTGTATTTGGATGACCTGTGTGGTTCAACGTGAGAGAAAGTTTATTGAAAAAGATTCGGGTGTTCGAGAGGGGTTGACTTCCCGTACACAGAACATCAGCGTCTGAATAGGTAAAATTTATCATATGTGAGATCTTATACAATACGGTGATCCTAATAGGAGTGGACACATTCGTCATTAAGTTGATTCGAAGGCACATTGCAAGAGCAATGACCTCATCGAATAACCTGAACTCCCTGGGTTAATACGCCAATTGTATGTGTGCGTCATGGGAGTATACGCTTTGACGGCTTTATTCCTCCAGAAGCGTTCCTCTACCTCGGTATGAAAGTTCTGATCCAGGATAGATTAGCGGCGCCGCATTTATATATGTGTTAACAGAACGCACCCGATAACATTTTGTTTTTGCTAAAAGCATTTTCCCTTCAAGCCATGACAATTTCTCTACATTCTCTCATATTTTTGGTGACCGCACAGGGTAATATCAGTAGCCCGGGCTACCAGCAAGTACGGTTCGCTAATCTGATTGCTCTACGTCTACGAATACGCCACACCTTACACACTTCGACCACTCTGCCCGACAAGTACTGCGTAAAATGCTAGTTACAGTTTCCATGCCTTCGGTTTGTCCAAAGGCTGTAGTCTCTTGACTACGAGAAGTAATCCTACTAGTGATTCTCTGCATCTCGTCCGCAATGGTATCATCCCGGCTCGTACAAAATCATTCTAAAGCCACTAATTACCCTTACTACGCTAAGTCCATTTGTTAATGATAACTTCCTCCTTCCTTCCTTTGTCGCCAGAGCTCCAAAAGACCCAAATTGAGGCAGCGCATAATAGGATTGAGTATTATGTATTGCTTCTAGGTATTTTATATAGTCTTTTGATCGTATAATTTAACTTCCTACCCTTCTGGTAATTAATAAAACTGCCGTTTTGAAATCTGCTAATTCTAGGACGGCCAGTCTTTGATGAGATTGATTACATCGTTCGTAGCTGACTCCATCTCATAAATATTCTTTGCAACAATTACAACAGCGGTCCGTCGTACATGATATTCCAGCATTGGGAAACCAGTTGCGATCCTTGTGGAACTACCGCGGAGATTTTATAGTACTCTTTTCCTTCGTCGGTTTCATATCTCAATCCTCTATTTGTGAAGTAGCTGGATACAATCTTTCTCAAGTAGCATTCTGGCTAGTGACCTTCTAAAAAATGACAAATTCTCTGAGTTAAGGGCATTTCGTCATCTTTCTCCCTTTATTGTTTCGGCTGTTATGTCTGCCTTCGCTTTTATGGCGTCGACGGTAGACCGCGATTTTCTTCATCCAAACTGTTGAAGTGATAATGCTCTCTTTCCTCCTCTATCTATCATATACTCGTATGTACAATATGATCCAGTGTGTCCAGTAGACATTTTGGGCGATATGATGCTAATTCTCCAGGTGGTTTATTTCCCTTTGGTAAGAGAACCAATTGTTACAGCTTCCACTGTTTTGGAAAAGCCCCCCTTTAACACACTTTTGCATCGTTGTTATAAACATGAGTGGTCTCTTTTGAACGGCGGCGTTCACTGCCTTGCAAGTGTTTTCAAGTTCGACCGGTGTTATTATTGGAATTGCTTCTATGCTGGATTCCCTAATTATATTGCCCAGAGTCGATGGTCTCTGTGGGAATAGACCTTAGCGTTGTTGAACATGATAATTGTGGAGACCTACAGCCCTTCAGCTTAGTCGTTATCATTCTGTACTCCGTGCCCCAAAGGGTTAATGTCCGCTTCTTCGTACAGTTGGAATATATCTAATCGTTCTTGAGCATCAGCTCTCCGCAGTGCATGTACTAGATGGAGTGAAAAGTGACCTCCTTGGGAATTAAAATTTTTTTTTTTATATGTTTTTTTTATATTATTCAATACAGTCCCCCTTTAGTTTGATACACTTATTCCAGCGATTTTCCAACTTCTTGATCCCGTCCGAAAAGTAATTTTTCGGAAGGTTTGCAAAATACTCCTCCGTAGCGTCGATGATTTCCTCGCGTGAGCTGAATTTTTTATTGATGAGCCATCTTATGAGGTTTGGGAAGAGATAATAGTCCGAGGGATCCAAATCCAGTTACCAATCGACGCCAAAAGTCCGTCCGATTCCGCATCAGCAAGTCCAAACACTCTTTCGAAGTGCTCTCGCGTTCGTGTTTTTGGTCTTTCCAGCACCCAGCGGCAGGATAACTTTTTCATATGCAGAATATTGCCCAAAATATGGTGTGTGCGCTCAGTACTAATCTTTGTGGTATCTGCTAGCTCGCGCACCTTCACTCTCCGGTCAGCTAACGCCACTTCATGTATTTTTTTGACATTGTCCTCTGTAACCGCATCGGAGGGCCTGCCGCTGCGGACTTGTCCGGTAGTGGAATTGCGGCCACAACGAAACTCTCGAAACCAATATTTGACGGTGTAATCTGACGGAGCATTAGCCCCATAATATTTATTCAACTTTTCTTTTGTTTCCTTCGCCGTTTTGCCTCTCAAAAAATAATGTTTTATGAGAGAACGAAAATCGTTTTTGTCCATACTCAATATGATGCCAAACCTTTCAACAACAATCAGCAATCAGTCAAAACAAAACTAAAGACAGTATCGCACTGAAATTTGAAATGTCTGCCTAAATATAAACGGGCTTCAATGCACCATAACCTTTTTTGCAGTAGCAGCGCATTCTGGAGGTCAATAGGTTATTTTCACTCCATCTAGAACAGTTGTGAATGTATGAACTTCAATGCGTGAATAGGTGAACTGCCGAGGGATCAACGGACTAAAAAAGTAGGAAGTAAACCTACTCTAAGTCCAAACGTTCGTTGGCTATGGCTCACCTTCCGTAAGGATGCGGGTCTGGGCCTTCAGTTCGATACAGAGTGATTTTAGAGTCAAATCCTCCTTTGATTTTACTTCATCCGTCAGTCATATGACTCCAGTTTTATTACATGCTTTCTGGCCCAGTAACATCTGGAATCCGCTTACTTTAATCAGCATTGGTTTCAGCCAGAATCTTAGTTTAGAAAGAGTGTACTCGGATCTTCGACGATGGCTCCAGAATCGATCTAGAATGTGACTCTCGCATCCTTGTTCACCACGACAACTTAAGTCTTCACTACTCGTTAGAACATAGAAGTCTTTTAAGCGGAATCATAACCAATCCTCATCGCAGTGTATCATCTGTTGTAAGGAGCAAGCTGAAGGGCAAAATATCCGCTCCTATAGCGGCCGTCATGGAGCTCTGAAGGCCTTACTGGACTTCCTTGCCACTAACAAGCTAGTTCTGCATTGCAGCGCTTCTCTGAACACAACTGCTGGG
Organism: Volucella zonaria; assembly: GCA_963966105.1. NCBI lineage: Eukaryota > Metazoa > Arthropoda > Insecta > Diptera > Syrphidae > Volucella > Volucella zonaria. The sequence goes on from OZ014530.1 coordinate 217,425,096, forward strand.
TTGCATTCACTCAGTCCTGTCTGGGTCAAATGTGACAGTAGAATTAGTTGCGCGATTTTTCCCGAGATTGCTGAACTGATCTAGTTCGCTGATTTGAATTTTAACACCATTTATCCGACCGTGAAACCTAACTTCCATCAATTGTATGCGAATTGTTTTAAGGTTTCAACTTACAAGTAGCAACAACTTCTTGTTCAAGCAACGGCTATACTCGTAAGAGTGAAGTACCTACGGCTGAGATGAATCCAGAAATATTTTTGTTCGTAGCCTTTGTCCACTTAAATTAAATAGCTTCCGAAAATTAGCAAAATTTAATAAAAACTTCAGTTAAAGCATGGATTTTTGCCAACTTGATGATCTGTTTCATACCTATGGCATAAACAATTAAAACTCGACAGTGTATTTCCAAAGTTGTATTTGCTTGTTTCCCGTACTCAAAGTTAGTCCCTCATTTATTCATACTACACATTTTACGGTTTGAGAAAAAGTTTCGAAACTTCTCTATTGTTTCATATTTTTTCGCCCAAGAATGTTTGCCGAAAAACTCAATGAGATAGTATCGACCCAAAGTCGAAAACAAACAAAATTCGAATCAGATTCTCGTGTACCGAAGGAAGCCACTGATCCACGAGTTTTTACCCGAAAAAGTATAAAATTGCTTAAACAATGAAGGGAAAAAAAAAGTTCGTTAAAAGGGTAAAACTTTGGCAAATCTACGAGCTGAGCTGATGAAGGGATATTCCATGTTTTGGAACTTCAACATCTGTATGACATCAGTGTGAGCCAAAGTTATCAGGGATAAACCCAATCCAAATGAAAACAAAAATTTAAAAAATAAAGTCGGTAACAAATACAATGTTAAATTGTGCAACGGTGTACCAGGTGAAACGTTTCTTGTTCGCAAATTATTATCCTGGAGAACCCAAAAGTAAAACGTTGTCGAGTCGTTCAGAGTCGCAGTTGGAGTGTCCTCGGAACCAAGCAGCTTTAACTGATTTTTTTTTAGCACATTTTTCTTTTATGGTCAAAAATGCAAATTTATATTGTTTCAGTGCTTATTCAGTTGAAAATTTCATGAGATTGTTGTGTATATGTGTATTTGTGTACCAAAATTTACCTATGGGTTACTCATATCTGGAGTTTCCGTGTTTTCTTTCAGGTTTTTTTTGTTCGTTCTTTTTTGATGTGTGGAAACCTTTTTTTATGGCTTCTGTCCACCCCAAACAGTTATCGGTTTAAAATCGAATTTCTAGGTACAAGGACACATTGCGTGGATAGCCCGAGAGATATTAAAACTGAACTCCGCTCTGGTTTCCTTATGGCGGTGGAGGGGTGACGTGATGGAAAAATAAAAAAGATAATAAACTTTAGCAATAAAATGGAAATAATGGTCGCCCAATGAGTCGTAAAGCGGTTCGTTTGAATACACCACGGTGTCGCCAAGGTTTTTGCCAGCCAGAATTGGTTATCAAAGAGGAAATTGGAGTCAAGTCGGCTCAAACGTAAACGGGGATACATTTTTTTGTCACAGAAATTATGGTAGGTAGAATTGGTGGAAGAGCCTTTTCCAAATTAAATGAGTGCACCAAAAGCGGACAATAGTTAACAGAAATCGTTAACAGATCGTTAGTGAGAAAGACATTCAGGTGTCTATACGTAAGAATCCAATTTGCTGGTTCACGTTAAGGGATTTGCAATATCATGCCTGTTTTTAGTGTTTATCAACATTGATAATATGTACCTATACATTAAAGGATTGTATGAAAGTTGTCCATTCGTATCACATAAATGCACATTATCCCGTTTGGTGTCCCAGAAGGGTCCATTCAGGTGAGAAATTATGTGTAAAAATCATTTGTTGCGCGCCATTGTGAGCTATTTTTATTGGCCTCTTTATATCTACTATAGAAACTGGGTGCCCCTTTAGCTATCCTTCGACAATTCTGTATAGAGTGGTACAAATTGCACACTATGAATACATGTAGCTGAAACTCCTCCACAAGCCGTTTTAGCGGAAGTCTTAATTTGTTTTTAAATGCGTTTTCTGCTTTTCTGTGATCAACTGCAGGGTCTTGTTGTTCTTCTTTACGTCTCTTCTTATGCGTATATTTAGTTGATATTATCAGTAGCAGTTTTCTTACATTTTGACCGCTTAAATTGCTGTAAATTCACAGAATCGCTAATTCTTTACGCGCACAAATTTCAGACGGGCTTGAACTCAAATGCAGCCATATCTGGGCATCACAAAAAACCTGAATACCGCAGTGATGCAAGTATATGTAGGAGTCTGAGATTTCATCTAGGCTTCAACCTATTGAGGGGGAGTGGTCTTTTATATAAATAGTACTAGCGTTACCCGGTCCGCTTCGCTAGACGTTTCCTTTATTTGTTTGCTAAATTAGAAAACATTTATTTTTTTCAATTCAAATGAATTTATTATAAAGCTCTATGTTAAACCATATTTTTGTTTTTCCTTCATGTCCGGACACAAAAAAATCAGCAGATTTCCATACATATGAACAGGCTACATACAATTGTCCATGTAAGAAACAATTATTTTTCAAATTCAAACCACACGCTTGCAAAGATTGTCCCTGCGGATAGTCATTGCAAAAGCCAGTCGCACTGGAAACAGCCAACGTTTGAATTCGAATGGCATGTCTGTTAGTATCATCGGGATACGTGGAATTAAAACGTCTTAACCTTTGATTTTGACTTGCAGCCCGGGTCAACCCCGGAAAGATTTATTAACGCTTATTGCAAGCTTATTCTTAAAACTAACAATTTTCGTTTAAAACTAAAGATAAGGACCAAAGGAGGGGAGCGATTAAAAAAAAGTTAGGACGTGAGGCATTGGTGGAAATAAGAATATTCTTAAGAGAGAGTTTGCAGAGATGGAAGTCGAAGAGAGGAAGAATATCGTTAACTTCACGAAGCGTTCTAGACATTGGCTTCAAGTGTCCGGAATTCGCTCTGTGAAGATTGAGCCAGAGAACTGACACAGACCTAAGATTGCGCAGGTTGGTGTAAAAAGAAATAAGTTGAAGTAAAGAAGGACAATCGATATTACCAACTAAAATTTGATGAATAAAGAGAATGTCGGCAACTTTTCGACGTATAGAAAGGGGTTGCAAATTTATAAGTTTCAGCCGATCAGTATAAGGTGGTAAGTTTTGGCTATCATCCCAGTGAAGACCATGTAAAGCAAATCGTTGAAACCTGCGTTGAAACAGCATCTATCCGGAGGATGTGTGTTCTGTAGTAGGGTGACCAAACTTGGAGAGAGATTTTGTAACAAAAGGATTGGAAAACTCCTTAGACCAGCGCTTGATGAAGCCAAGGGCAGAGTTGGCTTTTTTTATTATATTATCAATGTGAGAACGGAAATTGAGTTCCTTATCACAGATAACACCTAAATCACGCAACTCATTCACTAAGGGAACAGGCAGATTAAAGATTAGATAGCAGCGAAGTGAGATAGGGGGCCGCTTACGGGTATACGTTATAGCCTGACACTGATTGACGTTAAGCTCAAGAAATTTCTTCTGACACCAAGTACAAAATCTGTCAAGATCTTCCTGCAGTGGTAGGCTGCCTGAGGAAGAAGATATATGTATATCTAAAGATTTTCATAGCGTCTGCGTAAACAGATATGTATGAACTTTTAATGATACAATCTACATCATTAATGGCCAGAATAAATAATAAAAGACTAGGGTGGCTGCCTTAAGGGACGCCAAAGGAGGCTTTAATTAGGTCAGAGTCCATGGACCTATATAGAACATAGTAAGGTTTTTCATTTAAATATGATTGAACCCTTTATGACATAAGTTTATTTGGAAACCAAGAGCTTTTAATTTCAGAAGGATTATGTCATGTGAAATCCTATCAAAGGCTTTGCTGAAATCGGTGGCAATCACGTCAACTTCATTTCCAGATTCCAGTGCACATAAAGTGCTTGATATGAATTCCGTTAAGTTGGTGGTCGTAGATCTACCTTTGAGAAATCCATACTGGTTTTGAGAAACAATAGGTTTACAATGGAAAAGCATTATGTCATAAATAATGCTCTCAAAAAGCAGTAATGCAGTACAGATGTAATGCAGTACAGCTTAGTAATTGGTCGATAGTTGGAAATATCGTTTTTTCGGCCTTTTTGATGTAGGGGAATAATAAAAGACTTTTTCCAGGTCGAGGGAAATAATCCCTGGGTGATAGAAAGGTGAAAGAGAGCTGTAAGAGGTTGGGCTAGGTGCATTTCACATTTCTTTAAAAAATCATCAGGGCCAGCTGAATAATCATCTTTGAGGTTTATTATTTTATCTTTAACCTGCTCTAAAGTTATAGACACAGATTCCAAAGTTGTTTGTGGGCAGCTATTTAAGTAGGAAAAGTAAGAAAAGTAAGAGTGGTCTGGGTCTTGGGAACGGGTGGCGAACGCTTGGCTACAAAAAATTGCGAAGAGATTTGCAATAATTTGGGGATCTCCCGAGAACTTATCTAGAAAATTCAGAGATGTTAAATAATTATCCGATTTGCTTTTAGTTTTGATGAACTGAAAGAATCGTTTGGGGTCGGAAATCAGTGTGTAGTTCATTTGGTTTATTTAGTTGTCATATAGAGTTTGGCAAAGTACAGAGAAATTTATTTGGGTATGCTGGTAGTAAAAGAAATCGGTGTTGAAACGCTATTTTAAGTAAGTATACTTACCAGAGCTTATTTCTCTTATTACGAAGAGATCGCAGCTCTTTAGTATACCAGGGTGGTGATGATGAGAGATTCTTTTTAGGTAAAAAAGGAAAAGAATTTCCCATTTAAAATAGTGACTTCAATAATGTTAGTCATTAACTTCTTAACCGCAAGTCTAGTGTCATTAAACAATTTTGGTTTTTTGATATTACGAAGCATGATGATTGGTCTCCAACTTTCAATTGCAATATGTGCGGTGGCAGGCCTGGTACATCCATTGAATTTAAAAATTCTGTGGGTTAATTGACCACCTCATCTTCATTCATTCATTCATAATGGTATCGATTTCAAAATTTGGTTGGTAGCGTTATTAAGCCAATTTCATTGCCTATCGGCATTTTTCCATCTCCAATTTTCAACAACTGCTTTGAAAATTCATTGGCTGATGGATGGATGGATCATTTTGTAATTGAACACGCACATTTGTGGTAAATATGAGTGTTCTCACATATCTCCACAGAATGGATGACTTTAAACACACATTAAGCTCATCAGCAGCGGTGGATCGAGGAATTACTGGCAAATTTTGCCGGAAATCACCAGCTAATAATATTAAGGCGCAACCAAAGAGCCATTGATTTGCTCTCATATCCTTCATTGTACGATTGAATGCCTCCAATGGTCTCTTGTGGGTCATACTACATTCATCCCATGCGACAATTTCACACTGTTGCAACACTTTGGCCAATTCTGACGTTTTGTCAATATTACATGTTGGATTTTCGTTGAAGTTCATATCCAAAGTCAACTTGAAGGCAGAATGTGCTGTTCTGCTGCCGTCCAACAACGTCGCCGTTATTCCAGATGCTGCCAGAGCCATTGCTATTTTATTTTGCTAGCGAATGGTGACCAAAATTGTTGAAATAAGGAAAGTTTTTCCAGTGCCATCAGGCTCACCAAAGAAATACGTTCCACCACTTTTGTCTGCCATTGCTCGCATCAAAATGTCGTAAATATCTTTTTGTTGTGCGTTTAATTTTGGAACATTTGTTAGAACAAATTGAGTTAAATCAGTGCGATCGGAATTATGTTGACGGAGCAAATCTCGATTATACAAATCTTGTAATTGCCGATTTGACGATGGCATGCCTAATTGGGATAACGCTTGGTTTGCATTTGTAAGGCAAATATCTTCGATTATTATGAGAGCTTCATAATGCATTTCTGGTGTTGCTAGCAAATATGGATTCGATGTTGTTCTACGCATTCGATTCAAAATATCTTCCGTCATAAAATCTGCACAATTTGTCCACAATTCTTATAGGTTCGATGGGCTACAGCTTGCTATAATTATCGCAAATACGAGGGGCGTTCAAGATATTCTGGGTATCGGGGTGAAGCTGTGGTTGCATATATAAATTGACTTATTTATCAAGTAACACTATTATTTTAGTGCATTCATGTAAAATTTCATATAAATGTGATTATTAATTCGCGTTTTATCTCTAGTTAAACAGAATCATAATGGCAACTGAGGCGATGATGGTGAAAATTGAGCATCGCGCTGTAATTAAATTTCTCACTAAGCAAGGAAAAAGTCAAAAAACTATTCATGAAGAGATGGTGGCTGTTTACCAGGGTTCCGCACCTTCATTATCAACTGTGCAAAAGTGGTCAAGTGAGTTCAAGAGAGGCAGAGAGAGCATTGAGGACGACCCCCGCTCCGGCGCCCCGGCTACTGCTTGTACGGGAGAAAGCATCAAAGAAGTCGAAAAACTTGTTCTTGAGGATGCCCGAATAAAGGTGAAAATGATGGCAGAGATCACCAAGCTTTCAATTGGTACCATTCACACCATTCTTCATGACCATCTTAACCTTTCAAAGGTCAGTGCAAGGTGGGTGCCACGAATGCTCACAGCGCCTCAGATAAAAAATGAGAATCGCATGCTGTAGAGAGCTTTTGGAGATGTGTAGTGAGAACGCGGACGGTGTTATGGATCGAATTGTTACTGGGGACGAAACATGGGTCCACCACTATGACCCTGAAAGCAAACAAGAGTCCATGCAGTGGCATAAAAAAGGAACAGACCCCCCGAAGAAGTTCAAAGTCACTCCGTCTGCCTGAAAGCTCATGGCCACAGTTTTTTGGGACTCAAAGGGAATCTTGCTCATTGAGTACAAAAAAAAAGGTGAAACCATCAACGCCACATCCTACGCTTCCACTTTGCATAATTTGCGGGAGGAAATTAAAAAGAAAAGACGGGGTAAACTCGCAGCGGGTGTGTTGCTTCTTCATGTCAACGCTCCTGTTCACACGGCGCGAGTTTCCAAGGCTGCTGCGCGAGATTGTGGTTTCGAAGAAATCCAACACCCACCCTATAGTCCAGACCTTGCCCCTAGTGATTATTTCCTGTTTCCGGATTTGAAAAAATGTCTTCGTGGAAAAAGATTTTCGGATGATGAAGAACTCAAGTCGGTATTTTGCAGAGAAAGAGGAAATTTATTATTTTGAGGGTTTAAAAAAGCTTATCTCAAGATGTAACAAATGCATTGATGTTAGGGGAGATCATATTGAAAAATAAAAACAATTTAAATTGAATTCGCATTTTCCTTCATATCGATACCGAGAATATATTGAACGCCCCTCGTAGTGTACGAATCTGATGAGGCGGTGCAATAATTGACGATTCAGCGAGCGTAGAATCCCAGTGACCATCGTCCTCGAGCAAATGTAAGTGACAGCATGCCTCACGATAAGTTGGGCACTCTAATCCATCTACTGTTTTCAAATTTGCAAAGGATATTGGTCCACGAACGTTGATTATTAGAAGACGTAAATAAAAGCACTCGTCATGTCTCGGATGTACATATGAAGTCTTCCTAACGCATCGGTTTGAAATACATTTTGATGACCTGGAACTGGCTTCCCTTGCTTGCGTCTTACAAAATCGTTGGTCGATTTATTGCATGTGTAATACTGCGGGACTTCCGTGTATAATAATTGACTTGCAAATGTGTCACTTTGGCAAAAAAGCAACAAAAAAAAAACAGTCAGTGTAGTGACTGGTGGTGTAAATGCTCTTTGCAACGCAGTTTCACTTGTAAAATAAACACGTTGATCGTTTTCAAGATGGACAGATAAATGCACAACAGTTGAATGCTTTTCATGTATTGGAAATGTGAAAATCCACCACACAGCTTCGTTGCTGCTGATGTAAGACCCTAATGGAAATTGAGTGATTTCATTATTCGTATTTGAATCAACTACACCAAATGCAGCCATATCGCTTCCTTTGTTGATATATTTACAAACGTATTTAATTGATTTAACGTTAATATGTGCTTTAAACGTCTTCGATAAGTATATGGCACGATCCAACGATTATCAACTTGAATATCTTGATTATGAATTATTACGGTTGCCGACTTGCCGTTGTCCTCAGTTGATCGACGTTGATAAAACGGAAATTCATCGTTGCCGGTAACAGTGTCTGATACCAATTCTCGTGGATACCGTTTTGAACAATTTCCATCAACCATAGGTACATATCGACAATATATTGATGAAATAATAGTTGACATTTTAAAATATGGCTGCCTTCATTTTGTCGAATCATTAGCTTGTACGCATAATAGTTCATTGCGCTTACATTTTTGCTTGTTTGAGCACCCATAATAGAATTTGAAACAAGCTTAAGTATCTAAATTTCGATTTAAGATAATTATGTTCAATTACCAGTTAATTACCAGGATTACGAAATTTGATTTGAACGTCAGAGCCTTCTTCACCTTGCCAAAATAAAATCGGACATTGCAAGAGATCGTAACAGCTGTTAAGTTCTGATACACTTCTTCTTTTTCTTAAAAAGAACTTAACACTCAAGAGGGTATTACTACTCTTAAAATGCCGGAGCACGTGTTAAGTTTTTCGGAAAATTGGATAGAGAGAGAGGGAAAGATGTTTGGGCTTAGTGGTTATTTGGCTCCATGGGTGGCAAGTAACATTTAATGGGGAGACTAAATTATTAGTGTAAATTGGACTTGATGTTGTATTTAGGCAACCATTCATCGCACAAGATTTTAGTTGCCTGTAAAAAAGTCTTTCGGTCACGGCTGGTATTGAACCTCGAACCGTCCGATTGAGAAGCCAATATACTACCACTTGAGGTCAGCATTTAGATCGAAATTGTGAGCCATTTCGCTGTTCATGTGAATTACCGTAAATGTGGGCATGAAATTTCCGTGTGTAATGATATTCGTTGCCCCAACTGATGTCATTTGAAAACATGAGTTGTAAGACTGAATATATTTCAGGAAATGCTTTGACTCAGACTCAGCTGTTGTGCCAGAAACTAATGTACGTAAATATTCTGGTGGTAGATTCAACGGCGGCAATGTTACTTTCCACTTGCACAGCACAAACCTGGTGCGCCAGTGCTGAATTTGAGTGCTTTGCCAATATTCCTTCATTGTACCATTAGTAACAACCAGCTATAGTCTAACTGACAATTGTAGTTGAATGTAGCACGATCTAAATTTATACGCTGTTGTCTATGATCATTTGGATTAGTTTAATTTCGTAAGCGAGAACGTGATCTTGCCATGCATTCTCGATTAGCTTGGTTTCCTTGAGCGTGCTCTTGTTCGTTCTGCTCTGCTCCCATTACTGCTTGTCTTCATTTCATTTCATTTATTTATTTAGTTGCCACTGCACATTTGAGAATATAAAAGATTCTTATAGATTATGTACAGGTAAAATATATGGATAGAGTGCTCAAATTTAATGAATAATGAATTTTTAAGACAGACAATAAGAACGTTCTAATAACATACAACAGAATTGAATTTAATTTTAATTGAAAGGAAATGATATAAAAGTATTTGTATGTTTGTATATAAATGTAATTAAATTCATTTTAGTAGATTTAGTATTTATTAGAGTTAGATAGAATTGTTACTATGTGTGAATCTATTGGAGAAATTTCAATAATTATTAGAAAAATAATAAAATATTGCTGATGGCAGTTTCTTGGGTTCGATATTCGACCTGATAGCAATGGGTAAATTGTTCCATAAATTGATGGCACGAATAAAAAATTGTCTTCGCGAGGCTAAGCAGGTATGCTTAAGCGACCTCAGTGAGCGGTAGCGTGCGGATGGAGTTAATGCAAGTTTTTTATATAAATATGATGGTTGTTTTTTATATGTAGATCAAATTGCCGATATAAAGGCAGCATTTGTACTCAGAAAAAACTGTCAAGAGAGCATCCCAAAATTTGACGAGAATAAGAAGATACGTGGTCCCACCTGCGAAGGTTAAAGACAAATTGAGCAATCGAATTAAAAGCCACATTGAGCTTGTAGGATGAGATCGAATCCATATCCGAGAACAGTTCGCATCAATAAGTTAAAATTGGCACTAGGATAGTCCTAGCTAACATAACTTCATCTTAATTGCAGTTGGAAGAAAGGCCGCGTAAAGAAGCATTTTAGATACAGTGCTATTAATATGATCACCCCAAGATAAATTGCTACTGAAGATCATACCTAGGTTTTTCACGTTGGATACTAATTCCACTTGGGTTCATTCAGGAAAATAGGGAGAATATGATCGAGATGGGGTACTTGTTTAAATATGGGAATTGCCTTGGTTTTGGTGAGGTTCAACATCAGTTTATTTTGTGAAGCCCAATTGGCGAGTGCAGATAAGTCGTCATTAATTTTGGAAATGGCAACCTCGACAAGTCCTAAATGAAAGCTATAATACAACTGAACGTCATCTGCATATATATGAAAATTGCAATGGGACAATACAGACGGCAAGTCGTTAATGGACATGGAAAAAAGAAGAAATTGATTCCTGTGGGACTCCAATGTTCACAGGACGGAAAGGCGACAACTGACGATTCAAAGAGACGACTTGTTTACGATTGGTGAGATAGGACAGAATAAATTTTTTGATCGAGTTTGAAAAATTGAAAAAAGGTGCAAGTTTAGTACATAAAATTGAGGGGATAACTGAGTCAAAAGCTTTGGAGAAATCCAAAAGCGTTACTATTGATAATATGTCCTCATCAGATACCTTTAATAATGCAGTAATACAACTGTGTCCGGATCTAAAACCCGACTGAAACGGGCATATGAACTTATTTATTTCGATATATCCTTTGGTTTGATTACTTATTAATGACTCAAAGGCTTTGGATAAAAATGGCAGGACTTGAGTTGTTTAGTTGGATGTCATAATAATATAATTAGGTATGGATTATGTGGGAGAGAATAAAAGAATTATTTTTATAAAGTCAGGGTGGATATCATCTAAGCCAATATATTTTGACTTTATAGCAAAAATAGCTTTGCCAACGGTTATAGGATCTACGACAGATAAAGTAAAAGATCCTTCCAAAGTCAGCATTAGCAAATTTTTCGTTTAATTCCTCTACGTTCACACCACCGTTGACTACACAAGACTTTTTACTCAAACCAATCTGACGTATTTTATTCCACAAAAACTTTGAGGGCTTAATGAAGCTAAACTGTATTGAGAAATGTCACCTGGTCACCTGGTTCCTAAGCAGTTTGTAATTGTTCAACATATCAATACACCTTTTCTACTGTCGATAGTAAGAGTCTCTTAGAGCCATGATACTGCGGATGAAATTGGACATCCAGGGTTGGTCTCTGGGCCTAACACGACGAGTTCTTAATGGTACAAATTTTTCAAAAATATATTGAATAATCGGGTTTAGAATCTTTACTCGTTCATTCGTATCATCCATGTATACGAGGGTTGGCTGAAAAGTTTCCGAACAAAAATTTTTTGGTCTCTTGTCTTGGTCTTGTAACTCTACTTCTCCCAGCGATGCTCCCTTCTCTCTAACCCGTCCAAATAGTTTTTTGCGTTTTTCTCTGCAAAATAATTGTTCACGAAGGTGATTGCCTCCTCATTTGACGAAAATCTCTGTCCTCCGAGCGCAGTTTTTAGATGAGGGAACAAAAAGAAGTCTCTTGGGGCTAGATCTGATGAATAAGTCGGATGGTCAAGCATTTCAAACCGTAATCGCCATGGCAACCGCTGAGATGTGAGACGGCGCGTTGTCTTGGTGAAACAGGATTTTCTTTTTCTGCAAATGTGGCCGTTTTTCCGCAATTTCTGCCTTCAGCTTGGCAAGTAATGATGCGTAGTATGCTCCTGTAATGGTTTTTCCTTTTTGAAGATAATCGATTAAAATAACTCCTTTACTATCCCAAAAACAGTCGCCATCACTTTCCCAACCGAAAAAAAAGTTTTTGCTTTTTTTGGAGCCGGCTCACCCTTTGCAGTCCACTGTTTTGACTGAATTTTTGTTTCGAGCGTATGGTGTATCCAAGTTTCATCTAAAGTAATTAATCGGCCCCAAAACTCGGATTTATTGCGCCTAAACTGCGCCAACAGAGCGTTGGAAATGTTCATTCGAACACGTTTTTGGTCTAACATAAGCAAACGCGGCACCCAACGCGCGGACAGCTTTCTCATGCCTAAATCTTGATTTAATATCTAACAAACACGTTCTTTGGACATTTTCATAACCTCTACTATCTCTCTCACCTTAATTCGGCAGTCGTCTAACACCATTTGGTGAACTTCAGCAATGTTATCGTCAGTGGTTGCAGTTTTTGGACGTCCCCAACGTTCATCATCTTCCAAGCTCTTACGGCCACGTTTAAATTCAGCTGCCCAAAATTTCACTGTGGTAAATAGAGTCCACCTCATTTTGACTGAAACTTCGGTAAGTAACTGTCAAAAGATGCACAACTAGCATTCACTATCTTTTAATGACGAGTGCCACCATCCTTACGTAGCGGTCGGAAACCTTTCAGACTACCCTCGTATTGAGTGCCAATTTAAATTGCTGCATTCATTAAATAAATTTGTCACATTTATGTTACGAAAATCAAAATATTGAAAGGATTGATTTGGAAAAGACTAGACATTCAAATCCAGAGTACAGAAAATTAGATCGTGGTACAAAAACGCTGGAGCAGACAGTTGTTGATAATATTTCAACTGATTTTTATCACTAACAATAATTACATCTAACAGAGACGGTGTTTTATTGGGGGCGAAAGGAGAAGCATCGAAAGAGTTTACAGAAAACGTACTAAAAGCTTTCACGGCGTCCTTCAGACGATTACTACATGGACTGAGTTAATTTATATTAAAGTCCCCACACTCTACAAAGTTTGTAGAAAGGAAATTAAATTGCTCAATTATTTCGGTGAGTCCTTTATGCCATTTGGAGGGGCATAAATTGACCGGGAAATTGTAGTTTGATCGCAGCTTAAAGCCTCAACAAACACAAGGTCATATGGATGCGTGGGTCAAGAACGAAGTAGAGGTCGAGATCTAATGTGGTTTTTAATGTAAATTGCAGATCCACCTCCCATTCGGCCATGACGATCAGCACGGTAAGGCGGTTTAAAACCCTTTCAGAGTAAATAAGTCATCACCCATTTCAGAACGCATTCAAGTTTCAGAGATGCAAATAACGTCAATCAAGCTATTCTTAAATACAAATCTAAACTCATCAATTTTATTCACCACGCTTTGTGCATTAATATGACAAACGCAAAGACCCTTTTATAGCTTACATATAACATTCACTTAGGGCCTCAAATTTTCATTCATGACGCCAGTGTTAATGTCATTGTGGTTGGTCATAATAAAATATTACTATCAGGCGCGGGGTCGAACACAGAAAGAACTCAGCAACGACGGTAGTTAGTGTAAAATGAGATTGAGAAAAAATTACTGAAACATCTCCAAAATAGATACAATTAATGAGAAATAAAAGGAAGTTTAGCATTAAATGTATGTATAATAAGAAAGAGCATAAACCAAAAAGAAATTAAAGAGAAACTAGGCTGCATAAGCTTTAGTTGAATGTTAAAGTTGTTGTTGATCGTTGTTATTGTAGGTATTGTTGTCACCATCTCGCCCAACTACGAGTACATTCTTCAAATCTTCCAAACAGCGTATAGTAATTGGGATTTCATTCGGCAAAAAGCGGACATGCACAAGGCCATCAGCGGTGAATACATTGGAGATGAGAGATCGGCGTTTCATCTTAAGAGCTTCTCGCTGCAGCTGATGATTTCTCCTCGTCAAGCTTTCAATGTTTTGTTGTTTTTGCGGTAGTTAGAAACTGTTCTCTGCAAACTTTGTTTTGCACGTTTGTCAGAGAATTTCATTATGATAAATGCATGTGCGGTGTAGTGATGTTTCAGTGTGGACCCCGCACGGAAAATTGTTGTTAGAGGTGGAGGGGAGATATTTACTTTTGAGCATATGTTGCGATACATGTTGGTTAAATTTTCATCATCTGTTTCGGGGATGCCAAACATGACTGCGATAGAACAAATTTTATCTCTTTCGATCTAATCGATTAAGAGGTTTAAGCGTGTACATTCTTGACGAATTTCAAGGAATTTTTGTTCAAGTTCTCGTTTGGTTTCACTGACCTGTATGTTTAGTTTTAGTTCGAGCGCTGATAGCTTTGAATCCAACGTTTTAGTGTAATACTCTCCCCATTTCTCCAGTTTCTTCTCGATCTTACTCCATAATTTGTCAGCAACACTGTTAGAGCTGTTGTCTCCAGGTGATTAAAAAAAATCCAAATTAAGATTATTAAAATTGACTATTTTCGGACAGAATTTGTACAAAATTTGGGAGCTATATGAACTAGAGCACTTGCCGAAAAATATTAAATGCAACCAAGAAAAATAACCGTGGTTAGAAAGCAAAAAACTTGAAAACTAAGCGGACGAAAATAATTAGACTTCTTGACACTCTTCATACTCTTCATTGAACAACAAGAGCTATACTCTCGCAGAATTCGCACGTCGGCTAAGATTACTTCTCCTACTTCTTGGCATTCTGTTCAAAATGAAAACAAATTGAATACGAAATATCGTCAATATACTTTTATTGAATTCTGAGTTTTGTTTGAGTTGCATTTCTGAGCTATGTATATTTTATATGATTATGATTGTGAAAACGAAGAATGGAAAATTTTATTTTTTAATCAAAGATTAGTGGTGTGAAATGGTTATTGTTTAAAACGGGTTTATTTAACTAATTTAAAAAATCCATCATCAATCTCGACGAAATTTTCTATAACAAACAACAGCAACAATTCCACATCCAAATCCTTCCCCTAAGCCTTATGATGAGAATCTGAAAACAATTTTAAAATACAAATGCTGTGACGCAGAATTTTCCAAATAAAACAAAAGTACAATTAGTAACCTTTCCAATTATGAAGTTCAATTCTGGCTTCAATAGAACCTATTAGCATCTTTATGTTTTTCTTTTCATGGTCGCAAGTTAAACTTTGTTCCATTTTGTTGATGGTGAAACACATTGACTCTTCAACTTCATCATGTGCTAAGAAAAAAAACACAAAACAAATCTGAAATTAATTATGAAATTTACACTGCATCTATTAAACTAACTACGATTGAGTTGTTCGTCAAAGCTCACATCGTCTACAAAACGATCATCCTCTTAATGTAATTCAGGAGGTATTTCCGTAGCATCCGATGGTGGAACTTCCAGTTTTTCCGTAGTATCAATAACCGAACGATCATCTTTTTCATCTAATTCAGCAATAGTACTTGAAGGTTTTTCCGTAGCAGCCGATGCACGGTGGAACTTCCATTAGCGATAGAAATTCTAAAGCAATACAAATCAAATTCTGCTTTTCTCATTAGAATTCTACATAATAAACTTACCAACTTGAGTTGCCCAGCTCTTTAACATAGTTGCGCAAAGAATCCCGTTCGCGTTGTAAATCTTTAACGGTTTCTCTCTTTCGTTCATGGCACTGATTTTCAAGATCATGTAATCGTTTCAATTCTTGTAGAGCCATTTCTGAGACTTAAAAATTAGCCGCATTTGGATTTCTTCGTTTCACAATCATAATCATGATCATCATAAATAAAGAAAGTGCAAATGACTAGAAAAAGAAAAATTATTTCATGCGAAATGAATAAGACAAACTCATAATTTTTGACTAAAAAACAATAATTCAAAATACTTACATACTTGCAAAATGAAAGAAAAATATCATCACATTAAAAAAATATACAATTTCAATTCGATTGAATTGTGTCTGAATTTCATTTGATGCAATTTTATCTCGCAATTTACAATTTACAAAAGAACGACAATGCAGCAAATGTAAATCGAAAACAATTTGATGGTTGGAATTGACATTGAAAGCACGAAAAAAAAACAAATGTACACCCCGAACTCAAAAAACACTCTTTACACCACTTAACATCGTATGTTTTGTTAATAGAATTTATGAAAATTCGTCTTGAATTACACGTGTCCGCAGATACACATTTTGCATTTTCTTGAGTGAAAAAGTCTAATTTTTTTTGAGAAAAGGGCCTATGTCGTTCTCATTGTTTTTCTAAATAGTTTAAAAGGAAAACCAAGTAAATTTGTTGAAAATTAAGTGAGTAAACGCACAAAATATCGACTTTAGTTTTATAATTAGATTTCGATGATAATAGCTTCCAATATAGTGAAGTCATAGAAGATAGGCGAATTATCGTACCTCACTTCATAAGCCTTGAGCGAATCGATTTATAGCGAGTTGTCTCCACTTTCACACCCTGAGTTAGTTGACCTACCATTCCAATTAAGCGAGGTCTGGTTGAATTCAACGACTTTTCGAACAGGAGCCTCGATGCCTATTTGCTTCAAATTCATGTGGCATACTAGCTAGCCCAGGACCCACAGCGAATGAACTCATGCGATTCCAAATTGCAGTTCTCATATCCCTGAAGTGTATTACTATTGTCAATTGCAACAATTTGGACTTTGTGCGCTCACTGTGTGTAAAACTCAGCATAAAGATCGTGGGCTACACTCGTATCAGATCAGAACAAAGCTTGTGACGGGTGTATACGTATTGGCCATTTTATCGGAAAATATTGTTTAGTGGCAAGGCTTACTTTTGGTTTAACGGGCATGCATTATTTATTTATCTTTTGATGACGCTACATTCCGGGATGCGCCCGGGCCTAATCCAACTGCTCCAGCTACCTTGATTCCAGCATTTAGTTTGTCACTCAGTTGCCTCCTTAGCCGTAACAAGCAATGATTAAGTAACAAGTGTAATTGCTAAGAATTTTGTGTTAAGGTTGTTGCCCGATGTATGTAACTGCAAAGTCTTAATAATTTGTTCCATGAACAAATGGGCATTCTGTTCAATACACCGGTATCATGTGTCACATAAAAGGTTTATCCTCTTTTACTACTTAGCTCATTGAAACTTCTTCACTATAGATTGCTGTAAATGCATATATTTATTGCCGGTGGCGTAGGCTGGTGGATGATATGAAGTGTTCCTGGTATGCAAAATTTATTGTGGCCTCTTAAAATTATAGTCATCCGACTCCAAAATTTCGTATTGTATCTGTCCTTTGTTGAAATAACTCAGTGTCTATACTTTGGCTATAACTAAGTACTGATCCGGTAAATTTTTGGAATATCGATATCCTAGTTACTGGACGGGTATCTTTCCCTGGAGGTCGCAATGTATATTTAAAAGGTTGGGGTAGTAAAGTGACTCGTTTTCTATTGTCAAATTTCTAAGAAACAACCTTTAGTAAGCTCACAGTTCTCTGTTGGTACTCGTATGTCCGCATATGTAAGGCCTATGTTGGCAGGTTAAGCCTTCATGCAAATAACCATCATGAGGACGCTTACATGTTGGAGGCTCAAAACTTCTCGCCGAAATCTGCATCTCACGACAAATTCAAAAGCAAATGTGTACCGCTTCTATTTTCTGTGGCAATTAGGGTAATAAGTCACAGTTCTTCACTCTTTTAAGTCTCCTAAAATTTCACCTTGTAACAAAGGAGATGTACCTATATAACAAAATACCCTAAGAGTATACTAATTCTGTTAAGCCATACAGTATACTATAGTATACTATTAGTTTAGTAAACTGTAAAACAACTGTATGCGATATGTTAGGCTGCAGATTTCATTTACCTTTGTAATTCACAGTCTCTTGGTGAAGAAAAACACCGTTAAAGACCCATGTTAAGAAAACAAAGCTGTCAGTTTCTTTTTGCCTTGAAATTAAAACTTTCCTTGTATTCATTCAGACAGAAGACCTAGCTTGTGTACGGCTGCCTGGACCAAGCAACTAAATTTTTTTCCTCAAATAATTAAATTATGTTTGCCCGGACCAAACAATCATTAACTTTAATTGAGTTTGGATACGGTTGCCCAGACCAAACAATCAATAATTATGAACTAATTAATTTAAAAGATTACAACGTGAGGGCTTCAAAACGGTTGTCCGTACTTTACTTGCCAGGTTAATCTACAGTTGAATACACCTCGTGTGTCAACTATCAGTGGGATTGCTTTGATATTAAAATGAAATGATTCAATTGATTTTTGAGCTGCATTCTTATTGACGTAGAAATATGTTATTCTATGTCTTTATCATAGTTAGCCCAGAGAAGTGGTGCCTTATTTTCAGATTTCAAAGGTTTTTATGTATTAACGCATTCGTTTTTCTTTTACTTATGCTTACCCGAAAAGAAAAGTATTTAACGACAAGCGATTATAAAGAATCTTAATTTTGTAGTGATTTTACATTTAAAAACTAGTTCACTGTAAAAATTAATTTTATTAAAGATTCACGTTTAAAGTAATTTCAATAAGCTATATCATTACAATTAAAAACACTTTCTTTGCTTCTTAATTTTTTTCTTTTCGTATAATTTGCATGCACTCAAGGGATTTGAGTACCCTTAAAACGCTTCCATGTTGTAATTCTTTTAAAACTTGAGGAAGTGAATTAATTATTTTGGGATAGTACATCGCAGTTATCAATTTCCGTAAGTGTTGTAAGTTTCCATATAATGTAACTGTATTTTCATCTGGAGTGTTGCATTGATATCTAAAAATTTTAGGGGCGAATTATCATATTGGTCGACAAATTTTAACAAGACGATATTTTTTCCAAATGAGTCTTCGTTTTGTTTTCCGTATCTAATGGGTGAGCAAGAGTGTAGTACACCTGCTTTTACACTTCCAAATTTGAGAATTGCTGTAAATACACCATGGCAAAAAATAGTGCTTTTCCGCTGAAGACGCAAGCCATTTACTTACAGGGGAATATTAACCAAAACCTTGAATTTATCCTTGATAAAATGACCAAACTAGAATACTTTTTTTCTAAAATGGATAAAAGGGTCAACAAAAATAATACCCAAAACAAAAAGTACTTAAAAATGGCTAATATAATTAAAGTTAATGCAATGCAAATGGGTTGCTCAACCACCGACATGAACTACAGGCAATCTTAGACATAAATAAAATAGCTGTATGTCTGATATCAGAAACTCATTTTACTAAACAATCCTTTATTAGATTTAGAGGTTATACAGTTTACCACGCTATACACCCAGGAAGGAAGAGCGGTAATAATCAAAGAAAATTTCTACCATGGTGGGAAAATGAAATTTGAAGCAGAAGATATCCAAGCGATGGCAGTTAATGTTAAAACAAATAATGGTAACATCGCAGTGGTTAGCTTGTATAGCCCTCCGAAACACAACATTAACTATGAAAGATATATAGAGAATTCTTTAGAAACATTGAAAATCGATTCATCATTGGTGGAGACTACACACACTCTGGGGATCGAGACTCGTCACAACTAAAGGAAGAGAGTTATTAAAAGCGCTTCAGGCATAAGAAAGCGAAACTATATCAACGGGCAAACCCACAAACTAGCCTACCGGCCCAAAAACGATCTCTGATCTGATTGATTTGTTTATCATGAAAAACGTTTCGAGCAATTACATACAAATAGAGGATAATTTAGAGCTAAACTCGAATCATTCTCCTATTGTCCGAACATTAAGTGAACACATTGTCAAAAAGCCAAATAATCCATATCTAACTAGCAATTGATGAAAGAATTGACTACAATTGACACTACTACTACAACTAAACTGCGAGGTGAAAAAGCTGATCAACGACATCCAGTATTCAGCGTGGCAAAATATACCTGAAGTTAGTATTGTAGAAAACTGAGAGGTAAGAATTAACCTAAAGAAATACTAGAACTTATTTCTGAAAGAAGAAAAGGGAAAAAAAAATTTCATCAAACGAGAGCCCCACAAGACAAAACTAAACTTAATAACATAACGTCTCAGTTAAGAGACGTTAAACAACTCAAGATGTTACAATAAGTGAATTTCTCCGTGAGCTCACAAGTGACTCCAGTACTGAATATTCAAACTGGAAGTCGACCAAAAGAGGCCTATCATGCAAACACACCCCCAGTTAAAAATAGGGATGGAAGTTGGGTTAGAAATAATGAACAGGAAGCATCCAGATTTGCTGAACATCTTGAAGGGATTTTTCAACCTAATATAGTGAATGACAACATTTTATTATCTAACATTATTGAACAAGAAATGGAAATACCATTCGTCACTCTAACTGAAGTCAAAAAATAAATTAAAAATAAAATGAACCCGAAAAACTCCTGGTTTTGACCAATCATTGACCAGATACTTAAGGACTGAAACGAATAAAATTTGGAAACTTCAAAGTAAAAAAGAAAACTATTTTCATAATTCATGTAATTTTTTTTTATTTGCTTTAAAACTCTGTTTTTATTAAATTCATTCACAATTACAAAAAATAAAAAAAATGATTTGGGTTCAAATTCTTTCCTCAACTTCTTTCAAATGTTCTTCATAAGGTTGGTGACAGTTACATCCGTGATCTTTTTGGACGCTCTTTTCCATTTAGTACTAAAATCTTTTACGTCCTTTGTGCACTGCTCACTTTTCCTCAATTTAGCTTTGACCAAAGCCCAATACCTTTCAATGGAACGGCACTGTGGAACATTGGGTAGATTCATGTCTTTTGGGACAAAGTCGACATTTTTAGCAACAAGAAAGCTCAACGTCGCATGAGCATAGTGAGCTGAATCTAAATCTGGCCAAAATAATTTTGCTCCCTCGTGTTTGTTTAAGAAAGGAATTAACCGTTTTTTTAGGCACTCGTTAATGCACACTTCTCCGTTCCCGTTGTAAGAAACGATGGGCTTCTTTGTCCACATTGGCAAATGGCCTGCCAAACGAGATATTTTGACCCGAATTTGTTCATCCCAATTGATGTTGTTGATTGCGGAAGAATCTCAGCTTTACTACGAGTTGTAAAACTGCGCACCTGGAAGGGTAGTAAAGTCGGCTTTGACATAAGTTTCATCATCCGAAACCAAGCACGATTCCGATGCGATTTCAACTCGTATAGCTTTCGGGCTCGTGTTTTTATGACTTTTTTTTGCTTTTCAGTACCTTTTGGTATTTTTTGTTTTTTTCGTGTTTTTAGACCGTTACGTCTTTTAGATCTTTGTACCATTGTTTGGTTGGTATTACATTTCCGACCAACATCTCCAACATGACAAAGTCCGGTATAACAGAATCCACTGTACTGCGTGCTATGTTTAAATTTTTTGCGATAAAATGGTTTGGACGCGAAGTATTTTCGAGCCATTTGTCGATGATCTTTTTACGGCGTTCCTCTTGACTCATATTTTATAAATATTTTAAACCGCACCGAACTAAAATCAATAACAAACTGAAACTAGAGAATATACAGGCTAATTTGGGTACAAAATGGGATTGCAATTTTTACGCATTGGAAGTATAGCCCGTATTAAAATTTACAGATTTTATTCGTTTCAGTCCTTAAAGAACTACAAAGGAAAGCATTGCTCAAAATAACTAATCTAGGTAATGCATCTTTTAGATTACAATATGTACCATTATTATGGAAAGTGGCTGAAGTTATTATAATACCCAAACCTAGAAAGCCACCCCATGAAGCCACATCATGTCGACCAATTTCATCGCTGCCATCCAAATTGCTTGAAAAACTTCTACTGAAAAGAATAAAACCAATCATAGAAGAGAAACATCTTATTCCGGATCATCAATTTGGCTTCCGGAACTAGTACTCTACGATTGATCAGGTTCATAGAATCACTAATGTCATTGAAAAATCATTAGAAGAAAAGAAAGTATGCACAGCAATTTTCCTTGATGTAGCATAGGCTTTCGATAAAGATTGGCATGAGATTTACTAGATGGCTATAAAATAAATTCACCAATAGGTGTTTTATAAAAAAAATATATATATACTCGTATATGTATGTATATGTATATACTTACGCCATAGAAAATACTCTTCGATAGTTTGATGTTTTTAAATAACTCAATTGGTTTACTGCTAGCTGAATGTTGACAGCACTCGTTTTGGTGATATATCTGGGATCTGTCCTCTCGTTTGGATGTGGTTCGTATCTGTATCAACTTTGTTTTGGCTGCACTTATGGTCAGTCCGTTATCGTAGTACCAGTTAGAGAAAGCATCCAATTCGTTTTGCAATATTTCCACTGCAGAATTAAAGTATTTGTATTTTACAACTATTTCTAGGTATAGGCATAGGCAGTGAATTTTTTAAATAATGTCAAAAGTTGGTTGGTATAAAGAAAGAATAAAATAGGACCCAATTAAGGCTTGTGGTTTTTCTTTACTCAGTGTATCGGACACGTTGGCTTTTATCGTTCTATCGGACAGACAGCTCCTGACCCAGTGTGTCTGTACTGCACTCAAACTGTTTCTGCTGACATTTTCCATTATCTTATCATGTGCTAGAGCATCGAACGCTTTATTAAAATCGATAAATAGCACAAGGACATAATGGTTTTTACTTATTGGTAAATAACGATCCGGTACTCTTACCTTTTCGAAATCCGTATTGGTTTGGGTGTAACACTTCAACCACGAAGTAAAACAATGAAGTCGACTAACAATTACTTCTACCCTGCATTTTTCAACATTTGACAATATTGCAATTGGTCTGAAATTTTCAGTGTTCTTTCTTATTCCTCGCTTATACAGAGTGTACTGGATAGTGTGTCGAAAACCTAAAGGCGAGATTCCTTGACATATTTTGAGAAAAATGTCGGAAATGCATCACCTTCGAGATACAGAGGTTTTAACCCTGGCAGACCTGAACATACAACCGCTTATGGAAAACATTTTTTTTTTCGTTTTTGTGATTATTGAACTAAACTGGAGGTTTTTGTTTTTTTTTCTATATTATGAGTTTTAAAAAGTGTGCAGTACCAAGGAATACCTGTTTAAAAACATTTTTTTATTAATTTGTGTTCCCCTTTGCAATTCAAAAATATAAAAAAAAGGAAAAATATGAAATCAAATTAAATTTAAATATATATATATTGTATATGTATGTGAAGGCCTATATTCACTCCGAGTGATGCTCAAAAAAACAGTTTCTTGCTTTGTTCAAGCAGATGTGAACATTGTACTTTGTACAGTAAATATGCGTTCGTTCCTTACACCCTTCTAGCTTGCAACGCGAGTTTGGAAAGGTTGTTAACTTGATCGTATCTGACCTCAGGAATTGGTTTCCTTTCCTTAGCTTTTGGAGGTTATGGTGAATCAACTTCAAATGTTGAAGGGCGTCCGCGCTTTTTCGGTTTATCAACCTTTATCAAGCCTTCAGCAATTCGCATTCGGAAGATCAAAAGGTCAAGATATTCTTCTTTTGTTGGAACTTTCGAAATTCATTCCAAGAGTTGACAACCACTAGGTCAATAGCATGGAATATCATCCTCAGTGTCCACTTACGGGACTTTTGTGGATAAGTTGGTCCAGGAGATCGACTCCACCCATACCTTTATTGTAATGTCTTATAACTTGGGGCTGCACTATTTCGATATATTGTTTTTGTTCTTTTGACCGTCTCTTTATAACATTTTTTGGCCAGTTCCATGAAATTGGAACCCATCATTACAGGCCTATTATCCAGCCATTTCGTAAGGGCGACGTTTTCATCCAAACTGACTACTTCCTCGGAATACCCTCTGGGATTCTTTTTAAAAAGTTAGTCAGCCGTAAAAGGAGGATTCTTAAATCTGTTTGGTCTTACTATCCCAGTGGAATATATTTGCCTTCGTTTTAAAAATTGGAATAGTCAATATGAAAAAAAAAAGTTATCAAAATGGAGTTGATGACCTGGACTTTTGACTCGGTTCGACAATAAAATAAACCGAACAAGTTATAATCTTCAATATTAACTTCAGTTGAGGATCCTTGGTAAAGTAGAAAGTCCTACATCATTCCACTTTTCCCACATAATAAAAATATTTTGATGCCCAAGGGCAAGGTTTACCTTTCATATGCTGAAGTACATTCATTTTGTTTTTGCAAGGAACCCTTTGCTCATCTACGCAAAGACACTGCTTTAAATCGAGCTCAAGGCAACGTTTCCGTATAGAGTCGTATATTGGGCGAATTAGGCAAATTGTTTTTGAGAGATTGGAAACGATCTCTCGACATAGAATTTTTGGAAATTTAAAAATGCCCATGCGGATGTGAAGACCGACCAAAATACGAATCTCTTTAGCCGTGGTACGTTTAAAATTGAGATTTTGCTGTTCAGTATATAAATTTGTCATAAAAGCTATGTCCTCAAATACTTTATCTGGAAAATACTTTTCAAAATACTGCAAGGGCACAAATTGCAAATCATTTGCAATTTTGTCATCCACAGGCGAAGCTTTTATTCTGCCACTTTATGTTCGATATTGCAGTCATCATATATTGCGACATTTTACATTTGTCACCATCCATTGTAGTTTCTCCTCTTCAGGTGTTCCAGACACGTCATCTTCAGCTTGCTCTTCTACCGCAGTACCATCAAGCATACCTTTTTGTATACGAGTACATGCAATATTTCCATTTCTGTCAAAACTTTCGTTTCATAATTAACTCTTCGTCGTATCCTTCAAAATCTGAACCATCATCGAGAATGAGGTCCATTACTGTCTGAATGTCTTCTGGTTTATTCAAATTTAATTTTTTTTGTGCAATATTTACAATAAAAATACAAAAATTCGTAACCATTGCAAAAGAGTGTGGAATATAGTGAACAACATTTACACGGAATCAAGCAAAACAAAAGTAATGAAAAAAAAAATAGAAAACAGAAGCAATGGGTTACCTCTGAGTTAATTAAATTACGTAAGAAAAAAGACGAGTACTACAGGAGATGGGAAAACACTCCAAGAAGTCAAAGTTACAAAAACTTCCGAAATTTTGTGAATAAAAAAATTAGGGAAATTAAAGCCAACTTCTATAAGCAACGATTTTTAAGCTGTCAAAATGATCCTAGGAAAACGTGGAATACCATTAAAGAAAGAAAACCACAATTGACGAAGTAATAAGAAATAATTTTTGCAAAGATGATGAAACCTTAGCTAGTATTGTGGAAAATCTGGCGGAACAATTCTCAAACCAAGCATCAACAATCATGCACATATGTCATAACAAAACATCAAGACATGAGAATTTGCAATTCCAGAAGAGTATTTACGTAGAGGAAGCCAGTGAAGAAGGAATATTTCGAATGTTGTGTCGCCTGGAGAACAACAAGGGTCATGAAGTGGATAATATTGGACCAATTGACCTTAAAATGAATGCTTATTTTCTTGCCAAAGTTATACAAACGATAATAAATCGAAGTATAACACAAGCTCATGTTCCAAGATTAATGAAAACTTCGATTATTCGGCCCGTTTATAAGGCAGGTGAGAAAAACAAAACCGAGAATTACCGGCCTATATCTATACTGTGAGCCGTTGAAAAATGTTGGGAAGAAGTTATTGTTAATCGTCTTAATAATTTCGTAGAAAGACATAACATATTACACCCAAACCATACGGTTTTCAAAAAAATAAAAGTACGGGTCTACTATTAGGAGAGTTTACAAACACGGTCAATGCAGGCCTTAACAAAACTTATCATGTGCTTGTGCTGTTTGTTGACTTTGGTAAAGTTTTCGATACCATAACTCATAAAAAGTTAATTGAAACTGTCCATCCAGTTGGTATGAAACGAGTGCTGGCAAACTAGATCGAAAACCATCTAACTGATAGAAAGATTAGAGTTAGAGTATTTAATACCTTAAGTAAAGAAATGCCAATTGCGCTTGGTGTCCCACAAGGCTTCAAATTAGGTCCGATTCTATTTGTTTTGTATACAAATGAACTTCGCCATTTATTCAAAAAGTGCACAGCCTATGCCTATGCAGATGATATAGCACATGTCGTCAAACACAAAAAGTTTAACAAGGCATTGGAA
This sequence comes from Volucella zonaria, assembly GCA_963966105.1. NCBI lineage: Eukaryota > Metazoa > Arthropoda > Insecta > Diptera > Syrphidae > Volucella > Volucella zonaria. The sequence continues at coordinate 217,451,052 of OZ014530.1, forward strand.
ATAATTCAAGAAGAATTTGATGCGATGTCAAAATGGTGCCATGATCAAGGGTTAATATAATGTAATGCACATACGAACACCGCTCAAGCCAAAGGAAGCGTTTAATATATATCACCGAAACGCCCTATGTCCGTATTCGGCCATCGGAGTTACCATCGATGAGAATTTCCTATGGCGTGAACATATAGATGTGCTGAGTTTACAACTCAAAAGCTCACTCTTTGCGATGGTTTATATAAAAAAGTATTTAAGTTTTGCAATACGTAAGTAGGTGTACTACTCGCTAGCAGAATCGCGAATAAGATATGGAATACTAGCATGGGGAAATGCGTCCAAAACGCATATGGATTGGATATTACATCTACAGCACCGCCTTGTTAAAAATTTAAAACCAACAAACTCATCTTTTAAAGTCTTATTGCATTATTGCTGCATTTCATGGACGATCAAAGGTTTCTACAGCTTATACGCCATTTCCAAAACACCAGGAGGCGAGCTGAAATTCCGGACGTATATAACATATATGGGGAACGAGAACTAAGATATGTCATTCCATAAACTATGAATGAAATACTTCACCATCTCAAACAAGTCGAACATTTAAATAAACGTAAAAAAATGTTAAAGAAAATTCTAATTGATTTATATATGTACAGTGTGTCCCAGCTTAGGTTTAAGTGACGGACATCTGATTTCAAGGTAAAACTCCTTAAAAGGCCGCAGCTTTCTAACAGATTCAGCTTAAGGAATCATTGTTCACATTTTTAAAAGAGAATTTCAGTGTGAACCCCACCCAGAATTATGGCATTTTAAAGCTAACATTTTGAAAAATCGTTGGACTTTGTTTTATCAAAACTTTTGGCTTCTATTCATTATCTACGATTTTTATGTATGATTTTCCACCTACGAATAACGGAAGTTATTGCAAATCACTATTTTATTCAGCCAAGTGGGTCACAAAATATATTTAATATCCCTTTAAATAGTTTTTGTGGACCGATACGCTTTAAGATTTCAAAACGCTTTTATAGTAAATTTTCGAAATGTTGGCTGTGCCTTTGGATGCACGTTCTAGCCCGTTTTGTGATTTCTGACTGCAAATTAATGTTTGGTAAAATGCCTCTTAGCTCCTCTGCCACTGTATTTATTCTCTCTTAGAGCTCTTCCCGACTTGAAATCTCAGTCAAATAAACCCTTTCTTTTATGGCTCCCCAGAAAAAAAAATCCATTGGCGTTAGGTCAGGAGATCTAGATGGACAAGGGAAAGTACTAAATCGGCGAATCCACCGTCCATTAAATTTTTGATTTAAAAAAAAAGTTACATTATTGCTACAATGGCAAGGAGCTCCATCGTGTTCGAAAACCACTCTTAGCCTTTGAGAAAGAGGAACATTTTCTAGGAGTTCCGGCAGGTGGTCTCTCAAAAATTCTAAATAGAATCTTGAATTTAGGACACGTTGAAGTATGAATGGTCTACAGTTAAGAAAAACATCTGCATTTCAACTGAATCTTTACCTTCGAGAAGATGTTGTTCTTGTCAAGTTTTTTTTTTATTTATTTCTTTATTTATTTATTAGCAGAACTCTGCTATTTAAATTCATTTTTTGATTTTACAATTTGGACTTATGCTTAAGTGTAAGGTATAATATACAATATTTTCTATTTTGAGGGTATTTTAGCTTTATGAATGCAATTATATTTCTTTTAAAAATTTTAAAATTTGATTCAGCTTTTATAAAGTTCGGAAGCGTATTAAATAAGTGGCAACCTTTGTACATTAAACTATTTTGCGTAAAATTACTAACATAATGTGGTAATGTGAAATCCTCTCTGTTTCTTAATTGATAGGGTTGGGATTCACCCACATATCTTAGATATTTTTTTAAATAATTTGGTAGCATTGAGTGTTTAATTTTAAAAAAAAAAGCACAATACATTAACAAGAATTCTTTGTTTTACACTTAACCATAACAGCATATCTAATATAATATCACAGGGGTATAACGACTGCATTTTATAATAATTCGCATGGCTCTATTCTGTAGGCGCTGTAATTTATTTAACGAAGTATCACTACACAGATATAATATAGACGAACAATATTCAAAATGTGGTTTAACCATTACATTACAGATATTTATTGCACAAATTAAGGATATTTTCTTTCTTATTCTACCGAAAATAATTCCTAGATATTTTATTTTATTGACTTGTTCTAGAAATTCTCTTTCCATTTGTAAATTTAATGTTATATTATACTTAAGTGGCATACACTTGGATTTGTTTACATTGAGCTTCATCTTATTCGATCTCAGCCATAAGCTCAATTTTAATAGGTCATCTTGAATCAATCTTGTACATTCAATAGGGTCTTTTCCTGATATGTAGATAAGTACATCATCAGCGAATAGGACGATCTGGGAGTAATTAAGTACACTATCTACGAGGGGCGTTCAAGATATTCTCGGTATCGGGGTGAAGCTGTGGATGTATATATAAATTGACTTATTTATCAAGTAATACTATTATTTTAGTGCATTCATGTAAAATTTCATATAAATGTGATTATTAATTCGCGTTTTATCTCTAGTTAAACAGAATCATAATGGCAACTGAGGCGATGATGGTGAAAATTGAGCATCGCGCTGTAATTAAATTTCTCACTAAGCAAGGAAAAAGTCAAAAAACTATTCATGAAGAGATGGTGGCTGTTTACCAGGGTTCCGCACCTTCATTATCAACTGTGCAAAAGTGGTCAAGTGAGTTCAAGAGAGGCAGAGAGAGCATTGAGGACGACCCCCGCTCCGGCGCCCCGGCTACTGCTTGTACGGGAGAAAGCATCAAAGAAGTCGAAAAACTTGTTCTTGAGGATGCCCGAATAAAGGTGAAAATGATGGCAGAGATCATCAAGCTTTCAATTGGTACCATTTACACCATTCTTCATGACCATCTTAACCTTTCAAAGGTCAGTGCAAGGTGGGTGCCACGAATGCTCACAGCGCCTCAGAAAAAAGTGAGAATCGCATGCTGTAGAGAGCTTTTGGAGATGTGTAGTGAGAACGCGGACGGTGTTATGGATCGAATTGTTACTGGGGACGAAACATGGGTCCACCACTATGACCCTGAAAGCAAACAAGAGTCCATGCAGTGGCATAAAAAAGGAACAGACCCCCCGAAGAAGTTCAAAGTCACTCCGTCTGCCCGAAAGCTCATGGCCACAGTTTTTTGGGACTCAGAGGGAATCTTGCTCATTGAGTACAAAAAAAAAGGTGAAACCATCAACGCCACATCCTACGCTTCCACTTTGCATAATTTGCGGGAGGAAATTAAAAAGAAAAGACGGGGTAAACTCGCAGCGGGTGTGTTGCTTCTTCATGACAACGCTCCTGTTCACACGGCGCGAGTTTCCAAGGCTGCTGCGCGAGATTGTGGTTTCGAAGAAATCCAACATCCACCCTATAGTCCAGACCTTGCCCCTAGTGATTATTTCCTGTTTCCGGATTTGAAAAAATGTCTTCGTGGAAAAAGATTTTCAGATGATGAAGAACTCAAGTCGGTATTTTGCAGAGAAAGAGGAAATTTATTATTTTGAGGGTTTAAAAAAGCTTATCTCAAGATGTAACAAATGCATTGATGTTAGGGGAGATCATATTGAAAAATAAAAACAATTTAAATTGAATTCGCATTTTCCTTCATATCGATACCGAGAATATATTGAACGCCCCTCGTATGTCATTTACATATATTATGAACAGCAGAGCACCAAGTATTGATACCTGTGGAACACCAAGCGTTGTTTCAACACTACTAGACAGCACTCCATTCACGCTTGTTTTTTGAGATCGTCCAGTAAGGTAACCGCAGGATTAGGCACTGCCCAATAGTGGGAATTGCATTGGTTGGTAATGCCCATTCTCGTAAACTGGGCTTCGTCAGTCCATAAAATTTTTTGAATAGACTGCTCATTCTTATCTTGTTGATGCAGCAACCATTGCCAAAATTCAATCCTTTTTGGGGTTGGCTTGAAGAACTCTATGGATTGTAGTTCTTGGAGTTTGCAACTATACCGCAAGCCTTCTGGTGCTAATAGATGGTTGCATTCTTAAAGCATTTAAAATTCTTTCTTCCCCTTCTGCTGCTGTTATTTTAGACAATCTTTCTCTTCTTAACCCATATGCTGAACCGACGGTTGAAAGGCGGTGAAAAGCATTGATAAAAGTTGGCCTCGAAGGGATCCTCTGTCTAGAATACCGCCGTTGGTAGCTAACCTTGCATCCCCATTTGCTAAATACCTTACTCGTTCACTCTTAATCAGTAAATAAAGTAACACCGGCACATTTCACAAGTTGTGACCGAATTAAACAAAAACATTCCACAAAATAGCGGAAAATTTACCGTTGGTTTAATTCTCCAACTTCGTTTTACTTGTTAACTGACAGCTTTTAGTCAATTTTTTTTTTTGTTTGAACACACTATTTATTCTGTGACCCATTTGCTTGAATAAAATAGTGGTTTGCAATAACTTCCGTTGTTCGTAGGTAGAAAAGTCATACATAAAAATTGTAGATAATGAAGAGAAGACAAAAGTTTTGATAAAAAAGCTAACCTAAAAGTTGAAAATTTCGAGATAAACACATTTTTCTGATGAAATTGGTCCAACGATTTATCAAAGTATTAGATTTAAAATGCCATAATTTTGGCTGGCATTCATCGAACTCGACGAGAGTTTAGTATTTTATGCACACTGAAATTCTCTTTCAAAAATATGCACAACGGTTTCTCAAACTGAATCCGTTAGAAAGGTACTTCGAAATCAGAGGTTCCTCACTTTAACAGCCTATAACTTGGAGGGGGATGAAAATAGACCCACCCCACCCCAGCAATACAATTTTTTGTTTGCCATAACTTCAGGAATCTTCAGCTATCAGGACGATAACCTAAACTGGGACACCTTGTATATATATAGATAGATGAAATAAATAAATAAAAATAAAAAAAATAGTGCACACGAATTTGCAAACATTTATTTCAGTAAAAATTCAAGATATGATTACCGTATCTTTTATGAAAAACATCGTTTGTAGACTAAAGACGTTAATTGAGTTAGCACTTTTATATAAAATCTGTGGAAACTATTGTTTTTTGAAAGAAAATTATTGCACTCACATGCCATGACTGTTGTTTTTTTTGACACTTGACTTTTATTTCTAGGGGTTGAATACATTCCATAACAACCATGTACAGTATACTGCACATCCGGTCCGAAAGGGGCAAAGCCCTACCAGCCTTGTTTTGACTCCTATTGAAAATAATACGAGAGTATTTCAAATTTATGCGTGCACGGTTGACGGAGAAGCGAGAGCGCTCAGTCATTTTTCTGCACAGACGGATAAGCTTGGCAGCGATGCCAAAACTAGGCATGGCTCAGTATAGCTCGTCTCTTAAAATCGATGAAAAAGTGGTGAGTGTTGATGTGGACATCTTGAGTGTTTTTTCGGGATCTGGACGAGTGTGAAAATTTGGTCGATTGTGGACTTTCCCGGTCTGAAACCGTGTTAGACGTTCACACAATAGAACTACACTCTTCTGACCAGATCTGGGAACTGAGTTGGTGTATGCTCTCCACAAAGTCATTTAAAGCAACTTTGAATACCTCTCCCAGTAAGCCGTCAGGTCCTGCTGCTTTTCTGGATTTTAGCTTAGATATACACCTTAGACATACAGACTCAAACTGCAACCAAATTCAGACTGCTATAATTTCCAAACCCTTCACGACAGTGAGCTCAAATTTTGACACATGACAGATAATTTTATTATTTACAAGCCTTTTAAACGATTTGCGTCTCAATTGTGTTGAAAAAATTTTATCCGCGATAGAATTCAAACGTGATAGTGTGATTGCTTTATATTTGGCTGGAATACCACAATTAGCTATCGTTAGAGCCCTCCAGCACCTCAACGTGAATAAATCATGTGTGTCTCGAACCATAGCTCATTACCATGATACTGGCAGCGTTGCAAAACGCCATGGAGGTGGTCATAAAAAAAAAAGCAACATCGGCAGAAATGGTTCGGAAAGTGAAGGCTCGAATTGAGCGAAATCCACGTCGAAGTAGAAGAAAAATGGCTTGTGAGCTCAACATATCGTTGGAACGGATGCAACACATGCTGAAAAATGAGCTTGGGCTCAAGCCATTGAAGTTCCAAAAAGCACACGATCTTACACCGCAACAGAAAAAAGTTAGAGTCGAAAGAGCGAAGGAGTTGCTACGCTTGCACGAAAGTGGTGAATTGCCGGATTTGTTTTTTCCAATGAGTCGCCATTTATTATCGAGCAATATGTCAACAAACAAAATGACCGAGTTTACTTGCCAGAGAGGTCCTTCGAAGATTTGCACCTTCGGACGGCCACCAGAAAGCAGGCAGTACCGATGGTGATGGTTTGGGCCGCCATAACCGCTGATGGTCGCTATCCGTTCGCATTTTTGGCGTCAAAATTAATGCAATCGTATACCGTGAAACTATCTTAGAGGCAGTATTGAAGCCTTGGGCAAACAATCGTCGGAGACCGTGGACATTTCAACAAGACTCGACACCGTCTCACAAAGCACGCGTCAACCAAGATTGGTTAAAAAACAATGTTCCACACTTCATTTCTTCGACAAAATGGATTGCAAATTTTCCGGATGCAAATCCGTTGGATTTTTCTGTCTAGGGTATTTTGAAGGCGAAGGTTGGCACTAAAAAATACCGAAGTTTGGACTACCTCAAACAAGCACCTCGCCGGGAATGGGCCAAAATACCGCAGAGCCACTTGTGTGCAGTGTGTGATGCTTTCTTCGGCCGTCTCAAGGCCATTATTCGCGCCAAAGGTGGACATATTGAAAACTACTGATACAATTTGAAAATTGATGTATTTACAACATTTTTTGCTTTGACACAATAAAATTTGTCAAAAAATAAAAAAAATTATTGCAGTTTAAAAAGTTGGAGTTCGAGTATGGGTATATTGTACATTCATATATAGTATTATTCTTATTCAGGATGATGAATTCTACGACATTCCAAAATTTCATGAAAATCAGAGCTGTAGGGGTTCAATGACACAATTCCCCTATCTTTTAGGTCGTATAAATTTACCCATCGTCTGTCACGCAGTTGTACATCAAAGTGAGCCAATGCATTTAAGATACGCGAACTGTTTTAAGGGCCCGGCCCATAGAATCCGTTGCGTCCGTTACGATGCCGGATAAGTTGACGTTGACGTATTTGACGGAATTGACAGTCCCATAGAATCCGTGGCATACGTTGGCAAAATAACAAAGGAAACGAAACAAAATAATTGAAATGTCAATTAGTGTCAATGTTTTCTTTTGAAGCTACGACAATTTCTCTTCATTCTCTCAATGTATCCACCAGTGAAAGTGCTTACTCTCAATTTGTTAATACGTGAACCTCAATATGTGAATGCATGGTCCCCAATGTGTGAATGTGTGAACTGCCAACGGATTGAAAAGTAGAAAGTAAATCTACTATATCCGTCCGTTCCGTCATATCCTTTGTTTATGGACCTGCTTCCATAACAAAGTGTATATTCTATCCAGCTGTCAGTCGATAACGTCGACGCAACGGACGCAACGGTTTCTATGGGCCTTGGCCTTAAGATTTCCATTATGGATCCATCTGAGATGGTGGTTCTACACATATAATTCCTTCCGCAGTCAAATGTGAAGCGATCAAACTCATTACTGAAAAGTCAGGCTATGCTGTTGAGATATTATCAGAATGCTCAGTAGAATTTCATATGTTTTACTAATATCGTATTGATATATACTAACAATACAATGAGCATGCGGCTAAAAACCAGAAGTGGTAAGAGTTTGAGTCTCAAGATTACAGAGATAACCAAATACCGGCATCTATAATCACGTACATACGGTACATATCTCTTTTGAAGCAACTAGAGCTCCAAAATATCGACTTATGTACTGTTTGTACCATTAATACAAGGATAAATAATATGTTATTATTTTAATCGATAGAGAATTGCTGCAATGGCATTACCTCACTTACTCTAGCACATATCATCTATAGGCATGAGATGAGTAAAAATTCCAAAACAACAATGAGTACACTGCAGCTAAAACATACCAACGATAGTATAACATAGAAATATGGTATTTCCGGTTTCTAAGTAATTTTACATACATCCCAAAGTCGACAAAGGATTGTGCTCCCATATAACCTAAGCAATATCCTTTTCTAAAGTTATCCTTTGTGTTTTATTGAAAAGATTAAGGGACTACCTACTTGGAAATTCAGATAGACAAAGTGTTACAGCATTGCTTTGACGGCACAAACGTTCAATTTAAATTGAATACATTGAGAGAGTGATTTATTAGGTTTCCTAAATATGTATCTTATGTTAGGGAACCTCCTATTGTGATAGAAAAGGTTAACCATGGATAGGTTCTCAATGAATGAGCATTGAGGAATCAAATACCGATTCTGCAGTATTTAGAAATGATTAATGAACTAAAAACAATTTTCAGTTTGAAGAGTTTATTGAGAAATGAAGGTACAATATATAATGGCACTTTTAGAGCCGCAAAAACTCTTCATATTCAAACTGTCTCTGAGGTAAACCTGTATCTTAATTTTGTCCAGGAACGATTAAAATGATTGACTTGTGGATAAGAGCGAGAGATTTTGTATGTTTTCTGTTTACAGTAGATTCTACAGGACTTATGAAGCTGCTATGCCAAAAACAGACTTAAGATATGGTCAATCTCTGGATAAGGTATTGCACCACAATATGTATATAGCGAGTAGAAAGCATCAATTGATGTGGGGTTCTTCTCTTTGTAATCTAAAATAAAAACAAGTGGAAGTCGTACAGGAATACATGTACATATCAGCTTTTCCCCGCAATAAATTCAAATAATTTCAGTGATCTTTACAAGGTGACCAAAACCCTTGTATTTCTGAAATGGATATTCAAAATAGAATATCGATGCACATCGAGGGCATCGGAGATATGGATAACATTAGTGGCGCACCATTTCAAGTTCGCGTTAAATGTTTGGTCCTCCTCCTTTGTAAAGCGTTTTATATTCATTTTAAAATTTCAAGGATGACTATGCAACGGGAGTAAGAAAGATGAAAATCTGCGACAAATGTGTATGCTACAGTGAATATTACCGAGAAGACAAACAGCGGCTATTTGGAAGGAGATTAGTCATTATGGGCGAACTCGGGTTAGAAGTCTTGAGTTTCAGGAATATGAACGACTATCACAATCCATACAAGACCAAGGTCACTAATAGCAACTTGATATGTTCTCACCCCCGAATACGAGAAAAAAATACAATGGCATTAAGGACTGTTGAGTTCCTCGACTGACATAGTCTCTGGTTTCTAACATAAACACCTGTCGGGTGTGTATACGGGATATATACGGGATGCCCATACATCCATGGGAGTAAGGATATGACTTGCCATCACTCTCCGTCAATCCTTTGATACCAATTCGGAACTGTGTTGGAGGCAAAAGTTCCACCCTTGGTATGAGCCGAGGTCGATCTAAAACCTCTTACTGCTCTTAGGGTCACAGCACCTAGTTCTTATTGCAACCCTACATTGGGTCAAACTAACAGGAGGACCCTTCCCGCGACTTTGGGTTTAAACCACATCCACCATGACGCTCCCACAAGGGGGCCTACCTCAGCAAGTCAGGCGCGGACCAATATCCGGGGGGCCTCTGACTTCCATGGTGCCGTGATTTAAGCCTCGACCGAAAGACATATCATCCATTTTTTCAGTTAACGAAAATCAAGTAAGATGAGTAGTTGACTAGAAATCAACATCAAGCCAACATCCACTAACAATTTAGTCTCCCCACCCATGGAGCGAAATAATCGCTGAGCCCAAAATCTTTCTATCTCCCACTATACCATTTTCCAAAAAACTTAACACATGCTGAGGCATTATAAGTGTATTCATACCCACTTGAGTGTTAAGTTCTTTAAAAAAAAAAAAAGGTAGAGACTACCGGTGATCCTGCCGCCAACAAGACCTATGACCGGCAACTTGTGCCTGATCAAATCGTAGCGACCTTCGGTAGCGTCATCTGAAGATGTTTACGATAAGACCAGTAATATGCTCTGCCCCCACTTTTTATTAGACAAAGTCATTAATGGGCGAAGCCTTGATAATTGGGCCGAGGCCCGCTCCTTGACAAACAGTGCTCAATGCTCTAAACATGATTTTAAAATCGTCCTGGATGCAGGAAGGCAGCAACAGTAAGACTGCTAGATCTTTTTCGTTCCGTGAAAAAAAACATCGGAGATGCTGTTTCCAATTTGTTAGATTGTGGTAGTTTGGATATAAATGCCTGCTGGCGCATACAGAGGAACATCAGGCGCATTGAGTGGTGCAGCAGAGAATGACTAGTGCGGCTCGTGGGATCTACGAGCAAAAAATTAAGAAGAAATACTACCTTCTCCACAAGGAACAAAAAAATATAAAGATCTAGCTATTAAGCAGAAAAGAAATACAAAATTGTTACCAGAAGAATGGATTGAATGGATGAATGAATGATTAATAAAGTACGAATGAAAGACTGCAATGACGAACAAACGAAGCAAAAAGTACAATAGTTCGCAGTCAGTGCTGAGGTCTTCTGTACGACGAAGACTATCAAAATTCCGCTGTTACGCCGAAAGAACCATTCAACCTTGCCGATTATAAGGAACACCCGTTCACCCGATTTCGAATAAGTAATAATAGTCATATCCAAACTAAAGTCCAACAAGACCGACTATTGGTTGAGCTGTTCAACGAGGTCAGAGTTAATTTTTTTTGAAGAACATGCACCAAATGATCTAGAAGAAAGGAATCTCCCTAGTCTGTACCAACCAAAGAGGCAAAATTCTTTTCAATATTGCCTAAAAGATATTCTTTGCTATACTTACAAATTAACAGCGTATATCGGGATGTTTTAACGAAGTCACGTACGGTTTTGGCTTCCGGTAAGGCTGTCATGCGATTTTTTTAACATTCCACGTAAGAGTATTGCTCAAAACTCGCAACCCAGTATCAGAGCCACAAATTTTTAAAGGTGTACAACTACTAACCTATGCGGATGATGTATTATTTGCATGTATTGAATCAGAAGCCGCGAAAATATCGATCGGACAAAACGTTACAACCAAAGTAACATTCTATAAAATCGCCCCCTCCATCATTTATGAGACAGAGCCATTGCTTTCCTCAAGAAATTTAGAAAATGAGAATATAATTATTTCCCGCCATGCACGAGGATTGGAGGAACTGCATTAAGAACTGTACAGCCCACCCCAACCTAGCAACATGGAACAGACCCCAGCGCTCCAACTCGAAACGTGTTCAAATCAATCTCTGAGGGAAAGCGCATCAGAGGAAGAACGTAAAAATATGGACCTTAAGCCAATTTGGTATACTAAATTCGAAACCACATAAACAACAGGAATGACTTTTTTATCGGTCATCGGTTATATCAGGGGTGGCCGTGGTGTAGTGGTACTAGCTATCGCTTCTCACTCGGAAGGTCAAGGTTCGAATCCTAGCCACGACAAAAGTTTTCATTTGTGTAATTGGAACTCAGTCAGAAAAATCTGCATGTGAAGGCATAACACTGACATGTAGATTTGGCTGTTGTAGGGTTTTCAAACACAAAAAAACAACCGTTAAAATTCACAACCTCACCATTCCGAGTGAAGAAAATCTCTCCGTCCTATTCGGACTCCCACCCCTGGAGAGTCAATATCGAAACCAAACACACCTGAGTTTCAAACCACTACATCACAAACTTTCCTTTCTCCTCCTTCTATCTTTCCGCCCGCGCCCAGGCAACAGTATAAGGGTATTCATAACCCCTTAGGCGCGCGTAAATTATAAAAAAAAAAAAAAAAAAACCTGAACGAAACTACTACCTCCCAAGTTTGAACGTGCTATGGCCACTATGAACCCTAGCCTATAATTGAGTAGATTACAAGATAACGTGTCCTTTTGTTGACATCAAGCATATGTATGTTTGGTAAATTTTGGGACAGGTGCTACCACGTTATACAAGTACATTGCTGATCGCATTGGATATTTTCCACTAAAAGCAGCACAGATGGATCAGTTGTTCCGGGATTCCAAACGTGGCCATGTTCTGGTAGAACTCCATGAATAGCAACATATTTTATTAAGCTTTATTGAAATTGCATCTTCCAACAGATGTTTATACTTCCAAATGTATTATAGATCCAATCACTTAGTCATCGAAGGCACATTATCTGAACGCGGTATATGAAACAAAATTATCTGCGAACTTCGGTCGATATTGACAGCATACTAATTAGGCACTCCGATATGATTAAGAAGCTGCATTTGTTAAATGAAATCCCGGCAAAATGCTTACTTACTAGAACACTCAATGACTGGAGGATCCCGCAGTATATCAACAATTTAGTAACTATTTCAGCATAGGTGTGGAACCAATCAGCACTGGGCATTGCCCAGTGTATTGCCTTCCGATTCGGACGGCCCAGGGTTCAATACCAGCCGCGCCCGAAAAACATAAATTTTTTCAGGCAACTAAATTCACGTAAGATGAGTGAACGGTTGCCTAGAATACAACAACAAGTCCAATTACACTAATGTCATAATTTAGTCTCCCCATTAAATGTTGGATGCCACCTATGGAGCGAAATAACCACAGAGCCCAAATTCGTTCTTTCTCTCTCTGTCCCATTTTCCGAAAAATTTATCACGTGCTCAGGCATTTTAAGTGTTAAATTCCTTTAAAAAATTGCAGAACTTTCTGCAGTAGAAAGACCCTTAAAGGATGCTATAGCTGCGGAGACCGAAACCGCAGCAAACTAATGCAATACTCGGATCTGATTTTTCTACAATATGGTATTTCAAAACAGCACATAGAGGGTCATAACTCAAAACAGCATTTTTTGAAAAGTCTAGATGTTCCCTTGGTAATATCGAATGATGTTGCACTCAGATGATGGAGAATAAGTCATCTGCATGGCAGTATCGTGAATCCGATAAGCATCTCGAAGCAGTATCTTTCCGAAAACACACCGCGCAGAGCCTAAAATCGCGATTAAAACCTTCAACAATGAATACATCTGCACAACTGCTGCATTTTTTTAAGCCTTTGTAGCAAGATTATAGCAAGCGCTTCCTTCACTTCACTTCACTTCGCAATTAAGACACTTTGTGAATCGCAATAAAAAATAGACATAAATTTATTGCCTTATGGTGGGTGGTTACCAAACCACTTTAGTTACATACTCGTATATTTACATACAATGCATTTGTTATTAAATTGAAGAAAAAATAAATAAATAAATGGCGAGTATTCACATAGAACTTGGGTATGCCGGGTATGGGTATACCATGCCAAGCGAGTGCTTGAGAGGAAAATGAAAATTATTACCGCATGTTGTAAAATGATTGCTGCTTTCATGTGGGTTTAAGCCGTAAGCCTTGTTCGGTTTTAGCCATAAGGGAGCAACTCTTATAATCCTTGTTCCCAGCTTACACTGTAGTTGAGGCTCTTCGCAGCACTGAGAACCCGCTTTAAACAATGGCACTTTACCTAAAATACCTAGACTAAGCTGCTGCATGCTTATGAACTTATGGATCTTTGGCAGATGATCAATCAGTTACAATCTCTTATAAGCGGAGTAGAACTTAAGATAAACGCGTTCAGAATCGAAACGCTTAGCCATTCAGTTTCTCTTAACTTTGCTAAAGAGAGTTCAAGGGAGTTGATAGCTTTTGGTATGTGCAGATTTTGAAACTGTCCTTATCGAATGTGCTCAATACAAGTCCCCAATCGATTTTTCAAAATACAAGTGCGGTTGTTGTTTAGCTCCTCAGACCCTCAAGGGGTATTGGGCGCCCAAAAATTCTCGCATGCCATTGTTTGAGCAAATGTCTATATATTGTATATTAAAATTAATTGTTAAAAACTTGTTGGTAACTCTTTGATTTCGAAGGAAACCTAACTAAACACAAATGTTAAGCTTCAAATAAATGTTTAGCAACATATAGTACTATACAACTTAGGCAACATTTGTACAGATATACAAGCAGTAAGAAATTGAAAATAAAAACGTCCTACAACACCGAACAGAAAACAAGTGGTCTTATTTCCTTTCATACACAGAATATAGTATACATATTTTATACTGTTAAAATGTTGAAGGACATTCACAGCCAACCCAACACATTACCATACATTTTTTGGTCCATTCGAGCAGTGTAAAATAAAATCAGCAACATTTGAATCGGATCTGTAAAGCAAAACAAAAGTTAAGTAAACACCAACTTGAAGACAATTTCAATTTTGAATACCATATCCGAATGTGTAGAGTGTCGAGGATTCAAGGATTTATACCAGGAAGTCTTCAAACAGAAGTTCAAAATTTTTTAAATTGCTGCCAATTTCTTCATCGTTAATTATAATACGCAGGTGAGTGCTGCACATTTTCTTCTGCTTCTTTTAATCAAATACATATCCCAGAGAATACCCACGAAGCTCTATTTTTTTCTCTTTAAATGAAATGTAACAATATCTTTTTGTTTTGTTGCCTGTTTTCGAAATGTAGAAACACGCGCGCCGGTAAATGCGCTGACGCTATTAATTTGCATTGAAGCAACATGAGACACAGGTAAACGAATGCGAAAGCTGAGCCTGCAAACACTTTAGAAACTAAGAATAGATATAAGCAAGTAAAATGATTTTTGTAAAGAGTCCGTAAGTTATTATTGTACCAAGCAATAAAGTACTCGTTTCCTTTGAACAAAATAGAGAATTTTTTTTTTTAACTCCATTCGGTGAGAAAAATCTAAGTTATACATATACTCGTACCATATATGTTAAATGTCGTACGGCAAGCTCCAATTAAACATACTTGCTGCGATTAAACAAGATAGGGCAAATTTTAGTAAAGGGGATAAAGTTAGGCTACGAAAAATAAATTACCTAACGATGCACTTGGAAATGATGGAGAAGCAAATGACGACTGCGGAACACTATCATCAGCAGATACTTGGAAGTTTGAAGCTGAGCTAAGAGTTGCGGTTTTGGAGGCAGTATATGATAATATTCGCGAGGTCTATGCAGATTACAAAATGGAGGTACTGGATACCGGTTATGGCAGAACAACCGAACTCAGGTTGCCCATTATCACACTACAAACTTTCTCGGGTAGTTATGAGACGTGGAGATCATTTCACGATATGTTCGTTTCTCTAGTGCATACCAACTCAACTCTGTCTGAAATCCAGAAGTTACACTATTTGAAGTGAAATGTTCGTGGTGAGGCCGAAAGGCTGCTGGAACACCTGGCCATTGACAATGGCAATTGCAATCGTGCTTGGGAAGTCCTAACAGATCGTTATGACCACAAAATTGTACTAGTTAACACACAGTTAAAATTATTTTTCGGCAAGTTACCACGAGCAGCGACTCAGCAGTCAACATTAAGAACATTTTAGATACCTCGCAGGAAATTATACACTTGTTAGACAACCAGTGGGTTATTGGGATACCATTTTAATTTTTGTTATCCTGCAAAGGTTAAAAAATACAACCCAACAGCTATGGGAAAATAAAAGACTTTTTTGAATTTTTACAATGTAGATTTAAAACGCTGGAAGCAGTTGAACAGCAGTCTACAGCAAAGACTGTTACAAAACACGGATCTACAACTCAGGTTCTTCACACTCGGCAGGTGCAAATATGGCAAATAAATTGCAAAGTTTGTCAAAAGGGACAACATGCATTGAGGGGGTGTAGGACATTTTTGGAGATGGATGTAGGCCAACGAAAACAAACTGTTTTCAATATTAAAGTCTGCAAAAACTGTTTGGCCTACAGCCATTTCAAGAATAAATGTCCAAGTCCGAAATGTTGTTATTACTGCAAATAGCGCCACAATTCCTTACTACACCCAATACCACACAATCAGTCAAACCAAACTAATCATTACCCATCTTTCAACCCAAATACCTCTCAGTTTGTTCCACACAATCCAAATTTTTCACTATTCCAACAGCAAGTATAAAATAAATGGTCTACGGCTCCAAGCAATTACTGCATTCAAACTATTCGAATCAAACGCAGGAACAGCCACAGACGGAAATCAATGGGCCATTAATTAGCAAGTCTTCCTGTCAACAGCTTTAGTTAAAGTGAAGGCAGCTGATAGAAACTCGGTAACACTCAGAGCCCTCATAGGCACTGGTTCCGAGGCTTCCTTCATAACAGAAACAGCTGTGCAACGCTTGAACCTGAAGACGAGATGGACACTTAGCCAAATTAGTGGGTTCTAGGAGGCCAGCAGTGTAAAAACAAACAAAATAGTCAATCTAAACTTCGCGTCCCTAGTATTGAAGTTTACAGGTCGAGTGTAAGCTCTTCTACTAAAGACACTGACTGGGCTCTTTCCGGCCCAATATACTAATACAGAAAAGTAGTCTTACTTCAATGGACTGCAGATGGCAAATCCGATCTTTAACGTTCCAGCCAAGGTTGGTATATTGCTGAGTAGTGACATCTATGCCCAGGTCCAATAGTACAACGGACGCAGTTGGGATGGATCCAAATGCATGGCTGAGTACCTCGAGCTGGGACACATGACTCCAGTTGATGAGTCCAATGAGGTGCTTAAATGTCTAATTCTTGCTGTTCTGATGGTATACCAGTCTACTTTTAAAGAACATCTCTTTCTTCGTCGTGAAAGTATTGGCAAATATTTTTAATCGTTGCGTATTGGGAGGCGTCTTCCCAGAGAGGCTTAAATGTGCTGATGTTGTACCATTATTTAAAAAAGGGTCTGATAACGAACTGTGTAACAGTAGACCCATTTCACTTCTTCCTGTGCTCAGCAAAGTTTTCTAAAAACTAATAAAAACACGAATATTATTTTTTTTAAACAAACAAAAATTGTTCAGCCCCAAACCAATTTGGCTTTCAAAAGGGAAAATCTACAGAAAATGCTTTACTGCAATTTTGTTCCGAAATATTGTCTAACGTTGGTCGTAAGAAAAGTTCGGCTGATTTATTTACTGATATAAACAAAGCCTTTGACATGGTAAATCACTCCGTTCTTCTGGAAAAAACTGAAAAAAGTAGGTTTTCGTGGATTTATGCTTGATTGATTTAAGTCGTACCTTGAAAACAGGTCACAGAGAGTGAAGATAGACGATGTAAGGAGTACTGTCAAAACTCTTAATTTTTGTGTGCCCCAAGGTTCTGTTTTGGGACCAGTTTTATTTTTTGTTTACATTAACTCATTTTTTATTCTACCTTGGAAAGGTTCACCTACTGGTTTTGCAGATGACATAGGTTTTTCAAATGGTCTGAATAGTCACCTGGATCTTTTTGCTGACATAAATTGGGATTTAAGTTTGTCGAGAAATTTATTTTTTGCTCATAGATTGGTTATAAGCTCCAAAACTAAAATAATGTTCTTTAGCATGTCCTCAGTGCTTAATTTAGATGCGGAATTTTACTATCATGCACCTGACTGTCTAAGATACAGATTGACTAATTGCATTTGTAATTGCTGTCCTTTTCACCTTAGTTTCAATGGCAATTTCAGTTGTAGCGATAGGTGTTTTTTAATTGAGCAAGTACATGAGTTTAAATATTTTTGACTAATTATTCACTGATGAGCTTTTAAAATCGTATATCTCTGAGAAAGTATTTCCAATCCAATCTTAGTCATTTCTTTTAATTACGAAACATTTGCTCGACAACATATTACGTAAATTATCCCGAAAACCATTTAGATACCCTTGTTCATTGACCTTAAAATCCTACCTGTTCGTCACCTTTATTGTTCTAAAGACGTCCTTTATGAAGTCAGGCAACTGTAATTTTCGATTAATATTAAATTATAATTTACGAATATGGTCGCTACACCTTCTTTTCGCACTACTGTTTTCGGTAATTTCTACTTTGTTTCCTCATCTTGATTATTTAAAAAACTTCCACTGGCAATCAGATCAAAAACAATACCTGGAATATTTCAAAAACTTTTCAATTTCAATTACATTGATATATTGGGTCTATAACTTAGGTTTGCTAAGAGATGGCGTAACTTGTATTATTCCATTGTTATTATTCCATTGGAACATGCGTTGGAAAGCTACTGTCATTGTACGTCATTTCAGTATATGTCATTCATTTGAAGCGTAAACAACAATAATTTTTTTTCACTTAAATATGTAGAACTTTGTGCCTGAAATAGTGTTTTTGCGGGGAGTTCTTCTTCATTACCTTAATATGAAGAAAACTGCTGCCGAAAGTCATCGTATTTTGGTGGAAGTTTATGGTGAACATGTGCTAGCTGAGCGAACGTGTCAAAAGTGGTTTGAACGATTTAAAAGTGGTGATTTTGGCTTGGAAGACGATGAACGTCCTGGGCAGCCAAAAAAGTTTGAAGATGAAGAACTGGAAGTATTACTCTATGAAGATTGTTGCCAAATACAAGAATCACTCGCAGAATCTTTGGGTGTCACTCAAGCAGCCATTTCAAAACGTTTAAAAGCAATGAAATTGGGTTCCACATGAAATCAAGCCAAGAGACGTCGAAAGGCGGTTTTGCATGTCCGAAATGCTGCTGGAACGCCACAAAAGGAAGTCATTTTTGCATCGGATTGTTACTGGTGATGAAAAATGGATCCATTACAACAACCCCAAGCGCCAAAAATCATATGTGAAACCCGGCTAACCAGCCAAATCAACGGCAAAGCCGAATATCCATGGCGCGAAGGTAATGCTCTGTATTTGGTGTGATCAGATGGGTGTGCTGTATTATGAGCTGCTAAAACCGGGTGAAACCATCAATGGATAATGCCACCGAACACAATTAATCCGTTTGAAGAGAGCAGTGGCTGAAAAACGCCCGGAATATGCGACCAGACACGAGGCAATAATTTTCCATCATGACAACGCTCGGCAGCACGTTGCTATTCCGGTTAAGAACTATTTGGAAAACAGTGGATGTCAAGTCTTACCCCACCCGCCTTATAGCCCAGACCTTGCCCCTTCTGACTACCATTTGTTTCGGTCGATGCAGAACGCCCTCACTGAAATACGGTTCACATCAGAGCAGAATATCAAAAATTGGCTTGATTCATTCTTGGCTACCAAGCTGGCGCAGTTCTTTTGGGATGGGATCCACAAATTGCCAGAAAGATGGGAAAAAGTCATAGCTTCAGATGGGCAATACTTTGAATAATACTATTGTACATGTTTTTATTAAATAAACGTTCAAATTTTGAAAAAAAACTGCACGAATTATATCGATCAATTTCGACAGTTAGATTTTATGCAAAAAGAAAATATATAAAAACAAAAACAAAAAATAAATAAAAATAAAAATAAAAAATAACAATATATGACAATATATGACAATATATATATATACTAGCGGACCCGACAGACGTTGTCCTGCATGTTATTTCAAGCGATTAGGGTATATTAAACAAAGTATGAAATGAAAGACAAATAATATAATAATTTCATTATGCTTTATTTTGAAATAACATAAATTTTTAAAAATGTTGGTTTAATTTTATCTTAATGCAAGTTGATGAACAATATTTTTAGTCAATTCCTAAGGAGTATAAATGAATAAACTTGACGGTTTTCCAACGCGAGAACACGCCACATATAATTGGCCATGTGAAAAGACCGGATTTTCTAGATCCAACCCAGAAATCCACATTGTTTGACCTTGTGACTTATTAATAGTCATGGCAAATGCCAAGCGAATTGGAAATTGCAGACGTCTGAATGGAATGGATGAGTCTGAAAGGATCATTGGGATTCGTGGCAGGAGAACAACTTCAACTTCAAATTTGCCGTTCAAAATTGTAGCTTCAAGAACATTGCCCATAATTTTTTTTATGATTAATCTTGGACCGTTGCATAGCTTAGGTGCATTTAAATTCCGAAGCAAAATGATAGGTGAGCCAATTTTTAATCGCAAGTTATGTGGTGGCATTCCTGGTAAGTCCAGCGAATTCAAAAATTCAACAGGATAGTTGACTGCTTCGTCAGGATCGGTAACAGTTGTCGATCGATTTGAACCATATCTAATTGCTCGGCAATGACTGTTGTATTTCGAAGTTAATAGCGTCAACATCGATATTTTTTGCAGCTAAAATAGCTCGTTCACGAATCCACGCGTGATTAATATAATTAGCTCGTAATTCTGGAAATATGCTTTCTATCAAAGCACCTTTCGTATTTACCATGTTGCAGAAATTGTCTGGCAACTGATGCATTTTGTGTCTCCATGCAATGGTATTGTTCCATTTCCAATGTTGAACAATTGCTCGGAGAAAGATAGTGCCAATGGATCGTTTTGCAGTTGAACATGTATATTTGTGTTAAGACGTAATGTACTGTATACATTCTTTTGTTCATCAATGAGTAGTTGCTCATTATTTTCAACGAAAGTACAATACTTAAAGAGACCGTATCGAACTGTTGTTCGCGCTGAATCTCGCTGTTAATGATGTCTGTGGCTGAGCGGTTAGGTGAGGGCATATCAAAATGAATGAGTGGCATATTCGAAATCAGAATGCAAATATCTTCAATCTTTATTAGCGCCTCGTTATATATTTCCTGCGAAAAATCGATATTGGGATCTTGATCTGCGATCCGAATAAGATGCAGAATGTCGTCGCTCATGGAATCTTTATATTTGTCCCAAAGGACAGAAGCTTGAAATGGAAAACATGGCGTCAATAATATGGCAAATAATTGGCGAATTTGATGAGGAGAGGAACTCAATGCTTCATCTGCAAGTGTAACATAATATCCCAATGTTTGTCATCTTCCAGCAAATGTAATTCGCGACACGTATCATGATATGTGTCATACAAAATGCCATTGACTGGTCGCAAGTATTGAAAGGACGTCAGTCCAGGTACATCAACCAACAATAAACGCAAGAAGAAACATTCGCGTTGCTTTGTATGGACTGTGTATAATCGGCCTAATGTAAACGTTGATTGAAAATTGCGATCATCCTCATTCTGAACGATTTTTGTTGCTCCAAATGATGTCATTTGAAAGCACGACCTGAATTTGCGAATTTTACGAAAAAACAATTTAGATTGAGATGTAGCTCCAGCCAATAGTGCTTTCAATGGTTCTGGCGGCGAATTGAATGGTGGCAATACAACTTTTCCAGGCGCGCAGCAGAAACCGGCCGATTCACCTTTGTACTTGAGTCCATGACAGTGTTGGCATTGCTTGTTCATAGCACCGATTACAATTTGTGAATGTGACGAATAGTCGATGTCCGACTCATATTCAAACGCAAGGCGAAGAAGTGATGCACGTGTCAATGCGCGATACACTTGCAAACGCTGTTGCTCACGTGTTCTGAATGTGTCGATGACTCGTTGACGGGCCAGTCCTTGTCTCAATGCATTAGCTCGAAGGCGTTCGTTGCGTTGCTCTTGACTTTCATTAGCACGTCTGATTGCAGCCCGGTTTCTTAAATTTTCATTGTCCGTCAATTGATCTTCTGCCGATCTATTAAACCGACGGCTCTGGACTAATTGTGAATTCCGAGTCTGTCGACCAATATTTCCTCCTCGTCCACGAAGACGTGGCATTGTTTTATGTACGTAACTTATAATACACTTAATATTCACTGAAATGAGACACCGTATATACCGTACAAAAAAATTAAAATGTCAAAATAACGAAACACACTTAATATAATACACTCAAATTAAAATGTCGAAAAATAAATATATCTGAATATAATACGCTCAATATTTACGTAAATGCGATACATATAATATCAAAACATAGCGTACAAAAAAAATTAAATGCATTGAATGAATGCATACACAAAAATTCATTCAAGTCGATCCAGCCATTTAGGAGGAGTTCAGTGACATACACACGTACAGTAGAATTATATATATAAAGATATATACACTTGCGGTCATAAAAACCGCACCACCTAATGAGTTCTCAAAAAATCTCTAATCACATCAAATCGTAAGGGTTTTTCCCATACTAATGGAGGGTATTCCCCATAGCGGAGTTCGGCTTGTATTCAGTGCAAAAAAAAACAGTTTGAATTGAGTTGTGACGGTGACAAATAAAAAAAAGTGAAATGTTTGGTAAATATCATCAACTGACTCGGGACGTAAAAGTTCAAATATTGACTTTAGTCGAAGAAGGGCTTGGACATAGTGAGATTGCGGTTAAAATAGGATGCTGTCATTCAACTATCGTACGACTGATGAAGAAAAAAGAAAATTTGGATCCACTGGAAAGGAAAAAAGGCTCGGGACGAAAACGTAAAATAACCCAGAAGACGGACAATGTATTACAACGAATTAGCATGAAAGATCGCTTTAAAAGTGCTGTACGTATGAGAGCAGAGCTGACTGAATTTCATCAAGTTGATCTAAGCGCCGAAACCATACGCCGACGGCTACGGGAGATAGGTTTATATGGAACATGTAATACATGGAATACTGAAATTACAAGGGATATTACTGAACTTCTAGTAAACTCGATGCCTTCTAGAATAAAAGCGGTTATAACCGCCAAAGGAGGAGCAAGTCGGTATTGATAATTTTTTGGTAGAAGTGGCATATCTAAACATCTTACATACACATACATAAAAATGTATGGTTTGATTTTGTTAACCAATGACTGTATTAAAATATTTTAAAAAAAATAAGAAAATTATCTGGTTTTTCTTTCTTTGTTAATATCTTTTTTCAAACATTCAATAAACAGATGGAAATTAGATAGAAATACTTATAAACTACTGCGGAGTACTCAACAAAAATTTAATTTCATTATAATCGTAGTTATTAACAATTTTTCAATCATTTTGATATGGTGCGGTTTTTATGACCGCAATTGCATATATGTTCTGAAAAATATCAATATTTTGATATATCGATATTTTTTACCCAAGCCAACGTTGCAGACCTTTCATTGCGCTCCCCGGAATATGCAGGTCGGCCATTTTAAATAACCTAGATACCGACTGCAGCGCCATCTGCCTGGCCGATTTGTGAATCTAAACCATCCACGGCGCCACCCAAACACATACAAAAAAATTCATTCAAATCGGTACAGCCGTTTAGGAGGAGTTCAATGACATAAACACGTACCATAGAATTATATATATAAAAAAATATAGTATGTACATTAGGGTGTCCCTTATTTTTCAAAGTTAATATTTTCTTACGCATACGCTCTAATTTTTTTCATTTGACCATAAAATACTTGAAAACAAAATTTTATCTTATTTGAATCGCAGCAACCCGTTACGAATTATATGTTCATACAATTTACGAAGATGACCCCCATTTTCGTTCTGTTTGTCATTTGTTTGCGTTTTATCGAATATTTAACGTGCATAATAGTAAAGTTTCAACATGCCAGAAGTATTAAAAAAAAGTATTTTCTTGGTTGGTGAGATAAATCACCAAATACCTGGTGCAAAGTTACTATCTAATCGCCAAGTTCTCTCAGTTCTTTTCTTTAATATTCGCGAAGAAAATTTGACTGTAGGTAAATGAAAGTGCAAATATTGTGATTCGGGAGTGCAATATATTTTGGGAAAAGGCAAGAATACCCACCAGAGCTGTACTTAACTGTGTGAAAAACTTGTGGATCTTTACCAAGTTTGGAGGAGCTGCAAAGAAAACTGTAAAAAAATAATTTGTTTGATATCGCACACGCTGATGCTCTTGAAAAGATCAAAATAGAGGAAGACAAATTTTTCTACAAAAACAAAGACAGCCAGGGCGTTCGGGTTGTTTAGCGGCTGTTGACAAAAAGTTAGCTGAGGAAGAAGAACGAGTAAGGCAGAGAAAACTAAAAGAAGAGGAAGAAAGACTAAAGTATTTGACTGCCAAGAATTTTTCGACTTCACACAATGGCCCACTTCAAGATATTCACGAAGTTCTGACGAAACTTTGGATGAAAATTTGCCCTCCACATCGCAAACGCAACCCGTGAGTTTGGTGTCTACCACAAAAAGAGAAAGGACGTATTTTATCACCACTAAATTAGTTGCTGCTTTAGATAGGTGTCAACCATGTAAGGGATTCTGTTTACATATTTCAGGCTGTAGTAGAAGCACTTGATGTCAGTTGTGAAGATTTTACAATCAACAAGTCTTCTACTCAACGAATTCGGACTTAAGTGAGAGAAGAAAGAGCAAAATCGATCACATCTGATTATCAGAACAACGTGCCTGAAATTGTGATCGTTCATTGAGATGGAAAACTGTTGCCAAGTTTCAATGTGAAGGGTTCAAAAGAAGAACGCCTGCCAATTCTGATTTCATTCGGAGAAAAAGAACATATTTTAGCATTGCCCAAACTCGAAAATTCTACTGGCAAAGACCAAGCTCAAGCTATTTTGAATGCGCTTTCTGATTGGGACCTCAAATATAAGGTACAGATTATGTGCTACGATACAACGTTCTCTAACACAGGTCGCTGAAATGGGACTTGTGTGCTCTTAGAACAAAAAATAGAAAGAGAATTGTTACTTTTTGCTTGCCGTCATCTTATATGTATATGAACTAGTTTTGATACACGTCGTATTTGAATCAAAGATCCGCCAAGTTAACAGCAGTCCGGATATCACATTATTTAAGAAAATCAGAGAAAATTGGAAGAACGTTGATCCAACTGCTATCGAAAAAAAAAGAATTACTGAAACTAATTATACGTGACGATTACTGGGAATTGCTTGAACTTTCTATTGTTTTTTTGGGAGGAGACAATGAAAACAAATTTAAAATCAGACCTCCTGGCGCAATGCATCAGGCAGATGGATGGCAAGAGCTATTTACGCTTTAAAGACATGTTTGCTGCAATCCCAGTTTAAAATGTGTGCTATAGACAAGCTACCACTGCAAGATGTTTGCATATTTATTGCAACAGCTTATATAAAGCCCTTTCTTGGGTGCAATTTGGCAGTAAAAGCCCCGAATCAAGATTTATGTTTCTTAAAAATATTGAAGAACTATGAAACAGTTGACAAGGTGATTTCTAAATCAGCTTTGACCAAGTTCAGTCAACATTTATGATATTTATCAGAAGAATTAGCTTTATTTTCACTATTTGATGATGA
Source organism: Volucella zonaria (assembly GCA_963966105.1). Lineage (NCBI taxonomy): Eukaryota > Metazoa > Arthropoda > Insecta > Diptera > Syrphidae > Volucella > Volucella zonaria. The sequence continues at coordinate 217,476,253 of OZ014530.1, forward strand.
AGTTGATACACAATACAAAGTTAATATTGTATCGAATTTACAAAGAGAAAGTTTATATGATTTGGGAAGAGACATGTTCCATAAAAGGAAGAAATATCCGCCTCATTGTACGGTGAGTTGAATAAGTCTTTTTCATTCTATCCCTAGAAAAACTGTTAATTTTGTTAATAAATAATTTTTCTTATTGTTGCAGAAAAATGTTTGAGTAATTCCGTGACCATAAAGAGCACAAATTTGCTATCGCCGTTAGAAATTGATAACGCTTTTCTCCAAGAAGACGTCACTTCCTGGGATCAAATTCCTTCCTTTCAGGAAGCTAAACAAAAAGTTATGCACTTGAAGGCAGTCAATGACACAGCAGATAGAGGTGTGAGGCTCATGGAAGATTTTCATGGTTTAATTACTGCTGACGAAAAACAAAAACAGTTTTTGTTGCGCTGTGTTCAAGAACATAGGAAATTGAACCCAGATTGTAAAGAGGAAACTTTGAAAAGAAAGTATCCTGTATAATTATAAAGTTATTTAATTTTTATAAATAAACGCATATCCAAATTAATCTTCCACTGTGTTTTTATTTTAAATTAGGAATTTTATTTTTATATAGCTTATATGCCACTAGATGTTTTAGAACCGTTTATATAGGAATACATTGAAGCTTTGCCGGCACAGGTTATCGTTGTTATACATATAACCATGAAATTTTGCACGTGGCTAGCGTTTAGTACTATTAAAAGAATTAGGGGTATGCATTACGAAATTTAAATGTAAAAAAAGTATATATGTATTATGTATATACATATATATATATACATGTATGTACGTATTAGATGTAAGTAGGTTAAGTAGATTAAGATTTATTTTTTAAGTAGTCTGTAGTAGTTTTAAGTTTTTATAATACAATTAAAACAGTCCATATACTAAGTTTTTGCTTAAAATTTGTTTTCTTATATATAAAAATAAATACAGATTGTAATGTACTGATACGTCGATAGGCTTAGTTTAAATGTTAACTTATTCTTTGCGCAGTAAGCAATTACAATTTTGGAATATATTTATAAATATTTTGCCTTTGTACAACTCATAAATTAGTATTTTTATGTTACTTTATTTGAATTACTTACAATTTATATATAGTTTATTTTAAGTAGGTCAACCCCACCTAGCTAAGCTTTTGAATTTCCTACAATTGAAGTAGCATTCAACACTATTTTTTTTTACTTTTGTAAAAAAATATAGAATGTTACTAATTTGTCATATATCTATTCATTTTATAAACAAACGATTTATTTTATTTCTATGAATTGTGACATAATTCGATACATGTATACATAATTTATTCATTCAATTCATTCCTTCCATTCATTCATTCAAATAATATCCAACTCATAACAAATAAATTCATTTATATTTATTGATTTAACTTAGCTTATACAAAAGACAAATTTTAAATAATTAATTTTTTACATAATTCAGCAACAATTTTCAAGACACAATGCATACCTACAGTCCACAAGTCTGCGACACAATTTACCTTTCACATCCCCCAGAAAATCATTCACAAAATTCAAATTCACTAAATTATAAAACAGATTCAATTTTCACACACAGCAAAACTTAAAACCTAATTCAATACACTTTAGTTTCATAAAAGGGACAAATTGAAAAGACACTCGCCTAACAAATTCAAAAAAATAAAAACACCTACAAAAAAAATATGCGAAATGCAACACCGACGTGCAACACCATGAATTAAAATGTTTAACTGAACGCAAAATACTGCACTCATCGTGACACAATTTGCGAAAAGGGCGCAAATATGCACCGCCACAGATTTATCATCATGAGTGCAAACGGCGCACTTGATATGTGCAATGCGATTTTCGAATTTATTTTGTCACATTTTTACATGTATGTATTTTGTATTCATTTCATTAATAACATTTGTCTTTATATGACGTGTATATATATGTATATACTCAAGAGAATACATATCAGGGTCGATAATGAGGCAACAAGTTCAAGGTGAACTTTTGTGAAGATCGTAGGGAACAAATCCAGCACAATTAAGGTCAACCCACAAAATCAGAAGTGAAGATGCTAATTATGTATGTTACGAGTATATCATTGTTCACCGTGGAGGCAGAATGTTTGAGCAAAAGTCTACCACCTTGATCAAAAAGTTCCCGCACCACACCACCGTATGGCGCTCCCATTATTCAGATTTGAGTTCTGTTTTTTTTTTTTGTTAAGTTGGTAAATCTGCTGTCGACATTCCCTCTAAGTCCTAGCATCATAGCTTGACATTTGCAAAAGTTACGGAGCCAAGAGTACATCTATATCTGTGTGTGTTGGCGATTTTTTACAATTTTAGAAATGGATTTAGATTTGCAACAACGAACTTGAATTAAATTTTGCGTAAAAAACGGATTTAATGGTGTGCGAACGTTGGAAATATTGGGAAAGTGTTTCGCCAACAATTCTCTAAAGAAAACGGTCGTTTACCAGTGCAAGTGGCACGAGCGGTTCAAAAGTGGTCGCGAGTCAATCGAAGATGATGAATGCAGTGGCAGACCATCGACATCGAAAACCGACGAAAACATTGATGAAGTAAAAGAAATGTTGGTCAATAACCGCAAATTAACCATCAGAGAGATAGCGGAGGACTGGAACATTCCTATGGCTCCGTTCAAAACATTTTGGTTAATAATTTGGGTTTCCGTAGTGTAGCAGCAAAGTTGGTGCCAAAAGATCTCAATTTCATGCAAAAAAGAGACCGTGTTGACATTGCAAAAGAGATGATTTGCGAGGCTGAATCCGATCCCACATTCATCAAAAGGATCATTACTGGAGACGGGACGTGGGTTTATGAGTACGACACGCAATCCAGACATCAGGCAAGTGAATGGCGTTCACCAAATGAGTCGATACCAAAAAAACCACGTCGTTTTCAGTCAAAAAAGAAGGCAATGCTCACGGTTTTCATGGATTTGTGTGAAGCAATTCGCCGAAAGAGACCAGAATTGTGAGCAGAAATCTCGTGGATCTTGCACCATGATAAAGTACCGTCGCACAGTGCCATCATTATTCGTAATTTTTTGATGAAAAATGCGACGAATATCATCCAACAGCCACCGAATTCACTTGAATTAGCTCCCTGTGATTTCTCTTCTGTTCAATCGAGTTAAAAAACCACTACGGGGAACGCGTTTCAGAAGCCAAGAGGAAGTAATGGAAAAATCGCAGGAAGCACTGACATACCGAAAACCGAATATAAAAAATGTTTCAAGGATTGGATCAAGCGCTGGCATAAGTGTGTTGCAGTTGATGGGGATTACTTTGAACGGGACAATACAAATTTAGATGAATAAACTTGTATTTTTAATTTTGTGAATAAATTTTGGAAAATTTTTGATCAAGGTGGTATATAACTATTGTATAATAAAATTTATTGTTGAAAACTTGTTGGTAACTCTTTGATTTTAAAGGAAATGTAACTAAACACAAGTGCCAAGTTTCAAATAAATGTTTAGCAACATGTACAACTTAAGCAACATTTGTACAGATATATGTACAAACAGTAACAAACTGAAAACAAAACCGATATTTATAACGTCCTACAACACCGAACATAAAACAAGTGGTTTTATTTCTTTTCATACAAAGAATATAGTATACATATTTTATACTGTTAAGTAAAATGTTGAAGGACATTCACAACCAACCCAACACATTACCATAATGCCATCGTGTTCTGAGTTCGGTAATGCATTTAAACCCCCTCCCTCAGCTTAACTTCAATATTCCTGATATCTCATCAACTGTTATACTACACGTTTGCCTCGAGCGGTTCACTTGTCTACCTGATTGCGTAATTTACATTGAATGGTATATTTCACGATGAAACTGTTTTCCCGCCGTAAGGCAAGACCCATTCACTGCCAGTTTCTCCTTCGTATTTGGATGTTTATACATATTAATAGCTCGTAATTGCAAAAGGTCGGTTGCTCGGTATACGGTTCAGCCAGAAAACCTTTAAGATGTTACGTAGACGTCTATTAAAGAAGGTTTCCAGCTTCCTTGTGACAGTATTAGTCGCTTTCTCCGTACTAAACCCATATATTGTAATACTAGCTCGGTTTTACTTAGTTTAAGTGCTTAAAGCATTGCTTTTTCTGAATTTATCCATCATTCCGAAAGCAAGTTTTGCTTTATTGTCCATGTGCATCCATCCACCGAGACCATACTTCCACTATGTATACAGGAAGCTGGTTACCTTCTCGACTTCTTGTGCGGCAATGTTGATTTGAGCGTTGGTGTTATTTTGAGCGTTAGAGTTTTAAAGCGTTAGGAGTGAACCAAATTTATAAGATGTAAATAAAGCTTCGGTATTATGACGACAACAGTTTTAATATGTTATACCAACAAAACATCAATTTAACACAAGAAGATTCGTCCTTATGTATGTGTTCAGTATTTTCTCATATCACTTTATCAACACATATTGTATCGCACTTAATTTTTTTGAATTTCATTTCTATTTACATTTATGCTTCATTTCACTTTTGAATCTAAACATGTAACATACCATATTTCATAAATAAATGAATGCCTTTAATTACCACTGTGCTATTATGAATTATGTATTGTATGTTTGTTAAAATATTCCGCAATATGATCAAACGTTGATACAGACTGTACTTAATTTCCCCTCATTATCAGCAGATCTGTGCTCATTACTCATGACCATTATATTGTATTTTAGCGTAACTGAACTATTTTTTCTTACCGTGTATTGTTTTACTTGCTCTGTTAAGTTGGCGGAATAAAGACGTGCTGTAAAATTATTGGTTTATTATTTAATTTAAAAAATATATATATTTTTTTTTTATAATTTACGCGCGCCTAAGGGGTTATGAATACCCTTACACTGTTGCCACGGCGCGGGCGGAAAGGTAGAAGGAGGTGAAAGGAAAGTTTGTGATGTCGTGGTTTGAAACTCAGGTGTGTTTGGTTTCGATATTGACTCTCCAGGGGTGGGAGTCCGAATAGGACGGAGAGATTTTTTTCACTAGGAATGGTGAGGTTGTGAATATTAACGGTTGTTTTTTTGTTTGAAAACCCTACAACAGTCAAATCTACATGTCAGTGTTATGCATTCACACGCAGATTTTTCTGACTGAGTTCCAATTACACAAATGAAAGCTTGTCGTGGCTAGGATTCGAACCTTGACCCTCCGAGTGAGAAGCGATTGCTCAGTTTCAGTTTCAGTTTCAGTTTAAATGCATTTTTATTTGATATCTTAATTTACTCTTACATGATAAACAAAAAAACGCTTAAAAATTAGCTTAAATAACTTACAAGTAATCTTATACTAACTTAATGGCCCCATGCGGGCACTCTAAGTTAAACCTAACACTTAAACTAAGTTTTTCGACGTACATTACATTATATTTAATTTTATATTTACATGTTAAAACTAAAACTAAGAAAATAAATCTAACGCAAAAACTTAGTATCTGGACATGTTAATTGAATTATAAAAACCTAAAATTAAAAACTTACAGACTACTTAAAAATATATCTTAATCTACTTACATCTAATGCGTATATACATATATATATATACATAATACATATATACTTAATATATACTTATATGTACATATATATACTCGTATATAAATAATTTTTTTTTTTGTAATTTTTTATTTTTATTTATTTTTTTTTGTTTTTATATATTTTTTTTTCTTAAAATCTAACTTAAACCTACTTAAAACTACGTACGCCGGCCATGGCTAAAAACAAAATTAGGCTGGCCCACTTTGCTTCACTGGAAGCTACATATTACTTGAGGAATTCGACTACGAACCCTCCTTTCCTTCAATCAGCCACCAAAATTGTTGGTGCTGCCGAGCAACATCCCTCGTGTCACGACTCCCTACCGCCCTACTGTAGAAGCGATTGCTAGTACCACTACACCACGGACACCCCTTAAATTGACAAAACAGTATGTTTCAAATACCTTCCAGGAACAATACCCATGAGATTAGACAGCCAAAGCACAATGTGTGTTCCGACGATACTCAATGAGATTTTCCGACCACTCTTAAATATCCTAAATTTAAATGTCAGAAAACAAATGATTTTAAAACAATTTTGCCCTTCTTAATATTTAATGTAGGTTAATACAAAAAAAAAGGATATTTTGGATTATTTCATACTTTTGTATACTTAAGCTTAAGCAATTTGTTAAAACTTGTAAAACAGTTTTGCCGTTGTGAAATAATTTTGAAGATATTTCACAATATCTCCAGATGTGGAAACCATTCTGTTCAGCTTCCCTTTTTAGGAAATTTGACAATCATTCCCCTTTTCTAAGCTTCAGGAGCAACTTTCGTTTCCAATGCTTTCCGAGTTAACTCCGTAGCTTGCCGAGTTCCACTGGGATGCCATCTACGCCATCTGCCTTATTTAAGGCATGTTTGCCGATATAATTTCAGTTTACTAAGAGCGGAGGTGCGTATTCGGGATTTTATTTCATTTGAGACCGGTTCGCTGCCTGTTAAATGATTATGTACACCAGGAAAGTGATCAGTCATCCGAAGCCAAAATTCGTAGTCTAAGTCTTTTACAAGATGAGATTTGGAACTATACCATATTCATCTCTAACTTCCTTTGTTATATTGTAAACTATTCTACTGTCACAAGAATTGGGTGCTCCTTCAGATTTGGTGGCTAGTGCGCTAGGAGAATTACTCCTACATATTACGTCATACACTACGCTATACTTCTTACTATTTAAGCTGGATGTAGCTTTAGTTTTGTGGTATTCTGCTCAAGATGAGACACACCTCCTATCCAATGAAAAGTCACACTAAATACATAAAAGGATTGAGATAAATAGTTATCTTTCACCCACACAAGAACTAGAAAGTGTATTTTATTAGGTTAGCACTGTTAAAAAAAGGCAAATGGCTCGATTAATGGTGTTAATTGATGGTCGTGCGGGACGATATTTAAACGCAAAACATTAAATTTTCGTTTGGCTTGTTCAATATTCTGTAGAAGATAATTAGAGAAAACATATATGTACATATAAATGTAAAAATACTTACAACTTTGTGTCCCTTCGGCAAGTGCACGCGCCATCAAATGAGTGCTTTCCGATGCGGTCGCCTCCTCTTCCAATTGAACGAAAAAATAAGTGTTTGGAAATTCAGAAATTTAACGATAGAATGAGTGTTCATAGAATGTGAGATCAGAGGGCCCTTTCGCAATTCTCTCGTTTGATGGGCGTTTACATCGTTTTTGTTTAAGATTTATACATAGTTTTCCTTTTTTTTTCAAATTCAAGTAATTCATGCTATTTATAATAGTAAAGTTATTTTCATTGAACGGCAACAAATGGGTACATGTTTATAACCAGTGAAAGGATTTGAGAGCGAGGATTCTTACCTCACTATGTAACTACCTTAACAGTTATCGGTCGGTGAAACTGATGGCACATAAAATAATAATTCACGAGCGAGTTTTAGATAAAGATGTTACATATATGTTTTAATAACTCGATTTCAACTAAGCAATTGAAGTCAAACTTCAGAGTAAATGCCTGGTTGGCTGAAATAAATTACTTGAGGTTCATTAGCATTTTGTGGGCACGATTGAATCATTGTAAATTTAATATTGATATTAGCGTTTTATAAAGATAATAATTAATCCTCATCCCATTAACTGCTGCTCTCTGTTCCACTTGGGGAAGCCTGGGAGCCTGGTACGTTTGACTGAAACTAGAGCACCCAAATCCTGATGGTATTGGCATCTGATGATAAGAGGGGGAGGAGTGTTCGCATCGGGTCACTGTCATTGTCATGGGATCGGAATCCCATACACGCATTAACGGTGCATCCACGGCTCTAGTCAGTTTAATCTATTTGGTGCTCACGTATGGAACTACTTCGACGTATTCGGAGTCCAGGTCTCGAGGGAGCCCCATTGTTGGTCGGAACTCTGCAGCAGAGTTGGTGGCGTAAGAAACTTTATTTGGCCAACCCCGGCTCTAATAACCGCGGTGTGGCTACTGGCACCGGACTTGTCAGCCGGACCCTTTTCCCAGGTGTTTTATTTAGGACCTAACCTTAAAGGTTGGAGCTTGCGGATGGGAGAAACTCCGCCACTATGGAAAAAAATAATTCGGAGACAACAAATAGCCTCGGATACGCACGGACATAGTGCTGACGTGCGTTGGGATGGGCCCAACAAAAAGCGGCTGAAAAGCTGCAATTTCTATGATGGCGTCCGCTACGAAAAAGGAAGACAAAGCTGATTTGGATGTGGACGCGCATTTCGGGGGTGACGCAGGCACAAGACTTAAACTTTCGGCAACTTTAAACAAGGGCCTTATTACAATTTGCATCAAGGCCAAATTGGAAAATATAAGTCGGATAAAGACGATAGCATCAACGATAAATTTTATGACCTTGTAGACTGAATATATATTCAATGTCGTAGCAACGACGCAAAATTGTACTACGATTTCTTGAATAAGCTATTTTTGGGCGGGTCTTCGGAAAACACGGTCTGCTTAGCACTACTTCTGGCAATGTATTCGGGTTTTTAGAATTCGTAACGAGGTGTAATCTTTTAGGAGCCAACATGAGGTCCCCAAATCTCAACTTCTGATAATCAACCGCCAACAATACATATTGATCACAATGAGGTCGATGGCAGACACTCCTCCCAGGTTCTCGATTTTCGATCGTTCCGAACAGGCAACATAGAATTGGATCATTGCGATTTTATTGCAACGCTAGGAAGAGAGGGTATCTTTGGTAAAACTGCCTGCACGACATCACCTCCGATAAGGGATTCAGGCTAATCGACTTTGCCGGAGGGGTATACATTATCGTAGCTAGTACGCTGTTCCCAATTCTCGATATGTACAAGGGAATTTGGAGAACTTCTGATCAATCAACCGTCAACCAGATTGACCACATTTGTAAAAAAAACATGCTACCGGTACAAACCCTGACCTGAACCCTGTAGAGGCGAACTGCGATGACAAACAAAATATCGCTGTCAGGCAGAATGAACCTTGTGTGAAAATGGGAAATGCTCGCTGCTCCTTCAAACTCGGAAAAGAACTCACCTTTTATGTCTAATAAGGATTTAGATAAGGCGATGCGCTGTAAAGTCATGCGCTAACACAAGGGCACAATTTTTCAAAAGTCCTTCCAATTACTCGAATACGTCGATGATATTGACATAATGAGAATAAAGCAGCGTGATAGCAAAGCCCTCTTTCGAACAACAAAAATGAATGCTCCGGTCCGAAAAGCCTTCGAATCTGCTCCCGAAGGAGAGCGCAATAGAGGAAGACGGCGGCACAGGCGCTGCACACAACTATGTACGAAGGGGACCTCAACCAACTCAGCGCGCGAAACAGGAGGCAGCTAGCTAAAAATCGAGCAGACTGGAATCGCTTGTTGGTTGAGGCCCAGATTTACCCCGGACTGTAGCGCCAACTTCTGTAATTAAGTTTCTTATGAACAATTTGGTTCCTCGATATCAGTGCGATTGCAGGCCAGGAAAGCCTAACATCCTACACGCTACGGCAGATCTTGGAAATCACATAAGAATTTTAGATTGGAACTCATAATATATTTGTCGATTTCAAAGCATCAGGAATGAACTATAAAACTTTATATATACTCGTAGTTTTGACATTCGTGCTAAGCTCGTCAAGTTGTGCAGCCCGATTATGGGGAATTCTTGCTAATCCATCAACTGAAAGTAATGAAATGTTTTAGACAAGGCAGCGCGTTACCATGCGACTTCTTTAACATCACCCTAAATACGATCGTGTAAAACTCACCGGCAAACAAACCAAATGCTATCTCTTTTATATTTGCCCAATATCTTGCCTACGCCGATAACATTGATGTGAAAGGGCGAACACAAAGAGCGCCCAATGAAACTTTCGCGAGTATTGAGCAGAAGCGGCTAAAATGCGGTTTTACTGTAAACGGATTAAAGTTGCCATTAGGAAATGACGCACACAACAGTCGGTTTGGCCAAAATGTCATTGTCAATTATAACTTGTTGGCTTGTTAGCTGAGGCCCCGATTCACCCCGGACTGTAAATCCGGGTAAGTAATTTTAAACGTGTCCAGGTTGAACTTTAGATTTTTTGTCAATAAATATCTAAATCTTGAACAATTGTCAAAAGGTCCATAATGGTACTTAAGTTTCTATGTGGTTGGATTGATAGGACATTAATCTTTCCATATTTTGAAAGAAACCTCTTTTTCAAGCGGGATGGAAATTCGAATCGCTTTCATTGGCTGAAACGACTGTCTCTCGCCCTTCTTATATGTATTTAATTTGTCTTACTAGAGCATAACTATTAATGGGAATTCATCATGGTCATCTGATGGATCCATAATAAAGAAATTGCATGTGTTTCAGAAGACTATTCGAGTTCAGAAGGACTACAGTTCGAATATGATGTAAATTAATTACAGAGGCTGATGGCAGTTGAATCTGTTCAATGGCACTCAAGGTATAGGTTACCTCCTTTCTTGAACTGTGTTGCCTTTTGGAACAAGACTCGTTAGTGGGTTCAAAAATGTTTTACGCTGGGGAGTCGTCTGCAAGCTAAAAATGGCTAATTGTTACCACAGACTTTTAACGCTCTGTCAATTTTCAAAAGCTCTCAACATGAAAATTTGCGATAACCTTGTAAACAATAGCCACTAACTAGCTTTATAAATCGAATAATACGTCGAAATTATGTTTTTCTCAAATCGAATTAAATTCCCATAAATGAAACTTAAATTTTCATTGAAAATCCCCTTTCCCGAAGTGAATAGTAATGTGACATCATGAAAGGTTTTCCCCAAACAAGTACTCTCACTTCTGAATAATTTGATTACCAAAGACACGTGTTTTAAATAAACACTCTCCAACGGCTGCTTCTGCCTCCTCCACAAATTCGACAAAACGAGTTACATATTGAAGTACATCTTAGGCGCTGGTTTCAAATGTCTTCCGAATACACCCTCAATAAATGTATCTACTCCTTTTGTGCGCACGTAATTTGTCAATTTATATGGAAATTCAATTAAAATTACATGGGAATATCTTACAAGGCCATGTTTCATATTAACATGGTGCTGGCGTCATGTCCTTCGTACCGTGTTCAACTTATCGACGAAACAACAAATTCCTCTCCTAATCCGGGCAAATAATCAATTAACTAAATAATTGAAGTAATTTCCAATTGCCAAGGGTATTTGCATACAAATTTCCATTGTCGCGAACATTGACGTGTTAAATATGCTTAGTCTAAACTAAATCGCATAATCTGCTTAAATATACCTCAGTGCAAATATTTTAATTGCATTGACTAATGATCACAATATTTGAAAGGGACATTACAAAATATAACGATGAACGTATTTAATTCTGGTGTTATGGCCACCTACGAATACACCTACTACTCGTAAATGCGGTTATATCAATTTATTTCTCACTTAACATTCATTCCGGCTGTGCGGTTTTTGTCATCGTTTAAACTAATTTCCGCTGGAAATATTCGATTAAACATAAACCGGAATGGGTTTTCTATTTTGTTTTATTTTTTTAGTTCTTGTATTTACTGGTTGTTAAATTTTGATAGAATAAAAAATAAAAATTACAAAGTCACTACAAAACATCAGACAAATTGCTTTTTTATGTGTCAATTATGATATTTTGATGAAACAGTGTAAATATATCCTAAACAGGTCAAACATGATATGGTATGCTAATCTAGCTGCAATTAGCAGTTTCAGTTAGCGTAAAAAAATATATGCTAACATATATTTCAATCCAAGTCAACAGAAATTGAAAAAAAAATTACTATACTGTCTGACAGCTTGGCTCGGACCTGAAAAAAAAATGGAGCAGGCCCTTTTCTGCTCAAAACTTACTTACTAAAATCCCAGTTAGAACTGCCAAAAACTAAGGCAATCAGATGATGACACACAAGGCACCTCCCTTACTGCAAGCTAGCTACAAAGCATCCAAATAATAATCACTAAATGAAAAATTAGCAGTTCCCATTCTCATTGGCATCTCAACGGCAGTTCCCATCTGGAACAAGTTGGTTAGTTACCTCAAATATCGCTGTCCTCCATTAAAGACATAAGTGCGGAGATCAAGCGGAAAGTATGCAGATCTGGTCAACCATTATTTTTATGGACAATATCTAAGACCGAAAAAGAAACAGTCCTTAATTACTTAGGGCCTCAACCACCAAGCGCCTCCATCCAGCCCGATCTTTCTCCTCGATCTGCCTCAAGTTTAGCACGCCAAGTTTGTTGAGGTTCCCTTCCAGTTTTGTGCAGCGCCGTGCTGCCGTCTTCCTCCACCGCGCTGTCCCTCGGCGGCGGATTCGAATACTTTTCAAACCGGATCATTGGTGTCTACCCGCTCTGTATGACCCCGCCACCTCAGTCGTTGGACCTTCACTGTTCTCGCTAAGTCGATGTCGCTGTATAGCCCGTACAGATCGTTGCTGAATCTCCTCCACCACTCACTGTCTATAAAGATGGGACCGAAAAACACTCGAAGAATTTTACTCTCAAAGCAGTTAAGAGCATGATCACCCGGATAAAGTCATGACTCTGTGCCATAGAACAGAACTGGGACTATTACGGTCTTATATAGGATCACTTTTGTTATTCCAGAGAGGGCTTTGCTATTCAAATGCCTTCTTAGTCCAAAGAAGCAGCAATTGGCAAGAGCTATTCTTCTGATTTGGTAGCGGAGCCTAGGTATACAAAGTCCTTAACTACCTTAAAGTTATATCTTTTAATGGTGATGTTCTTCACGGTTTTAGGTGGTCAAACAATATGTTAGATAGGAACTTGTAGGCGATAAGAAGACTGATGCCTCTGTAGTTGGCGCAGTTCAGATTGGATAGGACAAACACTGATGTGGTTCCATTCATCGGGCATAATTTTGTCCGACTATATTTTACACATTAGTTGGTGTATGCCACTTACCAGGTCATCACCTACCGCCTTGAAGAGTTCGACAGTCAGGCCGTCCGCTCCAGCAGATTTTTTTGGACTTAAGCTTAGACATGGCTATCTTCACTTCATCCAGATCGGGTGGACGGAATTGTTGATCTACATCGTCCAGGCTGAAAGGTTAATTTTGTCGGACAGCCGTATTTGGGTAAACAGTCCACAGAAATGCTCTTTCCAAATCCTCAGCATCGACTGCGACTCTACTAAAATATTCCCTTGTTCTTCTCTACAGGCTTCAGTTCGGGATCTATTTTTTTTTTATCTTTTGGTGAAACTTTCGAATGTCATTCCTTTTGTAGCACCTCTCAATTTTCTCGATCGCGCTCTTCTCTGGCTACTTCTTTACCTCCTGAGAAGCCGGTATTCGTCCCTCCTCTTCTGCTCGTAGAGCTCGTAAACAGCTCAAGTCTTTCTATGCAGCGCCGATTTATATGCCTGCTGCTTGGTTGCATGTGCTTGCCGGCACTCGTGGCAAAACCAGAGGTTTCGTAGTGGCGGCCGTGGCATTTCTGATGGCGTTTTGACAACGTTGCCACTGGTCATCGATACTTGATGCTGGCGGCATATGAAATCATAATAGGTTAAGGGGAACTCATTGGGAAAGGATTTGGCAATCCCTTGCGATTGTGCCCTTCCGATGTCAAATTTCCTCATGGTGTTAGCTAGTATTTTAGATCTTCGGGATATCTGTAACCGAACCTTAGCTACAACGAAGTAATGATCAGAGACGATGTTGGCCCTTCGAAACGTTCGGGCATCCATAATACTGGAGGAGTGCCTTGCGCTGATAGCAATGCTGTGAATCTGGTAGACAGTTGATTGATCAGGAGATCTGTAAGTCCCCTAAAGTGGTTTCCTGCGGGCTATGCTCTACGACAGTACTACCAAAGATGCACTCTCTTCCTAGCATTGCATTAAAATTGTCCTTGACGAGTTAGGGAATGGCTCGTAGGTCTTGTTCAAGAGCTCGTAGAAGCTATCTTTGGTGTGGTCATCTTTCTCCTCTGTGGATGCATGCGCGCTTATAAGGCTAATGTTTGCAAATCTAGCCTTAATACGGATTGTTACAAAGCACTTGTTAGCATGCCGGAAATTCAAGACTTCCTGCCTAATTCTGCCTCTAACAACGAATCCGAATCCAAATAGGCGCTGCTTTTGCCATGTTTAGCAATCGTGGTAGTAAATGTTGCAGTTTTCCGTCCACTTTCGGTCAGTCGCCCGTCGCTCACTACGTGGCCGCAGCCTAAGGGTCAACGCAAACATCTCTTCGAGTGCGTTTTTAATCATATACACCAGATTTTGAAGAGCAGTCTCACAAGACCTTCTGCGTTTGTAGACATATTGCATCGTTATGATTTATATTACCTACTCGTTTTTTGTCGGGTCTTTTTCTGAATTTTCTTTTGGGCACACATGGTTTATTTACACGATTCAAATTTTTACTCGTTTTTTCACCGTGCTTTGATGTTAAAGTTCTTTTTGTTTTCTTCATTCGCCAGTCATCCACTTTATTACAACAGCCGGACAAAAATAAAGAATTGCAGTAATTGGATGGAAAATTTTCGACCATCTGTGTTTGACATTCCCCTCTACCTTTCGTCATTTTTACCAACAATTTAGGGTACTTCACGTCAGGAAACGAGTAGTATACGAGTAAATCGGGAAATCTTGTTCAGAGAAAACATTCGAAGCAACATGAAGCTCAACCATTCAATTCATGCTTTTCAACATGGAGTTAGCCATGTTGAAAACAGTTACTCAAACCAATCAGACATGTTTTCCTTGTTCTCCCTATTCACCTGTTAAATTAATTTTCGTCAAATTGCATTTTCCTGTTTTTAACCTCAAGTGCTCGAATTCATTAATTTATTTTTGTCTGCTGTCAGATTCCATTATAAAGCCCCTATCTACTCGTATATGTAGTAAATTGTAACCGAAAAAAATAAATAAATAAAAACAATAATTCGGCTTATATTTATACCGCCACTGATCGACACAACTAATTTATCTACGCGACATGTTGAACTAAACATCACCCATTTCAAATTTTAAGCATGTCCTGCGGAATTGTCAATTGTGTAATCGATGACAACAATGCTGACTAGGTTGCTTGCAAGGGTATCTGTGGGAAAGCCTTTCATGCCGTTTGTGTCGGGTTAAACAAAAGAAATGCGGTGTTTGTGAGCGAATTCTCCGATAACCTCGTTTTCATCTGTGATGAGTGCAAGAGTATCTCACTTTCGCATGTGCTTTTGGCAATAAAATGCCTAAGCGATTCAACTGACTCCTACCAAGACACACTTGCGAAAAAGATTACGGACAAAATTTCAGTGTGTTAAAAGTGATGAAGAGTTACGAAACTTAATGCAGAACTCTGCCGAGGTAATAAAATCCAAAGTAAAGCACATGGATAAACAAATTGCTGGTCTAATCGAGTTCGACTCCGGGAGATCCAAGAATGAAGAAACTCCCTTAAGTCACCTGGATAAAGTGTTAACCGACATCAAAGCTGTCTGTTCTGAGCAAGTTATATCCGACCAAAAAACGTACGAGTTGCTGATCTCCCTGCGTGACGACACTGACATTCATTTCCAGTCCTCGTCACACAAACAACTATCTCCTAAACAATCTGGTCCTATGCTCGAAGTTATCTTTGATAAAGTGAACGATATCGATGATGAGCTTACTGCGACTCAATCCCTCGTATGTGATATTGAACATTAAATTGCAACAATAAATAGCAAAATCGTTGACACACCAAACTTCCTGCAGCATTACTAGAATGTTCCCTACAATACATCGCTCATGGCTGAATGAATGGAACCTAGAGTGGATTCACGCTTACCCCCACATATAAGTCATCTGCGGATGGTCCTACCTACTGATTCCTGTGAGCTTTCTTCCAACTTAATGACAGAGAATACAATTATGTCAGCTCCTCCAATCGCTGCCCTACGGAAGTTTATCAATCACTTTAATTCAACTTGCACACCTTTCGAATGACAACGTATACGTGATAAGCTTGTTTCGAAGAATCAATTGGTCACTACGCTTCTTACCAAAGGCGCTCCCCCAAACACTGATGTTGTCGAATCTCAAATTTCTTCGAAAAGAAATATGGCAGCACCATTAGCCACTGCAATTTGCTTCCAAAAACTCACAACAGAAGCAAGCGCAGCTTCAAGCTCAATCTTCCGGTCAAATACCAATGTTTATTCCACAATCCAGCTAGAAACAATTTCAATCTTGGAAAGATACGTGTCTGCAAATGGTTGGAAAATACAACGAAGCAGGATAAAGTCAAGCAGTCTGCCTTACCTAAACCAGCTAATAAGTTAGCAAGTAAATCCAGTTTGTCAAGACCCAACTCCTCTTGCCACTACAAACCCAGCTCCAATTGGAGCTTTAATACTAAAATATTTCCTAATTTTAAGCCTCCCACCCATACCCAACTTTCTCTATTCCACCACAAACCAAGCCCCAACGTCAATGTGTCTCTTTCGATTTAACTCCCAGCATTCAACCCTTAACACACACGATTTTTCCTAAATTTCCATCTCAAAACCGGAGCTATATATCCCAATTTCATTAGCTCCTATATTATAAATCCCTTATCTGAAAATATGTCTAATACCCCTTCAATTACCTATGCCTAGCCCTCAACATCTTCGTCCACCAGCCCCATTTTTGACCCCCTTCTGCATCCTACAGTTAAAATACCTCAACAAACTTTTGACGAAACAGAATGTCGTTATGCACCTTCTAGGCTTAGAGAAAAAAAAAGACGATACGAGAATATACGTCTCCTTCTAGCATATATGCTATCGTTATCGTTATCGTCTCCATGCAGCAGGAAAGTCTCCCTACTGACTTTACGACCTTACAAATCTGAGGAACCTACATATATATCAAGTTCCACGAGATTTTCAATATGTCTTCCAAAAAAGTCTCAGACGACCTTGCTGCTTTCGGTAACTATGTGCACTCAAAAAGGATATCACACCTTCAACGGAGTAGAGCTGACAACGACAAATTTGTTCGTCCCTAACGTACTACCACTGCCAGTGTTTCAACCATCCACTCCTGTGCCCTGTCGAAATAACATCCCTCTTACCTTCTACTATCAAATCAAATAGGACTGCGATCTACAAACCGTACTGTCTTGCGCAAATCACATGCTCTCCCAGAAACTAATCTAATTCCCGATATAAACAATCAGGAATTATTCGCCATGGTTTCAACGTTTTTCGAGACGACGATCGTCCTTGTCGAGGCTTCCAACTGGGACCGTCCACAATGACCTAAACGCCTCTCCAATCGTTGTTTCTACTTCTTCTAAGATTGAGTACATTTCAATAAAGATAACACTCCTCTGCAGTTCTCTGTACGTTATGTGTTTTTGCATCCTACCGGCGTAACTCATCGAATGCTACCAACTCGATATCGATGCAATTGATCAAATAATCATCTTATCTGATCCTCTCGGTGATATCATCGTATTCGGCGATTTCAATCTACCTCAACTGCACTGCACTCAATCAGATGATGAACCCTTTTTTATCGCAAACCCTAACTCGAGTAAAGAATGGCTCTTCTTGGATAAGCTTGTAGACTCTAGCTTACGCCAAGTTAGTGGGGTCTCCAACTATATGGGTAAAAAATTAAACCTTATTTTCACCACTGCCCCCATAAGCTCCTCTGTTTCGTCCTGTCCTCTTTCACTATCGGCCATTGATAACTTTCACCCACAACTTCTTCTTTCTCTTTTCCAGCACTCTCCAATCCAACCCACCCCATCTGCAGCTGCCTCTTCTTACGACTTTCATAAAGCAAATTCTCGCGAAATTAACGCTTATTTTAGTAAGTGTTCTTTTGATTTCGCCAACATGCCCCTTAATAGTGTTCTCTCTATTTTCTATAGAGAATTATTCAATTCTATTTCTCTCTATGTTCCCTTTTCGCACAATAAGACCCGTTCTACGAGCCCCTGTGGTACAATCGTATACTTCGCTTTTTACGTAACAAGAGAAACAAATTATGGGCTGTTTTCCTCCGATCCAACTCTTATGCTGACTATTCAAACTATCTCAGGTCATACCTACAATTCGCCCAGCTTTATAAGGTTCTCTACCAGCGATACCTTGATAATGCGCAATCAAGGCTTATAAACGATCCTAAGTTTTTCTACCAACTCGTTAACTATGAAAAAAAAATCTGACGGGTTTTCTCCATCCCTCTTATACGATAGCATATCATCAACCGATCCGCGTACCATAGCCAACTGTTTTGCTACTTTTTTTAAGTAATCTTTTGCCGATAACTCCTTCGAACCGGAACCCTCTTATTTCAAATACCTACTTAACTTCCCCAATGGTCCCTCTATTTCTCAAAGTTTTGATCATACGGCAATAGAAAATAAATTACAACAACTTAATGATGAATGCTTACCCGGCCCAGATGGCCTTCCACCCATATTTCTTAAAAATTATCTACTATCACTCTCTCAATTTCCTCAGATATGGAAGTCTTCTTTCATAATATCTATACACAAAAAGGGATTAAAGAGCGAAGTCAATAATTACCGCCAAATAGCTAAACTTTCACATATACCCAAACTCTTCGAAAGCATTTTGTACGAAGGCTTAAGCTTACAGTGCAAATGTCTTATTTTTCCTAATCAACACGGTTTTCTGAAAGGTAGATCAAATACCACTAGCCTCATCGAATTCGTGTCCTTTTTTCTCTCTGCCTTAGAAAGTGGTAAAGAAGTTGACGTTATAACAACTGATTTCGGAAACTAATCCTGTTCAAATTGTCCGTCCTGGGCTTTGAACCCATTTTGCTTGAATGGATATCTTCTTACCTGGACAATCGGTTTTATAGTATTTGTTTCAGGTCTGTCCCATCGGCCCCTTTCTTGGCCACTTCAGGTGTTCCTCAAGGTAGTCACCTAGGTCCATTTCTCTTCATCCTAACCATTAACGTTCTTGAAAGGGTCGTTCACCACTCAGCACTTTCTTTAATGTTGACGATACCAAATTTTTTAAACCCATTTCCTCTCAACATGACTCCAGCCTTCTTCAAATAGATCTAAATACTTTTTCCACCTGGTGCATCAAGAACTGCTTAGAACTCAATGTCACAAGTCAATCGATTACCTTGTCACGTAAGTGCAACAAGTCTTCTCCCCAAATTTACCTTCTCCACGGCCAACCTATGTATATCCCTTGTTGAGCTTATCCGCGACCATATTATGAGACAGAGAGCTTAATTTCTGCTCGCATATTGATGAAATTATTACTAAACTCATCACTTGGCTTTAGTAATAAATCACTATACATCACTCACGTTCACCCCCTTCTCGAGTACGCTAACCATGCGTGGAGTCCCTTCCAATGAGTTCATGTATCCCGTATTGATTGCATTCAGCTCTTCGATGTTTACCTTGGAACGATCCTCTAATATTACCTCGCTATCGCGACCGTCTCAAACTCACTAACCTAAATACCCTTGAGGAACGAAAGGACGCAGCTGGCATTCTTTTCATTCACCGACTCCTCTCAGGCTCCGTCGATTGCACGTCCCCTTACAACTCCATTTTCTTTTACACTAACCCTCTAAATCTACGTTGGCCCCGCCTCTTTTATCTACCAAACAACCGCACTACATACGGCTCTAACGAACCAATCTCCCGTAAGCTGCGTAAGGTAAACTCCAACCTTTCCGTTTTCGGTTTTAATCGCAGCATTCTCTCTCGCTCAAATTCGATCTCGTTCACCATTCTTTAAGCCCTAGTGACAAGTCCGAGATATTGCTAAACCTTAATTTTCATTAGTTTTGAACTCATAATTTTTAAGCTTGTATCAAACCAAATATATAGGGGCGTTAGCCCCAATAAAATTAAAATTAGGTATGATCGGCCAGAAGCTCGCTCTTGGTGGGCGTGTAGTCACCTTTACCGATTTCTCTGTAAATGCTTCATTTATTCGCCGGGTGTTCGGTATGGAGTATTTAACGGGCTTCCGACTCGTGAAGCATCTCTGACTGAGACACCACAGCTTTCCATCCTCTTCGATTCCGCGCACGCTGCTGCCAGTTCGTAAGACTAAGCATCCTGGTATCCGCGAATGCTTTGTTTTTAAAATGGAGGTTCGGTCTCCTGCTCGTCTTGAACCTGAGAGCGGTGATTTGAAGATTCTTTTAGCTAGAGCATTGCTGTGGATATGGCGAAGCCTATGCAGTCGACGTATCTTGACTTTTCAGACTACATGCAAATCTTCATACATAGCGTAGAGTTTGGGGTTGTGTCTTCTACTCCATTCGCCCTCCCTGTAAATGAAATCGTAAATTCGACGATGGATTTGTCATTCAAATGCACTCATTATTAGTTCAACTTCAGCACTCGGCACCGTCTAACAGAACTGGCAGGATCCAGTTCTTGTACAGGAGAACTTTGTTTATTACAAACGGAAGTAACAGCGGTTCCTGTTACTTTTCATACGGTTATTTATAGTCGGATGACACAGAGGTTTCATTTACAGATTTGATGTTCCTTCCGAGGTAGCCGAACTGCTTAACTACCTCGAGATTAATATAGCTAAGGACTGTGATGTTTTTTCCGAGATGGTGGGCGGATGTTTCTTTGCTGGACTGCATATATTTTTTTTTGTCCTCGTTAACCAACTTATTTAGGCTTTTTTTTCGATTGCTACAAATGCCTTAACGATGGAACCACGGAATCGAGAGATTATTTTAATGTGTGTGCATGTCCCAAGAGCCGAACTGATTTCTGGAAGATAATGCCTCTAGTATTTGTTCAAGCACAAGTTTAAATAAATCAAGATCACCTCAACAAAATCTGGAGCATGATTTCTAGAGTTCTAACGAAGAGTTACCAAATCGGTACAGCACACCGCCTGTTTTCAAGTATTACGCGACATAACTGAATCAGTTTTCCCGGGATCTCGATTTCAGCCATCGCCTTATACAGCTCCAAGTGATGAATGCTGCCATACGCGGCCTTAAAGAAGTGGTTGGCCTCGACTTGGAATTTAAGCTTTTCTTCAGCATTTGTCCTAGTTTGAAAATTTGGTCTATCGTCGATTTGACTGGTCGCAAGGCCCGTCGTTACATGTTAATTAATGTGGAGCAAAATGGCTTAAGAACATCACATGGTATATTGGACTGAATCTTACAATTGATATTAGGCAGGTGGTTGGCGCGGTAGTTGTTGCAAGATATAGGATCGCCTTTTTTTATATATTTGGATGGTTCGGTATGTACGGTACGAATATGCCAGTGAACTAGTGATGATTCTCTTCAGACTTGTGAGTATGTAGTCTACACATTTTTGTAGCATGACTGTATATTTGCCATTGGTGCCAGGTGACCCAACTGGATATTCGATGTCTTCAAGTGTCACGACAATTAATGAGAGATACCATCTACAACTGGCTGTTTACTCACTTTCAGCTTCAGTGAAAAGATTGGTTGTGAGCCGGTTCTGATTAGTTTACCAGGTAAGCAAGCCTCCAGTTATGGGATAGGAAGGTAATTGAGCAGCCCTGTAGCGAGCATCAAGGCATAAGCTATACAAGCACATAGACACGTACACCCTCAACAGCGGATGAGAACTCTCTTAGGTATTTTGAACGAAAGATTCTCCATGTAATCTCTGGTGCGGTCTGCGTTGACCGAGTTCGGAACAGGAGGCAAAATGAAGATTCGCAGGATGATCAGCCTGAACGATTTTGGGATCCAGTGGGAAAACACAGTATAGGAAGACAATTTCGTGGGTGGCTCATGGAACTAACTCGGTGTGCGTCACTGCAAGTAACTAGCTATTTGATCTAGCTAATAAGACATATCAGTTTAGG
This sequence comes from Volucella zonaria, assembly GCA_963966105.1. Taxonomy (NCBI): domain Eukaryota; kingdom Metazoa; phylum Arthropoda; class Insecta; order Diptera; family Syrphidae; genus Volucella; species Volucella zonaria. Next base: position 217,498,203 of record OZ014530.1, read on the forward strand.
CCTAGGAACGCAAGGTTTGTATGATGCTATTAAATAAAAGCAAAGGTAGCACTTCGAGTGGAAATGGGCATCAACCCTTTTTGATTTTCCATACCGACTCAGGTTCTGGCGCTTTGCTATCTCCCATTTTTCTCCTAGCATGGAAAAGTTCCCCCGACGTCATTGTCGGGATGTTATCCACGGCGTTAACGCTTTGGAGTACATATGCGTATACAGTAGTTGGTGCTCTATAATCTTTTTTATCATTGCCAGGCAGATTATTTGGGAAGACCTACTGGCTTATAGATATTTCATCACTTCTCTGTTAACTGTGCTCCATGAATATGAGTCAGTCTCGTCACATAGACATTTCAAGATCTTTGACTTGCATTCTTTAATTTCCCTTTTCAGTTACGGTGCACTTTAATTTGAAGGCAACGTTTCACCAGTTGATGGCCATGGCCCAAGTGGTAGTGGACTGGCTTCCAAATCGGAAGGTTCGGTGTTCGAATCCCAGCCTCGCCCGAAAGACATATCATCCATTTTTTCAGTTAATGAAAATCAAGTAAGACGAGTAGTTGACTAAAAATCAACATCAACCCAACTTCCACTAAGAATTTAGTCTCCCCATTAAATGTTGGATGCCGCCTATGGAGCGAAATAAACACTGAGCCCAAACACCTTTCTTTTCTCTCTATACCATTTTCCAAATAACTTAACACATGCTGAGGCATTATAAGTGTATTCATACCCACTTGAGTGTTAAGTTCTTTAAAAAAAAAAAAAAAAAATAGGGTTAAGTAGCCCCTACCATATTTTAGTGGTTATTTTTCTGTGCGTTGCTAAGCCGCTCGCTGTAAAAAATGATCGCTATTTGCAACGGTGCTAGTATTCAACATTTCCTTGGACGTATCTTTCTTTGTTGAAAAGCGAACTTTTCACGTTGGCCCTGTAATGATGGGCTGCTGCCTTCGCGCATACAACACTGTGGGTCTTGGACAATATAAACATCGGTGGCTTTCTCATTTTTCTGTTCGAAAACTTTCCAACATTATTCTTGTATTATTTATTTTATTTATTTTTCCAAAATAACGTTTTTTTATTTCAGTAAATTCTACTACCTTTCTTATCGATTTGAGCGTACTTCGCGTATTTTTGTCCCGAATATGTTCCTGCATGATGGTCCTGTAAGAACGACCACAACCAGATCTACGAGTAGTACGTCCTTTGTTCATCGATATATCAAAAATTCAGCTCAAGCAAAAAACTCGCAGTGCACAAATCAGTTCAACGCACTTTAAATATGGCTTAATCTCGAACGCACGCTTCGATTCCGACCAATAACTCATGGCGACCTTAAAATCCGCAAAATATGCACATTGAAACGATAGCCCACCAGCTCACCTATGCCGGCGCTAGTCTTTGATCAGTTACAATATTTCGTCCCAACACCTTCTTGGATGGAACGCTTTTCAAGCCTGTTTAACTTCAGATCAACTTCACAATCTTATTTATTACAAGCTGTAGCTATTTTATTAACAATTGGGCAGTCTTAAAACCAACTGCAGGTTAGTTTTTGTTCCAATGAACGAAAAACCCTGATAGATTCCTTTCTACTGGCCGAATTTTTACATCACCGATAGATAAAAGCCTCATATACACATTTCAAGCAAGACGAATCTAAATACAATGCACGTTTGATGTCAATATCCTGTATATTGCTTGGCTTGTTTGTATTTGCCAAAGTCAATGCACTGCTGAATTTTTAGAGTTGCTTTATTTATCTCTTATTTTTGTCTCCTGCATTTTCCAAATTTTTCGTTCATTGCACTCAGATGGCCATGAAACTCTAAATGTCGGACTCGTCTTTTGCCCACATGCATAACATAAATAATGCAATCCATTGAATTCCATTATCATTTGGTATTATAGTAGATACTTTTCACTTCCACCGAGTCTTAAAAGCACAGCATGACTTCACTCGGAAACGTAGCCACGGTGGGTGATTTCACTTAAGCGAACCCAACTCAAGGAAACGATATCCTTTTCTTGAAATACCCGTACCGACTCTTAAACCATTTGATTTCCGTCCGTGTGGAGTAATGTGCATGTTTTTGAGAATAAGGAACCTCGTAAAACGGAATAGTCTTTTGAATGCATCTCCTCGCTGCATGCGAGTGGTAAAATCTCGGCACTTTGCCAGATTTAATGTGTGCTTGTGCTTATTTTGTTTGCTCCTGCGAGCGCTTCTCTGGAGCGACACAAGTGTCTTGGATAAATAAACTTAAGCTGCTTGCTTGACGGAGGAATGTGTTCATGGCAAACACGCTTATTGGGGGTAGCATGAGTACGAAAGTCGATGTAGTGTCGAAGCTTGTTTATACTTGTGTTATACTAGATATTTAGTTGTTGAGTGGAATAATAGCATTTAGCGATTTGAGATATTTCTTGTGAAATAACTGTAAATTTTACATCTGTCAATTGGATTAGGCATCCAACTATAATTCAGTGTAGCGTACTATTGCTTGTTGATTACAACTAAAGATGATAAAATATTGATTTGCAAATAGATACGGAGACTTTACAGAGAGTAATATATTTTAAAGATCTAAAACTTGTTCCAACCATTGACAGAACTGGAATGGAACTAATGAGATGTTACAAAACGGCTATAAAACTTATGACAAGATTGGTATGCGGAGTGGCAGTAAGTCAATGTTGATAAGATCGATCGGTAGAACATTCAATTTCTTAAAATAGAATTCTTAAAATTTTACAAGATGAGCCGGCGCGCGCTCAATGAAAAGAATCAGCGTGTGTCAAGTTGCGATATGGAGTCAAATCTGATCGAGTAGGATACATATATAATTGCGCATAGAAAGCCTGAGAGTTTTTCATTTGCTTCTTCATCACAGCCAGATACTTTCCAATTTATGCGAACGCATTGTAACAATTTGTATCAAGAGTAAATTCGCCAACACCCACCTGATATGTCCTCACGCCTCGCAGAAGAAATAGATGATACCGGCAAAAAATTTCTCTACTTTAATACTCTATGATATTTAACTCCAAATAAGGACAAGTCATCTTTGGTAGCACAGTCGGCAGGCATAGGCCACACGAGACTACGACTGGAAACAGACTTTCACCTATGCCTAGCACATGGTCTCCTCATCTTAATAAAGGAACGTCACAATCATCAGATTGAAAAAAGGTTCGCGTTCTGAATCTCGCAAGGGAGTCTATCAGTACATATAATTGATGTCTGGAAATTTGAAGCGGCCAATGTAGGTTTGGATTTCTTCCTACTTATCAGAAATGCTGCAACTAAAAACCCCACCAGAGTGCAAGTTCACTTACTTACTTACTTACTTAGGTGGCTCTACAGATAGGGTTGGACCTGGGGCTCAACTAACAACTAGCTGACTCCCTCCGGTTACGCATAGCAAGTTGGTTTACGTTATTTCTACTTGTGCATGCCACATAAGGTAACATACTCTGCGGGCCGGAGTATACTGTTCATTCGCTCTATATATCCTAGCCATCTCCGGCGATTGATGCGCAATTTTCTGACTAGGTCGATATCGCTGTGTATCTCATATATGGTAGTTCGTCGTTGAATCTTTTCCTTCAAAATCCATCAACACACACGGAACCGAATATTGTACGAAGCATTTTTGCCTCAAAACGACCGAGAGGACATTTTTCAGCGCCGGGTATAGCCTTCCTACTGAATTGTCTTCTTAGAGCAAACAAACAGCGATTAGCAAGAGAGATTCCACGTGTTACCAGTATTTTTACTGATAGTAAAGCCAAGGTAGATGAAATCCTTTAATGTCGCGATCTTATTGTTGCCGACTGTAACGTTCTGTCCAATTCGTCAATACTGAGTGTTCTTTCTTGGTGACAGAATATGCTTGGTTTTGCCCTCATTAACAGCTAAACCTATTTTGGCCTGCAGTCCCTCTTGTGAGCGCTTGTGAGTTCCGCACAATTCTTTCAAGTATGATGTTAAAGAAGTGACAAGACGGCGCGTCTCCTGGCCTAAAACCATTTCCGACATCAAAGTTCTCGGTTAAATCGTTACAGACTTTGACGGAGCAGCGAGTGTTCTCAGCCGTCATTCTGTATAGACTGATGAGTTTGGCAGAGATGCCAAAACTAGACTTGGCTTTTTATAGTCTTTATCAATCCTGTCATATGCGGCATTAAAATCGATGAACGGTTGGTAATGGTGGTGGTCTTCTTAGGTCTTATCGAGGATCTGATATTTGTAAACTTTCCTGGACCGAAACCACACTGATAGGGGCGAATCAGACTGTTGAAGAAACGTTTCAGACGTTCACTCAATATGATAGATATTTCATCTTGTACGCAATGTTGAGGCAAACTATACCTCTATAGTTGGCACAGTTGAGGGTTTTCCTTTTTTGGGGTTTGGGCAAACGATGCTGAGATCCCTTTGTTCAGACATACACTGACCAGATCTGAGAAATGAGTTGACGACTGTTCTTCACAAAGTCACTTTCAGCAGTTTTTAGTACCGCGACCGGTAAACCGTTAGGTCCTGCAGCTCTGCTGGATTTTAACTAAGATATTGTAATCCTTACTTTGTTTTGGTCAAGGGGAAGGAAGTTTGGTGTATTCTCCCTGATGTCAGACGAGCGCTTTCTAATGGAATCTCAATCCAGCCGAAATGAACCGCTCCTTAAAATTATGGTATAACACCTACGTCAAACAACCAGCAAATCGAAGGCCTCTCGGCAAGATTTGAATCATTTATAACTCATAGATTGAGTCAGATCTATTCGCAAAAAACAATCACCGGTTTTAAGTCCTGGACTGTTTGCATAGGACTACTGAGGACTTCAAGGAGGAGTTGAATAATGTACCTTATAGTAGTTCATGAAGTTGAAATACTATGTCGGACTGGGACTGAAGATTATTTTCACCACAACTGATTACCTCCATCGAGTGCTGACTACAGCGAAGAAATAGCTCGCAGAGTTCTGCTAGCAGAATTGTTAGAGATCTCCTCAGTTTTGATACTTCCTGGAACTGTAGAAAAGCTTTCTTGAAATCCGTTCGATATTAGAATTTTTCTTAAACCAGAATTTTAGTAGCAACCTCCTGTATTTGATTCAACACCTCAGACATTTAGGGAATTTGTAATCTGAAGAAAAAATAAATGGAATGCGTTTCGAAGTGCCATAAGGATGGAGTTTAAGTTGGGCCTCGTTGGCCTGTCAATTCTTCTTCGCTTGAAAATTACATGATGTCTCTGCAGACAAGCTCTTACAGAACTGCTAGTAAAGAGTTTGTTTTTGGAAACTACAATTCGTAGAGAGCGAATGATGAGTGTCGGGGCAATTAATGGTTGGTTTGTGGTCCAAATGCAACCGTTAAACATATCATTGGTGCGAAATAGCAACACACACCTCAAATACAGACGGATATTTTGCTTATGACCATCAGTTTCAACATAGAGACCCTCCTTAAGAACGGAAGAAATCGGAAATTCATTACTAACAAACTAAACATCTTAGGTATAAGCGAAATTCGATGATGTGAACGCCATCCCATCCAACCCTCCGAAACTGGCCAAAACTTACTGGTATACTCCTAGAAACCAATGAACACCACTCTTACTGATCTGTTAAACTAGAGACAGGTTGATGTCAAATTCGTCAAATGATGATGGGATATACTTCAAGGGAAACTCACGCCAAACTATGGGGATAAGGATAACCAGGACAGTTTGCATAGCATATTGAGCTCAGGCACCAAACCCCTCACGGGGATATCGTGGGTCCTGATGAGAGGTTTTAGCGCGGTAGTTAGGCAACGTCAACACCACGCTCGGTTTGCTGACTTTTGGAATGACAACCGAATTGACATTATGGGCCACTGTTTAACCACAAGGACTGCCTCAAGATCGACAACATATTGTATATCGAACCAGTTGTATTAGAGGACGCTTTATACGCTTCATTTAAGGCATCCGCAACACAGAAGAGGCTGAATTTGGAAAAGAGAGGGACCACCATCCTATGATCTACTGTATCTGTTGACAGTAACCAATCCAACTTGCTAATGATACCCAGGTATAATACCGACAGACTCTGGGATTCGCAATTGTGCCAACAGATATTGGACCAGCTTAACGCAAATACAGGAATAATACACATTTTAATTTTTGAGAGCATCAACGACCGCTGAGGCCAAAGTACAAGGTGGCGCGAAATTAATCACCATATCGGAAGATTATATAATTTCTGCAAATGCCGTCGTACGTCAATCATATTTGAAATTTGTGAATTAGACAGCTGCAGTATACAAAAGAGACAAGCAATGGAGCGCTATACTCTGCAAGAGCGTGGAATAATTTTGTAGATGTTTTTGACCAATAATCGGTCGGTGGTGATAGCGCAGCGTGAATTTCAACGTCGATTTCTTAACCGTGTTGCGCTAACTGGGCAAATTGGGCCGGAATGGTGCTTAGCTATTCGACTCGAACAGGGTGGGACGCGGCCGCTTCCGGACTGGTCGTTCGGCCGAGAATATCGCGACTGTGGCTGCCGATGTCGCAGATAACGAAGAAACATCAACCAGATGACGGGTCACGCAATTGAGCATCACCAGACGGATCCTACAGCTAATTTAAGTGAAAGACCTACACATATTCCCGTACAGAGTGCAAAAAGTGCATCAGTTAATACATCTTGAATGTCGGTCGAGTGTGAATTACTTTTAAGCCATCTTCAATCTCAACAACGCAGAGGACGATTTTGTATCGAAAATCATCATGAGCGACGAGGCGCATTTCCGCTTAAGCGGTTACGTCAATAAGCAAAATCTTCATTTCTGGGGCACTAAAAATCCGCGAGTGATGCACGAAGAGCCGTTACATTCACTCATAGCCACTGTGTGGTGCGGCGTTCACGCGGGAGGAGTGATAGGGCCGTATTTTCTTGAGGGCGCCGTCGGTAGTACGGTCACTGTTACTGGCGAACGCTACAGGGCCATGATAAACGACTTCTTCCTGCCGGAATTGGATGAGCGGGGCTTGGTGAACATGTGGTTTCAACAAGACGGTGCAACTGCACACGCAGCACGAAGGAAGCGTTCCCTGGTCACGTAATTTTCCGTTTTGACGATTTGGCATGGCCAGCAAGATCTCCCGATTTAACCATCCCAGACTTCTTTCTTTGGGGCTATTTGAAGTCGCGGGTTTATGCCAACAAGCCTCAGACAATCGCAGCCTTTAAGGAGAATATTCGACAGGAATGCGAACAGTTATGACCGGAAATCTTGCGGAAAGTCATGGAAAATGCGATAAAACGCCCACAAATGTGTATCAACACTTGCGGCAGCCACTTGGCGGATATCATCTTTTCCACTTAACAGGAACAATTGTAAAGGTCCAAGTAAGGATTTTCATGACTCAATATTATTTATTTTTAATTTAGTAAAAAAGTAATTCAAAACCAAAATGGGATGATTAATTTTGCGCCACCTTATATAACGCTGATCTCAGATACCTGGAAACAGATTGTTGAACAAATTGAATTTAAAGCGCAGACTACAGCAGTCTTGCCAGATTGTTTGAACATTTTGCAGCTTAACCACTTAAGTCACAGGAATTTTACCCTAAGTTCAGTTTCCACCTCTCTCTGATTAAAAACAGTGTAGTTTGCAAAAACGTCATCCAAGAGAACTCTTCCACGCCGCGCCTAACATATTGGCGGAAATCTTGAAACCAATGATTAGGAAATCATGATAAAAGGCTTCCCTGAAGATTTGAGGAGAGGAATGATTATTAAATTGCCTAAGAAGGGAAATCTGACTAAATATGATAACTGGAGAGATATAGTCTATGTGTTGCTCCTCCTGCAGCAAACTAATAGCTAGAATAATTTTAAATCGAGCGAAAGAACATCTGTCCTCACTCTCTACCATGTCGACTCTTTCGCTCCTGCATCGACGAAATCAGAACCTAGCGGATCATTATCGAACGGTATGTTAGTTGGTTGGTTGTATGTAGATAACAGCTTCGTGTTCAGTTCAGAGATTTCAGGACAGCCTTCCTTGAATTGAGACGCCATATGGCGAGCCTTGCTCAGGAGAGATCCACCAGAAAATCTAGCCGCAATTATAAAAACTCCCTTTTTTGTTTTTAAATTCTTTATTCTCAAAAAGCAATATACAACCCAGTTATTACTATACAATTCCAATTCATGCAGTTAATGAAGAAAATAGCTAGATACATTTAATATTTAGTTGAGAATAGTGATAAATGACACATCATTTGAAGTGTTTCAGTGTGGTGTGAAAAACACTACATACATGTAAATTTAAAAATTTGATTTTTAAGGATAAATGTGGAAATGAAATTATGAAGAGCAAAAATAATGAAAAACAATTTCGAACTCCAACTTCTTAAATGCTATAATTTTCTTTATTTTTTGATAAGTTTTATTGTGCCGAAGCAAAAAATGTTGGAAAATACATCAATTTTCAAATTGTATCAGTAGTTTTCAATATGTCCACCTTTGGCGCGAATAATGGCCTTGAGACGGCCGAAGAAAGCATCGCACGCTGCACGCAAGTGGCTCCGCGGTATTTTGGCCCATTCCCGGCGAAGTGCTTGTTTGAAGTGGTCCAAACTTTGGTATTTTTTAGTGCCAACCTTCGTCTTCAAAATACCCCACACAGAGAAATCCAACGGATTTGCATCCGGAGAATTTTCTATCCATTTTGCAGAGAAATGAAGTAAGGAACATTGTTTTTTAACCAATCTTGTTCAAATGTCCACGGTCTCCGACCAAAATGATTGTTTGCTCAAGGCTTCAATACTGCCTCTAAGACAGTTTCACGGTATACGATCGCATTAATTTTGATGCCACGGCCACGGTCCAAAAATAGGAGCGGAGAGCGACCATCGGCGGTGATGGCGGCTCAAACCATCACCATCGGAGCTGCCTGCTTTCTGGTGGCCGTCCGAAGGTGTAAATTTTCGAAGGACCTCTCTGGCAAGTAAACTCGGTCATTTTGTTTGTTGACATGTGGTATTGCTCGATAACAATTGGCTACTCATCGGGAAAAACCAAATTCGGCAAGTCACCACTTTCGTGCAAGCGTAGCAACTCCTTCGCTCTTTCGAATCTAACTTTTTTCTGTTGCGGTGTAAGATCGTGTGCTTTTTGGAACTTCAATGGCTTGAGCCCAAGCTCATTTTTCACTACGTGTTGCATCCGTTCCAACGATATGTTGAGCTCACGAGCTATTTTTCTTCTACTTTGACGCGGATTTCGCTCAATTCGAGCCTTCATTTTCCGATGTTGCTGTTTTTTTACCTCTATGGCGTTTTGCAACGCTGCCAGTATCACAGTAACGAGCTATGGTTCGAAACACAAATGATTTATTCACGTTGAGGTGCTGTAGGGCTCTAACGATAGCTACTTGTGGTTTTGCAGCCAAATATAAAGCAATCACACCATCACGTTTGAATTCCATAGCGGATAAAATTTTTTCAACACAATTGAGACGCAAATCGTTTAAAAAGCTTGTAAATATTAAAATTATCTGTCATGTGTCAAAATTTGGGCTCAATGTCATGAGCGATTTGGAAATTACAGCAGTCTGAAATTGGTTGCAGTTCGAGTCATTCAGGGTGTATAAACCAGAAACTACAAGTCGGCGAAAATCTTTTAATCAACCCTAGTAAACCTATATCCAGATCTCACTTAACGTAATTGTGTACTCCAACGAAGTAAAATATCTTGGAATGGTTATCAATAAAAAATGAATTGGAATTCACATATTAATAATAAAATGCAACTACCAAGACTTGCATGCCTCGTCATCATCGTTAGAATGCACAATGCGCCCATGCTCCACAGTAGCTATAGAAGACTTCATTGGTTTAACGCCACTCCATCTCTTTATAAAAGAGCAACTCGCAATTCGCAGCACGGTCAGACAGGAGAGATTAATCTATCAGATCACATGGATCAAATGAATCTTCACCCCGAGCTTGATTTTTAATTTTGGTGGGGGCTAAGGCCCCCCATTTATTTGGCTTAATTCAAGCTTAAAAAATTAGGACTTAAAAACGAAATTACAAAATACTCGTATTTAATTAGGGTTTTAAAGCTAGGGATGGTGAATGAGATCATATTTGAGGGAAAGTGTGCTGCGATTAAAATCGAAAACGTGAAGGTTGGTTTTACCTTACGCAGCATACGGGAGATTGGTTCGTTAGAGCCATATGTGGTGCGGTGGATTGGTTGATAAAATAGACGGGGGCAAGGTAGATTTAAAGGGTTAGTGTAAAAGAAAATGGAGTTGTAAAGAGACGTACAATCGACAAAGCCTGAGAGGAGTCGGTGATTGAAAAGAATGTCAACTGCGTCTTTCCTTCCTCAAGGGTATTTAGGTTAATCAGTTTGAGATGGTTTCGATAGGGAGGTAAGATTAGAGAATCGTTCCACGGTAGACCTCGAAGAGCAACTCGAAGAAAACGAAGGTGAATGCTCTCTATGCGGGTTACATGAACTCGTTGAAAGGGACTCCACGCTTGGCTAGCGTACTCGAGAAGGTAGCGAACGTAAGTGATGTACAGTGATCAGGTCACGTACGGGTTACAGAATTCCTGGGACCATCTTTAAACGAAGCCAAGCAATGAGTTTGCTTTAGTGATTATCGCATCGATACGCGAACGGAAATTAAGCTCCCTGTGTCATAATATGCCAAGGTCGCGGATAATCTGATCAAGGGATATATGGTGTTCGCCGTGGAGAACGTAAGTTCGGAGAGTAGACTTGTTGCACTTACGTGACAAGGTAATCTATTGACATTTTGTGACATTGAGTTCTAAGCAGTTCTTGATGCACCAGGTGGAAAAAGTATTTAGATCTATTTGAAGGAGGCTGGAGTCATGTTTCTAAGGCAGAGAGAACAAAGGACACGAATTCGAAGAGGTTAGTGGTATTTGATCTACCTTTCAGAAAACCGTGTTGATTAGGAAAAATAAGACATTTGCACTGTAAGCTTAAGCCTTCGTACAAAATGCTTTCGAGGAGTTTGGGTATATGTGAAAGTTTAGCTATTTGGCGGTAATTATTGACTTCGCTCTTTAATCCCTTTTTGTGCATAGATATTATGAATGAAGACTTCCATATCTGAGGAAATTGAGAGAGTGATAATCGATAACTTTTTAAGAAATATATGTGGAAGACCATCTGGGCCGGGTAAGCATTCATCATTAAGTTGTTGTAATTTATTTTCAATTGCCGTATGATCAAAACTTTGAGAAATAGAGGGGCCAATGTGGAAGTTAAGTAGATATTTGAAATAAGAGGGTTCCGGTTCGAAGGAGTTATCGGCAAAAGATTACTTAAAAAAAGTAGCAAACCAGTTGGCTATGGTACGCGGATCGGTTGATGATATGTTTTCGTATGAGAGGGATGGAAAGCAACCGTCAGATTTTTTTTTGTAGTTAACGAATTGGTAGAAAGACTTAGGATCGTTTATAAGCCTTGATTGCGCATTATCAAGGTATCGCTGGTAGAGAACCTTATAAAGCTGGGCGAATTGTAGGTATGACCTGAGATAGTTTGAATAGTCAGCAGAAGAGTTGGATCGGAGGAAAACAGCCCAAAATTTGTTTCTCTTGTTACGTATTGAGCGAAGTTTACGATTGTACCACGAGGGCTCGTAGAACGGGTCTTATTGTGCGAAAAGGGAACATAGAGAGAAATATAATTGAATAATTCTCTATAGAAAATAGAGAGAACACTATTAAGGGGCATATTGGCGAAATCAAAAGAACACTTACTAAAATAAGCGTTAATTTCGCGAAAATTCGCTTTATGAAAGTCGTAAGAAGAGGCAGCTGGAGATGGGGTGGGTTGGATTGGAGAGTGGTCAAAAAGAGAAAGAAGAAGTTGTGGGTGAAAGTTATCAATCGCCGATAGTGAAAGGGGACAGGACGAAACAGAGGAGTTTATGGGGTCAGTGGTGAAAATAAGGTTTAATTGTTTACCCATATAGTTGGAGACCCCACTAACTTGGCGTAAGCTAGAGTCTGCAAGCTTATCCAAGAAGAGCCATTCTTTACTCGAGTTAGGGTTTGCGATAAAAAAGGGTTCATCATCTGATTGAGTGCAGTGCAGTTGAGGTAGATTGAAATCGCCGAATACGATGATATCACCGAGAGGTCAGATAAGTTAATTATTTCATCAATTGCATCGATATCGAGTTGGTAGCATTCGATTGGTTGCGCCTGTCGGATGTAAAAACACATAACGTTCAGGGACCTGCAGGGGAGTGTTATTTTTATTGAAACGTAGTCGAGCTTGGAAGAAGTAGAAACAGAGTTTGGAGAAGAGTTTAGGTCATTGTGGACGGCCAATAGGACACTTCGACAAGGAGAATCATCATTTGGTCGGGTAAGATCGTCGTCTCGAAAAACATTAAAACTAGGGGAAAAAATTTCTGATTCTTTATATCGGGAATTAGATTAGTTTCGGTCAGAGCGTAGACCTCAAATGGGAGAGCGTGACATTGGCGCAAGACGGGCCCGGGTCTCAGATCGAAGTCCCCTTACGTTTTGATAGTAGAAAGTTAGAGGAATGTTATTTTGAAACGGTGTAGGAGTGCATGGTTGAAATACTGGCAATGGTAGCCAGGTGTGAGATCCTTTTTGAGTGCACATAGTTACTGAAAGCAGTAAGGTCGTCTGAGACTTTTTGGTGAGACATATTGAAAATCTCGTGGAACTTGATATATAAGTTCCTCAGAGGTGTAAGGTCAGTAGTGAGACCTTCCTGCTGCATGGAGACGATAACGCTTGTTGTAGTTTATCACTCATAGCAAACTGAGTCAAATTTGTCATGCATATATGCTAGAAGGAGACGTATATTCTCGTACGTCTTTTTTTCTCTAAGCCTAGAAAGTGCATAACAACATTCTGTTGTGTCAAAAGTTTGTTGGATTACTTTAACTGTGGGAGGCAGAAGGGGGTCAAAAATGGGGCTGATCGACGAAGATTTTGATGGCGATGTAGCGGTAAGGGAAGGGGCATTAGACACTTTATCAGCAGAGGTAAGTCGAGACTGTAGAAGTTGGTTCGGGATGTGAGTGGGAGGGGCGAAATTGGGGAATATATTATTTTTAAATCTCCAATTAGAGTCAGTTTTGGAACTGGATTTGGAAACGGATTTTGGTATAGAGTCAGGTTTGGGACGGTTTGAGACGGGTTTCGGTATTTTATTAGAGTCCGGTTTGGGACGGGAGTTGGAAATGGGATTAGATAAGTTAGAATTAAGCTTCGTCTTATCCTGTTTCTTGGTAGGTGTGTGGATCCATTTACAGATGCGCATCTTTCCAATCTTGAAATTAGCACCAGCAGGGTTCTTAAAAAACCACTCGTATCTAGCAGAGAGGTCGAATTTAAAGTTTCGATTACTTTTGTGGTGAGATGTCAGGAACATTTTACATTTGCTGATGGTGATGCCGTGTTGGTTTGCGAAGAATTTCATGATCCAAGAAATATCAGAATTTTGAGAGGAGCTTTTGATGAAAAATGTATTTATATCGGTTTCAATTTTATCTAGTCTACGCCTCCATTCAGAAGGTGTCTTGTATCAAAATGTTTGATGAGCTGTCATGGGGCGGCGACGGGAGGAGTTGATAGTGAAATAATTTCGTTCTCTTGGATTGAAGGGGCAACGGGAGAATTTGTAGATTTACTTATCAGCGCTGGACGAGGAGGCAGTGGGAAAGGGGGTCGACCTCGGTTTCCAATAATTCAGCCAAAATTGAAGTATTGTAGTGGATATTTTGGTGGTGTTGTGGTATGGGTTGGTAAATTGTCAATTTTGCTGCTTACTGTTGCGATATGATTCTCGATATCGAAAATAGTTGATTGTGCGGCAGCTAGATCATCACCAATACCGTTGATTCTATCAAAGCTTACTTCGAGCATAGGATCAGGGTGCATTAGAGATGGTTGTTTCTTTGAGGTGGATTGAAAATGAGTCTCAAGATCTTCACGCTTGTTGCTTATGGATTCGCTCAACTTAAGGTTAGAGATGTATTGGGGGGAACAAACTGCTTTGAGATCATTGATCGCAGTATTCATCTCGACCAGACTTGCAGAAGTTTATCGATGTTGGTGAGGACAGAACCGAGTTGCCTAATTCATCAACATAACTGACACTACTTTCTAAATTGGACTGATTCGTTGTGATCATTTTTGTGAGACTTTTTTGGAATGAGTCATTAAAGTCACTGAGGAACTTTATAGCAAGCAACACGTGCGATAGCGAGATGATCTTGCACTCATCACAAAACAATAGAAGGTTGTCAGAGAACTCTTTGATGTATACCGTATTCCTTTTATTTAATCCTACACAAATTGCATGGAATGATTTTCCACAGATGCTCTTATAAGTAACAAAATCAGCATTGTCATCATAGAACTTTATCAAAAGTAAACGAAAAAGGTATACAATGAACTTTATGCACTGTTATGCACTGCGAGTGGAAATTCAGCAAAATCGGAAAATTGGTTAGAACTTGGGGTAATGCACTAAATATATGCAGAACCGATACCAGAAGTGGCACAGCGACAGTTATTGAGCACGAACGATTTTGGTCAGCGAAAAAACCAAAAAAAGCCAAAGAGACAGTTAGCACTTGGGTTAATGAAATAATGCCGCGGAACTGATATCAAAAGTAGAGATATGGAAGGGGAATAAATAAATTATATTTAAAAGTTTAAAAGTTTAATGCGGAACAAAACGAAAATACGTCCGAACACAACGAACAGCAAATTCGACATGATCTGAGGGGTAAACGACCTCATACCAAAGACTCTTTACTTTGGCAGAAAGTTCAATATGATGACCCCAACATGGAACATGGAACAACAAAAGCTCCATCTTAAATTTTAAAGGTATGAAGTGGTATACAGATAGATCACAGATGGACACCGGGATGGGCGCTGGCACATTTGGTCCAAATATCAATGACTCCAAATCAGTCTTGCATTGCTTCAATACACTTGAAGATCTCCCATAAAAACAAAGTACAACTTTGGTGCTCAACGGTATTGTCAGAAATGAAAAAGACTAGGAACTGGCTAGAAACGGATTGGCCGGTTCTGTCATCGGCACTGAGCTGCTCTGCAATACATCGAATTCAGCAATTAACTCAGCAATAAAGACTTGGGAGAATAAAATGTGAATACCCCATTTGAGAAACCTTCCACGTCTTCGTCTGGCTAAAAGAGCCATCACACTCTTCCACAAAAAATCAAAAGAGTCCCTACAACTCAACTAGGATGATATCAGAAGACTGTTTGGATCGCTAACCGGACACTGCCACCTTCGATACTACCTACACAAAATAGGTTTTATTCAGGAAACTGAATCTCGTCTTGGCATGGAGGACGACGAAGCTACGGAACACAGTTCAGGTACTCGTAAATGCATGGCTCTAAGTGCCATGGTTAAAGGAACAAAAAAAGGCTTTCTATTTTCTGCTTCCATTTTCAAAAATTTGAATTACATTCGCCTGTTTCAACAATCCTGGGAAGGTTCCCGAGAAAACTCTTGAATTAGAAAGGCGAGCCGAAACATCCACCACGTTTAAAGTAATTTTTTCGAAGTATAACTTGAAAATCCATCGCCACCAAGAATGTGAGATTTTAAGAAAAATAATTGTCTGAAGCAGTTCATATTCTGAAATAGGAATGAGAGCAAGGTTATCATTATACATTTTACAGTCTAAAAGTTGTGTCTCGTTGTAGGACATTGAAAAATCAAAACAACACGTGCTAGAGTGGCAAAATGTTGATTATATGAGTTTGCAACAATAACTGAATCTGTAATGTTAAGGTTATCAATTTTTAGCGTAATGTCTGTAAGCTGATCACCTATTAGTTTTGGTGGTAAATTAAGCAGTTTATAATTTTCCGTTCTTTTTTAAAATTTCCTTGTGCACTTCTTAATTGACTTTGAAAGTATCTATTACGATAAGGCTTGATTTCTTTTTTAAGGGTTAGGCCACTCTAGGATTTTCAACAAATAGATTTTTTTTTATTGCTTTTAATGGTCCATTAGGACCTTAAAAATGATATCCCAAAAGTGTTTGTTTTTCAACGTATAGTACAATACCGCCAGGAAGGCTTTCAACAACTTAAAATTGTAAACGTTTTTATCTCAAAAGTGCATTTTTCTAGTAAGCCGCACCGATAACTTAAGCAATTTTCAACCTATTCACTTCAAATTTTAACTAGATCTGGAGAAATATATTGTTTAAATAAGTACGTAGGATTTTTATATGGCATAGTTTACTTGTTATTAACAATTTTCTGGCGATTTTTCTGTGAAATTTGCAATTATGAGTTTGTAAGTGTGCCATTCAGTCAAAAATCAACCTACGTACTTCTCTAGCTGTTTTTTTGTCAAATAAAAAATTTTGTGTGTCAACTAAGTCAACAAAATTTACAGCAGCTGTTGGTACAACCGTAGACCTTTCCAAAAAAAAAGGAGAAACGCTGCATAGCCGCAATTTTTAAATAAATTGTTCTATAAAAATTATGTTTTACAGTCAATCATATGTATGTACAATAAACTCCTACCTTTGTGAGCTTGATTTATTTTGAAAAAAAATCACAAAAAAGCTTATTTTTACGGCCTCTATAGTGGCCTAACCCCTTAAATATTTAGACCACACTGACCTACACCAGATGGCCCACATATTATAGTTAGAGGCGAGCAAAGTAGCAAAGGCACTTTAATGTTCAGCATATCACCAGCGCTGCACAAATTAACATTGGTTGACAGCAAGTCGTGAAACGTAGCAGATTTCTATATCTCAGAAGTAATGGCTCGGAAGATGCTGGCCATAGACTATTCGGATCAAATATGGAAGCCGTTCTGCAGTGACTAACTCTGTCACATAACACTGTTCATAAATATATTACATGCCTTCGCATTATTTTAAGTTTGTAAGAAACAAGAACAAAAAAGGTAAGACGGCTGGTTAAATAGCCAGGTAAAGCCGTAAGTCATATTTGAAATCAGCTTGCTGCTAATGAGATGGATAAAGAATTCTCTGAGAAATAGCTTAGTAATAATTTAGACTACAATATTAGGTTGTACCTTGGATTGACTTCCTTGGGAAAGTCCAGCATAGTCCGGCAATATTTTCCAAGGAAGTGTTAAGTTGAACACCAGGAATCAACACTAAGTTAAATCTTAGCCATCTTAGCTATCAGTGGCTAAAGATAAAAGGCTGTCTTTGCATTCAAACAGACTGCCAGCATTGGTGGGATGATAGTGCCCATTGAAAACGATAGAGAGAAGTCTGGAAAAGCCTTTTTTAAATCCAGTAGACCTTGCTTTCAACTTGTCACAGAACTGCAACGAGGAACTGTAATGAAATGTGTTGCATGTTTTCCATGCAAGCATTTTTTATGTGGTAAAATATGCCTACGATCAATTTTGTTTAGTATTGAATAACATCTTCTTCTTATTGAATACCTACGTTATGAGCACTTGAATTTAATTACCAATCTTTGACATAAGGGGGAAAATGCATTTCCTTCCATCTGAACAGTTAACATCTAAAGCATTTTGGAAAAGGCTTATTTTGTCTACTCTTAAATAGTTTAAAGAAGTTGTAGTTAGTATTCCTCACTCTTTTTGTCTCAGAAATGAACTACTTATTTTTCGGCCTTATAATTTTATTTGTGAAATTAACTTTGCTCCCTTTAAATGAGCACTCAAAACAACTTAAGTTGAAGAATAAAAATAAAACACTAGTGGTAGAAACTGATTTTTGTTCCAAGGTACTCGAAAGTAAATCCTTACAACGCGGAAATTAATTGAAATGAAATTGAAATCAACAATCAGCCACGCTCATCATGGGACATTGCGAAATCAGGTCGAAAAAGGACGACAACGTAAACAGAACTTCGGTAACCTCATTACGTGGAAACGAGCGAGAGGCCGATCCAATTAAATTTCGTAATTCATTTCGATGACCAAAACAATGAATTAAGTGCAACGAACGGCTTGGCAAGAATAGTATCCGTATAAGGGCCACGGGAACTTTCATTTTATGTGCTGTGACATAGATTGGTTGAATGCAACAGAGAAAATCACTCGAATCACCAATACGTAGATTAAGGATTTGCACAGCACAACGACAACGACGAGGTGATGTCGACCAGCTTAAAACCATTTAATGTTAACAGACGGTTATTTGAATCCGTACGATGTGTGAGCAAATGTTTTCAGTTCAACTTTTATGTTGTTTGTAGGTGTGCAGGTAGACCTTTACTTTTTTCAATAAAATATATTTATAAAGGTTATAGAGTAGCTGTCACACTCTGTAAAACACAGCTTGAGCCCTTTTGTGTCAATTGTTGCGTATGTGCAGCATCAAATTACAGTAACTGATATTTCGTTTTGCCCCTCCGGGAGAAAATGTAATTGCCGCTTTGCTGGACTTTCATTTAAAAAAAGTGAAACAAAATGGAAACAACGTCAGGAATGGGCGGTTTAAAACTGCTTGAAAAGCGTTAATGGAAGTAAAAATGCGCTTAAAAATTGCGTACATTTTTTATTAATTTATTTTCGTAGTTCAATTTCATGTTCAATTTTAATTTGGTAGTCTCTTATTCTTGACATTTTGCGATGAAACCTTCCGGCGATTTGTGTTCCCCTTGCTTGAATCAGCCTCATATTTTTCTTGTTTTGACACGTATCCTTTTAGAATTTTGACGGAAAATATTAGTCAGGCGGTTCCCATGCGTTTATTGAGTTTTTGGAAAATTTGCCTTCAATTCGTTTTAATAATTGATCAATTACCAAGTCGACTGTAGCGAATCCTTTGCCTATTGTCGGAACAAGGCAATCAGAATATTATGACTGCGAGTTCAATTGCCAACATTGTAAAAAGCTCCCTAGGACCAGTTGGCTTGGTTAAAAATGCTTGTCGATGATATCGGTGACCAATGATGGAGCGACTATCTTAAAACTGTTGGTCGAAAGTCGAACATCCAGCTGCAAAGGTTCTTGTTGAGCCGGCTCAATTGCAGGATGAAGAAGTTGGCGATGGTACCACTTCAGTTTTAATTTTACCAGCTGTGCTTTTAAAGAATGCAGATGAATTGGTCAAGCAAAAGATCCACCCAACTTCGATTATCTCTGGATACCGATTCGCGTGTAAGGAAGCCTGAAAATATATTTCAGAGCATTTAACAGCGCCAGTCAATGAGTTCGGTAGAGACTGTCTGATTAATATTGCCAAGACATCGATGAGTTATAAAATTGTTGGAGCTGATGCAGACACTTTCTAAATGTCGATACTGCCCAAGCTGTTAAGATCAGTTAAAGCCGTCAACGTTCTGAAAGCACATAGAAAATTAGCCAGAGAAAGACTTTTAATTCCTGGCTATGCACTTAATTGCACAATCGCCTCGCAATAAATGCGCAAAAACGTTTTGAACACAAAAATTGCTTGTCTTGACTTCTCTCTGCAAGAAGAAAAAATGAAGATAGGTGTACAGGTGATTTTTAATGATACCGACAAGTTGGAAGGTATTCGTGGCCGTGAGTGAGATATGAACAAGGGGAGAATTCAAAAGATTCTGGCCACTGGAGTTAATGTAGTTTTATGCTCTGGAGGAATTGATGATTTCTGCGTTGTGTGAAAAAATAGGATTTGAAAATCATCGCTAAATCACTTACCAACATGGTGGCGAAGACAGCTGTGATGCCTCAATGGTAGGAGAGGCTTCTGAAGTTGGCCAGGAGGTAATATGTGATGATGAGTTGATGAGCTGATGAAATGGAACGATCCATTCATGATGCACTTTGCGTTGTGAAGAGAGTGCTAGAAAGCCAGAAAATAGTTTGCAAAGTCGCTGTTGGTTATCCCCAAGACTTTGGCAGTAAATGCTGCTAACGGTGCCACAGATCTGGTCGCCAAACTACGTGCCTATCACAGTTCCAGTCAAACTAAGGCTGAACATGATGGAGGGCTTCGATTTGATGGAGGGCATTGTTAAAGATAATAAGAGGTAGGAACCAGCAATGTCCAAAATTAAATCACTTAAATTCGCTACCGAAGCTGCAATCACCATCCTGCGAATCGATGATATGATCAAACTGAATGCGGAAGACGAGTCAGTCAAATCATACGCTGATGCCTGTGCCGCTGGTGAACTCGATGGATTGACAAGTTCACATCTGTAGTCCATAGCTTTCTTTTTAATTTAATATTTTTAATTTAATTCGCTTTCACTCTATTGATGCATTTTTCTTTATTCAAAAAACAAAAAAAAAAGGAACATCGATAGCAAGGTTGGTTAGGGAACTCTCACTTTTTCGGAAAGTAACTTTTCTACAGCTGAATGGTTACACATACTCGTATGAGTATCTACTGTCTCCTATTTCATATCAAATCCTTCAACTGGCCATTTCAACTTGAAACCAGAGAAAACGTAGTATCTTAGCCATAAAATACAGTAGAAGTATTATGTACATATACTACCGATTCAGTGACAGTGAAGTCATCGATCTTAAAACAAGGTCGTCCAAGAAAAATCACTGAGAAGGAAGATAACTAGAGTGATTTCTTGCAACCGTAATTGAAGGCTTATGCCACAAAAAGTGTACGAGGAAATCAAAAGGAATAAAGAAATTTAGAGACCAAAACCAGTAGCATCGATTACAGTGGAACTGATGTATTATGTCTATCGGAAAACCTGCAGATGGATTGATTTTAGTCTGGTGAGTCCCAACCTTCAGTGAAACCAGTAGCTCTTTTACTATGGAAGGCATTTTGTAGAAAAGTGACTACGTGATCTTTCTATAGATGAGAATGCCATCCAAGTGGTTAAATCAAGTTATCCAACAAGAGGTGTCATTTTATATCAATAAAGAAACGCAGCACTTTTATGAAACGTTATGACGTTAAGAAGTTATGAAACACGTCTAGAAAATTTGTCATGCAGTCAGTTTCAATTATATTAAATTCATTTAGGTATACTTATAAACTATACAAAAAACGCATAAAAATTTGCTTAAATAACTTAAAATTATCTTATTCTAACTTACTGGCCCTATGCGGGTACTCTAAGTTAAACCTAACATTTAAATTATGTCTTTCGACGTATATTACATTACATGTTTATACTCGTATTTCTATTCATTATAATTAAAACTAAGAAAACATTTTTTTAACAAAAAACTTAGTAGCATGATTTTTTATTTTATTATAAAACTTAAAACCAACACTTACAAACTGCCTAAGAAGAAATCTTAATCTAGTTATGCATACATATATAATACTATATATACGTAATATATAAATACATGTAAATATATATATACATTTTTATTTTTAATTTAGCTTTTTTTTACTTTTTTTGTTTTTGTTTTTGTTTCCTAAATCTAACTTAATTCAACCTATAACTATGTAAGCCGGCCATGGCTACAAAAAATTGGGCAGATCCACCTTGCTTCATTTGAAGCTACCATGTATTGTAGGAATTCGGCAACGAAGCATTATCTCCTTCAACAAGCCACCAAAATTGCTGGTGCTGCTTAGCAACATCCCTAATGTCGCGACTCCCTACCGCCCTACGGAACCGGAGACGTTCCGCACTGCCGTGTGCGACGTCTTTGTCGTAGTTGAGTCGTATGTCCTCAGCTGTTCGAGCATCGTGGAAGATTAGCGGCACCGCCAAACTATCCTGGATCAGACCTTTGTTATCTAGGTAGAGGAACGCTTCTGGAGGAACAAAGCCGTCAAAGCGAACTCTGTCATGATGCATATAGTTAGAGTAGTAAGCCCCCGAGATCAGGTTGTTCGACGATGTCATTGCTTTTACAATTGTAGAAGTATAAAATAAACAAAAGTTTTTTTTGCACCACACTGTAAAATTGTACATTGTGTGATACGGTTTGTTTGCAGTTTTTCGGTTATGAAAAAGGCCGCTTATCCGATCAAGTAAATGATCGCACCCACAGTATCATCTCCGTTTTTTATTTATCGGTGCATTTTCTCTCCAAATGCAAATTGTTATTAAGTTGACTCTAGGTAGCCCTATTGTACAAGATCTCATTACGATAGAATTTTATGTACTCAGACTCTGGTGTTCTGAATAACCGACAACAAGTCGGTATCTGACTACATTTCGACAAGCAAGTGGCTGTCCATGTTGTCCGACGATAGAGAACTTTCGCCAATTCTTTCTGGTTTCCCTAGAGGCCCCACACAAAGCCGTCCTAAACAGAATGGTTTCCGACTTCCGACTTCCGAAGACACGTTGCAAAAGCATATTAATGAACTCAATCTTTGGACCTGATCTGTAAGCGTTTAAGTCGTCTGCGTACGCTATGGCATAGTGAAGTGAACCTATCAGATCACTTATGTAAGTGTTGAATAGGATCGGCGAATTTACCGCACCTTGTTGCAGACCGTTTTTAATGTTAAATGTTCCAGCAGAAGTCACATCGCCATTCTTCACCATGAACTGTCTACTGGAGAGCATATCAAAAAGACTAGACAGCAGTGGATTACTAATACCCAACCTGTTCAACTTAAAGAAAAGTCCCTCTAAGCATACGGCGTCGAAGGCTTTTCCAAGTCAATCAGGCAGGCACCAGTGCACTGGTTATTGGCTTTGTTCCATTTGATATCAGAAATCAGTTTAGACGCAGCATGGATGATATCATGCCCCGCCTTGAAACCTAATTGATTATCTCTAACTATATTTTGCCCTCAACCCCTGACAAGAGTCAGGACCCAATTGGTCACCTTCTCGAAAACCTTACTGATGTTTGGAAGAAGACTGATCGAGCGGAAATTTGTCATACAATAGAGCCAGCTATGTGGTATATGGCGTCGTCCTCCTGAAAATTAACGTCATTCACGTCCATGCCGCCAATTTCAGACAAAACAAATTGCACGTCAATGCAATACATTTATTGAAACGGTTGCGCAAGTATTTTCAAAAAAATATGGCTTAATGATAGCGCTAGCCCAAAAATTGCATCCATCTGCCCCGCGTTGTGGATGGAGAGGTTGTTACGTTATGTCTCTCGGAGGCCCAGATGTTACAGTTTTGTTTGTTTACATACCCAGTACGTACTCAGAATAATTTTGTGTAAAAAATCATGATCTTGTTCATTCATTTCCAGCACTCAATCAACGAAAGTACGCCTTTATGCGTGGTCTGCTGGCTTCAATACCTGTGTCAGTTGGATATTATACGCATCTAGGCCAAGATCGTTGCAATTCGGTTGCAGATAGGCCTAATTCATGTGAATAGACACACCTGGGTTTCAGTCACACTCTCAGCTACGGCAACGAGATTTTCAATATCGATTAAATTCACTATAACTGTGCCAGAAGGCGCTTAATGATGACCAAAAGCAGTACTTTGTGAAAGGTTTCCGCAACATTTTTATCGTTTTGTAGCAAATTTTAACTATTTTATTATAGCATTTAATTGAATAACCTCCTGCGTTTTCATTTATCAAAAATCAGCGCAATAATACATAGTTGAGTGTTGATAATTCTACAGTGGCCAAAGATTTAAAATGACACCTATTGTTGGACAACCGTCTATCGGGCCGATTTGGGATAACAATATTTTGGGATAAATTTTTTGCGAAATTGCTTTGTATTGTGAATTTGTAGGTAACATTCTAGCACACCAAAATAATAATAAAAAAATATCGTATATGAACACACATTCATATCTATTTACGCAGACGATATGAAAATCTTTAGATATATATCCTCTTCCTCACAGCCTACCACTGTAGGAAAATCTTGACAGATTTTGTACTTGGTGTCAGAAGAATTTTCTTGAGCTTAACGTCAATAAGTGTCAGGCTATAATGTATTCCCGTAAGCGGCCCCCTACTTCATAAACCTGTCCGGGGTTGACCCGGGCCGCAAATCATAGTTGTTTTAGTACACACATAAAATTATCCAAAATCACATTTCCGAGATAAATGCGATTTTCCCAAAAATTTATTAGAAAAAACTTGAAAAATTTTGTTTTGGAAGACCAATATCTCGGAAACGATAGCATGGATTGTAAAAGTGTTTAAGTATGAATTACGAGCCCAGTTTGGTTGCTCTAGGCTTAATACTAGAAGTTAGAACTAAATAATTGTCGGTGCCTACTTTTCTTTTAAACACTCTGAAACTCAGTGGGTATTGAAGATAGACGCTCTCCCGTACGATTTTTTTCATAACAGGAACCAATGAATCAGATCATAAAATATCTGTATCCCAAACCAGAGCACTCTGCATATAAAAAAAAAAAAATAATTCGAATAAAAAGAATAAGGAACACAAACTTTGTAAACGATTATACGAGTATGTATACGAGTACATACGTACATATGTATGTTAATTATTTATTTTTATTGTATCCATTAATATTTACAGTATTTCGTAACGTAAAAACTTTTGAAACCAGACATCGATGTTTCTTGTTGCATCTGCTGATTTCTCTTCGTTAAACTCTCATTGATGAAATAGCTTTTCGTCGAATTGAAGCCTTTAGTATGTTAGTACATATGTCACTGAACCTTAGCAGTACTGTTTGCTTTGTTCGTTTATCGGAGAACTTCAAGACAATGCAGGCGCCGGTGTTGGTAACGTGTGACCGTGTAGATCTTACATAGAAAATTGTTTTTAGAGGAGATGTAACGATATTCACTTTAGAACATATGCACATATGTATGTATGTTCTTAAATATGTCTAGATTTTCATTTGGATTTGCTGGTACGACAGGAACGATTGCGTCGGAACCAGTCTATCGTAGCCCATTCTTGTCGTTTTGCGAAAAATTTTTGTTCAATCTCGAGCTTGACCTCATCCACCTGTTGGTTCAATGTGATTTCCAACGCAGACAGCTTTGCATCCAACATTTGAGTAAAGTGTTCGCCCCATTTCACCAATTTTTTTTTCAATTTTACTTCACAGCTTATCAGCAACACAGATAGTGTTTGAACTGGGGGAGCTGGTAGATTATTGTTGTGGGCGGTTTGGTCGTTTTTCTAATGGGATTTTGTTTGCACAATAAATTGAGATCAAAATTTTAAATTAAAATAAAACACAATAGGTGATTATTTTTGTGAGGAAAAAAAAACGTAGCGCAACTTTAAAGGACTGTAGCAGATAAAACACAGATTTTAAAATGGTTAAAACTTAGGTAAACTCAGAAATTAATAACGACTATTCGCCCAACATACTATAAACAGTGTTATTGTTTGAAGGGCCTACTTAATTTCTATCGAGCACTGATTGTGAAAATAACGATAGAAGAAGGTGAGGCAAGAAACATTACGTCACTGTTTGAGTGTGCCAATTGATTGTGAAAATCCTATCTAGCAAGCGCAAAGAGGTTTTGGAGCCACTTGACCAAATTGTACTCTAATTTTGGTCTGATAAATGCTTTATACATATATTGAGGGCAAATCAATGGGGAAAAGTATCTCTTACATCGTTTGCAGCATTTCTGGCCACATCGAATATGTGGTGATTTAACGTAAGCTGTATTTAACACACATACGGAGAATGGAAAGTTTTTCGGTTCCAACAATGTAAATGCCGATAGCTGTTATGCCCCTAATATCGGATTTAAATGAACTACATACGCTGTCATTTGCGTTCTACAACCGGAGAGTAGGAACGTGAGTCCGGTAACGTCAACAAAGGAATACATTGGATTAAAAGTCGCAGATAACTTATCATTAATGAAAATTAAAAAGAGTCTCGAAGACAGAATGAAGCCATGGGGCACATCGGCGTTTATTTTTTGGATATCAGACTTAGATAACTAGAATTGAGCGTTCCGAAAGGTAATTTCTAATTCATTAAAGAAGAGATTCGTCGATCCCAATTAAACCCCTTTTTGGACAAAAGATCCTGATGCTAAACTCTGTCACATGCCTTTTAAATATTAAGTGCAATAATCTTGTCTTTTCCAGATTAATGTACTCTTTGGTTCCACCTTTCGTGGAAACATCGCATCAATCGCCAGATGCCGTATTGCTCGTCATTGAGAAGTCTTCGTTTTTCAAAATATTTCGTACGCTGACGGTTTAATAGCATTTCAGTGACATTGGCAAGAAGCGACCCAAGTACCATAGGTCTGTATGAGTAGAGAGTAGAAAACGCAACATTGTTAGGAACGAGCTGTTTTCATCTACTCGAAAAAGGTTCTAAAGTTTAGGACTGAAGAAGAAATGGTCAGCCTAGAAAGCTGGGCAATATAAGTGCAACTGCATGAAGCTCGATAAATAGTTCAAATAAAGAGGCTCATCCCATATCACAAGTATAATATGTATTCAAAAAAAACTTGTCTGATAATAGAACCCATTTTTCTGTAGGTAGTGAGGAATTTTTTGGGGCGTATTTCTCACTTCTTTATAACCTCAATAACTTCGATACAAATGTTGCACGACTGATCACACATGTTGAGATACTCTATAACATAGCTAATTCACATATAAATTCTCATGAGAACTTGACATACCCATACGAAGCCAGCCATGACTCTCAGTGGGTATACGTATTCGAGTGAACTATCGACTTACTGGTAAAGGCTGGGAAGATAAGAATGATGGAAAAAAAATTTAAATAAAACAACAACGGCGTGAGATATAAAATAGATTCTGGCTTAATTTTGAAGCTACATTCATGCCATTATGACCGTCTCGGCTTCGCTGGCAGCGTTTAAAGCGGTCGGTTCAATTTTTGATGACTTAGTCCAATATGTGCGGTATTATTCCGGCAATAGCGTGTCGAATATTGGCCTCGAGCTCGTCCAAAGTTTCGATGATGCGGCTATGTCATAAACCGCACCAAACAGTCAATCTTTGTGAATGCATTTAAGCCTGGCTGAATACGTGTGGATTGTGTTCGCTCCAATAATGGCAATTTTGAATGTTCACATAGCCGCTGAGCCAAAAATGGGCCTCGTCCGAGAAGATGATTTTTTGGCCAAAATCCGAATCAACGGCCAACATTTCCAGCACCCAATTAGCGAACTCATGACGATGTAGGCCCAGATCAAACCCCAAAATAAGCCGGATTGATTCTCTGGCGATGTCCAATTTAGCTGATTGGCGCACAGTGGGGCAGAATAGGCTCAAAATAGGCATCAAATAAAAAATTGAAATTCTCTCTCTAGGTCCGTTTGTTTTACTTTCGAGTACTTAAATATCACACTCATCATAAACTAACTGTCCTATGCCGTTATCTTAGTCACATACCATGAAAAATGCATCAGTACCATCGATACACGCTCACTGATAGCAAGTGCCAATTTAAATGAAAGTTTGTAGTATTTTTTGAGTGTACAAATTTTCTGAAAACTTGAAGATTGTTAAAATTATTAGTATGGAGTCTTCAAACTCAGGTATGTGTTAAGCTGAACTTTTTTTTTTGTGTGAAAGTGCATTTAGTTGTAAATTACGGTATCATTCATCGTACCAGGTTTCAGTGCATCTAATTTAGCGTTTGTTTTGTAAATATTGGTGAAATTAATTATGTTCCAAAGCCGTCCAATCTTTAGTTTTTTTATTTTTTTGATTGTTTATATGTTTTTTATGTTTGATAAACATTTGAAATTGGCTGCTACTTTTTGCAACTCAAATGTACTTTCTAGTTTGGCAGTTTTATTGTAGTTTTTAATGAAATGATTTCAACTTTGGGGATTAGTTCCAACACTCTATTTATTGCTCGAATGGAGCTTTTTAATATAATGTGATCCGCTGAACATACTGAAATGCAACAGCAATTTACATTTTTAACGGAAGAATTAAAAAATTGAACACAAAATTTTAATAATGAAAGCTTAATTAAATTATTATCTCATTTTAAGTCACAATATAAATCCCGTTGGGTTAAAGCACATATACGGCTCGATTTGTTGTTAAAAACAAATAGTACATGGCTTGAGACTTCTATTTCTTTTCTTCGTTGTCCTGATCAAAAGCTTGGTCGACTAAGTACTCCTTTCGAAGGTTGTGCCGAAAGAACTAAAAGAAAGAAAACTCAGAAATTGCGAGAATCCACATCAGTTGCCGTATTAAATTATGCTACTCAAATGAGTTTGAGAGCGGAAGGACAGGTAAATGCTTCCAAAGTTCCAAAAGAAATTACAAGTACCACCCCTGATAGAGCAAAGAAATATAGAGGCACTTATAAGAAGTCGTTGAAAACAAATTCTTTGAAGATGTGAAATGAAAATGCGCTTGCGGTTGCGGTTGAAGCCCAATTATCTCGGCATTAATATAATATAATTAGAATGAGTGCACCAGAAAAATTTCATTCTTATAAGATTATTCAAGCCGCAAAACAAGAATGCTATCCCTCTTTCGAACACATTGCAATTACCTCAACTTCGGTAGATGCTTCTCTTCAAGCCTTACTTGATCGCACTATTCAGCGTTTGTTGCAATCATAAAAAGATGTCATTCTCTTACTAAAAAATGAAGAATTAGATAAACTGTGCTTGTTTGCAAAGTGGGGGTTTGACGGAAGTTCGGGACATAGTTCTTACGAACAGGCTTTTCATGGTTTTGAAGCATCTGATTCGTCTGTCTTCATAACCTGTGTTGTTCCACTTCGACTAACCTGTGATGCAAAAATTGTATGGCAAAATCCGCGACCGGCTTCTACAAGATACTGCAGGCCTTTAAAAATCGAGTTCGTAAAAGAGTCAACAGAAAAATCCATTGCAGAACAGAACAGAGTAGATCAGCAAATAAAAAACTTGCAAAAGACAGCAGCGCTGATTGAGGGAAGATCGCTGCTTGTTAGTCATAACTTAGTTTTAACTATGATTGACGGTGAAGTGTGCAATGCTCTTACGGAGACGTCATCAACACAAAAATGCTATTTGTGTGGCGCAACTTCTAAACAGTTCAATTATATAGAGGATATGATTGCACGAAAAGTTGAAACCGAGAACGTGGAGTTTGGCCGTTCTTCATGACTGGATACGATTTTTCGAAAATTTGCTGCATTTGTCTTATAAATTACCTCTCAGAAAGTGGCAAGCTCAAGGGGATAATGACAAAGCCATTGTTGCGGAAAATAAAGCGCGGATCCAAAAAGAATTCAGAGATAGATGTGGCCTGATAGTGGTTAAACCAAAGCCCGGATTCGGTAATTTTAATGACGGAAATACAACCAGACTTTTTTTTCAAAATCCAGAAACTTCTGCAGACATAACCAAAGTTGATGTACAGCTGATTAAAAAGATGCATATTATTATGGTAGCTCTATCTAGTGGCTTTGAAATTGATGTCAAGAAGTTCAGGAAATTTTCGCATGATACAGCCAGATATTATGTTAAGAAGTATCCCTGGTATAACATGTCACTCACGGTCCACAAATATTTCATTCATAGACCAGAAATAATATCGCATGCTTTATGATCCCTTGGCCAACTGACAGAGGAAGCCCAAGAAGCACGAAACAAGGACTTCAAAAAATATCGAGAGCATCATTTGCCAAAATCTAGTCGTGAAAAAACTAATATAGATGTTTCTAACTCTTTTCTAATAAGTTCCGATCCAATAATCACCAGCAAGAGGAAACTACCCAGCAAAAAACATTAACATCTACCCGAGGAAGCATTGTATTTACTTAAAGCTTCGCCAGTAAAAGAAAGCAGTGAAAATGACGAAGTTGACAATAGTGAAGATGAACATGAAGATTCCGTTATAAATTATAATTAATAATAATAATATATATGCATATAACATACATAGATAATATTAATAAATCGATTTTATACAAAATTGTAACTGAAGCAGTGTTTTTTCCTCATATGGGGCGTTTTTGTGGGCGTGGCCATTAGTGGACTGGTTATTTTTTTATACACATTTCAATAATCATCAGACGAAATTTCAGGCTTTATAGTCTCCCCATTAAATTTCGGATGCCACCCATGGAACGAAATAACCAACCCAAACATGTTTCTTTCCCTCTCTATCTAATTTTCCGAAAATTAACACGTGCTCTGGTATTTTAAGAGTGGTTATACCCTCTTGAGTGTTAAGTTCTTTAAAAAAAAATAGTGTACTCATGCACAAACTTTTCAACGGTGCGACGAATTCCCTGCACACTGAAGCCATGATGACGACCGACCCACGGTTAAATCCACGTAGCGTATTTACAACTGAGCCGGAATTTCGATAATATTTTTTAATAATTTCCGCACGTTCGGCAATCGCAAATGGCAAACCTCACTGAATATTTTGACAGGTGGATGTCATGAATTTTGACAGCTGTTGAAATATAACAATTGGAAAAACTATTATTGCTATCTAGTCAACCTTTAAAAGACAACTTATTTCAATAATGTCTTTCACACTTTTACTGAAACAGATATGATTTACAACACTGAGAACAACAAATAAAACAACGCGTCTACTTTCTTCCACAATCAGATTACTAGTGTATTCTTTGTGTTCGAATTCTTACATTACCACCGGCAACCTGATACTCGTACTACACTCATTCATTTGAGTGTGTTTTATTTCACTTCTAAGGTTTCCAGACTACCTACTGACTTGTTGTCTTATACTAACTCGGCATAATACCTAGAATAATACAAACCACTACTTATACGGTGGAGAGTTGATAGTCAGCATTGACCAATAATGTTGTTTTGTTGTCATTGCTGATGCCGGTATTCCAAAACTTGGTCAACCAGTGTCACTGGGGCAATTCTGCTGTTGAGCTATTCTATGTTGCGTAGCTTTTTGGAGTTGACAAACAAAAGTCAAGCCAAGCTAAATTTTGTTGTTGAGCTGAAGTTTTCCGTTACATGGTGCTGATGTTGTTACCAAGTAATGTCTTGGTACTTGGGCGATGATAATTACGATGCTGATGGTGTTGCTATACACTCACCCACGAGACGACCTTTACCGCTAATGGCTCATTCCGTCCGAGTTAGTGCCCTATGCGCGGTAACCCTTTTTGTTGCCTACTCAGAGTCTGTCGCTTTTTCGTTTCTCTCTCATGTTTCATTCTGTTCAAACTGGCTCGCCACGCGTGCTGTCGCTATTTTATTTTATTGCAGTTTTAATATTTGCGACGAGATGGGTGTTAAGGAGAGTTTGAAGTGAAAAAACTTAATTGGCTACGTTGGAGGAGTACTGGTGGTCATTTACAAGTATTATCCCACGGTTTTGAATGCCATAGAGCTTATGAATATAATGTAAACTCAAAAACGGATATATTCCTTTACTCTTGTGAATATCTGAATACATCAGAAACCCAAGTATTAACGCTGATCACTATTTCGTGGCAGTTAAGTTTAGTAACATACTTGCAAGTGATTGTCTGTAGATGTTGTGAATGAAATTCAGTTTCAATCTGTAAAGTCCCAGTGATATTGAAGATGTCACTGACATGCAGTCAATAGTTATTAAAAAATTGAAGCACAACTTGACTGGCGGATCTACTGATTTGTCGTAGATTTATATAAATTCAAAGGTTTTGTGAAGGTGAATGAATCATATAATGAAGCAAGAACGAGAAATTGTATCTTTTTGATTAAAATATACCTTTATCAAAGTTGCTTAGGTTTTGCACAGCCCAATTTGGCTACTTTGTTGGTTTTTGCGTTTTTTTTTTAATCTGAAGTACTCGTAAGCATTATTACTTTCATAAAAAGTTGTGAATTTCAAAATACACTCTATTACACATCATTGCACATCATTACATATCCATTTCTTTTTATTTGGTGGAGTAGAAAGTTGAAAAGATTTACTATGAAGTGCTGAATCCAGATGGTTGCTTAGGTTTTGCACATTACTATATGTCAAGTCTACAAAAAAGACAATCATTTATTTTAAAACACTGGCAAAGACATATCCGTGTTAAATGTTGCTTATAGGATTCTATGCATTATGTTACGTGGATGCCTGAAGCACTTCTGCAGCATATTAATCGGCGAGTAACTAGTGTGGAGCGACAAAAGGAGATACTAAGAAGAATTCTGGGCTAAATTGACGAGTTTAAAATAGAAACACAACACCGCGTAATCTGCTTTAAGGCCGCATATGGAGGCATTGATCACTTTAATTCGATTAGTCGCAGAGACTATATATATAGAGATATAAATCCTTTCCAATTCCTGTCTTCTATGACAACACACTGCAAAGTAAAAATATCGATGGAATGGATTTAATAGAAGGTCACATCCACATCGCAGCAAATTGCGGCATAACCACTTACAATACTTTGAAGTTGGACTACTAAGGAAAACTATTCTTGGGACGTAGAAATGGTTGTCTAGTCTTAGTAGTGCACTTCAAAATCTTGAATTCATAAAGGACTCATTCACTACTAGCTGGGAGTGGATATAAATAAAACGAACTGGTTAAAAAAACAGTTTTTCATCTCGTAACGACGTAACCGTTTTATTTTCATAAAAATACAGTTTATATAGTAACTACATTTATCTACATATTTGCATACACAAAATTCAACCCAGGTATGCTAACGGATCATTCTGTTCCGCAAATATGAAAAACGCATGAAGGAGAAAAACAAATAACATGATTCCACCCTGATACATAGTGCCCCTGGCTGACAGTAACTACTCGTACATACCTTCACGAAACGAACGGATAAAGATCGGATCGGATAAAGATCGGGGAAGTAGTTAAACGAAAAAAGCGATAACGATCGGGGAAGTAGTTAAACAAAAAAAACGATAACGATCGGGGAAGCAGTTAAACTGTAACGATCGGGTAAGTAGTTAAACGAAAAAGAGGATAAAGATCGGGGAAGTAGTTAAACAAAAAAAAAACGATAATGATCGGGGAAGCAGTTAAACTGTAACGATCGGGTAAGTAGTTAAACGAAAAAGAGGATAAAGATCGGGGAAGTAGTTAAACGAAAAAAAGATAACGATCGGGGAAGTAGTTAAACAAAAAAAAAAAACGATAACGATCGGGTAAGCAGTTAAACGAAAAAAAGGATAAAGATCGGGGAAGTAGTTAAACGAAAAAAGCGATAACGATCGGGGAAGTACATAGTTTAACTTTTCTGTGTTTTTTCCGTTTTTTGTTCGTTTGAACTAAAAGATATGAAAACGCTTTTTCGTTCGTTTCGTGAATAGTAGTAGTAGTTACTGTTCGTTTCGTGAATAGTACTCGTAGTAGTAGTTACTGTCAGCCAGGAGTGGAATCAACAAGGAAAAGTTGGGTTTATTTTACATTGAAAACAACGGTTTCATTTGGGTGGATGAGACGAAAATGGTTTTTGGTTTTCTCGCAGTACATGACTATAATTTCTCGTTAGTGCTTTTTATTAGTTAGTTAACTAGTTTTTTAGCTATGTAGTTATCTTTCTTTAAATAACTGTTTTGTTTCGTTAACACAAAAACCGAAAACGACCCACCTCTACTACTAACGCCCAGAAAGAGACATAATTTAGCTCCATCCTTTGTAATGAATCTCAGCTCCATGTATCCTGAAATATGTAATCGTTTGTAAGCTATGTATCTTGTAACCTTAGGTTAATTTAAGCTGACTTAGCTTTAATCGAAAGATACTGAATGAATTTCTTTGAGTATTAAACTGATTCAAAAAAATTCAAAAACAAACTATCAGCTGGATTTAAACTTTTACTGCAATATTAACTTTAAGAAAAAAATACCGTAATCCTTTAACAATTTTTCACACATCAGAAGTCAGAAGTTATTCGTATGCAAAAACAAAAATAAAAAAAAAAAACAAAACAATTTCAACTCAAAGTGATTTTTCAACTGAGGATATCTCGGTTCTGTCGGTTTTCCTATTTTCTAATTTCAACATGAACCGGCAAGAGGGGTAGTATTTTTTCACCATTAGAGCTAACTTCTAAAATATTAATTTTTTTTTTTTGTGGTGGAAAGTTAAAATTTAATTAACACACTATGTATAGGTGTGCCGTGCAAACGTTTTTATCCGAATATTAAACAAAAATCTGCCAAAAATCTGCCATGAAGTTTTCTAGGGACTTGGTTTGGATTTGTTAAACTTGGAAAAGCGTTGAAACCTTTACGTTAAATTTCCATCTTTAAATTTAAAATTTAACTTAACTTCTCGGTGTTACATTAAAACGTGAAATATTAAAAGTCTCTCAATTTGTCAATTTGTAAACATTTTATATGTATGTAGCTACGAGTATAACAGGATACGAGAAAAATCGTTGATTGTTGCCCAAAGATTGTTAATGTTAAATCACTTAAATGCACAAAATTCGGGAATTTCTTAAGGGGAAACACTTTACGACAGTGTTAAGCCAACAGGTCAGTCGAGATCTGTTCTTAGAATAAAGCCAGTAACCAAAGAAACAAATTTTTAACTATACGCAGCACTTTTCGACATTTTAAAAATAACTTTTTTGGAGAGTAGTTAATGATACGATGGTATTGAGACGATATATGAAGGTAGGTAATGGTGTTTCACAAAAATGTGGATATGCTATTATTCTAATGGTTGAGAGCTGAGGAAAATAAAACAGGGCTAAAGATAAACTAACGAAAACGAAGAGTGTTTTTTAAAAACAAGTCTCCGAATGAGAGTATCACTATTGTTCTCTTTCAGTCTTTCGTAAAGACACAGTACCAGCGCTCACTATATAACCGCTGAATGCCTTCATCCTGATCCGGGTACTCCCCGGACACTAACAGAGACAGTTTTCAGAAAGCACCAATGTGCTGCCATTTATACTCAGCAAACCTAGGTGCTTCGCAAAAGCGTAGTGGTCATTCTCGGCGCCTGGAAGCAGTCGCCGCCTCGCCTACTAAGTAAGAGAAGGAAAGGCGCTGACCCCTCAGAGACATCGCTAAGAATTCGTTTGTTAGTTTGGTCTGCGGGCAACCTTGGCTGTAATGCCATCTGTAGTTGTGCTCATATGAAACCTAACTGTTAATGGAAGCCCTAACCGAGGGCGCAGACAGACCTAACCTAACCTGCTGATAAACTCTGCTTTGAGCCTTGCATGCAAATTCATCGGCGCTTTTATTTCCTGTGATCCTATTGTTACCTGAGACAAGTCTCAGTAAATTTAGCCCACCGACCGCATTCAGTGATGCCTTACATTCTCGAACTAGCTTAAAAGGATTTAACAAGGTTCAAAGCGGAGCTTGGCTGTCGCTGCATATGCAATTGCTTCGACCCCTCCACCAGTTCTTCACAATATAGTTTGTTGCCATCAGGATTGCGAATATCTCCATTTGGAAGACAAGCGCAAGTTTTCCTAAAGAGAAGTGAAATGTAATGTTATCTTTCTCCAGAATGACATCAGCGCCGCATCCTTGATCGGTTATGGAGCCATCGGAAAAGATCGGACTGCATTCCTTTTTTGGCTCAGAACAGGAAAGAAAGCCGTCCTGGGCACAGTGAAAGTCGATTTCGTATTTTCTTCCGCAGCAGGAGTTCTGGTGTCATTATATCAGACGGCATGTCCATAAGAGCAGAGTCATAAGACAGTCGGCTCTCAAGGTTATAAAAACTCTGCGTATTGTATCAAAAACTACTTTTAAAACGGGAGATGGCTTTGAGAGTGGAGCCCACGATATCAAGACGCAGGACAGCAGAGACAGGTGTGCTAAGGAAAGATTCTATACAGTCGAGAAAGACCGCTCTTTGAAGACTGGCAAAAATAGCAATGAAATATTTTCGTGAAAGCTTATTTCGACAGACAACCGATGTACTCGTATAGAATATAATTGGCATCATCTTAGCCGGGTAGATCCCCAGGACCTTTCTCGCCCGACGACTTGCGACAGCGCCTTACAGGTTTTCGACGAAACATGTTTAGTCCATTGAAGTCTTTTATCTAGGATGACACGCAAATACCTAGCTTCGTTGTAGAATTGGATGGTGGTGGACTACCAGATGGGTCAGATCAGTCAGCTACCTCTTTATCATAAAGAGAACAGCCTCAGTTTTGAGAGAATTGATTGAAAACACATTTCTAGTGTACCAATCGTCGATCAAGTCTAGGGCTAACTGATCTTGAGAGCAAACGACAGCCGCTATACACGACCCAACACACAGTACACCTTGGTTTATGTGTTTGTGCCTAGAAGTCAGAACTATGTATAGAGCGCGTTGAGCACATCTCAGTGGAGACAGAACGGCACCTTGTGGTAATCTCTGTTAAGCGCCGCCGCCACATTTTGGCCGCAATCAGTTTCCTATTCAACAGCATTGGTTTTATCCGCAAAACTAGTGAGCCGTCCATGCCGTGTTGTCTGCTCGAGTTACACATGTCGTCAAAATTTGCGTTATCGAAAGCACCCCCAATATCGATCAAAATGCTCTGTGCGTATTCCTTCTTGTCGAATGTGCTTTTAATTTTGCCTACCAGATTTTAAACCGCGCTCTTCCAAGCTCTTGGGCGTTGGTAAGCGTGTTGCATCTCAGACTTAGGATGCATTCGCAAGGCAGTTTTGCGCACGTGGTTGGTCTGAAGCTCTTGGCGAGCGCATAGTCCTCTTTTCCGATTTTCGGAATAAAGGCTACTCCCAGTGTTCGTGTTCGGTATGTATGCAAGTGCGTAACCAGCAGTGAAGATTTTTTAAGAGTTACCAGCAGCTGAACTATACCTTATTGTAACACAAATGGCTATATGATATGTGATCAGTGCTAGGCGACTCGCAGCCATCAAGGGCAGCAACAGCACTTTGAATAGCTTCATCCGTCACAACACCCGTCGAGGTATACCAGCTACGGCGTGTTGTGTTATTCAAATCAATAGCAGCGTCGTTAATAAGAGCTAGTTGTGAGCTGGTTCTGATTAGGTTACCTGGGAAGTGAGCCTCAAACATGAGATGGAGAGTCTCTGCTCTCGACTCAGTGTAGGTAGCATCAGAATTTCTGAGGGATTTCAACCAGGTCTCCTCCTTTTGAGGACTTTGACCAGCTTACTGGTTTCACCGACGGGTTCGATCTTTCGCAAAAGTATTTATAAGAGGCACTCTTTGAAATCCGAATAAGTATTCTTATGTTCTTTTTGCTTCGATCTGCAAAAATTCCAGTCTTCTTCCAAATTAGTCTTAGTTGACCTATTTAGAAGTTTTCTATTTTTTTTATAAAGGTGCTGCAGATCTGCATTCCACCAAGGAAAGGGCTATCCGCAGGATTGGTTTCTAGCTGGAGATCCCGTTTCAAAACACTTGGTGAGGGTACTGTTCAAGTTCCGAACAGTTTCCTCCATCTTATGTCTTGTACTGAGATTTGGGGGTGCACTATTGAACTTACCGAGCTCTTCCCTATATCGTATCCAGTTGGTTTTCTGCGGATTCCTCTTCTTTACCAAGCAGCGACTTCACATCCGTTTCTGAATTTGATGTACCTATAGTCTGACATGAAGATCTACGGTGGTAATTTCCAGCCGTTAGTCTCATTAGCATACCTGTCTTATCCTCGTAATGAAGGTTGGATGAGACCCAACACTGTTGATATGAAATCCAGGAGATGATGGCCTCTGATGTTGCATGTTCTACTGCCCAAAAAGTATTTTGAGCATTAGCATCGCAGCATATGATAAGTCCCATCTACCTAGAATCACAATACCCAATGAGTTCGGCTAGCACCTGCGGAATTTGTGACATTGTCCGTACGCTTTGCAGCAACAAAATCTTGGTTACACAATTGCCCAAGTTTAGTAAGTGAATGTGAGTTCAACACATAAAGACATCCAAAACCCATGGTCCATCTATGGATATTATTTGAGGTTTTGTAATCTGCACGGAAAGCCTCCCAAATAGGGATGCAGTAGCAGACTTGAATTCTTGAAGGTTAATCTAAGTATAAAATGTAGATGAGCGCTATGGTGGTCATCTCTTACCTGCACTCCACTTGGAAACAAAGTGGAAATTAACCCTTCCAAGGTGCGCATCGGGACGCAAGTCATACCCAGACTTAATGATTCCTACAGAAGCTTTGCTTAAGCCCGCAAGAAAAAAAAGAGCCGTCCTTATTTTCCTTATTCTTTTTCTCCTTGTGAGAGTAGATGCGCATCCCCCGTGTATCTGAGTTGCCACGGAACTCAGAAGATGGCGCGCGTCAATTTCAGTTTGCCTGAAAACCTCGATAATTCCATTTTTCATATCGTAGCCCTATGAGCGAATGTAATCATTCTCTGTTTTGGCCAGCTCCCAGAGCAGATCGACGCAGTGCGTGCACTCAGTGCCATTCAGACTATTTTCATTGCCAGCCTTTCTAATCCGGTCTCATCCCATTTGGCGCGAATTTTTCGGCGACATACAAGTTACTGCTACCCGAACTGCAATATTTGCTGGTTGTAGCACCGGTTTCAACCGCACTTTGTCTCTTAGCGGAGATTCCACTGCATTACCCGACTTCCGTGTGCGTGTGAAACCACGGCTTGTTTTGTTTTCGTTGATGGGTTTGACCGTCCCATGCGATTTTTATCCCCTGGAACTGCACCATTTATTCGTTGTAGCACCGCTTTCACCCGCGCATCGTACGCGAAAAGATCCATCGACAGAGGGAGTGAAGCAAACATTCTTGCTCTTAGCCTTGTTTCGGACGAATTTTAAGTTCGGTTTCAATGGGTAGTGGTACCCCGAACTGTTTCTCTTTGCCGTCGTCGCTGGGTGAGTGAAGGATTTAGCACACGCGTCAACGATAGCACTTTCCGTTTTTTTGCGCCGTGCGTCTGGAAGGGGTGTCTTCAGAGGGTGCCTTTCCTAGAACCCGTTCTACCTTATGGTTGGAGCCTTCAGAATCCGTTTCCCTGGCGCAGTCGAAAAGACCATAGGTGAATTCTCGCTGGAGCATATTCCTTTTGGGTCACGTCCATACTTTTAGCAATTTAACGTCTAGTTTGGACGTCTTTGGCACTTATTTGAACGTCTTACCGGGATTATTTTTAGGACCTTAGGATCCTTCACTCTTCCCACGACAAGGCAGCCAAAGAAAGAAAGGATGTATATAACAAGCATCTCTATTCTGATAGAATTTTCGATTACACACTATTATCCTTTCGTTACATAAGCTGATGATAAAGTCAGGAAAGTATTTATCTGAAGAGCAATATACTTAATTTTAGCGAGTGTACCAACTTCTGTAGAAAATTTAAATCGATATTGGCAGAAAGTCAGTTCCTATCTCACCTTTTATGTGCTTTTCTTACCCACATTCATTGGAATCCATCTGGGGTTTTTATTGTACAAAATTGCTGGATACTGTTCAACGGAGCATTCGACTTTTAAGATGGAGCTAGTTGATTGATATTTTCTTTTTATTTGTGCAACATTTTTCTCTCCGCTCTTCTTAGAGTCATCTAACACTTCTGGTTTTCTATTGAAATTAAATTTTCCCTTCTTACCTTGATACGCAAAAGGATTACCTCAGGTATTATTGGTGTCTAGCACTCCCAAAACCTTAAGTTTTGAAGTAAGTATCTACTACCAATTCTAAGGAACGAATACTTGACTTTCCTGTTGAATATGGTTGTCGCCATCTGTTCACCTACAATATACTCGAACAAAACCCAATACTTACACTGAAAGCAGAACCACCCAATCAAATCACATTAAACTTTTCCAGAATTCACTTATTCTAAATTATTTCCTTTGAGTTAATTAATACTCGGGTTAAACCGGCCAGACATCTGTTTCCATAAATATCCACAAGAGTGACTCTATTTTCGGGCTACGCCTTAACCCAAAGGATATTCATAACCACCGAATTGTGTTTCTTTAATTCTTTTTCTTCGTCTCGTTCTCATTCTCCCTCTCTAATTCTCTCATCATCTACGTTCTACGTTCTACGTTCTGCCAAGGCAATAACAATAATAATAATAATAATAAAAACCTTTTTTGGGAACCAATTTCACACCAGTCGGGTTCTATTACATCCCCATTCGAATGGTATAATCAAAATGTGACTCTGACTTATTGTGAATTTATAATTCAATTTATATCCTTTTCGCATCTGTGTACAAATGCTACTATGTGTTTGTGTGTGTTACAGGCAGGCTGACTAGGCTATGCCTCTTGCAAGGATTCAATTTTCGAGTCATAGATTTTGTAGGAAAGAAAAGAAAAGGGATTCCGTATCGTTGCGTACGAATGCTCGTATCGCTAAGATACGTAAATTTTGTGTTCCGCCTTAAAGTTACATTTTACGAGGCGCAAGTTGTTTTGTCGGAATTTAATGCTGACGGTATGTGGATTACTTTGTTCTTTCTTTTTTTCATTTTGTGAATCCAGCCAAGTTTCATGAATTATGTGGCAGGGGAGAATCAAAGTTAGTAAATCTAGGAGGTTGTATGCCTCTGCACATTTGGCTTCGTAATTTCCACAGATTTGAGACCGAGTGTATGTTCATTCATTCAACACTTGGATTCCGCCCGTAGTGTTAAGGTCTTATTTGTGATACAATTTTTGCTTTACTTAGTCGAAGTTGTGTCTTCACTCTTATGTTTACAAACTTAACTTCTATGTTCGAAGGGTTTACTCTGTTCAATACTCCAGACAACATGGATAAACACTTTGTGGTACCACGATTCGTATAGAACTAAATTTAAATATGGCGAATGTTGGTCATCACCATTTTTAGAGCATCCAACAATTTCAACTACCACATAGATGAAGTATGAGTTCATTCAGTACATACTTCTGGCGAATACATTCGGGCAAATTACGAGTAGTATTGGTTTTGTGAAAGGCCGGTTTAGGAATCAAGAACAAGAGCTTCAGGAATGTAATGTGCACCAAACATCTCTAACAAAGGGTTGGAATAGACGGACCATCGAAAATACCAAAGAACAATGACCGCTAAGTTCCATCTAAAGAGCAAAAAGAAGATCAGACCGACTACATGTACAGAAGTGGTCGCTTTAGAAGAATTGAGAAGCCGAGAAATACTAGCATGTCATACTATAGGTTAACCCGTCAAAAATAAGGGATCACAGGAAACAAATGTAGCTATAATCATCACATAACATTACCGCCGAGCACTTGCAGTGTGATGCGAGCGTAGGTCGGACACTCAAAGAGATATTGTTCCGCGGTGTCGCCATCACTGTCACAGCAACCATCACAAGATATTGTGTCACTTATGCCCAGAACTATAAGGTGCTTAGTCTTTAGGGTCGGTAAGTATCCTACAGTCTACTGAGGGCAGCAATAAGCTCGCTAACCTCTTAAAGGTGCAAAGAAACATTCGTTTGGTCTACCTGCAACCTGGAGAGTTATCCAATCTGCAGCTGTGCTCATGTGAAACGCAACTGTCAATAGAAAAATAGAAAAACTCTACTCTAAGATTTCATCGGCGATTTTATTTCCCTCACTCGAACAAGATACAGCGAATTCAGACTACCGACCACCGGTTTACATACTCGAACTAATTTAAAAATCATAAAAGGGTTAAGCGAGGCTTTGTTACTCAGCTTTGCTGTCGTTGAACCAAAGCTCACTTATCTTTAAATGGATGGTGGTTTTGAGAGTGCAGGCCATGATATGAAATCAAGGGAGGATGATTCATCTACAGCAGTGCGAGGTGTGCTAGGAAAGTCTCTATACAGCCGAGACAGGCAGTTCTTTGGGATCTATTAAAAGCAGCAGTGACGTATTTGCGTGAAAGATTGAACAATTGACCCTTTCATAATCCCATATCGTTGTAAAGAGAACGCCCTCAATTTTGAGAAGAAAGACTGAGAGGATATTTCTAATGCGCCAATCGTCGATCACGCCTATGGCTACCTGCGCATTAGAGCCTAAATATCGGCTTAATACCTTAATACCTTAAGACAAAAACAGTGAGGTAGGTTCTTTTCTTCTAGACCTCGGAATCTAATTATTGATCTGCGTACTTGATATCAACAGCAAGTAT
The DNA here is from genome assembly GCA_963966105.1 of Volucella zonaria. Taxonomy (NCBI): domain Eukaryota; kingdom Metazoa; phylum Arthropoda; class Insecta; order Diptera; family Syrphidae; genus Volucella; species Volucella zonaria. Next base: position 217,540,122 of record OZ014530.1, read on the forward strand.
AATACCATTTTGAACCAGCTTTAATAAGTCTTTGCTCATCAAATGACGTAATCTCTATTTTAGCAGTTCGGAGCATTCAGATCAGACACACATTTAGTATTTTCACGGTTTGATTTTGTCAGTGGTCGTGAACAGACGTCTTTCTCTGCGCACCAGTGTTGCAAAAATTTACTATGTATTTCTAATCTATTCGAACAGTTAATTCTAGTTACCTATATTCATTTTCATTCTAATTTCATTTACCTACAAGTGTACTTTATTACAACAGTTATTTTCATAAACTTAAGTAAATAAAAATTGAAGCGAATTCCACTTCAGTATGAAAAACAAACCATCAAAGGTGATGCAAGAAGGGGGGTTGCAACGCAATTCCCCCCTTTTCAAATCTAAAAGGAAAAACAAAAGTGTAAGTCGTCCCTCAGAACTATTAGATGAGGTGGACAGACAAAACCTGCTAACAAACGCCAACGAATTTCCGACACCAGGTGGTGACGTCAAAATCACCTCACGTCAGGCGAACTCCAACAATATGGATACCGATACAACAGTTATTACAATCCGAGAAAATGAAAAGACTAATATGCAACGTCAAGAGTTGCCATCGCCGAATATAAATAAACTACTTTCGGAGGAGTGCGAAGATTTCGAAAGAATAATGGGAAGAAAGATGAAACAGGTCATCAACAACAAAACCTTGAAGAAGATCAACAATAAAAACAGATTTGCTATATTGCATGATGAAGCCTCAACTTCGGCACATTTAGGAAAAGAAAACGTAAACGTTAATAAAGAAAACCAGCCCAATACAAAGACGGAGACTTGGTGTCCACCAATTTTCACTAGAGGTATAAGTTCAAAATACTTATTTCAATTTGTTAAAAATAATTCATTTAAGCTAGAAAATATAAGATTCGAAAGTAAGGGATTTGGCAGGTTAAAAATTTTTGCTAAGGATTTAGAATTACATTCCGCACTAATAAACTTATTCAGAGAAAGTAATGTCAATGCTTTTTCTTTTACTCCCAGGGCACTTAAAAAATTCAATATAATACTTAAGGGAAACTCAGGTAACTTTTCCCCTGAGGAAGTTAAAAATGAAATAGCCAGGTTGGACCCCTCCCTCAAATTCGAAATTAAAAAATTTTAAACAAAATGGTCTAAAGAGAATATGTTTAATTTAGAGTTATATTTACTAAGTGTTGAAGACAGAGAAACACTGGTTAAACTTAAAACTATAAAATACATACTATTTCATAAGGTTAAATGGGATTCATTAAAGAAATCAGAAGTTGTGCAATGTTACAGATGCCAAAGATTCGGACATGTATCGTCTTACTGCGCTTTTTCTGCGAGATGCGTGAAATGTCTTTCGACGCATGAAGTAGGTAAATGCAAGATTGCCCCATCGTCTGATAAAGCTCTTCTAGGTTGTATTAACTGCGGTGAAATGGGTCACCCGGCCAGTTTTAAGGGTTGTCCTAAGTGGACAGACTATGTCCAAAAGGAAGGCTCCCAATCTTTTGTCGGTAGAAGTGGAATACCGTTTAGTAATGAATCAATTACATTGCCACGTATTCAAGGTTCTTCTAGAGAGAAGAACAACACCTTTGCTGATATACTGAAAGAAGCCACATCGACTTTTAATTCAACTCAACCAATAAACCACAGAACTACTATCGGAGAGTCTCTTTTATCCGATTTTTTGAATGAATCTAAGGCTCTTTGTGGTATCCCTTTTAATACATTAATAGCTAAAATTACTGAATTCTGGCCTTCTCACCAGAAACTTAGTTACATAGATAAACCAGGTGCATACTTAGGTTTCCTTGCCACTCTCACTCCATGAATTGCAAAATAATATCTTCTAATGTTAACTCGATCTCCAGAGACAAGCGCATTGAAATTGATAATTTACTTAAGGAATTTAATTCAACAGCAATCCTTCTTCAAGAAACACGCCTCAAAGGGAAATATAAAAGACGTTTTCACTGATACGAATTTTTCGAAAATCCCTCGGGTAGAGGGACCGGTATTCTCATTTCAAACAAAATTAAGGCAAACCAAAGATTCTTTATTCATAACGCTTTCTCAGCAACTATAGCCTTGATTCCCCTTAGTTGCAACAATAACACTAAAACCTTAGCAATAGTTTCACTTTACATCCCCTGCAATATAGGTGCCACAATAAAATCTTACCTCAACACTCTTTTAAATAATCTATCTAGTTATGACTTTATTATACTAGGTGGCGATTTTAATGCAAGAAATAGCTTATGGAGAGACACTGAAGTTAATCTTAATGGATTGCACCTTTTTCAGTGGTTAGAAGAGGAGAGGCTATTAGACCTAGAAGTCGTACCACTAGATGGCCCTTCACGGCCGAGTTCAGGATCTTATCTGGATTTTTACATTATCTCTGCCAACCTCTGTCCCTCTGATCCTAATACTACGGCACTGAGATGTTACACCCTTGATGCCATATCAGACCACTTTTCGGTTTATGTCCAGCTCTCAGTCCGGTCGGGATCCCCTTTTTATAATCCTCCACCATTCTATACTTGCTTTAAAAACACTAATTGGACAGACTTCAATTGTGTTTTAGACAGTCTTCTACAAAATCTTAACATACCCAGCGATAGAAATCTCTGTAACCAAGAAATTGACACCTTTATAAATGGCATCTCGTCTTCAATTTTAAGTTGTATAGACCATTTCAGCAAACAAGTTTTCTTAAATTTTAACCACTTTAAGATTTCGTCTTCCGTTTGGAATTTTTTTAGAGTAAGGAAAATTTGGAAGAGAAGGCTAAAAAGAATGTTCCATAGATTTGGCGATAGGAATAATCCAGATTATATAGCGTTATCTGCACAAATTAGATGTCTGAGCAAAATAATAAAAGATTCAGTTGCAATAGAACTCAATTTTCAACTCCGCACTAAACTGGCAAGCCTTAAACCATCCTCCAACGTTTTTAAAACCATCGACCAGATAACAAGCCGAAAAAGTACTACAGATCCTACTACATTACAACCTCTTTCATTAAACGGCAGACTTCTTCTCACAAACGTTGAAAAATTGGAAGCATTTAAAAACTTTTACGAAGATTTATATTCAGATAAAACCATATCTCTGGATGCACTTTGTGTACAAGAGGTAAACACTATCAACAACTCTTTCCTAGCTTGGAACACCAATTTTCGTGTAACCACTTTTTCTACTTCCAACTTGTCTAGTAATTCCGAAAATGAAAATCTGGTTTCTGTCTCCATGGTGGAATCAATAATAAAATCTCTTAAGAACAAAAAATCAACGGGACCTGATAAAATATCTAATTTTGTAATAAAAAAAATTAGCTTAACTCTTTCTTCTCACCTCACTCCCATACTAAACAATTGTATCAACAATAGCTATTTTCCATTGGCTTGGAAAAAAGCATTATTTATACCAATAAGAAAACATTGCACCTCTAACGAAATAAATAGATTTCGACCGATTTCATTGACCTCAAATCTGGGCAAAATCTTAGAAAAAATACTTTTATCAAATATAAATGATTTCATCGCCGACTCGGACATCGTTAACCATCAACAGTTTGGCTTTAGATGCAACCACTACTCCGAGCATGCTCTTCTATATTTGCAACACCAAATATTCAAAAATTTAAGAGAGAGAAAATGTACGGTAGCGTGTGCGTTGGACTTAAAAAAGCATTCGATCTAGTTTGGCGTGAAGGCCTCATATCCAAATTAATTACCCTTAATTTTCCTGTGTACTGGATTAAAATTATACATAGTTTTCTACAGACCCGTTATCTGATGATCAACTGTAACAATGAGCGTTCGGCACCTATTCAAGTGCTTTCTGGAGTCCCACAGGGTACTATATTGGGCCCTCTTTTATTTAATATATATTTACATGACTTCCCTCTCTTTCTTAATTCGTCTAAGGCCATCTTATATGCCGACGATACATTACTTTTTAGCGCGCACAGTAGACCGCTCACTGCTATAATAACTTTAAAGCAGCATTTACAGGAAACTATATTATACTATAAAAAATGGGGAATTGCGCTTAATGTAAAAAATGCAATTTAATATGCTTTAGAAACGCTTCAGGTAGGGGCCATTACTTAGCAGTTCCTGATACAAAACACATTTCATTAGAAATAGAAACCAATGTTATACCACTAAAAGAGACAATAAAGTACCTAGGTATGAAAGACTTAAAGCCAACTTCCACGCAAGAAATGGTCTTCGAAATAGTAAAATAGCCGCGGCAAAATTAAAAATCCTTTTTAGCTCTAGAGAGGTACAAAGGGAAACTAAATTATTATTGTACAAAACACTAATACGCCCCCTTTTGTCCTACGGTTTTACCAGTTGGTTCTAAATAACGCCTAATGTAGCAGCTGAACTCCAAAGATTCGAGAGGAGTATCTTGAGAAAATGTATCTCAAAGTACAGAAGACCAGATGCTAGATGGTTCAGTAATAAAACTATATACGAGGAATCTCAAATCACCCCATTGATTACTTTTCTAACTACCCTTGCTAAAATGAGACTAAGCAAGCTTGAATCGCATACAAATCCCCTAATTAGGAACATTTTCTGTGAAAATATTAACTTTTCAATAAACGATAGATACTACTTATCTCCTATAAGTATACTTTCGGAGGGGTCCATTCTAGATTTTGAGATCACGGAAGATAATTCTTTTCTTTCCCCTTTTTACAAAAAACCACATATAAACAACTATAGAGGCTAAATAATAAATAAAAAACTAAAATAATCTTGTCAAAATTGAAATTTATTTAACCTTTTGAACACGAACAGTAATTTATTTTTATTTTTTCTTCTTTTCCTGCTGTACCTTGTTTATAATCTTTTAATAAAAACACATTACTTCTAAGTTATATCTGTTAGAAATACAATTTTGATGGCCCAAAAAGATATATACAAATGCATTTGTAAAATATGTAATATATGTACATACATAATCATAAGTGAATAGTACAAAACATTTAAACAAATTCCTAATTTTAATACTTAACAACTCCTTAGAGGAGTACTCTTTGTTTGTTTTATTTTTATTTTCTTATTTTTGATTTTTTTTTTTGCTTGTTTTCTTATTTAACCCTTAAGCCATACCATACTGTTGTGGTCTCTTTTGAGTGGACACACAAAAACTCATACAAACTAGATTTTATTTAAATTTTATACTTTTGTACATTTTACGACGAAACATTAAGACATATTGTATAGCCTGACCAATTCTAAGTCGGCAACTAGAATTAAATAAAATATATTTAAGTTATAAGCATTTATGTTACAATGAAAATCTAAATAAAAATTTACTACTACTACTACTACTTAGTATTTTCACGAACATACGATCTGCAACTACCGGCACATTTCCGCATTCATAAAATATAAGATCAATGCTTGCGAAATGTCACTTCATGGTCTTTATTCGTAGTTTTAGTAAGTCAGCGACGTACAACGCACCCTTAAATTCGATCTTTCAATGACGGTCACGGTCACTCACAACTAAAACATGAACAATACCTTGTTTTGAAATCAGCTGACGCCTTACCTGCCAAAAATTAATTTCGTCCATGGAGAACTTGTCATCAGCTTCTAAGAACTTTATCATCTCACAAGTACGCTGTGCAATGGCTATCTATCGATCGATGCCCAACTAGGCAAACGCTTTCGTTCACAAAATACCAACGATACCTGCATTTGCGGTTACCAAGTTAGAAGCTGCACAATACGATTCATCGACACTGTTTACTTAGCGCCTCGACTTTCTTTTAACATCAAACCACGTGTCCCAAAGTATCACACTTACATTAATGCATTTCTCCAGTTCCTGGTGTAATTTTTTGTTGACCTCGCTTAGATTGCGCATGTATATTGCTCCCAGAAGCTATGACTATAATAGCATGTTCGATCAGTTGCTGTCGTACCTCGCTTTATTCAATCATTTTTATTTCCACCACTCACAGGGGACCTGCGTTACACTTAATCGGGAAACTGCTGACTGTTCTATAACTACTCGGCATGCCTCGAGCGTTCTGAACCTCCGAACGTTTCGGGCAGCCAATATTGAATCACCACCTTGTTGGAGCCATGGCGCGAGTTCGGATCCCCCAAGCGCCACAATAAAGAAGAACCACTGTGAGAAGATACAACGTAGAAAAGCTACAATCGCAAGAGACAGCCAGAATCTTCGTCGAACAAATATCTCGAAATCTCTCAACAACACCTATGCCATCAAGTACCGAAGACCAGTTTAAACGTTGCCAACGTGCCATCAGAGACGCCGCAATTGTTGCTCTAGATTCCACCCGACCACCAGGGAAATCCCTGGTTTAATGAAGAACGCACTGCCACGTGGGTGGCAGTGGCTCAAGTGGTAGTGGACTGGCTTCCAAATTGGAAGGTTCGGTGTTCGAATCCCAGCCTCGCCCGAAAGACATATCATCCATTTTTGCAGTTAACGAAAATCAAGTAAGACGAGTAGTTAACTAGAAATCAACATCAAGCCAACTTCCACTAAGAATTTAGTCTCCCCATTAAATGTTGGGTGTCACCCATGGAGCGAAATAACCACTGAGCCCAAAACATCTTTCTTTCTCTCTCTATCCCATTTTCCAAAAAACTTAACACATGCTGAGGCATTATAAGTGTATTAATACCCACTTGAGTGTTAAGTTCTTTTAAAAAAAAAAAAAAAAAAAAAGGGAAGCACATGCAGCTATACAAGCGGCGCCGTAACGAAAGATGAGAGCCGGTCGCGAGCACTACGAGTAGAAGAGACGGAAAGTACATCGTACCAAAAGGTAAAAAGAACGTGTCAAGGCATGGGAACCCGTACAGAAACCTGTAGAGATGGAGACGGAAACATTGTAGTAGAGTTACTGTCGGTACTGAGAATATGGAAAAACTGAATAATGGCGAAGAGGCGCAATATGCCGCCATCAGGCAGAGTAAACAATTTACCTTAGATTATGATAGCCAAAAAAATTTTACACCTAACCAAAATGAAGTAAGGATAGCAATACCTAAACTTAAATCCAATAAAGCTCTTGGACCTGACGACTTACTGAGGCATTCAAAGCGGCTGGAAATGACCTTCTGGAGAGCAGACACAACTCATTTCTCAGATCCAGTCAGAGGAGTGCACGCTCGGTGCATTGAATCTCAATACCGTTCGCCAAAAAACAAGACACCTTCAGCTGCGCCAACATAAAGGTATAAGCACGTATAAGTCTCCTCAACAATGCATACAAGATCTTATCTGCCATATTGGGTGAATGTCTGAAATCCGTCCTCAACAACCTGATTGGTCTCTATCAGTGCGGTTTCAGGCCAGGGAAGCCCACAATCGACGAAATCTACACACTCCGGCAGATCCAGGAAAAAACTCAAGATGTCCAAATCGATACCCACCGATACCGGCCTTTTCATCATCGGCTTGAAGGCCGCATATGACAGCCACGTCTAGTTTTGGCAGCCCTCTCAAACCCGTCCGTTTGTAAAGAATGACGATTGAGAACGCTCCCTGTTTAATCAAGGTCGGTAACGACTTAACCGAGACGTTTTATGTCAAAGAAGGTTTTAAACAAGGTGAGGCGCTGTCATGTGATTTATTTAACATCACATTTGAAAGAATTTTGCGGAACTCACAAGCCAACACTGGAGTAATTGGGATACCACAGCGGGCTCTCAACGGTGAGTTCGCTATTATTGAAACGGAAGCTGTCAAAATAGGTTTAGCGGTACGTGAGGACAAAAACAAGTATATACCGTCAGCAAGAAGGGACACACCACATCAACGAATTGCACAGAACGCCACAGTCGGTAGCTCTAATTTCGAGGTAATAAGGAACTTTACCTAAATTACCTCTGCTATAAATCCTGCCAACAACACTTCATCAGAAATAAAACGAGGAATCACTCTTGCTAATCGCTGTTTCTTTAGGCTGAGAAGGCAACTGAGTGATAAGGCTCTATCCCAGAGAACTAAGAAGACTCTATATAAGGCCTCGATCACCCCATTTCTACTTTATAGCGCTGACGAATGGACACTATCGATACGGATGAAAATATCATTAGCCGTTTCGAGAGAAAAATTCTTCGGAAAATGATCGTTACCGTTTTCGTTGATTGGCTTTAGATGAGAAGATTCAGCTGTACAGCGACGTCGGTGGCTGAGACTTGTAGAACGAATGTACATAAATGCTCTGGTCCGCCGGGTCTTTCAATCTAACACGGAAGGACAACGCAGTAGAGGAGAAGTAGAGTAGAAGGAGACCACAACGACTTGGAGGGCGCAACTGGTTGCAGATAGGTACAGACCAGGCTAACTGCATATGCTTGTTATTTGGGGCCTTGCTTCACCCCAAACTGCAGCGCCACCTAAGTAAACAAGCAGGTTCCTACTTCAGAAGTTAGGGAAGTAAAGATTTGACTGCATTTCTTCCACATTTAAGTCATTAGATTTTAGTCAGAAAAAATTGGAGTTGTAGTAGTATTTTTACTCACATTTGCCATTCACACCAGATTTCTAGTATCATTGTACATATGGTATATAATCATAAAGTCAGGAGGCGAAGCTGTAAGATGGATTTGCATACATAAGTGTGCAACTCGCACCGCATTTTACATTCTAGATTTTCACTTCACCTTTGAATTTTGTACCGCAGGGGTTGTAGTCTATTCATGTTTCCATATGCGTTACCTAGCATGCTCTTCTTTTTATTTGAAAGCTTGACATTATCCTCACCACACTCTAGTCCAAAAATACTCGTGTCCTAGTCAGACGGTTGCTACGTATGAACAACTTTCCATTTCCCAGCCATTTCTCCCCAGTCTTAAACAGATGTCAACATTTCAAAAACACAAGTTTTTCAATTAGAAGTAAAAAGTATTTCAAAATTCGCTAAGGTCTACAAGCTTTTCACATCGTTCTCTTAGTTCAAAAATACACAAAAACGTATACGAGTCGGATGAAATAATATTGAGTATAAATTTTATGTACGTTTCAATGGTTAAAGATACTTTTCTTCTTCTTCTTATTTTTACTTACTTTTTTGAAATTACCCGGTTATTTGTGGTAAAGGAAATGTTTCTTTATTATGTGGCAAGAGATCATAAACTAAAACATTTCCGGTCTAGCCTTTGCGAAGGGTAAGAACGTGTGTCGATATGCACACTCCATTTTCTCCCCAAATTTTCTGTGTACCAGTATCCTTCGCCTTTTAAGGTTCTCTTTCAAGTGAGTCTCCTCTGGCATATCAAAAACGTTTCTTGTGGCAAAAGTTTGGAAAGTTCAAATTAAATTTATGGATTGTGGAAGTTCGAAAATTGATATCTACGAATCGTACTTTTGGGATATATTCATTTCCATTTGGAGTAATATAAGGAAATCGGTTTTACTCGAAAACTATTCGTTGAATTTATACTACCCACAGGAAATGAAGAGACTGCATGTGAATATGTACGTACCAATGTTGGAATTATTGAAAATTATTTTTAAATTATATTCAACAAAAAGTTTCGAAACCGATTTTGATTCAATGTATTGTAAATGAAGGTAAGGACTAACTTAATTAAAGTTTGTTAATTAGATTTTAGATAATGGTACAATTGTATCTCTTTAAGAGTGTGGCGGTTGCAGTTGTATTATAGTTGACCCCATTGACTTTCCAAAATTGTAGTCTGCCCAACTACAAGGAGAATTTTTAGATACAAATATTGATGAGCTGTTCCTATTAGCAATTAAAAGCATAAACCAGAAAAGTGCATAGATATGTATGACAAACAGGGGCGGTATCTTTCCGAACTTTCCGCAGATTGTGAATGTAAGAATATAACTGAAAATATTAGTATTAGGTGTCTTTCTTATAAGAAAAAAGCGCTATGAAGTAAAATCAAATCTGCAGGTAAAATCCCTATTAACGCTATTAGAGGTACTATGATAATTAGGTTGCTAACCTTACTTTTGGAGATGCTGCAGTTTGGAGATGAACCTGGGCCTCAACAAAGAGGCCTCTCTTGTGAAAACTTTCGCTAATCCAGTCCCCCCATACCTCTCTTTTATCTTGAAGCAACCAAAGGCATTTTGGTCAGCCCTAAATAAAACCCAAATTTCCGCATCAGTAGAGCTGGGACGAAAAGCATCTTTTGCAGTCTTTTCTTCGTTACTCGCCAGAAAAACTGATTTCTCAGTAGCCTTCTTACATAGCTAAAAAAGCAGCAGTGGTCCCTTGCTTGATTTTTACGGTGGAGTCATTTTTCGAATTTACAACTGATCACAGGTAGACAAAGCCTTTTACCACCTAAGAGTTATGGTTTGCCGTTACTGCGTGCACAAAATCCATCTCGGCCGCTTCTGCCTCAATGGCCGGAAACGCTTTACTAAAAACTTATTTCCTATAATCTCTATGTCCTTAGCTTATGCTAACAATCGTACAGCCTTTAAAAATAATTAGCCTCTGATACTGATCAGTGAGTTCTGCACAATTTCTACATGTACGATGTTGATGAAATCATTTCACAGCACCTCATCTTGTCGAAATGGTTTTTTTTGATATGAAGTGCCTCGGTGGTGTCATTATTGACTCTTATTAAACAACGGACGTTTTTCATTGTCATATTACACTCACAGACGTGTTTGGCAAGGATGCTAAAATTTGACATAGTTCACCGATAAGCCCTATCAGATATTTGAAATGGGGTTTGAAGCGTCCACCCAGTATGGTATACCATATAAAATCTAGAACAGGTTATGAACGAGACTTTCCTTTATAGTTGGCACAGTTTAGAAGGTATGCGTTATTGAGGATTAGGCAAGCGATGCTGGAATACTATTCACCGAGAATGCCTTTTTTCCGACCATATTCTATAGATGAGTCGATGTATGCTCCATTCCTACTTAATCTTCGATTATTTAAATAATTCGACTTCTAGTCCGTCCGCTCTTGCAGTCTTACTGATATAAAGTTTAAATATCACTATACAGACCGCTTATTTTCCCATGTGGCTGGAGTTACTGTCGATCATCATCTACATGCGATGATTCATGACAGGGGAATTTTGCCTGTCATCGCCATTTAACAATCTGCGGATGTGATTCTACTACTATAGGTATGTAGGTTCCCATCCTTGACTCTGAATAGTTCTGATTGGTATTTGGGTTCTTAGCAATTTCTTCTCAATCATTTTCATGTTTTCGATCACGAGATTTTTTGCTTCTTTTTTTTCTGTCTGAGAAGTCACTGTTTCTGCCGTCTTCTCTTGGCATAAAGTTTGTGAGCAGTTCTGGTTTCTTCTTTGCAGCACCACTCTTGTTTCATTGCATGCGAACGAGGGATCTTATTTTGTTGGTCTCTAAAAGCTTGCTGATATGGTCTACTGTGGTGGTATTGGCAATATATATCTTTTTGATAAAAGGCGACTCATCCAGAAAAGTCGTCGTCGAGAAATGCGTAGAACCAATCTTTGGCAAAGACTTTCTTTCCTTCATATGGGTACATGGGCGAATATCAGGCTTATGTTGGCGAAATGTCACACGAGACGCTCGAAGCCAGAAGCTCAAGACTTCTGACCAAATCTAAGGTTTCTGCGAGTTGTTCGGGTGTACTCCATCTGTTAAGAGTCCTAACATTCCTGTACCGAAAATCGTTTGAGTTTATCGAGTAACGTGAGCCGTCAATTTTAGTATCACTGCTTCATATTCATTTCATACATATGTGGTATATACTCGTATATGTTCACACTGACCGGGAGTCGACCCAATGAGTCAGGCGTTTGGACATAAGGGGCCGGCTATGCTAGTATCAGAAGCTTTGTGTGAGGTTATGAGTACTGCCGTTAATATATTTTATGTTGTTCTGCCACCATCTGTATTTCAGATACTATGACTGTTGGTTCTAAAGTCACTTTCAGGCGTGCTAAGAATATGTCAAAGTATCCCTGAAAGAGGATCACTAGGTCTAAAGGCTCTTGATTTCATCTGGGGAGTTCATCCACTATTCCTTCAAATAATGTTTCAGTTTACCACGAGGAGGTAAAGCAAATACTTAACGCGAACTTGAAACGTTGCGTTACTAAGCCATGTTTTAAGCAATCAATATTTAACTGCTCAGTAGTCATCCAGGCCCATTTCTGATAACATTTCTGTGTTATCTGAGAATACAAAACCTTATCAGCTGAATCTGTCATATTAACTCAGATGGCCACAGAATTCGAGAGGTAATTTATCCGTGGGGTACACCTGCTACTGCAGCCTAACTTCTTTGATAGCGTCTGCAAACGTCATCTGCACCGCCTATTTTCGGTAGTGTGACAACTTCCATGGCACTTCGAAAACACATTAGCTTTGCAGTTTTACTGTCGTACTGTCTTAGGCTTACCTCCGTATGTTACTAACTCTTGTATTCTAATTGGTAGGTCCTTTCGAATTTGTGCAACGGCAACTTCCACCCTAATACGACCAACTAACAATAGCGAACCTAGCAGTGGTTTAAAAAACAACGACCTTCGGATCTTTACAGTCCACGTGCAGTCGGACAATTTCCAAAGGCCCTTGACTGCTATCATGCATATATCACCGCCATCCAGGAAGTGCAATGGGGTGGGCCGTACATAAAGAGGATGAAAAACTGTTAAATATATTGTACTACGGCGATTGCTAGAGGGAAAAAAAACAGCCCTTATTCGAATGCGAATTTGCCATATGCGGCAGACTTAGGCAAGAAGTCTTGAGTTTTCGACAAGTGAGCAAGCGTCGTATGATAATCCGCTATATTCGCTAATATAAGCCTAATACGGGCCCATCCCCCTAAGGAAGACAAGGACGATGACCTCAAACAATGTTTGTACGAGCTCCTAGACAAGCCATATGAGCAATATCTGAAGTATGACGCTAAAATCGTATTAGGCGACGTTTACCTTGGCAACAGACTTAGGATCCATGACTTTGCGGCGGGACGAAATATCACTATAAAAATGGCAGTATACGAATCATGAAACGTTAAATCAAATTGATAAGATTGTGATATTCGTAAAGCATGCCTCTAGTAATCTGGACGTCCAAACATTCCGGGCGGCCAACATTGACTCGGATCACCACCCTGTTCCCGCCAAGATGCGAATGCGGATTGCCCAAGCGCCACAACAAAAAAGAACTGCTGTGGGAAAATATAACGTAGAAAAGCTGCAATCGTAAGAAACCGCGCAAATCTCCACCGAACGCATATATCAAAATTTCTCACCAGCTGCTATGCCACCAGTCATCAGAGACATTGAAATAGACCTGCTGTATGAGTTGTATAAATTTTTGCCAACAGGGCAAGGGGACCCTGTGCAGAAAGCAGTTGAGATGAAGAAGGAAACCTGAAAATAGAGTCACAGTCGGTGCTGAGAATATGGAAATTTTTTGCAGATTGTATTCCGGCGATGAAGCCCAACATCACATCGTCCATACAGCTTAGACGGTGATAGCCAAAACTTCCGTCTACCTGACTAAAACGAAGTACGGATACCAATATCTAAGCTGAAATTCCACAAAGTAGCTGTACTTGATGGCTATGCAAAGCTGCTGAGAATGATTTTATGGAGACTACACACAAACTCATTTCTCAGATCTGGCAGGAAAGTGTGCTGATCAGCAAAAAGGGAGACCTACTCAACTACGCCAATTAAAGAGGTATAAGTCTCATTAAGATCGGATACAAGATCTTATCTGTCAAATTGTGTGCATGTGGCCGTGGTGTAGTGGTACTAGCAATCGCTTCTCACTCGGAGGGTCAAGGTTCGAATCCTAGCCACGGCAAGTTTTCATTTGTGTAATTGGAACTCAGTCAGAAAAATCTGCGTGTGAAGTCATAACACTGACATGAAATCCACAACCTAATTCATTCCGAGTGAAGAAAAATCTCTCCGTCCTATTCGGACTTCCACCCCTGGAGAGTCAATATCGAAACCAAACACACCTGAGTTTCAAACCACTACAACACAACAATGCTTTCCTTTCTCCTCCTTCTATCTTTCCGCCCACGCCCTGGCAACAGTAAAAGGGTATCATAACCCCTTAGGCGCGCGTAAATTATAAAACAACCTCATTGATCCCTGTCAGTGCTGTTTGAGACCAGGAAAGTCTAGAATGGATCAAATTTTCACACTCCGTCAGATCCTGGAAAAAACCCAGGAAGTCGAAACCGATACCCACCTTCCTTTCATCGATTTGAAGGCCGCTATGACATTTATAGAGATGAGCTACTCGTATATGGAGACATGTCTAGTTTTGGCATCTCTGCTAAACTCGTCCGTCTGTATAGAATATTGATTGAGAACTATTGCTGCTCCATCAAGATCGGTAACGACTTAACTGTGACCTTTGATGTCAATAAAGACAGTGTGACACGGGTCACATGACCAGCTCTCGCCAGTGCGTTCGCTAGTATTGAAACGGAAGCTGACAAAATGTGTTTAGCGATAAATGACGGCAAAACCAAGTATATGTAAGTATATGCAAAAACATAATATGTAGATGCTGTCAACAAGAAAGGACACAGAACTTTGATGAATTGGACAGTACGTCACAGTCCGCGGATATAAATTCATAAATAGATAGATAGATAGATACATTTTATTTCATACAAAATTTAGGTGGTACATAATTCATAGATTAAAAATTATAACAATATGTTAATTCCAAAACAAATTAAGAAATAATAATGACATTTTGTATTTATATATACCTTAAGTATTAAAATAGAAGCAAATGCCATTTCGATGAACTTCAATATTAAAATTTAGATTGTGGGTGGGGTGACCCGTAACAAATTAACTTTACATTTGGGGAAAAAAAATAATCAGAGAAAGTATGTGTAGTTAATTGAAAAAAGCGAAATAAATACGAAAAAAGAACAAAAAAGGTTAGCAAACAGCAACAAACAGTAAATATTGAACTAAGTGTAGTTACACCAGAATGTCATAAAAGATTAATTCTACGCTAGCATAATCCATATCTAAAAGCCAATGCTTTACACCTTTTTCGAAACTTTCAGAAACCGTTAAAGCTCTTAGGGACTGTGGAAGCTTATTAAATAGGCGGCACGATGAAACCGAATAAAAGTTACGAAAGGCAGTGGTGCGATACATGGGGATGGACACTACATTCAAAAAGTTTCTACGCAAATTATATTCGGAAATTAATCTGTAATTACGATTACCCAATCTCATGAAGAAAGTTTTTCAATACTTTAAAACAGTACAAGTGACGGACAGGAAGAATTTTCATATCACGAAATAATGGATAACTGGGATGTCGACAATGTTTTCGGCATATGATTCTTAGGACGCTTTTTTTCAGGATTAAAAGTGGTTTAATTTTATTTATATGAGTTCCACCCCAACAAGAAATACCATATTGGAGATTCGAATGAAAAATGTCATAATAGATGGTTTTCAATAAACTTTTAGAGCAAACGTAAAAATTCCGGAGAGTACGACGAAAATATTTTCTTAACGATTCAGTATGATTAGCAAAGGTCATCCTAGAATCTATAGTAAGTCCTAAGTACTGAAACTCCTCTACACTTTCAATTAAAAAACAATTGTCGCTGCAACTAAAAGTGTTGCAAAAAGTTGGACAAGGTAAAACGGAAGCACAAGTACAATCTGCCAGTTTAAATCTTAGGCATTCTATTGCGTGAAAGTAAAGTTCTGCAATTGAACTAATCTGGGTTGAGAGACTAAAGTACATAATTTTGGTTTTGGAGCTAAGATTTAATCTATGTTCGGAGAACCAGATTCTTAACAAATAAAGATCCCAGTTGATATCAGATACCAAATTCAAAGCGCTAACAGCACCATTAGAACAGCCTATATCATCAGCAAAAGCAGTGAGTCTCCCTTTAAAACTTAGACTGAAAAAGGATTTAATGTAAATAAGGAACAAAATGAGTTCCAGTACGGAACCTTGAGGAACTCCCAAATTGAAAAACTATATTTCGCTCCTGATTTCGCCAACCTTCACTCTTTGAAATCGATTGGAAAGGTAAGACCTAACCCAGGAGAGCATAAACCCACGAATTCCAGCGTTCTCAAGCTTATCCAATAAAATTGAGTGGTTAACCATAACAAGTGCCATGCTCAGAGCAGTATAGACGTATTATTTTTCTGTCCGGTAGCAGCTAACCTCTAACCGTTACAAACTAACCAGTTGAAAGTGCGCGCAAAGTACAGACATTTATAATACATACATTTACCTTCGAAAGCAATTTCATTGTTTGGCGTTCATATCTATCGCTTGCTTTAAGGATCGTTAACTGTGATATATCAACAAAACCACCATGCCAGACCCACCAAGTACCCGCTCGATCTCGAAATCGACGCAAAATAAACCGACAACGTCTTCCCAAGTAAGTTCACCTTCCTTGAAACGAAATGACACCAACTCTTCAATCATCACAATTGATATATTGGAGAGCCGCCTTGATAAATTCTGTAAATTCATCAAGGCAACAATAAAAGATGAATGCAATAAAATAAGCAACGGTCTTCAACTCAAAATTGAAGAAATGGAAAAAAAGTGGGAAGAACGCTTTTCATCAGTCAATGCGGCGGTAGAAAACATCACAAAAAGAATTGAGGACATTGAAGCTGTTTCTACGTCTACATTAGTGGAAACCACATCTGCGAACAAAGAAATGCTTGCCCTCCAACAACAAATCGACAACCTTGAACGCAAGCATACTGCCTGTGATGCCGTGCTCTTTGGCATTCCAAGTTCACCTGAAGAAAATTTATCTTCTATCTTCAATCGTTTATGCCACACTATTGAATGCAAACCGCCAACACTTAAAAATGCATTCCGTGTGAAAAAATACGAGCCATTGAACAACGATTCGTCATCGCCATCACCGATCGTACTTAAGTTTGGTAGCCCGCAACAGCGAAACTTTGTGCTGAAGTCAGCTGCTCTCTATCGAAAAAGCCAACACAGAGAGTTGAACCTTACTGACGTCGGTATGGATTCGCCACATAAGTGCTACATCAACGAAAGCCTTACACAGAGAGTTCGCCTGCTTTTACGTACCGCTACTCAGATGAAGAGAAAACGACAACTGTTTGCTGTGTTCACGAAATTTGGCTCTTTGTTCGTAAGAAAAACTACAAACGGGAAGAGCTTTCCCATAGAAAGCTCCAACGATCTTCGCGCCGCTGCTGCCGACACACAGCATGAAGAAGAAATCGACATCGACATCGCCAGAATTTAGTTTTTAATTATTTCTGCTTTTTTGTTTTAATTATTATTTTCATTTACTTAATTTCTTGAATTTTAAGACCTAATTTATCTTTATTATTATAACATTTTTATATAGGTATTTATAAATGTTCTCTTCTCTTCTATTTCTATGCCCTTCCTTCTTCTAATCCTTGCTATCTACTATATATCCAGCAAACAGATGAGGATGTGGAAATGTGTCTAATAGATTGTGGTGCTGTTTGCGGTAGGCTAATTGAGAATGGTTAACAACAACAGTATTTTTAATCATAACCACGGTGTGAATGCTAGATCAACTTTGTGTCTGTTAAATGTTCTGTAGAGATACAAGAATGGTTTCAATGTATGCCATGTAAACGCTCGAAGTCTTAACCAGTGTTAAGCGAGACTACTTTCGCTATTTGTTTACAAATTCAAACATAGATGTGATCTGTGTTAACGAAACTTGGTTTAAACCCAAGTTTGAAAACTTTGTATATGATATTGAGGGTTACGAATTATATCGCAACGACAGAATAACCTATACAATGGGCGGAGGAGTGGCAATTTATTGCAAGTCGTCTTTAAAATGTGATGTGTTAGTAAAATCTGTCGACACTGATGTTGAATACATTATTGCTGAGGGTCATGATGGAAGTGTTAAATGTTTGGTTTCTTGTTGTTATAACCCTAACCGGAGATTTTCATGTGAACCATTTTTTTCTGCTCTGTCGGAGTTTTCACCCAGATATGTAAATATTATTGTATTAGGAGATTTTAATGCTAACTTATTAAACAACAATTCTCGGTCGCGCCAATTGGTGGATCATGCCTCTTCGAGTGGTCTTTATGTTGTTAACACGTCCTATCCAACTTGTTTTCGTACAGATGCACCACCGAGTCTTCTTGATGTTGGTCTTGTTTCAGATCAATCAGCAATTCTTCTATTTGACCAAATTTGCCTGGGTGGGGTTTCTGTCCATGATATGTTGATTTGCACGTATGATATTAATTTTTCTCATATCAATAAGTCTACGACCTTTGAATTTAAAGACTTTAAGTCTATTAACATCAATGCTCTGCAAGTTGCAGCACAAACAACCACTCCCTGGTTTCTTTGTAGACAGAGCCCAGATCCAAATGAACAAATTAATCGTTTTCAGTTATGTGTTGTCCAACTCTATGAAGATTTCGTGCCTGTTAAGACTGTTTTTGTTCGCAATAAGACCTTTCCTTGGTTTACTGCGGAAGTTTTAAATGCGCTAAAAATCAGGAATAAGCTTTACAGCAAATGGAAGCGAAATCGTTCTTGTTTTAATTGGGTCGCTTATAAAAACGCTCGTAGTACAGCCACTAGCATTGTGTGTGATTCGAAACGAAATTACTATTCCTCTAAACTTAGTATGTCTTTGCCCTCAAAGGAACTGTGGAGGAATCTTCGGCAAATTGGTGTTAGCAAAGGAGGGAATGATAACTGTTCGTTAAATCCAAATGAGCTAAATGCACATTTTGTAGACAATGCAATGGCTGGTGGTATGTTTGATTTTCATCCGAACACCTTTACATCAGTGCAAAGGCAAGCCGATTTTGAGGTAACAACTGAGACTGATGTAATTTCAATTATTGCCTCCATTAAGTCAAATGCAATCGGTGAAGATGGTATACCAGTCAAATTTCTAAAAATAATTTTACCCAGTATTGTAAGCCACATAACTCATATAATTAATTCATGTATTGTGACATCTACCTTTCCCCAGGTTTGGAAACGTGCACGGGTTATTCCGATTGCCAAAAAATCGAACGCAAGTTCTGTCAACGATTTTAGGCCAATAAGCATTCTCCCATGCCCATCAAAAGTATTTGAGAGAGTCTTATCCCGCCATATCAAATGCCACTTATCCTTCAACTCTCTATTGACTTCTTCTCAGTCAGGCTTTCGAGAAGGGCATAGTTGTCAGTCGGCAATGGTGAAGGTTTTGGATGATGTAAGGCAAGACTATGATAAAGGGCTCGTGACATTACTTTGCTTTCTCGATTTTTCAAAAGCTTTTAACAAAGTGAATCACAAAATTCTTTTATGGAAGCTTAAACACCTTTTCGGGTTTAGTGAAAGAGCTGTTAAACTTTTGCAAAGCTACTTGTCGAACCGATTTCAAAGGGTCGTTGTTGGTGGAAGGATTTCCTCTGTTTTGCCCTTATTACAAGGTGTTCCTCAAGGTTCCATCCTTGGACCGATTTTATTTTCCATGTTTGTCAACGATTTGCCATTGGTATGTGTACATACTCGTATGCATATGTACGCAGATGACGTTCAATTATACATGTCTATGCCTATGAATCGGCTTGACGAATTAGTTTTTTGTTTAAACAGGGATTTATCAGCGATTAATCGCTGGGCAGACAAACACGGGCTGCTGCTAAATCCTTCTAAGTGTCAGGTTCTACCCATTTCAAAAAGCAATTTCTAACTGAGTCTGGTGCCAAATATATGCATATCGGAATCGAAATTGGCAATAGTGGAGTCGGCTACTAGCCTTGGGTTCGTAATAAACCGCAATCTCTCCTGCAACAACCACATAAACTACGTCATTGGTCGCATTTATGGTTGTTTGCGTAGACTGTGGTTGGCTGCAAACTTCACACCCTTTGAAACTCGACGGAAGCTCGTCCAAGCCCTTATACTTCCCATAATAACATATGCCGATGTTGTTTTTAGTAGCATGGATTCGTTGTCGCGTAATAAGTTAGAAGTAGCCTTCAATGATGCAGTTAGATACATTCATAGACTACGCAAATACGATCGGATATCGGTCTATGTGAAAGATTTATTGGGTTGCACTTTAGTACAATACATGTGTGCAAGAAATTGTATATTCTTACACAAAATTATAATGACAAAAACGCCAAATTATCTGTTTTGCAAGATTGAGTTTTCTCAATTCTCTGCCCCTGAGTATCAAGGGCATTAGCAATGCCGCAAGCTTTAAAACTTCAATATTTAGGCATTTTTCTACTCAGCAACAATAAAGATTAATGTATATCTATCTCCTCTTTCTCTTACTTCTTACTTTTCATCTTCGTTGACTTTATTTTCTTTTCTATTCTTTTTGTTCTTTTTTTTTGTGTAATCGTTCACATAAATTATATTTTTAAGAATGCTAAGCTTGCTTATTTCAGTAATCTTATGAATTATTTTTGCTTTTGAAATCTTACATATCTTTAATTTAAACATCTAATGTAATGGAATTAAGTTCTTATTTTAAATATCAAACCTAAGTACTATAAGAGACCTATGTCTTAATGTACATACCATGTTATCTAATAATAATAATAATAATAATAATGAAAAAAAAAAAGGATATTACAACCACAAAAAGACTTGCAGTGAATTTTTTAGCTTCAAGATTTGAGAAAATGTTAGAACAAAGATGTAATAGGGCGTCTGCGGTAGATTTTCCATGTTGAAAGCCAAATTGCGCCGAGCTAAGAAAATTTGTTTTGCTTAGAAAGGATATGACCCTTACTTTAACAGAGAAATAGGCCTATAATTGCTCATATCTTCTGCAGAGCCTTTTTTAAAAAGTGGAACTACGTCAGCACATTTTAGGTCTTCAGGAAAAACTCCAAAGAATATGTTGCGATTAAAAACAACAGCTAAAATATCAACTACAAAACAACAGTGCATTAGAAATGTCATCACAACCACAAGCACTAGTGGTTTTTAGAGAACCTATGAGTTTTAAAAGTTCGAAAGCAGTTATAGGCTCGAAGGCAAAACTATTCCTTTGCAGTGGTTCACAAAGGCTACCAACAACCGAACATAAACCGCAACTATGTTGACTTGTTTGTGCTGGTAAATTGGTAGATAGCGAAATGAAATGATTATTGAAGGCATTAGCAATGTCAAGTTTATCAGAAATTACAGCAGTATTAACACGAATCAAGTTGGGTTTACTAGTGGATGAGGATTGGTTTACAATATCATTGACCACCTTCCATTCATTTTTGATATTTCCATTGGCATAAAGGAACTGATTTCCATAATAACTAACGCGGCAAATGGGAATCTCTTTTTTAAGTTGGGAGCATAGTTTCTTGTACCGATTTCTCAACCTGAGGTTGGAACGATATTTTGAACACTTTATTCGAAGCTTGTTTTTACACCTCACCTTATTAATAAGGCGTGATGATATCCAAGGTTTAAGTCATTTTGGAGATTTTTTCAAGGATAAAATGGAGGTGTAGTTAGTAATATGATTAGAGAGACGATTAATAAACAGTTCATAAGAAACGGACGGATCATTTTCCAAATAAACATCACCCCAACATTCAAAAAGCAAAATGGTTTTTAGCTTGAGGAAATCAACATTTCTCGCTATTTTGATTGCATTTTCATTATTATGTTTTTTCCGCAAGGAAGAGTTAATTAAGAACCCTGTCATTGTGTGATCGGAGAGTTTAAGATCGAATATGCACTTCTCAAAGGAGCTGGAGATATTGGAAAAACGACCATAAATGTGATCCAAACATCTTCCCGACAACGTCCTCGTAGGTTCAGTTATAAAGCAGGATAGTCCGTACGATCCTAAGAGGGCTAAATAGTTAGATACAGTATCACTGTTATCTAGTAAGTTTAAGTTGAAATTACCCAATATAATTAGATTTTTAGATTTTAGGCTCTCTAACAGAACAGAAAATTCTTCAATATACGTCACAACATAAAATATATGTAGTCTATAAACACATATTCAACATTAAAATCGAGCTTCTTTGCTTCAACAACTCTGTATTTCTCATTAACAAAGCACCCGACACCACCTGCAGCGTAACCTTCATTAGGATTTGCAAAGAAATTAAAACCTGGCAAGTGGTAGTCATTAAGGTAGTAAGGCACTTTGCCTACCTTAGCTCTCCTATAAATCCTGCCTAAAATGTGTTACCTCAGCAGAAATAACCACTCTTCCCAATCGCTGTTTTTTGGTCTAAGAATACAATTAGCAAGGTCCTATCCCGAAAAACTAAGGAGACTGCTACTTTATGGCGCAAAAGCATGGTCTTCTTCGAAAGCCGATGAAGATATCCTCTGTCGTTTCGGGGGAAAAATGCTTCAAAAAATACTCGGTCCCGTTGCATTGATGGGCTTTAGAGGAAAAGATTTAACGACAAACTATACGAGCTAAACAGCGACATCGACCTACATAGTCAGCAAACTACACGTCAGTCGCCTGTGATGGTTAGGACATGTAGATCGAATGAAGACCACCAAGGCATCATGGATTCTTGTGGATTAAGCACTTATCATCGTTATTGCTAGCACAACTTTTCTTGTTGGAAGTTTGCCAAGTGCATGTATGGCTCCTATGGTATTTCTACAAACAGTCAAACTAGATCTTTAGCTGTCTAACCAATTGACAATAGGCGTTGTTTGACTTTTTACTGTATTGTTTGCATTGTCGAATATTGTGACCTCGAATCTGACAGGCGATACATTTCTAGTGTAGATGCCATGAGACTTCTCTGGCGTCTTTTATCTTCCTTTGTTTCAATTCCTTCCAACGTCCGTATTCAGAAAGACAGAAGCCCATACAGATCAGACAGATTCAAGAGACTCTTGTCTTGTCTTGAGACTGAGTCTCTAAGCTCTGCTCATATGTGGATCCGCTCCGGGAGGGGATTCTTGCACTTAGTTCAGTTGGCCACAGGTAATGCAACCGTTAGAAATTTGACGTTTCATATGCCTCCATTACTTGCATTTCCGTAGATTTCTAATTCGTCATAGTGACTGATTGATACCGAAATGTATACGTCCTTTGCCTTGAAATAGTGTCCTTCCTGAAAGTCACCGGTATACGTCAGTCTCATTATTGCTTGCTGGTTATCGGATGTGGTTCGCTATATTTATTTATAACCTCCAAAGGTTTACTGCGAAATCCCTTCGATCGGCTGGATGCTTGCGTTGCTTTTGAAACCAAACGAATAATTATCTTTATTGCCATTTGTTAATGCCTCACTAGTTCTTCTTTTATCGAAATATTTTTAGTAAAAAACCCTCAATTGCTTTAAGTATTGTTTTTCGAAGTAGAAGGGCATCCTCCTGCTGCTCGAGTTGTTGATGCCCGGTATGGAATTGGTACCAATTCATATGGGGTTTGCCCACCTTCTATAAGGAATTTATGTTTTGTGATAGAAAAATCCGGAAAGGACAAATGTAAATTTTGTAAAAGGATAAGAATAAATTTGACAGCATTTTCTACGTCCGCATGTTTGAACAGGCTATAAAGACTATCAGAAAGATTTCGAGTAAGCTGGTCCTCCAATGTGCCAGTTTCAGATCAATACATTTGATTACTACGTTGATGTGGATCACTTTTTTAGATTTTTCTTTTCCCAGGACAGTCCTGAGTAGACTCTTTCTATGGTTTAATTCATTATGAATTGCAGAATTTGGGTATGTAGTTTTCATAAGACCTGCATCCAGTAAGCTATCTTAACATGGCTAAGCAAACTCTACCATGGGCAGTCCCAAGCTTTGTTGGAGGCGATCTGCTAAATTGGTCACATACCATTTACATTGTGGTAAGTCTGACTAAAAGTCTTAACTGAATTACTGTGACCTACGTACGAATAGCTGGGAACAGACAGAGCACAGCATTTTGACAGAAGAACTCCCAAGGTAGTCAACGCCGAGAACATAGATTTCGACATCTGGCAATAATATCGATGGAAGAGTACCCGAAAGTCAGCGCCAGCGATCATTACTTCGTAAAAGGATATTGGTAGTACGTGTGACGTCGAGTTAATTGCACGACTAAGAAAAAAATTCTTTAAATCAGCGCCAGTACTAAATTTGATAGCAGTTACTTAATATTCTTAAGCCGTGCAATAGATGTTACGCTTGACTTTCATAGTGAAATTCCTGATTTGATAAAGAACGCCGGCAAGCATATTTGCAAAACAAAGAAGAACTGCTCGAATACTCTCCAAGCAAAAGATACGGAAGAAATAGTAGGGAAGCAAACTAGAATATGCTAACCTGGAAGAAATAGTTAAACTTTCAAATCCACACGAAAAGCCTGTACTTCGGATGTTGTCAAATACGAAGTGAAAAGTTCAATAGTTTTATATTTATCCAGCCTCGGCCTGACCAGAGGCACTAACAGCGTTTGACAGCGGCAAGTTAAGAGATCTACGAATACTCCTTCATAGTCAGCTTCTGGAATGAGCTGAGAACAGTTGAACTGCTAGAAGGAACCAGAGCGGCATATGCGGATGATATAGCATTAGCTACTCGACAGAATTACGAAATTTTTGCTACCTGCTAGACAGAATTGGCAATGTATAGTATATACATATATTATGCGAAGTATTGCAGAAACATAAACCGGTGAATTATTTGAAAGATAGTATGTAGACAACAATACACCAGTTTCTTGGGGTATTCCAGAGTATTGCCCAAAATCAATATTTTATAAATCCCAGCTTCCCAGCTGAGTTTCTTTGATGTCATTTAACATCAAGGCACTTGTGATTGTTTGACAACCAACCGATGCTACTGCATGTTCCATTTTTGCCACACTTAGGTATTTTCCACGAAGCCTTCAGTGTCATCAAATGTCTAGCAAGAACACTAATTATTTTCACTACAACGGAAGAGCTCTTCCACATATTTTTTTTCAATAAACTGTTCCGTTTGATATTGTTTTTCCATTTCCTCTTATTGTTTTTTTTTTTCTGTATTTTCCAACGCAACACGCTACATTTCCGCAACGAAACAATGCTTTGACCAATGTACAAAACCAACTTCCACTGGGGTAGCTGACAGTGGTCTATTCGTGAACCCACACTGTGTGAATGCGCGGTAAGTCAATTTTAAAAGTCAGCCAACCATACTGAATCAAAAAAAGATTTTGCTTGCCATCCTGCCATTCTACGAGGATATGCACCCCATGGAATCGCATGGTGTCTTTACTCTCCTCTACTGCACTTAGCCTTGTTTTACCTTTTGCGTTGTGGGAGTTGCTGGCCCTAACATATTCCATCACGGAACACAATGAACATCGTAAATTAAGTTCTCGCTGAGACCACCGTAAATTAATGTTCATTATGGTACAGGATTTTCATTCTAGTGCTCTCCACGATGATGACCGGAGTCGGCTACTGTTCTTATTCTTTCCAATGATTAAAATTTGAACGGGTTTTCTCCGTATTTAATATGCGGGACCATTTGTGTGCGGTTTCAGAGCATGTAGCCATAATTTATGGCATTTTTGTGAGAGGGCCTTTGGAGTTTGGTCTGTGTTTGGTGCTCTGGAAAATGTTCTCTATTTCCGCCAGAAATTTTTTTTCTGTTTCTTTTCCAATAGATACATCTATATTCCAGGAAAAGTTCTAATAGATTTTAGAGTAGTAGTTCCTTCTTGCTGAGAAATTTCACTCTTCGAATTGAAAACACTTAAAACAATTTAAGTGTCCTCTAATGGAGAAGGTATTAAACGATTGAACGGTTCCATTTGACAAAGGACGATGGGGAATAACTGGGAACAAAATTAACTCTTCGATACAAAAATGGTAAACCAAGGAAATGGAGCATTAATATATCCTTGATAAAACATTTTGGGTACGGCTTCTATGTACATATGTCTTAATTGGTGCAGGAAGATGCTTTACTATATGTGCCTTAAAAAGGTTAGCTCAATCTCATCTTCGGATTAATCTGAGCTGACGCTATTGCTAATTCACTGGTAAGGCTTGTACGAATGTATCTACTTCAGAATACTCTCTTGAATTCTTTACTACACCTCCGGACAATCGTTTCAGAAATATCACATCTTGTTCTACCTATGTATTAATTGGATAAAAAATAGTTGTAAGCTGCATCTCAACTGACAGATGGCGAGACTAGAGAGGGTTATGCTTTCTCCGGATTATAGTCAAGATAATAGATACAATCATATTAAAATGAATTAAGGAACATTTTGATACAACTCTCGACAACGAGCAGACAAGCACTCCCACTGGATCCTTCTAAATCGACCACATTGACACTTTACGGATTATAACAGAGCAATGAGTTAAGTACAAGTCTCCCTTACATATGTATACTGGTTATCGAATTTGGATAAGCTTTCGACAGCTTGAGTCGAGGTATTATCTGGTCCTCTCTACACATGGGGACATAAAACGCATAAGTACAGTATTATCAAGACAACATGAGAGGGTAGGTGCTGTCACGTCTTACACAATGGTAAATGTCGAAAGATTTTGAGTTCAAAGTGGAGAACGAGAGATACATATATCTACGAGGGTTGACTGAAAAGTTTCCGACGTAAAGATAACGGCACTTGTCAATAAAAGCTAGTAAATGCTAGTTGTGCATGTGAAGATAACATTGCTAAAGTTTACCAAATGGTGTTAGACGGCAGCCGAATTAAAGTGAGAGAGATAGTAGAGGTTATGAAAATGTCCAAAGAACGTGTTTGTTACATATTAAATCAAGATTTAAGCATGAGAAAGCTGTCCGCGAGTTGGGTGCCGCGTTGGGTGCCGCGTTTGCTTACGTTAGACCAAAAACGTGTTCGAATGAATATTTCCAACGCTCTGTTGGCGCAGTTTATGCGCAATAAATCCGAGTTATGGTACCGATCAATTACTGTAGATGAAACTTGGATACACCATTATACGCCCGAAACAAAAATTCAGTCAAAACAGTGGACTGCAAAGGGCGAGCCGGCTCCAAAGAAAGCAAAAACTGTTTTTTTCGGCTGGGAAAGTGATGGCGACTGCTTTTTGGGATAGTAAAGGAGTTATCTTAATCGATTATCTTCAAAAAGGAAAAAACATTACAGGAGCATACTACGCATCATTGCTTGCCAAGCTGAAGGCAGAAATTGCGGAAAAACGGAAACATTTGTAGAAAAAGAAAGTCCTGTTTCACCAAGACAAAGCGCCGTCTCACACCTCAGCGGTTGCCATGGCGAAAATCCATGAATTACGGCTTGAACTGCTTGACCATCCTCCTCATTTTCGTCAAATGAGGAGGCAATCACCTTCGTGAACAATTATTTTGCAGAGAAAAACGCCAAGTACTATTTAGACGGGTTAGAGCATAGTTGGGAGAAGTGTGTATAAGGAGAATATGTAGAAAAATAAAAAAAAATTGGAGAAAAAATGTCTTGTATCATTGTTCGGTCGGAAACTTTTCAGCAACCCTCGTATATCTACATATATATTGTCACCGATGTTGCTCTTGATGATCCGATATACTCCGTGCAGCATTGGTAACAACCAAATTCGATGGTCTATGTTATCTTGCTTAAAACACTTCCAATACGAGAACGACGTCCGCTCATATACTCTCATATGGTGTCTCAAAACCTAGAAGCTAAGGTAAAGAAAGTGTGTAAAGCGGAGCTTAAAATATTGCGGCCTAATCCTTTAACTCAACATTGCTCTACAGATAGCCTAGAAAGTAGACAACTCTCTATATCTCGGAAACATGGTCTCGGTGAACTATGGTGGTACCAAACTGGATTCAAACCATAGAGGAATCAGTCTTCTGAAAACCTATGTATGAGTGATAAAAAGATTAAAGCCACGTAAACATGCTGCCATCCAAGAATACAGCCATACGACCATACAGCTTGCGCTGTACGTCAACCATCGGAAATTAATGCTTTGAGGTGGTAAAGGACATTGAATACATAATAGGTTTGCATTGTATACTCAGATAAGCATTGGTTTCTAAGGTATTCGAGAGACAACACAGTACGAATCAAAGACGAGTGAAATGTAATTTACCTATTATTAGAGTCCGAGGTGGACCTGGACCTCATGGAATAAAGCCGTCCAGAAAGCATCATCTTTGGTCAACTTCTTAAGTTTGCAAGCTAAAGCAACAAATACGAACTTTTCTGACCAACTCGATGTCACTGCAAAGCTCGATGTTATAGCTAATCCAACGTAAACTAAAAATCAATAAAAAAAGCGTTTCGACTTCACTAACGTCCATTCCTCTGCGCAGTGGGGCAGGCCTAGGCTGACGACCGACGTTCGTATAGAATTCCTAACCTGGCCTTATTTCTCAATTACCTTCTAAGATAAAATAAACATTTATCAAAATTGTCAAAATTGGCAATTAGTGTTAGATCAATTATTTAAATTAATATTTGTAATTTTGTTTCACTTTATTTTAATTTTAGTAAACAATTCAATATTTTTTATATTTCTATTGTACATACGAGTACTAAATAATTTTTAGTCTTACCACATTTGTAAATTCACTGTACTTAGTTTTCTTTAAGTTTTTGGTGGAAATATCAGCAGTCATTTTATTCGTTTGTATCTATGTACATAACATGTAGGTATGTATATCAATGCAAGTAGCCTTTTACCTGCTACCTCTCGCACGTAATTTGCTTGTTTGTCAATGTATTTCATCCGGTTGTCAAACACAGGACTTTTCGCCAGTTTTTGTGTACTGATATTATCGCCAAAGGGCTCAGTTGGATCATCAACCGGTGGGTTGAAGTACAGCTGCTTTAACCTTGGAACGGTAATCTTATTTTGGAATATACTAAAGATAATCATGCGTCAAATTGACGCATGAATTTTAAACAGCTTTAAATTGTAAGCTATGATGATCTGAAAAAATTTAACAGGAGTTAAATTTTACTTACGATTAAAATCAACGTGTATAAAATTGTTGGGATTACCGTTATTTATCATTTAAAAAAAAGGAAAAAATAACATAAACAATTAAATTCGCAAAAACTTTATTATTTCTACACAGTTCAGTTCTTATCACAAAAAAAATACTTAAATCATAAATTTTTCCATTTGAACGTTTATGCATATACAGGGTGTCCTAAAAATCAACGTCAAGCCGCAAACGGGTGATAGGTCAAGTGGTGTCGGTTCTCGCAAAATTATAAAAAAAAACTAAGTCATGTACCTTTAAAATTATTGGCATTCAAAAAAAATCGAGAAATCTGACACCCTGTGACGATCTTTCAAGTACTGTGACCGCAAATCTTTGCTTTTCTCGGATTTTTTTTTGCCACGTAACCCTGAGTAACTCTTCTGTAAATTACGGTCCAAAATTGACACGTAACTATATCGGTTTTAACTAAAATATTGGTTTTTTGTCCTTCCATGTATCTGAAAATCATTAATCACCCAACTTGAACTGACTGTACTGACAAAAAAAAGTACTATACCATTTTTTCAAGTAACTTTTAAAGATGGTGTATTTAGTCTGGATTCCAAAATTGTATAACACTTGCTAGACTAACGCTTAATTGAGGATAAAAAAAATATTTTGTTAAAGAAACCCAATTCATAGTTAATCTTTTTAATAAGTAAAAATGAGTACCAAGTGTGAACGAGTCAGACAGTGACGCCGTGATTGAAACGAATAAGCACGCAATTCCAACTAGCGTGAATGGAACCGATATAGATGCCACCCTTGTCGAGCAGTGACGCATAGGGACATCGTGCAATAACTACTTCAGTACGTTACGCTCCTTCGATCACAGCGCATTATTCTGTATTCGTGTTGATTTCGTGCTTTCTTTATTGGACTTCATTGCATTGCGACTTTGATTTGCTATCTGACCGTTTCCGTCGAACCTGGATTTCTTCTGGGCTATTATTGATCGCTGATCCCGCGATTGTGTAGTGTGGATGCCATCATGCCATCTCGATACTCTGCTCATTAATATGCAAACATGCATCTCATTTATGGGAAATGCAGGTATAATGCTAGTGCTGCAGCCAGACTTTATCAAGAGAGATACCCAAATTCTCAGCGTCATCAGGATCATCGAGTGTTTGTAAATGTGCACCAGTCAGTCAGACCCGTCATGCCCTACGAGGACGAAGTCTTAGAAGCAGTCGCACAAGACCCTAGTACATCAGTACCTGCAATTGAAGAAAGCATATGAGTGCCCAAAAGTACAGCACACCGAATTCTAAGAATAACTAGCTCCATCCGTACCATGTACAACGAGTCCAAAGTCTGCTACCGCTATCCAGACAGAGTGCGATTTTGTCAAACGATGTTGCAGAGGTTCAGAGAAGATCCGAGATCCTATGGTCGGGCGTATCAACTTTTAAAAGGGAAGGTAACATGAACCTCCCCAATTTGCACGAGCGGCACCTGGAAAATCCATATTAGATGCGGGAAGGTAAATCACAGTACCGTTTTAAAGTAAACATGTGGACGAGAATTTTGAATGGTAGAATTACATATAGGCCAACTCGAGCTGCCGCAGAATTTGAATGCCGGGGTTTATTTAGATTTTTTGGAGAACCACTTACCAAATTTATTGGAAGATGTGCTACTAAATATTTATGCATGCCTGTGGTATCAACAGGATGGCTGCCCAGCGCATTATGCTCTCACAGTACGAGAGTTTCTCGATCGGGAATACGCCAACAGGTGGATAGGGCGGTCTGCTGCAATTTTGTGGCCAGCCCGTTCACCTGATTTAAATCCACTCGATTTTTTTTCTGGGGAGCAGTAAAAGAAAAAATTTATTCTAAGCCGATAGAAAATTTAAACGAGGTGCGCCGAAAAAAATGCAGAAGCCGTTGAGGACATCTACTCCAGAAGATATGCCCGTCTTATTACCAGATCATTTGCAAGAAGATGTAGAGCTTGCATTGCCGCTGAAAGCGAACAGTTTGAACGTTTGTTGTAAGATACAGGATCGGTAGATGGCGTTTGGTTGCGCATCAAACAACAGTTGTGTAAAGCGATCCTGAGTGTATACACCAAGAGAACGTAGTGTTCTAACAAATGAAAACTCCGTCTTGATTACGACGGCGGGTCAATAAGTCCGTGACTTTTTGAATTTCTGACCTCTTTACTGAAACAGCAACACTGCTCCTGTTAACAGGCATCTGTCAGTTGACTCCTGTCAAAATTTAAACTTGCTGCGTCAGTTAGTTTGTGTTTGACAGCTATTTTTATCAGACTACTCACTAATTTGAGGAGAAAATGGAAAAAAGTGAATTTCGTGTGCTTATTAAGCATTATTTCTTGCGAAAAAAAACCATTACCGAGACCAAGGCTAAGCTTGATAAATACTATGGGGACTCTGCACCATCGATTTCAATGGTAAAAAAGTGGTTTACTGAATTTCGTTGTGGCCGTACAAGCACTGAAGATGCCGAGCGTCCTGGACGCCCAGTTGAGGTCTCTACACCCGAAACAATCGAAAAAATTCACGATATGGTGTTGGCCGACCGAAGATTGAAAGTGCGAGAGATTGTGGAAGCCGTAGGGATCTCGCATGGCTCAGTGGTTTCAATTTTGAATGATCACTTGGGCATGAGAAAGCTTTCCGCAAGATGGGTGCCGCGTTTGCTCACAGTCGACCACAAACGCAATCGTGTAACAACTTCACAGGAAGGTTTGGCGTTGTTTAATCGCAATATGGAGGAGTTTTTGCGCCGTTTTGTAACCGTGGACGAAATATGGATCCATCACAACACACCAGAGAACAAACAACAGTCAAAACAGTGGGTTTCTAAGGGTGAATCGGCGCCAAAGAAGGCCAAGGTGGGTTTGTCAGCCAATAAAGTTATGGCGACTGTTTTTTGGGATGCACGCGGGATAATCCACATTGACTACCTTCAAAAGGGAAGAACAATCAATGGGGAATATTATGCCAACTTATTGGACCGATTCAATGACGATTTGAAAAAAAAACGACCTCATTTGGCCAAGAAAAAAGTTCTTTTCCACCAAGACAATGCAAGGGTGCACACAAGTGCAGTTGCCATGGCAAAAATCCATGAATTGGGCTATGAATTGCTCCCTCATCCACCCTATTCTCCAGATTTGGCTCCGAGCGACTACTTCTTGTTCCCAAACCTGAAGAAATGGCTTGGTGGAAAAAGATTTGACTCCAATGATGAAGTCATCTCGCAAACAAAGGCCTATTTTGAGGACCTCGACAAATCATTTTTTTTGGAAGGGATAAAAAAATTGGAGAAGCGTTGGATAAAGTGTATAGCGCTCAAGGGAGACTACGTTGAAAAATAAAATTATTTTTTTATCAAAAAATCTGTGTTTTAATCCAAAAGTCACGGACTTATTGATCCTCCCTCGAGGGATCGATTGCTTTATTTGATCTCACTCTCAAAATTAAAATATATTCTCTCGATGCGTCTCAGCGCATCTACATAAGGAGTTGCACTGTACATAGGCGTGGATACCTTATTACATTTCTGTTAATTCAGCATAACGTTTTTCAACTGGACGATCTCATGTGCCGTCGCTGTGTGCAGTGTCCAATTCCCGCATGAACCATTGTGGGAAAGGAATATTAAACGACAAAACCAAATATTGCAAGATACTGTGGGAAAGGAATGTTGGAATCAAATAATATTATGAACGACACATATGTATACTACAGTGCTATTAGAGTCATGCTCAGATTTTTCATAAGGTTTTTTGGATTTAAAACAGTTTTACCATTTTTAGAAATATTATCGGAATATATGTGGGAAAGAAGCAGGCGACGAACATAAGTGAAGATATTCACATAGACGCAAAACATTGAAACATACCAGACACACAACTCACACAAGACCTTAAACAAAACACACGAAGTCAACGAAAAATAGAGGCGAGGTGTACGTAGATAGTCGAGAGAGCAATATTGCAGGTCAGCGAATTGTGAAGTCTATTTTTAAAGAGAATTTTTTAGAGTTATACAAATTCAATATGAAATAAAATACTTGAATCTAACGTTAATGCTTATGATATTAGCTTTATTTAATAGATAATTGTATGCCATTAGTGCTTAAATATGGCATCGGGCAATACGCGCCACGGCTAGCTCGCACGAAGAGGAATCATGAAGTCCAATTTTCAAGAACTTTATCGAGCAACTGGGGCCGTATATCAATAATAACAGCCGAAAGTTGACTTCCAAATCGTCCAACGTCTCTGGTTTATCGGCGACTTCACATATCCCCAAAGAAAGTAATCTAAAGGTGTGAGATTACGCGAAATTATGCGCTCAGCAAATGTTTCCCGCAATAAATTGATGGTGTTGCGCGCCGCGTGGAATGTTGCGCCGTCTTGTTGAAACCAAAGCTCTGTCACATCAATGCCATTCAACTGAGGAACGAAGAAGTCAAAAATCATGTTTCTATAGCTCTCACCATAGACGGTAATATTCTGGCCGGCATCGTCCTTAAAGAAATATGGGCCGATGATTCCACCAGCCCATAAAGCACACCAAACAGTGAGTTTTAATGGTTGTAAGGACGTCTCGACAAAGTCTTCTGGGTTTTCTTCGCCCCAAATTCGACATTTTTGCTTGTTTACATGTCCATTTAACCAAAAATGGGCCTCGTATGACAAGAAAATTTGGCGTTGTAAATTAGGATCAAGTTGAATCAGGTTTTCGGCCCATTCACCGATCCTACGACGCGTATAATGGTCACGCGGTTTCAACTCTTGTACAGATCTTTTAAGATTTAAGCCAAGATCTTTCCGTAAAATCTTCCACAAAGTGGATGGGCATAGCTCCAATTGCTGTGAACGATGGCGAATCGACTCATTCGGATGCTTCTCAACACTGCGCTCCACAACGGCAATAACTTCTTCTGTTCGTACTGTAAGACGCACCCCGTATTATCGACTAGAGCATACGTGGTGCGAAAACGATTCATCGTGTTTCGACTAACTTGCTCAGATAGACGATTTTGTCGACCGTAAAATATACGTAGCGCACGATAAGTTGGACGAACCGAACCATGGTTTTCAAAATAAGTTTGCACAATTCTCACGGGTTGTTGTATTAATCGTAAAATGGCAAAATGTTCTGACTACAATTCAGCTTTCAGCTGTCAAATTGACAGTCTGTGGAAACAGTGTTGCCAGTTTAAAAATGAGCCCTCTTAAAAAAATCATCTTTTATAATCCGCAAAGTCATCAAAGATCATCGGGGTTGCGAAATAAAGTTTTTGTGTTAGCCACAGTAAAAAAAAAGTAGAACGAAGACGAACATGTAATGTGATGTAATGTAATGTAATGTAATGTAATGTAATGTAATGTAATGTAATGTAATGTAATGTAATGTAATGTAATGTAACATTCAGAGGGAGTGAAAGAACAATAAAAGGGCCACAACAATAGGTGAGCCGAGAAATTAACCCTCGACGTTCGAAGTGTGTGTGTTCTTGGAAATTTTATCTGTGTCGCAGTTGTTCGCTCCAACGAAGACAGTGACGCAGCAAGGCAGACACGCCGAAGAAATAACGGTCGGAGTAGCGGTAGAAGCATCTGGCGGTTGTAGCTAAAATCCGTATTTAGGTTTTATTTAATTTGATTTTTTTTCCTTTGAAAAATGCATTAATTATTTTAATTAATTTTAAATAATTTCTACAAATACAATAGTTTAACTGTCTTCTTCATAAAAACTTACAAGAGGCTTATAAGCTTGCTATAGAGGGTTTCTTGAAAAACATTATTCATAAACGTTCAATAGCACTAAAACGCGCTATAAGTATTCAATAACCACTCCATAAGTTATAGAAGGATTTACCCTGCTATAAACCTCTAATAGGGTAGAAAAATGGCCGTCTTTACATGACAGCTAATTTTTATTGACGTTTTTGACAGTTTTCCATTTGACCTTAATTTATTCAAGCACGCCAAACAAGAAAACTTGAAATTTAAAA
Source organism: Volucella zonaria (assembly GCA_963966105.1). Taxonomy (NCBI): domain Eukaryota; kingdom Metazoa; phylum Arthropoda; class Insecta; order Diptera; family Syrphidae; genus Volucella; species Volucella zonaria. Next base: position 217,575,102 of record OZ014530.1, read on the forward strand.
TAATTGAAGTGGAAAGTGAAAGTTAGATTGTATCCTAGTATGCAAGCGCTGCAAGCTTTAGCCGCTGTGGAGCTTGTAGAAAACACTTCACATCGTCGGCGTCGGAAGTTGTACCAGAAGAGGTACGACTCATTCTCTTTACTGGACATTGAGTTTAAACGGCGATACAGATTTCATAAACATGTATCAAACTTCATCATTGATCTTGTAAGGAAGGATTTGCAACTCCATCCAAGAGGTTGTGGTACATCACCAGAGTTTCAAGTCTTAACAGCTATAAGACATAGGGGTTGTCGTAAAGTAAGTATACGACTCACTTCTGCACAGCTTCATGTACCTACTCCTTTGTTTCCCATTTAGATTCAAGATGATGGTTTGTCCCAACCTACCGTAAGTCGAAATGTTCCAGAGTAGCTCGCGCCATTGCTCGTCACTCTGCCTCTTACATTAGAATGCCACAGTCTCTGCCTGAACAGCAAAGGGTTATCAGTGAATTCAAAAAGATAAGAAATTTCCTAACTGTGCGGGGCTGCATTGACTTTAGTCATATAAAAATTAAAAAAATATGGCGGTAATGCTGCTCAATTTTATACATATACTTAAATAGAAAGAGATTTTATTCATTGAATCTGCAGGTAAGTCAATACTTAAGTATGCATATTCAATTTTTGTAGATAACATTTTTGTGTATGCTCTCTTATTATTCATTTATTATTTGGCAGGTTACTTACGATGCCAACCTTAACATATGCGACATAGTTGCTAAATAGCGAGGCAGTACCCATGATTCAAGAATTTTCAATGAATCTAGGGGACGACTTTTGGGAGATTCCGGGTACCGCTTGGAGGCATATCTCTTTACACCCATACGTACGCCTCAATCGTACGTGAAGAAAACTACAATCGGGCACATATTGCCACAACGAACTGTGTTGAACAATGCTTTCGTGTTTGGAAGCAGCGGCTTCAAAGTCTGTTGAACGGCATAGCAGTTCACATGCACAATGTCAAGCCTACAATTGTAGCTCTTGCAGTAGAACAACAATAGAACAACAAGACTTAATTCCAGGTACCTTACCTATATCAAATAATTTACACTTATATATCTAGATACTTTAGATGAACAAGTTAATTAAGCAGGAAGAAGAGGCTCAAACAATTCTCTCTTAAGAGCATTTATTGATAGGCATTTCAGTAGTTGGTATATAGGTAAAACATATACACAGAAATTTAATTTTGAAGTAATTTAGGCCTTCTGTCATCATAATACTCTATTTTTTTTTTTAAATAAAATTTACTCTAAATCTAGGTTTATGGCTTTCTTTTTTTCCTTTTTAGATTTGGATTTGGTGCAACCCTTTTCTGCACTCTATCTCCGTCTGGGCTATACCTGCTGCATAATTTGGCTGAAATAGAATTAGTTTTATGCAAGTTTTCAATGCAAACTTAACCTTCATATTGTTATTTACTCGTACGTTGTTCTTATTTGTTGTTGTTCTTTTCTTCTAGTTTTCTTAAAGGATATTTGTAAGTCTTTTGCTTCACGCTTAACAGCACAATATGTATAACTGGAAACGTCCTGTATAAAGTAAAAAAGTCTATGTTAGTGTTATGAAAATTATAAAAAAAATAAAGATATCAATCTCACATTATTTATGCTTTTATTGTTTGGTGGCTCTTCCACTATGCTGATCTCAATCTTGCTCCGAAAAATTATTGGAAACATCAGTTACTAGTTGCTTGTCTAATTTCAACAATGGCTAAAACATATTATTTTATACAACATTAAATACTTACATTAGTCTCATCTACTATTATAGCATCTGAATTTAATTCATTACTATCAAATTCACTGGGTAGCCACGATCTGATGTAATCAGTGTTGTCGGGTTTCTTCGGTGGTGTTGGGCCACCACCAGTCTTCACCAAGTACTTCCGTTCCTCTGACAATTTTTTTTTTTTGAATCATTTTGAGAATGCCCCACTGAGATTTCAGCTGCGAAGGGGTGCGAGTGCCACCGATGCACATACTGTCAAAACTAAAAAAAAATTAAAACAGATGATAATCAATTAACTAAACATAAGAAAAAATGCTTCATAAATTTATTCAGTGATAAATATGTATACCTCCTACGCACATCTCCCCACGCTGCCAGCCTTTTGAAGTTATTCGAGGACTGAAACCCTCTCTCACAAAGTCCTTCAATATATTCTATGAAAAAAAAAAAAAAGAATAGAACGTTGGCAGAGGTAAAATCGCACATCAGAGTCTACGAGATGGTCCGGGGACCTCCTATTCAGTCGTCATGCTCAAGAGGTAGCCCACAGATGTCCAGTCGAAGTGCTTTAAATGTGGTGATGCGTCTCATTTAGCGAGAGAATGTTCGTCGAGAAATTTTAAATGTTTTAAGTGGTTGAGAAGGCCACTATGCGCAGCACCGTCAGCTCATGAAATATCTCGAAACACGAAAACTTCTCAATGGCCAGCAATATGGTTTTCGTAGCAACAAGCCCACTGATGATTTGATGGCATGTCTCACCGAAAAGTGAAACCAAAGCATACATCAATCTGGTGAATGCAAGATAGTTTCACTTGATATTTCTAAGGAATTTGACAGAGTTTGGCATTAAGCTCTTTTATCGAAAACGCGTGCTTTCGGGATCGATGACTGTCTTCTTCAATGGATTAGAAATTACCTTTCGGAACGTTCAATTCAAGTTTCAAATCTGATATTCACAAAATTAATGATGGTGTTCCCCAGGGCTCCGTTTTTTCTCCGACACTCTTTTTAATTTTCATTAATGATCTCTTGTCTGCTACTTCTAATCCAATATATTCCTTTGCTGACGACAGTACTCTCTGCCTTTCATATTCGTTCACAGACTCACGCCCCTGCTGTTCGGCTGTAAAACGGGAATGGCAGCGTATTTTAATCTCATTACGGGGTTGCCGTGGTGTAGTGGTACTAGCAATCGCTTCTCACTCGGAGGGTCAAGGTTCGAATCCTAGCCACGGCAAGCTTTTTCATTTGTGTAATTGGAACTCAGTCAGAAAAATCTGCGTGTGAAAGCATAACACTGGCATGTAGATTTGGCTGTTGTAGGGTTTTCAAATACAAAAAACAACCGTTAAAATTCACAACCTCACCATTCCGAGTGAAGAAAATCTCTCCGTCCTATTCGGACTCCCATCCCTGGAGAGTCAATATCGAAACCAAACACACCTGAGTTTCAAAGCACTACATCACAAACTTTCCTTTCTCGTCCTTCTATCTTTCCGCCCGCGCCCTGGCAGGAGTATAAGGGTATTCATAACCCCTTAGGCGCGCGTAAATTATAAAAAAAAAAAAAATTAAATTCCGATATCAACAGCATAACCAATTGGCGAACTATCAACCGAGTGGAATTTAATGCTTCCAAAACAGAATACTGACTGCGGTCATTAAATCGAAATTTAAATACTAAGCCATTATCAATGAATGGCACTTACATCGTCGAAACCGAAAAACTTTCCATTCTCGATATGTGTGTCAATGACAACTTACGTTGAAATAACCACATATTCGATGTCGCCAAAAATGCTGCGAAATGTCCATGCTTTCTCAAACGACGTAAGAAACACTTTTCCTCTTCTGATTTGGCCTCAATATATAAGGCATTCATCCGCCCAAAATTGGAGTACAATGCTCACAGGTCAGGTGCGTCTACAACATCTCTGCATCTACATAGCTGATACCAATATCAGCTCGAACACCGACGATATATCTCGTGTCTCACTTTGTTTCATCGCTGTTCCCACCACTGCTCCATAGGAATCGCCAGTAGCATTTCGCCCCTTCAAGCCTTTAACCGTATCACAAGTCTCGCTATGAATGTTCATCAATTTACCCTCAAGCGCCTTTCGGACGTACTCTGAAATACCGTGATTCGTTCCTAAGCCGAACAACTCCGTTGTCCACAATTCCAATGCCCTGCCGAGCTCTCTATTTCCTATTCCTTACTACATCCAGACATATAAAACCAACGTACATCGGTACCTATCCTTCTTTCCTCCCTAAATTTCCTTCGTCCGCGCCGTGTGCAAACATTTTAAGGGTGCCTTAGCCCCTAGAGCGCGCGCTACTTTATAAACAAAAAAAAAACAGATGGGGAGGAAACCAGACGGCAACAAATTAAGGCGGAAACGAACAGCAACGTTCACACCGCGACAACAGTTGAATCAAATGTTCCAGAAGCTCGAGTTTGTTTTGCGCTAGGATCTAACAGTATTTTTAATGACATCTTTCTGAGAGGTCGAACCGTGTCGGCGCACCGTTATACCTGCTGCGGCATGATAGTTTGGTTATGCTCGACCGAGTAGAGTTGGATGATACGAGGACAAATTTATACGGTATAGGGCCAAACAAGGTGACAGCTTTGAGAAGCTTTGCTGAAAGATTGGTAGTTGACGGTGTTGAATTAAAGGTAAGGTTTCTTATATTGTGAGAGCGAGACATGCAATACGCAGAGTTCTGGAAGAAGCCTACTGAAGTAGTTGGAACTGGAGGTGACAAAGGTAGCGTTGAAGGCGGTATATGTTAGAAGTTGTTGTAGTTGGCAATCAGTGCGCAGCTGGCTATGATGTAGGTGGTCACGAACTAGGGTTCGACGGGTTGCAAAGTTGAGTGACAGATATGCTGTTGATAGTGGGCATGTTGGCCCTGAGCCAGAAATGCTCCAAAGGTTTGATATCAGTAGGAATCGTGCAGGTACCAGATATACTGGAAGGAGGCAGGTGAAAATTGCCTTTGATTTATATAATGAGTTTCGAATCATCTGCGCACCAGCTGCGGTTCTGGAGGCAGAATTTAGTGTATCATTAAATCACTTGAATCAGGACGTAAGAAGAACCTTGTTGCAGCTGTTGGAGGACTATTCTCCGGATGGAAAGCAGAAGTCAGCTATTGAGGTAAAATTAGTGATGAAAGACGAGGTGCCGGTCTTCCAAAGACCAAGAACAATGTCGTAAGTTAACCATAATATATTGTACATAGTACATGAGCAGGTGAACAAATGGATGTCGGAAAAGATAGTACAGCCAAGTGTATCGCATCGTCGGTGGTGTTGGTTCCGATGAAGAATGGGGACAAAAGGTTGTGTTGTGACTATACATAGGAAGCTCAACGAAAAGGTCATAAGAGACAATTTCCCAATGATCCTTATGGAAAATATTCTGGAGCGGTTGCAGGGAGCGAGTGTGTTCTCAACGCTGAATCTGCGGAATGGTTTTCTCCATGCTCCCATGGAAGCAGAATCGCGAAAATACACTTCATTCGTAACACATGAGGGCCAGTAAGAAATCATGTACGTACTTTTTGGAATATAAAATTCACCAGCGGTCTTTGGTAGATACATTTCTGCTATTTTCCGGACGTTAATCCAAGAAGGTGTAATAGTCGTGTGCATGGACGATTTGGTTGTACCATCAGTAAACGAGGAAGAGGGTATCGAGAAGTTGAAGGAGGTGCTACAGGTTGCGCAGCAATATGAATTACGGATAAATTTTGAAAAGTGTCCATTTTTGGAGAAGCGGATCGATATCCTGGGGTATATTATAGAGGATAACTTAATTCCACCATCGGAGGCGATTAAAAATGAAGTAAAGAACTATCCAGTGCCAGTCGACAAGAAAGCGCTCCAACGTTTCTTAGCTCTGACGTCGTACCTTAGAAGCTTTATAGAAAGATTTCCCGCTCTCGCAAAACCATTAACGGATTTACTACGTAAGGATGTTAGGTTTATATTTCAGGCAAAATAAGTAGCAGCTTAAAGAAACGCTTGCCAAAGAGCCGGTCCTCTAACTATTTAATCCGGGAGCCGAAACGGAGATCCATACGGATGCGAGAAAGGTTATGGTGCAATCCTGTTGCAGAAGGATGGACGCATCTCTGATTCATCGCTTAAGAGAAGCTCAAATCAAGGACGATCGGATCAGAGCTGTGAGGGAAATCCTAGAAGATGAAGAATACGATCAATTCTTTATGAAAGCAGGGATCCTGCATAAAGATCACGCGAAAGAATTGATTGTGGTACCGTCCGCTATGGAACAAGAAGTGATAAGCATCGCACACCAGCAGGGTCATTTCGCAGTTAAGAAAACGCAAGATCTAGTGGAAAAGACGTTTTATATCCCCGGATTATCTGCGAGGGTAGGGAAGGTCGTTAGAAATTGCGTAAAGTCTCTCATAGTTGAGCCCAAAGCGGAAAGGAAGGATGAAGAATTAAAGCCTATAAACAAGGAAGACAAGCCTTTAGGCACCTTTCACATAGATCACATTGGACTGATGGAACTGACACGGAAACAATATAACAACTTACTACTTGTGATGGACACGTTCTCGAAATTCGTGGGGCTCATGCTGCAGGTAAGAAGGAAGTAGTGGAGAAGCTAAAGAGACAAGCAGCTATATTTGGAAATCCACGTCGAATAATATCGGACAGGGAGCCTGTTTTACTTCGAGGGAATTTGAGGAATACTGTACGTCGGTGACAACAACAGGAGTACCACGAGGTAATGGGGAAGTGGAAAGAATCCACAAAATTGTAGTACCAATGATAGCAAAGGCATGCTCTGGAAGTCCTCAGGGTTGTTATAGAGACATGTCGACAAAGTGCAGCAGTTGTTGAAAAATACTCCATCAAGAGTGACAAAATTTAGCAGATTTAGGATACTGACAGGATTGGAGATGAAATTTGCTGAAAATCTGGATTTGCGTTCATTGCTAGATGAAGCAGCAGTCATTGAGATGATAGAAGATCATTTATCAAAAACGGATACCCCTGAGAAGAAGTACGAGTTGAACCAGTTAGTCATAATCAAGCGCACACAATTTGGAACAGGTTTGAAGCTGAAGTACCTAGAATCCTACAAGGTCATCAAAATTAATAAGTATGGAAGATATAAGGTAAAGAAAGTTGAAACCCAAGAGGGGCCAATAACAACGGCAACAGTGGCTGAGTACATGAAGAGCTGGAACGATTAGGGGTTCCATTCGGGTCGAATGGAATATCACGATAACCGATTGTGGGAAAGAAACAGACGACGAACGTACACAGACGCAAGCTATTGAAAGATACCAGACACACGAAGTCAACGAAAAATAGAGTGGAGTTGTACGTAGATAGTCGAGAGAGCTACACCACTGGTAAGAGAATTGTGAAATCAATTTTTAAAGAGAAGTGTCAGGTCCATTTTATTTTAATAAAGTGAGATAGTGAAGTGGATTTGGTCTTTCATTCGAGCCCGGGATCCTACATATATTACATAGAAAAGAACGCAGGCTATATTGATAGTTCCATAGAAGATAGCCATAGGCTATCTGTTTGTCTTCCCGCTACAAGACATGATGAGCACATCTGGTCGAAGGTATCTATACCTCCTGTTTTTCCGGCTTACTAGTAACGTCAATTATAGTGCCTTGTTCATCACATGATGATAGCATGTAAACCATTTTAGAAGGCTTCAGCTTGTAAGAAACGAGTGTGAGGGGTGCATCGTAGCAAAACATTGCAGTTCTAACTCGTCTTATTCGATTGTTTTTAGCGCTTCGGGGATTTTACGTTTGTTGAATAGCACTGTGTCAAGCAAGGTCAACTTATATGACTAATGTAATAAGCTTTTTGCCAAAGGAATTGAGGTGAACTAGTTGTGATATTACAACAGCTACGGTGAACAGGCTCTGAAAATTCTTTCTTAACTCCCAGGGTTAAATCATTAGCCTTAGTTCCTTTTCCTAAATAGGTCATAGCACTGTAAATATACTTCGTTCCTCTATCACTATGTAGATCCTAAAAGGGCGTCGTCTTCGAAACCCAAGTAGCTGCTCATCTATTGTAAGCTATGCCCACGCTGTGTAGTTGCACTGCCGGATAAACACATCCCATATTTTTCGAATAGAAATAAACACATCTTCTTGCCGAAATGATGGACGTAATGTTTTGTCATCAATCCTGAGAAATCTTATCAAATAATCGAATCGGCCGTGATCGATGAATACATTGTTGATGAAGATCTGTAAAATATTGTACCTCTTCTGTAGGCAGGTGATTATCTTTCCTCATTTCTGTCAAAATTAGTATTCCAATCAATTCCCGAATTCAATTTCCACTTGTGTCACTAAACGTTGCACCAATTATGTTGCCCCGTCTTTTCACAGATATTTCAGAGTTGGTTCATTTTACGATTTTAGGGAAAATTTCGATGGTAAAAAAAAGTTGAAACATAAGATGGGTTCACATATATCGCGGACAATGCGTGTTGGACCAATCGAAGTTCTTACAATATTCAATGCTGAGGCTCCGGAAGCTCTTGTTGGCCTTGATGTCGACCACACTTGTTTGTTCTTAGCTCTAATCCTCCTTGATAACAAACTAATAATTCGAGATGAAGCCAATGATGAAGACTGTGCTGCAGATCAATCTTCTTCATTAGATACCTGCTCGTCTACTTCTACATCATCAATAAAAACATCTTGCACATACTTTCGCTGTCGTGGTGTTATACTTCACTGTCTGTTTCTAGACCTTCATTCCCTTCATCTTATTCTAAGAGAGCGGATAAAATATCATTCACTTTCAAGTTTTGCCTCTCCATTACAATTTCGTTTTATTGAAATGGGACTTATTATATGCCGATACAGATAGAAAAAATAAGTTAAAAATCTGGAAAGCCACTTAAAAGATAATCATGCGTATTTTTGACTCCTAAGATGGTTTTATTACAAAATTGGTAAGACCTACCCCAAATCTGCGCACTCTCTGAGGTTTAACTAAAGCAGAGCACGTAACTTATAATATTTAGAAAGGGAGAGCTATATTTCGTTTTCGCGTGAGTCAAAATGACGCAGGTTATCTTTCCAGGGTTAAGAAATATCTAAGTTAGACTAAGTCCTTTGGACTGTGTTCTGTTTTTTACTGTCCCGTTAAATTGCGGCAACGTCCAGAAAAATCCAAACTCATTATAGGACTTTCGGTCGAGTACATTGTCAGCTGTCTGAAAATAGAAAAGTTTTAAGCTAACTGTTGATCTTAAGTATCTCAATAAATACTTCGAAGCAAAGGGAGTACATTATATCTGGGCACTTACAGATGCTTGTGTAAGTTGTAAAAGCGATCAATGACAATGCTTCTGGTGAACTTTCGTACATTGATAACAGGCATCACACTTCACAAATTGCGTTACCAGTGGTGTTGTAGTGTTTCTGAACTCCCTCATTCTCCCAATCAGGAAGGTTCGGAGTAAGTACTCGTATATTATTGTGAAATCTCTATTCCACTTCGCTCTCTGGGGATCTCCAAACCCAGAAAATGGTCGCTTGGTCCTTTATCTACAACTTGAGGCTGTAAGCCAATTTGGATCTATTTTTTCTAACATTTCGAAGTTAAAGCATATAAGCAAAATATAATCAGCATAAACGCCTCTGATGACTGTTTCGTTTTGTCTCCTGTGGACATAAACAAAAGCGTCCCCGTTTGTCATACGGAACTGAACTCCGCATTCTAATTACATACGTCCTTGTTTCTTCCGCTTCGATCAAGGAAGTTCTCGGGTTGAAGCATGTACACTTCCTCTTGCAATTTTCCATTAAGATAAGTGGATGAAATATTGTATCTATCTGATGGACGATTTAATCGTGGGGGTGTGTTCATCCGAAAATCAATGGGATCACATCAATCTGAATCAACAACAGCATCTTCAGCTAATCCGTATTCAACAACAGAATTACTATCAGAATCATGTTATCATTTGTCATCAATGGCAGATGCCTCGGGCCCAATAGCATGGTTAAATCGTCATCATCTGAAGATGGAGTATCCATCTTTACTGAAATCATATTCTCATTATTGGTTTTCATTAATAAATTTGAGAAATTGTCAAATAAAGCTTCTGAGGAATCAAGTATATTCTCCGAACGCAAAAATCCTGCATCTCTTGCTATTATCATTTGGCTAGTGTGTATAAGCGGTATTCCTTTGACTCACTTGCATAACCCATCATAAGATATTCTTTACCTTTGGCAGAAAATTTTAGATTTAGCGAAAACTTGGAAACGTGACATACAGAGTTTTCCATACAGCATGCTTCATATGGTGTTGAATTTTGCAAAATCTTTGTCGGCGATCGGTGGCGCAAGTACTCGTATACCGCAGTATTTACAGCCTCTGCTCAAAAAAATTCTGTCAACATGGAATCTATACCCTGCTCAACAAATATTTACGGTACAGGCTTTATGGGAGTGCTTTTTTTCGAACACTGGTGAATATTGTTCAGTTTACGTTTCAAAGTATAGGGTGATCAGATAAGAACGAAAGGAAAAAAATTTTAAATAAAACAACAAGAGTATGAGATATAAAATTGATTCTAGCTTTATTTTGCAGCTACGTTCATGCCATTATATGCACAATAGCGTAACATTTAAATGGCCGCCTTTGCTCCGCTGACTGTGCTTCAAGCGGTCGGCTTGTTAGCGTAAACTAACACAGCTAACACAGCTCGGATATGTCAATGTTGTCGAGCTCTGACCACAAAAAGTCGGTTAACATCGCCCTATACCTGAGACCATTCCTCATTTCGAAAGAAATAAGGTCCGATGATGTCGCTATGCCATAAACCGCACCAAACAGTCAATCTTTGTGGACGCATTGATGCTTGGCCGAACACTTGTGGATTGTGTTCGCTTCAATAATGACAATATTGCTGAGCCGGAATTTCGATAATATGTTCCAATATTTTCGCACGTTCGGCAAGCGTTAATCGATGCATAATAAAATGGCAAACCTTACTGAATATTTTGACAGCTGGATGTCATTGGTAGCTTTTGGAGCTGCTGAAAAAACACAATTGTAAAAACTTTCATTGCTATCTGGTCACCTTATACCACAAATTGCCACTGGAGTGCCCCAGGCTTACCTTGAGATGTCAGTTGTGACTCCTTTAATAATCCGATACAACTCCAATGCGATCGGCTTGCCCCAACGTCGGATACAGAATGATCAATTGAATATGTATGAGTATCCGCCACTGATGTCCATGGATTTTCTAACCAGTATTGATTTTAACAAAACAATATTGTTTTCTCGGTTGTATTTTCACAAGCTCTTTTAGTTTTCGTATTTTTTAAAAGCTGTTGTGAGCTTTAACTAATCAAAAAGAGCGGTTGCCATATGTGAATGCACCATACGTTTATTTCGTTCGATTTTTATATGCATGTGAAAATGCGTGGTATAGAAATCATTGATGAATTATACGACTATTCTACAGAACCGATTTCCATAAGGTACAATATATAACGTTGGAAAGCTATTTTTGTGGAGATGTTTGCAAAATTTAATATTTTCGAATATGTAAGAATGATTCCCTTAAAATATAATATATGGATGTAGGTGTTTTCGCCGAGACGCAACATAGCAGATTGTTATAACTTTAAATGATGAGAGCTACAGCTCCAGTGAGTTTCCTTTGCTCCTAGTTTCTTTATATTACAATATATTATTATGTAACGTTTTACACTGTTTGGGACATTAAATTAGAATAAATAAAAAATGCAACCTATGCATTTTTTTTTCTCTAAAACATAATATCATCAAAACAGGTAAATGCAACCCAATGGTAATTATCTTCAGAAATCCCTTTCGAAAAATATGCATACCATATCATGGTATCCCTATGAAAGTTTACAAGAGCGAAGTGCTTATGCATTTCATTATAACCAGGGTGGGAAGGAAATATTACTTTTTCCATGTACTGCAGATTTTTGTTGAACAGGGTATAGAAGCATACAACGAGACATTTCCAATAGATATTGTATAGGGAACCGTATGCCTTCTCGGAATTCACATATTCCCCGCCATTATCTGTATGAGATATTTTGATTTTATTTCCAGGTGTACCCTCTACCATTGATTGGTATGAATAATTTAACCTTCAGAGCACCCAATGAGGGAATTTGGATCCCTCGGGGGAAGGTTTTTGTCTGTATTTTCGTTTCTAATATTTGGGTCAAATTTTTTTTTTTTTCAGGAAGTTTAATATATGTGTGTATATATCTTTTCCGTATGTTTAATATATGTACTATAAGTTTAACGTCATAATATATTTCTTGCAAGGTTTCTTTAACAAAAAGGTCAATTAAAAGGTAAAGGGAACCTTAATTGGGTCGCTAAACAGCCAGATTTCGATGATGATTTTGAAGTTTTAGTATGTTGTAGAATTCATTATCCACGATGTTCCGGATGATGTATCGAAGACATTTAACATATTTTGAGAAAAAAATCGCGTTGTTTGGGGTTTGGAAAGGCATCCCCTCCTAGATACAGAGGTTTTAAGCAAAGCCTTATGCTGCCCTGTTTTAACTCCTATTAAAAATACCATCTTTCAAATATCGCTGAACTCGCAATTGCAAGTACTTTAATTGTTTAAAATAAATGTTGCCATAAAATTAATCTGTCAAAAGTTATTGAAGATCAAAGCGACTTTTTTTCTTTAAAGTTTAATTTTGTCAAATATCTGATTAGCCCCCACTCGTTGTGACTTTGAAACGTGTACCTATTTATAAACACAAAACAGTCACGTTATTTTCAAACATTAAATTATAAATTGTCAAATATTTGAGAAAAATATAGGTAGTACAAATATTGGTACAAATATTGGTAGTACATTTTTATTTTTATTTTTTTCATCAAATCAAACCTTGTATTATGTTATATCAATTCTTTGAAGCGTAAACCATTGCTTCGTGTGTTGGCTAGAACTGATCTTTGAAACTCTCTAGCAATGTCCATTCTTTCCAATTGTTCTCGGACTTTCGCAGGTGCCTCGTCAATCCTATGGTTCAAGTCTACCAATGTTGGTATTTCTGGGAAGTGAACAATGTCCTTCATCTGTCCCCATAAATAAAAGTCCATTGCGATCACGTCCGGAGAACTTGGCGGCCACAGAATGGCTCCATTCCACCCTATCCACGAATTTTCATACACACTATCTAACCTCTTTCTAATTGCATGGCCACAGGGTGTCCGGGACGCCATCTTGCTGGTAAACAATAGCTGTTCTTTTTTACAGTGTTATATCACCTAAGGGTACTGGTAATATGTTTCGCAAAAACTCTAGGTAGAGATTCGAGTTAAGTCTGGGAAGAAGCCGAAATGATCCGATCAGCTTGCTACCCAATATGCCTCCCCGAACAAACACAGAAAATACGGCATTAAAATTTGGGCAGCTGCTGGTGTCGAAATTTCGCATTTTTATAATATGGAAGTTTAAAGATAAAAGTTTTTTCAAGGCGTCAGGGAAAATAATCAAGACAAGAGGGTTGTCAAAGATTTGGCCGAACCTTTGCTTGCATCTGGCATAGGTAATACACTAAAACCTCGGTTTGCGTCGTTCCGATTTGTGTCGTACCGATTTGCGTCGTTTCGAAGTTGCGTAGTTTAAAAATTTTGTGGTTTCGAAGTTGCGTCGATATTATTTCGGTTTGTGTTTTTGTTATTCATTTTTCCGGTTTTTTTGTTAGAAGGAGATTCCTCAAGTTTAAGATTTATGTACATATGTACGTAAAGTCAGTCAGTTGGGAGAAATGTTTGCAACAGTGAAGTTTAACTTTCTTGCAGTCAACATCAAAATGAGCCAAAAGCGAAAACAAATTAATTTGGATTTAAAACTGGAAATTTTAAAACGTTTCAAATCTGGAGAAAAAGCCGTTGACATTGGAAGAAGTCTTGATTTAACTCCCACCACAGTGAGAACAATTTGTAACCGCGATCCTGATAAATTAAAAGAGTTTGCTAAGACTGCTACACCATCACAGTCTAAACAAATTACAAAGAAAGGAAGTCCTCTTATGGTAAAAATGGGGTCGCTTTTTAACGTCTGGATAGAAAACCAAAATCAGCGAAGGATGTCACTTAGCAAAACGGTTATTCAGAAAAAAGCTTTGACCTTGTTTAATGATCTTAAAGATAGTTTTCATTTATCAAGCGGTGGATATTTAGAAGAATTTGAAGCAAGCCATGATTGGTTCGAACGTTTCAAAACTCGAGCAAATTTACATAATGTCACACTGAAAAATGAAGCGGCTGGTGCAGATATTTTAGCTGCAAATAAATTTAAACTTCAGTTAAAAGCCATTGTTGAAGAAGGTGGATATTCTCCTAAGCAAGTTGTATGTATGTCGATGAAACGGGTCTATTTTGTAAACGCCTACCACGGAGAATGTACATTTCCAAATCTGGAAAATCTTGTCCTGGGTATAAAGTTAGCAAACATCGGCTTACACTTCTTCCAGGAGGAAATGCCGAAGGCGATTTTAAATTTAAGCTTTTTCTGGTCAACCATCCTGAAAATCCGAGAGCTTTTGAAAATGTGAAGTGTGATCCTCCGATTTATTGGCGTGCGAACAAGAAGGCCTGTATGACTGCAAATCTATTTAAAATTGCGCAGTTCCTGAATTAAAAGCCGATTGGTCTGCTCAAAATATTGACTTTAAAATGTTGTTGATATTAAATAATGCCCCTGGACATCCAATTTATTCAGATGAATTTTCTGAAAATATAAAAGTTGGTTTTATGCCTCCAAATACCACCTTCATTATACAATACAACCAATTGACCAAGGTGTAACTAATATCTAAATTTAAATGTTATTATCTACGATGTAAGTTTTATCGCAGAAACTGATGGAGAAGATAAGCTAACCATGAAAGAATTCTGGAAAAATTATAATACCATGATGGCCATCGGAAATGCCATGAACAGAAGTAAAAAAATCATGTATGAGCGGAAGTTGGCGTTAAATATGGCCAGAATGCATTAGTAAAGATATAGCAGAAGTTGATGATGTACCAACCGTTTGTAGAGAACTTACTGAATCAGCAGCAGCAGAAACTTTGAGGGTATAGAGCAGCGCGATATTAATGAGTTACTCGTATTGATATCGAAGAGTTTAATAATGAGCATTTGATTGGTATGAATGTTGAACACGCTTTGGAAGATGATATTGCTGTACTTGAAGTGGTTGTTGAAGAAAAGAAATTAATAACTGTTCTTATTTCGAAAGTGATGCATCTTATTTTACAGGCAATAGCAATTTGTTCTGATAATGATTTTGATGAAAAAGAAAGTTTAAAACTAACAAAATCTTGGACAGACGTGATCAAGTGCAGTGAGAATTCAACAAACTATGGACCTATTTTTATTAAAATCAAGATGACAACCAAATCACTCAACAGAAATGTCCATTGAAACTTTAAAATGAATTAAATGTCCTTACTATTGAAGTTACATTTTCTGTAAAATTTATTGATTTTTTAACTAATTTATATATATAGCTTTATGAAATATTTATGTTCCTAGTATTTGAATTAACATTTTGGTTGCAATGAAATTAAATATAGCATATTACAAGTAATAAACTATTGGATTTTTAATGATATATTTTATTCTGCTGCCAATTAAACCAAATGTAGTGAAAATATGTACATGTGAATCGTCAATTCGATTTGCGTCGTATTTTTCTGGTCCAAATTAGCGACGCAAAAGCGAGGTCTTGGTGTACTACAAATCAAAATTGTAAGCGGAGGTAACTTACACAGTGAAGAGACGCCTGGGTCTCTATAGAATTCGCTGAGAAAAAAAAGAAAGATTGCTGTCCGAGGAATCCGTACGCGCAATTTATTATTAGGTTACACGACTTGCTGTCCGCGGAATCCGTACGCGCAAGATCGCTTTACCCTGGTTTATGGTGTTATCTGGGTTGCTGTCCGTGGAATCCGTACGCGCAACCAGATTTTACACCTCAAAACTATCAATTTCCAAAGGAAATTGTAAACGGAATCGAATCCAGATAATTTTCCAGTTTACCAGCTGGATGTTACCCGAGTACTTCGCAAAGAAAAAGATCTGACTTGCAATACTTGAAATAATTCACAACTAATTGAATGACTGGATTGGATCTTCTCCTCAACCTCATAATTTTTATTTTACTTAAGGTTTTCTATGTTCCAAGTGAATGTGAAGTACATCCTTGGATTAAAATTTTAGTTTTACATTTTAATGCATACTTTAGGGTGTTAACAATATAATTTTTTACTTTACTGTAGTTATTTACATTTTAATGCATATTTTTTTGGTGTTAATATAATTTTCCTCTGCAAGCGCCGCTACAAAATCGATTTAGCTGAGTTTCTTATCTCTAAACATTTAACGATTTTTGGAACTGTAGGGAAAAGAAAAGAAAAAAATCCAATGGTACATCTTCGGCTTCCCAACATGCAGATAATTCTATTTCCAATGAGGTTCATTCAAAGGCAGTAAAAATTTTGGTCCATAATAGAACTAATGGAGGCGTGCATAGCGCCGACAAACTTTTTATGAATGTATTGGATATAGGTGTAATGAATGCATTCGTCATAGACATATAACGAAAAAAAACCCTCAACGGCAAGATTCGAATTCGAATTTTGTCCCTTGCATAAAAATTCGCTGGAAAAAAATGAAGCTGCTTCATCAACAAGCCAAGAAAGCCCCGCATATAACATAAAACGTGCATTAGCGGCTTGTGGTATTAGATTTGAAATGAAAAAGACGTGTGAATTAATGAGAGAAAAAAGTGGCGTTGCTGCTTTTGGTGTCCCAGTAACTGGGACAAAATATTCAAGCTTAAATGTACCATATGATCCAGATTCATAGGTGAAGAGCATAGGAAGGTGGAAAATAAAAGTGTAAGTGGTGATTAAATCGTAGCCATACTCCATTATTCTATATTGTCTTATATATGTATATTGTCTTTTTGTTTTCCTTTAAAATTATTATATATATTTTTTTTATTTTATGTCCATTATTTCGTGCTTATTATTATTACTTTTTCCGTCCCAATTCAAACTACAATTGAATTGAAGTACCTTTCATAGTCAAATAAAACACAAAAACCTTCTGAACAAGACTTAAGGGTTACAAATTTCAAAAAAAAATCTATTTTTCGTAATATATTAAAATTTATTAAATGTGCATACCACCTTCTTGAATTTATTCAGAAAATTAAAAACACAAGTTTTTTCATCTAAATCTATATTGTCCCCATCGACTGCAACTCACTTATGCCAGCGCTTGATCCAATTCTCGAAACATTTTTTATATTCGGTTTTCGGTATGTCCATCAGTGCTTCCTGCGATTTTTCCTTTACTTCTTCTCGGCCGCTGAAATGCGGCCCCGTAGAAGTTTTTTAACTCGATTGAACAGAAAGAAGTCACATGGAGCCAAATCAGGTGAATTCGGTGGTTGTTGGATGGTATTTGTTGCATTTTTCGTCAAAAAATTACGAATAATGATGGCACTATGCGACGGTGCGTTATCATCTTGCAAAATCCACGAGTTTTCTGCCTACAATTCTGGTCTCTTTCTGCGAATTGCTTCACGCATACGTCTAATAACCCCCAAACAATACGAGTGCCCTTTGTTTACTGTCTGGCCTTCTGGCAGAAATTCATGATGCACTACACCGTTGTAATCAATGAAAACCGTGAGCATTGCCTTCTTTTTTGACTGAAAACGATGTTCTTTGGTGCAAATTTGAATCCATTTCTAAAATTGTAAAAAAATCGCCAACACACACAGAGATAGATGTGCTCTTGGCTACTTAGCTTTTGCAAATGTCAAGCTACAGAACTGAAATCAGAACAATGGGAGAGGCACACAGTTATTTTTGATCAAGGTGGTATATTTAAGTACCCACACAGAAAATTTCATATCAATCCGGCGAATATTCTCGAAGTTACACGCACATGTGTCAGTGTAGTAGGGTTCGTCTTATACCTGTCAGGTAAATTTAAGTTTTTCTGTCTCTAAACTGGCAAATATTGAAGAGTAGTAGTCAGTCGAAACAGCTAAAGCAAGCAGTAAACTTGTGAGATCGTTTACACTTTTTCCTGTGATTTTTTCGTGAAAAAGAAGTGTAGAAAATAAAAGAGAAAATCTTCTCATATACAAAAATCGAGATCAAAGAAGCGAACAAATGTTTTTATATTGAATGTCCAATTTGGAACTTTATTACAGTGTTTGCAACAGTTTCTGAATACGTGAAGTGTAAAATCTGTGACGAAAATGTTAAGTTTGAAACTGCTTCTGACCGAGGACTTTAAAATTGTTTTGTTGTGGGATGCAGTTTGTAGCATCGATTCTGGTCCTTTTGTCAAGCGTTCTTATGAGACAAATAGACGTATTTTATTTCTCTTGAGATTTCTCGAAGTAGGGTTGGAGGGCGCAACAAAGTTTTGTGGATTAATGGACATGCCACCTCTTATAACACCGCCTACTTACGATTTAATCATAAATAACACGCATTCCTATATAAAAACAGCTACCGAAAAATTTTTTAACAAGCTTGTACTGAAGAGAAAAATTTGACTTCTGAATACCAAGACGATGCCTTACCGCAGGATGTTGCTGAGACTGTGTAGCCGATTTATACAGATCTCAGCAATGGATATTTATTAAAAAGATGTGTGGTAGGTGTCACCCAAAACAACAACGAGAGCTACAATATCGTATGGAAAAGCGTATTCATTGAAGGTACAGCATCACTATTGTAACAGATAACCAGATAGCAATTGTTATGTTTCAGAAGCTGTCAGAGTTACCAATGACATCAAATTATTCAGTAATGTTTGGCATTTCATTATGCCTCGTTTCACGCTTGCGAAATTATTAAAAAATATTATATCCGGCTCAGTTGTAAATACGCAACATTTTTTTTTATTTTTTTGAAAGAACTTAACACTCAATTGGGTATGAATATGAGTACACTTATAATGCCTCAGCATGTTAAGTTAAGTTTCTTGGAAAATGGGATAGAGAGAGAAAGAAAGATGTTTGGGCTCGGTGGTTGTTTTGCTCCATGGGTGGCATCCAACATTTAATGGGGGAGACTAAATTCTTAGTGGAAGTTCGCTTGATGTTGATCATCTTACTTGATTTTCGTTAACTGAAAAAATGGAAGATATGTCTTTCGGGCGAGGCTGGGATTCGAACACCGAACCTTCCAATTTGGAAGCCAGTCCACTACCACTTGAACTACGGTCTTCGTGAGGTCGGTCATTATCATGGCTTCAATCTGCAGGCAGTTCGTCGCACGGTGGAAAAGTTTGAGCGTGAGTACACTCTTTTGGAACTTAAATCTTTCAGGGGCACTTTCATATAAATTACAGTATACCATATGTATTTTTTGTTGTTTCTAGATATACGAGTATGTTCATATATCTATACATGTGGATAATGTACTCGTACACATAACTGATTGGTTGACATGTTAGGATAATTTAGCGTTTCTAATCTGATAAAATATTATTCAAAATGTGTCTTTAAATATTAAGTCAAAGTTTTAGTTTTAGATTTTACATAGAGGTAGTGTAAGGATTCAGCGTTTAAGAAAATTTATATATATAATAAGACTAGATAAGAGAAATAAATAAGCCAATGAAAAGAAAATTAAATGTTATGAACTCACTTTCATAATGAGGATCCAAGTCGTTGAAATTTGAATACCTTTCTAATACAAATCGAGTTTGATTATTGAGTATTCGTACAATTATTAATTTAACACTATTCTATGTAATCAACGACACTGAACTACAACTCAGGCATTTGATGTTGCAGGGCATGATAAAATTAATGTACGAGTATCTTGATCTTTATGAGCTTGATGGAGTTGGTGCACAATCTTCATGGTAAGTATAGTTGCAAGAACTTGATTGAAGTAAATTGCTTTTTGGTAGTTTGGGATAAATGATTGTTAAGTTCGAATTCAAGTGGATCCGATTGGGCTTTCGATGCTTGAAGGTTATTGTAACCATGTGTTCGATATTTGTCTGTGCATTTGCATGGGCAGTCAGAACTTGAGTTTTTTCTTTTCACCAGCGGGTCAGTGTTACACGTGGTACGAGTAGATTTTCTGCTGAGGTTAATGTATCTGCGAAAATGGTGATATAAATATAAATTTATTCACTTAATAATGAACAATTCTTACCTTTTAATAGCTATAACCTTGGGAATATTTCCAAACTGCATCATGCCAAGAAAATGCCAGCTGCACAAAAGAAATTTTGGACAATGAATGTTCAAGGTTATGTGAAACGCGATAATGTAAAGAAAAGAAAACATGGGATGTTGCACTGCCTTCACTACCTTTCGGAAAACAATAGAAGTTTAGCCAACTGCAATCGGTGATAATACCGAAACGCAGATTGGTATAAAAGTTGGGTTTACACTTACCAATCCGGGTTGTGACTTGGGTATTTAAGCCAACCTTTAAATTTTGAAAACCCAAAAAAATATTTTGGTAGTTCTCGACTTTCAAAAAGGATAATTGTCTACGGATCACTCCACAAACTCTGCCGACGTTCTTAGGATCATGATTGTCTAACAGTATAAACACAGATCTTTTGTTTCTCCACTTCAGGGTACTTATATTTAAGTTCATTATTATTATTATTATCAAGGGAACGATACAAATTAATTTATAGGGTCCGGGATTTAACGCCGGGGTACTATGCCCATGTGGCGCGTTTTATCAACAGCACGCTGAGTACTGAGTTCCCATGTGGTCACCCACCTACATAATTACCGCGCCCAACACTGCTTGATTTCGGTGATCTAGCGGGAACTGATGCTTTCAATATTTAAGTTCAAAATCCAAGCAGTACCCAGATTCAGCACATGCCATTCATATTTTATAGTCTCGTTCGATGGGCTTCTTGGGCATATATTGTTTCAAGGAACTCCGACCCTTGAACTTTACCATGCTCTCGTCTATGGCAATCCTCTCTGAAGATATGTCGTTTAATTGCGTTGCATAATGTCTAACAATGGTCGGATTTTGTAAACTACATACTATATATCGTAATCTGGGCTATTTCCTGCAGGCATGTCTTTCATGTGCAGGTATGTGTAAGAGCTAACTAAATCTTTTCAACGGCATGAACTTTGAAATGTAAGAATCGTTCTGGTTCGGAGCTGAACACCAATACTCCCTGTACCTGGGCAGTTTTTGATGAAAGCAACAATCACATCAATTTCTTCAGTCGCACATGGTGTAAAAGCTTTCCCAGATTGAGTGGCATAAAGATTAGTGTAAAAGCATACGAGTAAAAGTTATTTTAGGTCGTCTGACCAAAACCTGTGAAAGAATGCGACGGGCGTAATATTTTCTAAGTCCCGTATATATGCTGGTACTTCCGCATTTCCAGTAAACTCACCTGGTGGGGACAGTGTTTTCTTCTTCCATTTTGGAACTCCGGTATGAGGACTTCTAGAGGTGCTCGTTCCTCCTGCAGAAGTAGTAGTCCCTGGAGGCTGCACAGACCGAAAACTTGACAAAAGTTCATAATCCTCCTCATCAGAACTGTAAGTTTGCGGACCTTCCCCTACGACAGGCAGCAACTGTTTTCATCTAAAAGTATAGCTTGCAATATCCTCATCGGCTAACACGCGAGGCATTCTACAAAATTTTCAAAAACAAAAAACACCGCCATATTTAAAAAACAACATTCTATTTGTGAAAGGACATTATAAGCACAAAAATATACACATTATTTATCAAACATATCTAAAAGATGTCTAAGAGCATGAAATAAAACAATCATAACAATAAAATACAAACTTATCTTAGTTTTACTAGTTTTTTTCCGAGCACGTGACAAAAACACTATACACCAATTTCAGAATGCAACATAAACCAGTTTCTAAAGCAAAAGGACTAAAAAAAAAAATTTCTGAAATACTACTAACCACTGACCCTGAAAGATTTAAGCGACTAATTAGAAAGAGATTGGTGCAAAATGAAGAAAACATAGCCACCGTGTTCAGTGCGTTCACAAGATTGACTGTTTGGTGCGGTATATGGTATGGCGGCATCATCGGACCTTATTTATTCCGAAATGAGGAAAGAGACACAGTTATTGTTACTGGTCTTAGGTATAGAGCGATATTAACCGATTTTCCGTCGTCAGAGCTCGACAACATCGATATATCAGAGCTGTGGTTCGAACAAGACGACGCTATTTGCCATACAAGCGACGCAACGCTCGAAGTTGTGAAGGAGAAATTTGGCGACTGGGTCATCTTACGGCGAAGGTGATTATGCGATCAACGTCAAGTTCCTTGTCTACGCTAATAAGTCAACCACTTTGAACGAGCTCGAGGCCAACATTCGATACGCTATTGCCGGAATAATGCCGCACATTTTAGAACGAGTCATCAAAAATTGGACCGACGCAGAGTGTTCCACTGTGTACAAAATTATTTGTATAATTTTTATTGTATTAAGTGGACAAAATTATTTTTTCGACTATTTCGGGTTATTCTTATGAGTTAAGTATAATACTTTATTTGTGACTATTTTATAGGTAAAGAAAAAAAAAATAAAAAATATATATTTCATTGATATTTTTTTATTAATTATTTATACATATATTTTTTTAAATTGTTTATAACTCATTCATTATCATTAGTAATGTTATGGAATGAGTCTGCAGATCCGAAGATTTTACAAGATTCTGTAATTGAATTCAGGTATGAATTCATTCCGGAGGAGGTGATGAGACAGTAGGGCCAACTAACAAGGCCATAACTTCCGCGGAAATATTGACTGTTGGTTTCTTCGGTACTTCTCTAAAACTATTTAATAATGAATGCGAAGTTATAAGTAGCATGGCCAACAAATCTTAGCAATGTGACTGGTTTTTCTCGTATGCCTTTCCCTGAACCTCCGACAATCCTTATTTCTGGCCTCCGGAGCTTCTTCCGAAAGTTGGCCAATAGGAAGGCAGAAATGTCTTATTATATCCATGAACCGTAAAGGGGCATGTTATACCATGGATACAGATCCAAATAAAGAACTCGCGTTTCTTCAGCATATTTTTCAAACTGGGTTATGTTGATTTGGTACCCACTAGACAAAGCCTGTAAAATGACACCAAAGCGTTCTATTAATTTTTGGTCAATACCAGTTATAGAGGCACTTTTAACAGGTTCTTTAAAAAATTTGCGAGCTGTTTTACTGTCGTCCCAAATGCGGATTTAGGGATGTCGACTAGTAGACCCAATTCATTTTTAAAACGTGTTTGTATGTTTCGTTTTGTATTCTCTAGCACTGCCTTATTTTCTCATTTAGCTTGAAATGTTTTAAAACTTAATCTGTAACTTATATGAAGTAAGCACTCAAAGGTTCTTATCCAGGCATGAAGTGTAGATATACCAAAGGCGTAAGTATTAGGGTTTGGTTGCCTAAATATATGAAGTAAATTTATATCTTTGGGTGTAGCGTTACAAATGTAGCAGTGTTGACTAGATTTGGTCTCTGTCAAAGAGTTGCAGACCTTACCATCAATCATAGTCAAGTGAAGTTCATATTTTACCACAACTTGTCTTTCTGTAAAATTAATGTGTAGTAGAATAAGGGAATCAATCTGAGTTTGTACATTAACATAGTCATTGCGCGTAAGCTCATCTTTTCTTTAGCAAATAATAGTTTGATTGGTCTGCAGTAGCGAGTAGAAGAGGGCCTTGGATTTTTCCAAATAACTGTGCCGTAGTTGGTAATTGCAGTTAGAGGGACAAATGATACCATAAACAAATAGTCGTCAGTAACGATGGGCCGAACTGCCATCACAGCCCCACTTACATATTAATTTTAATGAAGTACAATCAGTTATATCCAAAACATCCTTCTGAAGTTCGCATAAACGATTAGTTGTGAAGTCTATTAAGGATTGTAAATTTATCACAGCACTGACTTCCGTAACCTCAATACTACTTTCATTGGTCTGGCATGCTACTTTGGCTAAGTCAGGGTAGGATGGATAAATATGATGACCGATTCTTTCTGTCTGTTTTTTTTGTCAACTTGTATGAATGAACTGTCATTTAACAGTCAACATATTGTGCTAATGCTTCTAAAGCAGTGAATTGGCGTAGTTCTGGATCTTCCTTTCTTTTATTAGTTACAAGGGTAGCTCTATCGCTGTAAACTTCATTCTTGATACGAGCAATAGATCTTTGTCCTGATAGTCGCTTGGTTTCTTCAGCCGCAAACAAGATTTTGGATTATGAATGAGAAGATATTCTCTCTTGGATGCGGCATTTTTTTGTCTTCACAGAAGCCGCACTAAAAGCCAATAAAGGCCTACCAGCAACACGTGAAGTGGATGGGACATCATCCTTGATTTCCAAAGAATATTCTTTAGCCTTGTGCAATTGGAAATTTTCCTCTAGCCGTCTAGCAGCAGTAGCAGCACTATTCCACTTTATCTTCATCTTTGAAGAAAGCCTGGAAACACTTCTGCGCATATATTTTTTCGACTATTTCATCGACGACATTATTTTTCGAAACGGCTTTCCAAATCTTAAAAAACTCCCCCTTCGTTATGCAATTCGGCTGCCCTAAAAAAAAAAGCATTACTTTTTTTGCACACGTTTGCGCACTCTGGTTTTTGCACAGTTTATAACTAAAAAATCAAGCTTTATATTAAATAAAAAATTGGCAAGGTGGGGCTCACAGTTAAAAGTCTATGCAAAAAAAAATTTGGTTCAAAAAAACGTTACAACTTTATAATTAAAAATCTTTTAAAAAAAACAGGTAAATTGACTTCCAAAACTTATTAAAATTATCTGCATACTCTGGTTATTTGAATCTATAACAATTTAGTTTGATTTTCCACACAAAAGAATTAAAAATAAATTAAACTAAGCTGATCACTAATTGTGCACTTGACGTTTGATTTAACACATTCCATTTTGACCTGCTGTAAAATCATTTCCACGAGTTTAAACAACGAGAAAATGTTGGTTACTTACCTATCAATTATCCGTTATCAAAATTGCATTTGCAAATACTCTCAATTTTGTCATGAATTTTTCTAATTTTGTCCACTTATTGGAGTGAAATGGAACAGTGTGCGACGGCTTGAAGCACTTCCAGCGAAGCCAAGGCCGCCATTTGAACGATGTACTATTTCACACCGTTGGTGTTTTATCTGGTCACCCTTTATTAAGTGAATGCAATAGGGATTTCACTTGGGCGCAATGAGCATTTATATGATGAAAGAGATGATGCACAGCGCCTGACGATCTCCAATCATATACGAGAGGGAAAAAAGGTCCGTAAACAACACGAACTCGTGGTATTAGAAGCTGGCCCCAGGGTGGACGACTCGATGTAAGTTGAAAAAAAAAATTGTTATTATATAGTATACAATATAAAGCAAGATATCTCGGAAACGGATAAATATTTTCTATTTTATAAACAATTTTAGGCGTGATCCAATCCAGAGAAATCGTGCTCACCGCAAGGCGACTCCCGGAGATCACATACCACAATATATGTTCAAATTTTTACGTTAATAGATTAGAAGGTCTTCTCAGGAAAAATTCTTGAAAAATCGATGTGCTTGGGCATCTTGACCCAAAACTCAAAAATTTATATATTTTTTTGTTTAGTAAGCTTTTTTAATTAAAATGTTTTGAAAATATAATTTTTTGATGTAGGTATTTAGACAAAAGCAAGTAACAAAATTAATCCAAACACAATCAAAAGCTGTTTTCCATTGGAAGGACACACAGCACCCCAAGGCAGACGGGGTGCTGCAGTTTCAAAAGTCAATATTTACTAAAGGTTAAATGCCCTAAGTATTTAATGTTAACAAAGTAAATGAAAATCTTCTGTCTTAAATCATCCACAAATGAGATGAAATACTTTGTGCCACTGATGATTAGTGTGTGCATTGGTCCACAAACATCCCTCTGTATGATATCTAAAACACTTTTGCTTGCTCTACTTAAATGTTTAGGGAACGGTAACGCAGTGATTTTGCCTTTTAGACAAACAACACATTCGAACTTTTCTTCTATTTATGTTCATTTCGCACACCATACCTTTTTTTGAAAGCAACTCTAAACTTTTTACATTCAAGTGTTCGTACTGCCGATGTCATTCCAAGAAATTCACACAGTTTATTTACGAGTAGCTTGGACTCGCACATGCGGGTATATAGTATCGTTCGAAAAATTTTGGTCAAACATTTTATTACTCTTTTCGGGCGCAGTTCTTAGAATTTATGAGAGCTACAGGATTTTTTTTGCACTAGGTAGCAAAATGTTGTTCAAGTAGTGCATAAAAGTCGATTTTATTATCAATAAGAGGTGCATTTAGCTCGTGACAGTAGTCCGGAACGAACCGAAGTAATTTAGTGAAAAAAATCAGTTCGGAGTGCAAAGCTAATATTTTGTGTCTGTCACGTCTCAATTTGATAAGGCACGAAATTTCTAGAAGATAACATAAGTGTTGCTCAAAAAACTGTGGCGTAGAATTTAAAAAAAAATCGTGAACCAGCAGAAATAAAGGCTCAGGGAGGCCAAAAAAGACGACCCCAGTGGAAGATCGTTTTTTGGTGCTATACAACCATCGGCATCGGTTCAAGACTTCAATGGATCTTAAAAACGATCTGTGTAGAGCTACAGAAAAAATAATTTCGTCAAGCTCAGTGAGGAAAAGGCTCGTGAAAGCTGGACTTAGAGCACTCAAGCCAGTATTGAAGCCGGATTTTCCAAAAGAGTCAGATAAAAACGATTGATCTGAGCTCAAGAGCATCTTAATTGGACTCAAGACATGTGGAGCAATGTTATCTTTTCCGACGAATCAAAGTTTTAGCTGCATGTTGGAGATGGGAGGATTCTTGAGCGAAGAGAACCAAAGGAAAGACTGAGCTCTGAATGCATCTTAGTGGTGCCCCCAAAACTGAAGTCACTGCAGAATTTTACCTACATGTTCTGGAAAATGTATTAGAGCCCTCTCGCTGCAGCTTTTGGGTGACATTTGCAGATTCATTTTTCAACAAGATAATGCTCCTTTTCATACAGCCAAAATTGTAAGCATGAACTCGTTTATATGAAAGACTAATATCAAGCTTTTAAATAAGTTAGAACTTTTGTGACTAAAAATAATTTTTGCATTTTTTTTTATTTCTTAGGTTAAAAAGTACTTCGAAGAAAATAATGTCGATAAGTTGGCCTCCCTACAGTCCACACCTCAAACCTATTGATAATATCTGGTCAATAATGAAACTTAAGGTTGCGAAGAAGCGTCCAGACTCAATTGAAAATCTAAAAAATTTACTTATCCGGACCGGGAACATCATACCTGCTTCCACATGGAGAAACGTATCTGAGTCAATGTTTCGCCGATGTGTAGCTGTAATAAAAGCAAGAGGAGGTCCAACAAAGTACTAACTACAATAGATAGAGAATGTTTCTGAGAAGAAACAAAAAAACAAAGCACTGCACCAATAAAGCATTTTTCTTTAATCCGTAAAAAAAAAACATTTTTCGGTCTAAAAACTTTTTGCTCCCGTGACCGTGTGTGAAAAATGTTGACACTCTAAATGTATCATGAAACGATTGAAACTGTGTAAGAAAACAAATTCTCATTAAAGAATATCTAGTTATTGCAACAAATTAGACAAAATTCGAAAAAAAAAATTGACCAACACTTTTCGAACGGCACTGTATGTGTAATCCGCCTATTCTTTTTTTTTCATTACTGTTATATCGTTGATCGTTTTAGTTCGGGGATATAAAGCACTTTATGTAAAGAATAACTTCTCTTTAAGTTTGCAATTGTATGATACCAATGCATGCAAAGAGCATTCTAGAGGTGCAATTTTTGACCAGTTTGTCCAACAATTGTGTTGCGTATTACTCGAGCAATGTTTCACTCCATACCGTCAATTGTTGCTGGATTATCGGTATAAACTAGTGACTTTATGTAGACCTACAGAAAATAATAAAATGGCTCCTAATCGCACGATCTCGGTGGCCAATTGACGGGTCCATATTTTGAAATTACTCTATTCCCAAATCGTGTTTTTAACAAAGTGATATTTTCGTTGGTAGATGGGGTGGGGTACCATTCTGTTGGAACCGCAGTTCTCTCATATTGATATTACACAAATTTGTGAACAATTAATCGTTGATCATCGTATTGTAGCGGTAACATTGTGCTTCGTCCTCATTTTTGAAGAATTAAGGATCGCTGATGCTGCTGGCATATAATCTGCACCATACGGTATATCTTTCTAGATGTAATACCATCTGATGGACTTCTTCAGGATTGCCCTATCTCCAAATATGGCAGTTCGGCTTGTTTAGGTAGCCGTTTAACCAGAAATAAGCCTCATCACTAACTACGCCATAGTTCACTATGCAAGTCCAACACCCAGATAAAAGAGGAGGGTTTAAGGTAACAGATGTATTATCCGATCCCACTCAGAGGTATAACTGAGCCATCTAGCCTCAGAGGACATCAATTTGGGAACTGGTCCTCAAGGTTGGAAACAATCTTGCTTCGAGATTTTAACAATCGCCTCGGACTATAGTACTTACGGATCAACTAGTTATGGACCCAAGAAACGAGATAAGGACAACAGATTAACCAAACCAATAGGGAATATACAGAGGATGCTACAACCAAGAAAAATGCTAAAAACACCATACTTCATTTGCATCATCCGATACTAAACTAATATCACCGCTTTACAAGAAATAAGATGGAAAAGTAACGGGCGAATAGGCACAAAATATTTTAGACAGGACAGGTTTCACAATAGATAATATGAAACAAAGAAAAACGTTATAGGATGCGAACCAATAAACGAGAGGTTAAGTACCTTAAAGATAAGGGGAAAATTTAACAACATCACATACATATCTGCATATGCGCCTACTGAAGACAATGACGAACATGAAAACGATGAATTCTAAGACATTTATGAGAAAATATGCGATAAAACTAACAAACACAATACAACAATCATTCGCTGTTAATATGATAAAAATAGGACAGGAAGATTTCGTGAGAAGTGTAGCTTGGCAACACTCCCTACATCAAAATACAAACAATAACGGAATCAGATTATGTCAATTCTCAGAGGAAAACAATATTCGGATCCGAAGCACATCATTTCAAAGAAAACGAATACATATATAAAGTCACGTGCAAAATACCAGGATCAAGAGGTATTAATCAAATGGTCACGCTGCATCAATTTTAGATGTAAAAACCAGCAGAGGATCGAACTGTGACTCTGACCATTATCTGGTCAATGCAACAACCCACAAATGTAGCAAAAATCAAAGGTGTCAACAAGAAAAAGTGGGATACAGACAAACTTCGAAACGCCTAAATAAGAATGCGATCCGACAAGAAATGGAGCAATTAAATAATACAGACAACATCGGCATAGAACAACAATGGAGCTAACTAGAAACAACTATATAAGTCACAACAAATATTTTTGTAGGCGAGAAACAAAGACGCGAAACGTAGAATGGTTCGATCAAGAATGTGTAGCAGCAAGAAAATTGCAAGACAAACATGATACAGAGAGATATAAGAAGAAATAGAGGCATAACATATGCTCGTACATAATGAAAGGAACAAAATATGCAAAAGTAAGAAGAAACAAATGATGAAAAGAAATGTAGACGATAGATAAAAAGGAAATATAAGAGCCTTCTAGATATATATATAATGATGTAAAACATATCACAGATCAATTTAAACGAAGAATTAAAATATATATGCAATATAGTCAATGAAGAAACAAAATTATTGAAAGATGGAAAACCTATTTCGAACAAACAATGAACATAGGCGAAACCCCAGAGGGAGAAACACATTACACAACAAATAATGTTAAAGCAGAAATACTCGTACAAGAAGTCGAAGCGCCAACTAGAGAAGATATAAGGAAAGCCATCGCTAAACTTAAAAACAAATAAGACACCTTTAGGAAACATAATAACAGCTGAGCTTTACAAAAACGGACGAGGCACTATATTCCAAGTACTACATATGCTTATATGTAATTTATGGGAAATGGAAGAAATGCCGACAAAGTGGAAAACCTAATTCTCAATAAGAGCCTCCCTGTTGACCACCACTTATAGATGCACATAGTTTTACAGCGATTTCTCTCCTTGTGTTTCCACCATAGGTTTGATTTTGAAAGGTGACAGGTAACACTGACATTTCGACCGTGAGATTGTTTTTGTTTATGATATCCAAGCCGCGCGATCGTCGAATGAAACAAAAAGATGGTATTTCTCCAATTAATTCTTTTAGAACCTTTGCTCCTTGCTGAATTCCACATTTCAATCCATCCGATACGTCCCATGTGAATACTTTGTTGCCTACATGTAGTTTATCGTCCTTTATTGTAATATTTTTAATTTCCGGGTGTTTGTCGCACAAGAACTTCAGTAGTGGTATCAACTTGGCTCTACTTTGGGGAATATTGTGAGGAAGGTCTTTACTAATACTGATTTTCGTGCCTTCCAGTTTTTTTTGCGTTATTTAGAACATTGATAGCAGTATTTTGCGATTTTGTTTTGACGATTATAGTTGCAGTGCTTTGGCTGCGAGTGAAAATTCTGTGTGCAGACATAATGTCGCTGTTTACTTCGCCATTGTCAAGTAATTCAGTACACAAGGACTTAGCTTTTTCAGCCAGATTTGCGTTGGCCTCAGCAGCGGGGAGGTGAACGATTATATTGGCCTCCGTACTTCCTTGCATTAGCTTGTCGACTAGTGCTTCCAGGATTTTGTTGGGATTTTCCAGCTGTACAACTTTTTCAACAAATTCATTATGTTTCGCGTTTAAATCCGACAATTCGGCACATATTAATTGGAGATAGACCTTAGTCGCTAGATCCTTTTCTAACTCTGCATTTTCTCCATCAAGGATTTCTTTAAGATGGTCAATACTTATACCGGTTATTGTCTCCTTGGGCATACCGATGAATGATTCCTTGGTTCGACGCTTCTCACTAGCAAATTGGTCTGCGGACGTCTCTTGCAGTGCCCTTTTGCTCATAAGTGAGGTTATTCTTGGTGGATTTTTGAACTTAGTATTAAAGAGTCTTAACCACTAGGACTTACTCAGATTTAAGTTTTGAGTGATGAACTAGGATCTTGGATTGCACATTAGACCAAAATTAAGTATTTTGATTGCTGCTATCTTCTTTTAGTTTAATTTTTGTGTAGGCGTTTTTGCAACAAAGAACACTTTGACAGGTGACAAGTCAATCATCATCAATACAACAAGTAAAGTATGATATGTATTATTGTAAGCTTACAAACGTAGGTACCTCTTTTTCATTTTTAGTGCATATTTATTGGGAAATTTAGTAAAACTTAAATGCTAAACAAGAAAACGCTTAAAACTAGCTTAACTATCTTACTCTAACTCACTGGCCCCATGCAGGTGCTCTAAGCTAAACTTAATTCTTAAACTATAAGAGTACGTCTTTCGACTGGAATGTATAAACCTATGCACCAAGCCTGAGTCGGAATCTGAATCGTCAAATATTGTAGTAATATTGAGCGGTTTTTCCATGTTCACCAGTCAAAGTTTCAGATTGAAATTTCCAGTATCACTTTAAAACATCGTTTATCGAGGAAGGTGGCTTCAATGGTTCATGTGTTTCAATGGGATTATCCAGCAAATACTTTAAGTAGTCAA
Source organism: Volucella zonaria (assembly GCA_963966105.1). Classification (NCBI taxonomy): domain Eukaryota; kingdom Metazoa; phylum Arthropoda; class Insecta; order Diptera; family Syrphidae; genus Volucella; species Volucella zonaria. The sequence continues at coordinate 217,606,704 of OZ014530.1, forward strand.
CCAAACTGTCTGGAATTAACTAGTTCTGCGCTAGAAAAGTCTCAAAGTGCAACATTTGCAACGCACCTGAAGTCAATGCGTGAATTCGTTTAATTCTATTAAAATGTTTACAGTTGATGATACCATTAACTGAACCCCCAGCTAAAATCCCAGGCTATACTAAAATGTCCATGATTCCAGAGCCATCAATGCATTTTCCCAATGTTTTGAAATAAGCCATTTGCATATGTAATGTGCCGAAATTTCTAAAAGTGTTATCAAAATCAGGACTGCAGTCGTTTTGAATTTGCTAAGCCATGTTAGCAATTGCCAAATCATACGTTACAATAATTTTTTCTTGATTACACTGCTTCGTAATTTTACCTGCATAAACAAGAGTCTCATTAACAACGTTATACGCGGTGGGTGATAAATTTATCTCAGGCTGGTAATCAACTTTTTGAACTTCGCTGTTGTCTACAACAGTTTTGCAAGTGTATCCAATCCACATTGGACAACTACTAATCAGTGATAAAGTAACTGTCCACATCAAATCTTTGAGGACGGCATTTGATTTTGCATTTCTGCATTCCTCCATAACGTCTGCTATTTTGTGAAGTGGTAACAACTGTATGTTTTTGGAAGGTTTTTGGAAGTGCAACTGTTTGTCGTGTTGAATTTCTTCAAATCCTCTCCTCTTGCGAGGCACTGTATATTCGATAGAATCGTTTTCATTGAAATCGATTGATGGTGTTGTAATTGGGTCAGTTGCAGCAGGTGTCACATTATCTAATTGACAGAATTGATTTATGATTCCTACTCTATCGTGCAATGTGTCCTTACCAGAAAAAGTGCTTACAAAGCGATCATAGTTATCGAACGGTTAGTGCGTGCATTGTACACTAACCTCATTGATACCAGACGGTATTAACTGATTTTCTTCGTAAGCTGCAAATGTCATTTCCGTTTCTAATTCTTCAGCAATAATATACCCCACCGTGTGACCATATTTACTTAGAATCGTTAATACTTTCCTACTACTCGTTATTGATTTCATTGCCAATCCTAACATTAACTGCTAACTTTTGTGACAATATTTGAGCACAATAATTTTACTTTTGTGTAATCGTCATCTAAATGTTTTCTACGTACGTCTGTCGGGTCCTTGAACAAGATTACTAATGGAACTAAGCAATATATCAGGAATCTCACATTCACTGCTAATAATATCTTCAACTCAACTCAAAGTCTTCTAACTTAGTCGATCCGGAATTTTTTCGTATTGCACTTTCGTTAATGAGTTTGTTTACATCGAGTACGTATTTATAGACAAGTTTTCTCGTGAGGTGTATTAGATTATTCATTGGTAAGAATGCTGCCGAATGCTTGTAAAATTTTATATTGCAATTGAATAGGCGTATAACTTTTGAAGTGAACTTTTCGCTTCAACGCTTAAGTTATAAGATGACTATTTAATTAAAGTGTTCGGTCTCCAGGAAAATCGTTTATGTAAAAAAATTATATTTTATGAAATTCAGAATAAGGACTGGTGGTAGAGGATATGAGAAAACATTGCTGCTACCTATGGAGAAAATGTCCAGATGAACCCCAACAACATTACTATGATGAAAGTCTACAAAATCATCCAAAAACTTGAAGACATTTCTCGAAATCAGATCATGGAAATGGCCTGCCAATCGGAAAGCAGAATACTTTATAACCAGTTTGATTATAACTTGGGTTACATAACTACTTCCAAGATTCCTTTGGCTATAAAGATATCTCATTAATCTTTAAATCAAGATGCGAGCTCCTGCATTAGACCAATTTTTCAATTTGTGTAACTTGAGAGCTAAGGAAAATTGTTTTCAACTTTTAAGCGTATGTGCAAATTTTAAGCAGCAAAGAAGAGCTGCTTTGGTAAACCAACCCTTTCAATACCGGAAACAATTGCAATTTTAAATGGATCTGATCGGGGAAAATTTGTAATTTTTGTCAGAGTTAGCTACCGATACAGAATGCTTCTAACGCCGGAATTTTCATAACTTATAACTTACATGAAAATATATAATATAAATATATAAAAAACCATTTATTTTACCATTTATACTATTTATTAGTTCAATAATATTAAATATCTACTTTGAAGTTACCAGTCGAGCTGATGGCTGAGCCAATGCTTAATAATTCATAAAAAACTATTGTAAATGTATTGAAAAAATGCAATAAATTAACCTTTAAAATTGAAATTGAAAATTTTGAAGTCATCTTTACAAAAACTACTGTCATTTACTTATATCGAGAGAATAAATCACAGAGGAAAAAAATGTGTTGCTTCTCAGGGATTTCTTCAATTATTAATTCCGAAAGGGATTCGAATGCAGCTTGATGTATTTTACGTATCTTATAGGCAATGCCCCGCGGTTTTATCCTCAGCAAAACATTTGTAATATTTGCATATATATTATTGTAACCATAGCATTCTCGATGATAAGCAATTGTAATACAATTTGTCAAATCATTGAGCAGCTTGGAATCTTGCAACACGTTGGCAATTTGCTTTAAGTGATTCATCGTATAACGTGAAGCGCTTACGGATGCAAACGCCCTTCGAGAAACTGCTTTTTTTTTCAATCCTTAAACAAAATATGCATTTTCTCTGCGTTTTATCAGAAGAAGAGGTATTGTAGCTTCCACAGGAGTTACCTGCTCCAACCGCTCCTCCATAATATGACTTTCTCCAGATGAGAACGGGGTTATGGGATGTGGCGCGCTATCAACGGCAGCAGCAATGATCGTCTGAAGCCTATGATAACGGCATGTGATTGTACGGAACATTGCCACGGCTATTAGAAATTTTACTTACTCTTTCTGGATGGCAAAACGTTTCAAATTCTCATAAGAACCTTGACCTCCTTGTAGCATGATGAATGAAAGCCGAAATTATAACTAATTCCACCAGTAAGTTCTATGTCACCATACTTTATTGCGATAAAATTTACCACAACAAGTCCTACTCTCTCCCTTTCCCTTCGGCCTCACTCATCCACATTCTTTTCCGTTGATTCTTCAAAATCCTAAAAGGGTGGTGGGCAGCCATGGGTCCATCAGCCATTGGTGCACCCTCCTAGTATCTTGAAGGATCAACCACAGCAGGTAGGACGGACGGTCCATTGAAGTAACCATTTGGAGGAAGGCGCGAGACCAGCGTCCAACGTTTAAATGAACAAGAGCCATGCACAAAGTCGTCGGCTCTTGCCCTTGTGTTGTAGATTCCTTAGCCTTAGAAGGCATCTCCGCTCCATCACGGTCTCTCCTGCCCGATCCGCTTTTTGCCCCACCCGTTCATTTTATATCCATTGTCTCCTTGTAGAAGTATATTAGCAGGAAGAATTGGTGGGTTCTTGAGCTCTGTCCTTCTGGTTTTATACTTGTCGCAGAGGACAACCAATAGATCCACGAGACGAAGAGACGGAAGTCTCGGTGGAGTGACGGACGATCACCTTAAACCCAACCCTGTACGTCTAGAGCCAGATGGACGGTCTAGAACCCTCTGCGTATAATAAATACACAAAGCCACAGAACCAGGCGGACTGCCACAAACGATCTATTTGGTGACGAACGGTCACCACCTTAAATACAAAAACAAAAAAACCCTAGTTGCGCGGCCCACATTTAATTAATTCTTGACAAGAGGATTCGCCGGGATGTCTTTATTTTTATTTAGTTTTTCATTGGACAGCACTCCATATATAGAATTCCCTCTCCTGCATCCGTCTCATGATAAGTTCCTTGGTTCGCCCTCACTGTACGCTGTATAATGATTAGGATGTATAAATGCGAGTAGGCCATATATTGTTGGCAAATTACCTTTTTCCTTTTTTTTATCTCTTGGGAAGAACTGGTGTTGCATTCAGTCTGAATGATCGTAAAGGGAAATATTAGCTCGGGCCAAAGGGAGATACCAATCTTGGAGGAAATTTCCCCAGATTTGGGGAAATAAGAAAGAAGCACGAATGTGTGTGTGTATGAGAGAGTGAAAGCAACGGAAATCCAATGCACGGTGGCACAGTTCAGCAAATTTGCGGAGCGTTGCACACAAAGACCAAAATTGGACCGTTGCGTATGAACGGATGTATGAAGGAGCGTATGTGTGAGACCTACGGTTCGAGCTAATATCAGCGGAATAGGGTTAATCACTTTTTGTTTGACCATCAAACGTTGAAGAGTGGAGAGCGACAAAAAAAAAACAAGAATTTAAAACAACAATAAAAAAGTGAAGAGAAAAATTAATTAAAACCAAAAAAAAAGGGAGCAAGATAAAGGAAAGGAAAAAGAACAAGTACTGGGGGATATACGAAAACGAGGAGGAAATACGGACGAAATCAGGACGGGCAGGACAGGAATATAACAGTACTAAAGAACAAGATAAGTATTGTAGCATTATTTACCCCGGGCGAATCCTTTTAGTAGAAAAAAAAGATAAGATTTTGCAGTCGGTATCGGGTTCCCAACTAGTGGTTCAATCTAGTACCTTCTGTACCGCGATTTGATTTAACGTTTCGTTGTTGCCGCTTAACGGCTTCCGCTATACATTGTTTTGCCATCACTCCGCAAATAAAGCGTTCGTTTATAAAGTGACAAAAAAATCTATAGTCTATTTTTTTCTCCCGGGACATTGTGTCTTATTTCTTCCGAATTATTTGTAGCATATGGTTTTGCACTTCCACTCGGAGCAAAAAGTGCATGGCGCCTAACACCCATTAGTTTATTGTGGTATTTGTAGTTTATTTAGCATTTAAAAATATCGTTTTCCCTGATCCCAGCCCAGCTGAGCAGCCATCGATATTGCTGCCATTGCAAATTTCCCCTCAGGGAATTTTCTGTTCCCCAGGAAATCCAGGTGACAGATCGTCACACGAATCCCAACCACCGACAGTGTGGCTCGGTTTTTTTTTTCCAGTTAAATCGGTTTGCGTTTGTTTTTTGGTTTTCTTTTGGTTTTGCCGGCAGCGCGGCAATTGAATAAATTTAGTTTGTTAGATCGGGGAAATTTCTGCAACAACGAGATTTTAAGATCTTCGCGAAAGTCGCGCCTGTAAAGTCTAATAAATTGTCGTTTTTATCATAGCAAAAACACTTCTTCATTTCATTTTTAACACGCTTACTTTGGAGAATCAAGGAAGAAAGCGAACCGATTATTGTTGTTAAAATGTGTCTTTTTGCCATATTGAAACAATAATATGCGATAAACAAGTAGCCTATTGATCATTGATAATGATAACAACAAAATGCATTGTTGTAATAAACCGTACGATGAGTAATTGAAATATTATTTTGATAGGCTCTCTCAACTTTTTGCTGGAGAGATTTAAGATTTACGGAATTTCCCAATAAAAATGCACTAAAAATGAAAAAGAGGTAAATACGTTTGCAACATTACAATAACACATATCATACTTTACCTATTGTACTGAAGATAATTCATTTGTCACCTGTTAAAGTGTTCTTTTGTTGCAAAAGCGCTTACACAAAAATTAAATTAAAAGAAGATAGCAACAATCAAAATACTTAATTACAATCCAAGATCCTACTTCATCACTCAAAAATTAAATCTGAGTAAGACCTAGTGGTTAAGACTCCTTAATACTAAGTTAAAAAGTCCACCAAGAATAACCTCACTTATGAACAAAAGAGCCCCTAGACCAATTTATCAGTGTGAAGCGTCGAACGAAGGAATCGTTTATCGTTATGCCGAAGGAGACAATAACCGGTATAAGTATTAACCAGTTTAACACGTTGACTGCCACTATACAAAAAAAAACTTTTATCAAAATTTCAAACTGTTGCCGTCTTTTCTCGTTTGTGACGTTTTATGTGTGTTTTTAGGCTGCGGCTACCGGTGGCTCACATGGTACTCTGTTAATATTGGAATTAATATGGTGCAACGTATACCACCAGTGGTACACATAGGTATTTTTCCGTTATTTCGGATCAGATTTTTCTTTAGTTTTTAGGTTATTCATATAAAAGTATGACTCTTAATAATACGAGGGCGAGTCAATAAGTCCGTGACTTTTTGAATTTCTGACCTCTTTACTGAAACAGCAATACTGCTCCTGTCAACAGGCTCCTTGTCATAATTGTTGACTCCTGTCATAATTTAAACTTGCTGCGTCAGTTAGTTTGTGTTTGACAGCTATTTTTATCAGACTACTCACTAATTTGAGGAGAAAATGGAAAAAAGTGAATTTCGTGTGCTTATTAAGCATTATTTGTTGCGAAAAAAAACCATTACCGAGACCAAGGCTAAGCTTGATAAATACTATGGGGACTCTGCACCATCGATTTCAATGGTAAAAAAGTGGTTTACTGAGTTTCGTTGTGGCCGTACAAGCACTGAAGATGCCGAACGTCCTGGACGCCCAGTTGAGGTCTCTACACCCGAAACAATCGAAAAAATTCACGATATGGTGTTGGCCGACCGAAGATTGAAAGTGCGAGAGATTGTGGAAGCCGTAGGGATCTCGCATGGCTCAGTGGTTTCAATTTTGAATGATCACTTGGGCATGAGAAAGCTTTCCGCAAGATGGGTGCCGCGTTTGCTCACAGTCGACCACAAACGCAATCGTGTAACAACTTCACAGGAAGGTTTGGCGTTGTTTAATCGCAATATGGAGGAGTTTTTGCGCCGTTTTGTAACCGTGGACGAAATATGGATCCATCACAACACACCAGAGAACAAACAACAGTCAAAACAGTGGGTTTCTAAGGGTGAATCGGCGCCAAAGAAGGCCAAGGTGGGTTTGTCAGCCAATAAAGTTATGGCGACTGTTTTTTGGGATGCCCGCGGGATAATCCACATTGACTACCTTCAAAAGGGAAGAACAATCAATGGGGAATATTATGCCAACTTATTGGACCGATTCAATGACGATTTGAAAAAAAAACGACCTCATTTGGCCAAGAAAAAAGTTCTTTTCCACCAAGACAATGCAAGGGTGCACACATGTGCAGTTGCCATGGCAAAAATCCATGAATTGGGCTATGAATTGCTCCCTCATCCACCCTATTCTCCAGATTTGGCTCCGAGCGACTACTTCTTGTTCCCAAACCTGAAGAAATGGCTTGGTGGAAAAAGATTTGACTCCAATGATGAAGTCATCTCGCAAACAAAGGCCTATTTTGAGGACCTCGACAAATCATTTTTTTTGGAAGGGATAAAAAAATTGGAGAAGCGTTGGACAAAGTGTATAGAGCTCAAGCGAGACTACGTTGAAAAATAAAATTATTTTTTTTTCAAAAAATCTGTTTTAATCCAAAAGTCACGGACTTATTGACCCGCCCTCGTACATATTGGGTCTACAAGTAAGTTTCCAGCGTTTTTTTTCCAAAATTTGAAGTTTTATTATGAAAACATAGTTACAATGCTTTATTCAAAGTATCGTCCATCGGAAGCTACAACTTTCCCCCATCTTTCTGGCAATTTATGAATTCCGAACGTATCGAGCCAATTTTTGATTTCCTCTACTGAGCTGAAGCGTATTCCCGTAAGAGCGTTCTGCATCGAACGAAACAAGGGGTACCAAGTCTGGACTGTCAGGCGGGTGAGGCAGAATTTCCCATCCACTATTGTCCAAATCGTTTTTCACCGAAACCGCAACATGTGGCCGAACGTTGACGTGATGAAAAATGACGGACTCATGCCTGGTCTCATATTCTGGTCGTTTTTCTTTTAACTCCCGCTTCAAACGAATTAGTTGGGTTCGATATAATGGTTCTTTGATGGTTTCACCACTCGGAAGCAGTTCGTAGTATACGACACCCTTTTGATCCCACCATATGCAGAGCATGACCTTATTCACGTGAATATTTCGTTTCGGCGTCGATTGGGCGGGCTCGCCGGACTTTGTATACGATTTTCTGCGTTTAGGATTATCATAATAAATCCATTTCTCATCACCAGTGACAATACGATGCAAAAATGATTTATTTTTATACCGCTGCAGTAACATTTCGGACATGCAAAATCGCCGTTCGACGTCTCTTGGCTTCAATTCGTACGGCACGAAGTTTCCAACCTTTTGAATGAATCCCAGTGCTTTTAGGCGCAGGGAAATGGCTTGTTGCGTGACGCCCAATGATGCAGCAAGTTCTTCTTGAATCTGACACGGATCCTCATCCAGTAAAGCGTAAAAATCCTCGTCTTCAAAACTTTTCGGCTTTCCGGGGCGATCTTTGTCTTCAACTCCAAAATCACCACTTTTGAACCGTTTGAACCACTCACGGCACGTCGATTCACCAATACATTCCGCCCCATATGTTTCCGAAAGCAAGCGATAGGCCTCAGCCGCACTTTTCTTCATATTAAAGAATAAAAGCAGCGCTTCCGGCAAATGACGTTTATTTGGCTGGAAACTTGCCATGATTTTGCTTGATGAAATGTACGACACCGATAGAACTGCTCAAATATAACGCTGCAAAGTTGTTGACAGATACAAAACCTACAAATAAAACACATGGAGTCTGACATTTCTGCCCGGGATCCACTGGTGGTGCCATCTCTGACAAACGCTGGAAACTTACTTGTAAACCTAATATTTTCAACGGCAAATAACGAAACAGTTCCAACTAGATTATTTTACGGGCATAGAGTAGATAATTTGGATTTTGAAGGTTCCGATTTCAGTGACTACGTACCAACTGGTTCTTAATCTAGTGACTCGGACGCTTTAGAGGATAATCACAAATCGTCAGAAGATGAGAACGCTGCTGTTGTCGATATTCCATCAAACATATGGACAGCGGTTAGCGGAAGGTCACTCAAAACTGATCATCCATCAATACCTGGGATATCTAATCTGGAAATAAGTTCAATAAAACCAAATGATTTGTTTAGCTTGATGGTGACGGATGAAGTCTGTGATCCAAACTAATTTAAACGCAAATCAATTCTTGGCAAAATCTACAGTTACTCGAAGATCGCGAATAAAGAAATGGGACGATGCAAATGTAACAGAGATGAAAAAATTTCTGGGCATAGTGATTAACATGGGAATAATAAAGTATCCAGCAATTCCGTTGTACTGGAATTCAAACCCATTTTATCGAAATAATTTTGTCCCCAATATAATGTCAAGTAATCGGTTTCAATTGTTGCTCAAATTTATTCACTTAGCAGACAATACAAGAATGGAAGGTAATCGCTTGGGTAAAGTAAGCCATTTATTTGAAATTCCCGGCAACAGTTTCGTACGTGCTCAAATTCGAGGTGAGATCCTGGCAATTGATGAGAGTATGATTCCCTGTCGAGGAAGGTTCCAGTTCCGCCAGTATAACCCAGGAAATCTCACAAATATGGCGTAAAAATGTACAAGCTTTGTGACACAAGTGGCTTTACATACGAGGGCGGCTCAATAAGTCCGTGACTTTTTGAATTTCTGACCTCTTTACTGAAACAGCAACACTGCTCCTGTCAACAGGCATCTGTCAGTTGACTCCTGTCAGTTAGTTTGTGTTTGACAGCTATTTTTATCAGACTACTCACTAATTTGAGGAGAAAATGGAAAAAAGTGAATTTCGTGTGCTTATTAAGCATTATTTCTTGCGAAAAAAAAACCATTACCGAGACCAAGACTAAGCTTGATAAATACTATGGGGACTCTGCACCATCGATTTCAATGGTAAAAAAGTGGTTTACTGAATTTCGTTGTGGCCGTACAAGCACTGAAGATGCCGAACGTCCTGGACGCCCAGTTGAGGTCTCTACACCCGAAACAATCGAAAAAATTCACGATATGGTGTTGGCCGACCGAAGATTGAAAGTGCGAGAGATTGTGGAAGCCGTAGGGATCTCGCATGGCTCAGTGGTTTCAATTTTGAATGATCACTTGGGCATGAGAAAGCTTTCCGCAAGATGGGTGCCGCGTTTGCTCACAGTCGACCACAAACGCAATCGTGTAACAACTTCACAGGAAGGTTTGGCGTTGTTTAATCGCAATATGGAGGAGTTTTTGCGCCGTTTTGTAACCGTGGACGAAACATGGATCCATCACAACACACCAGAGAACAAACAACAGTCAAAACAGTGGGTTTCTAAGGGTGAATCGGCGCCAAAGAAGGCCAAGGTGGGTTTGTCAGCCAATAAAGTTATGGCGACTGTTTTTTGGGATGCACGCGGGATAATCCACATTGACTACCTTCAAAAGGGAAGAACAATCAATGGGGAATATTATGCCAACTTATTGGACCGATTCAATGACGATTTGAAAAAAAAAACCACCTCATTTGGCCAAGAAAAAAGTTCTTTTCCACCAAGACAATGCAAGGGTGCACACATGTGCAGTTGCCATGGCAAAAATCCATGAATTGGGCTATGAATTGCTCCCTCATCCACCCTATTCACCAGATTTGGCTCCGAGCGACTACTTCTTGCTCCCAAACCTGAAGAAATGGCTTGGTGGAAAAAGATTTGACTCCAATGATGAAGTCATCTCGCAAACAAAGGCCTATTTTGAGGACCTCGACAAATCATTTTTTTTGGAAGGGATAAAAAAATTGGAGAAGCGTTGGACAAAGTGTATAGAGTTCAAGGGAGACTGCGTTGAAAAATAAAATAATTTTTTTATCAAAAAATCTGTGTTTTAATCCAAAAGTCACGGACTTATTGACCCGCCCTCTATACAAGTACAGTTAATACCGGAAAATGTTATAATTTCAATCAGAGAGGAAGTTGGAACTTCACACAGAATCCAAATTGTATTAGACCTTGCTGATCGGTATTTGGACAAAGACAGGACAATGACCAAAGATAATTTTTATACGTCTGTATCATTGGCCAAAAATCTCATTGATCGTCGAACACACATAGTTGGAACTCTGAGGAAAAATAGAGATGAAATCCAAAGGACGTGACAGGTGCAAAACTAAAAAAAAAGCCAAATTATTGGACGTGAAAGCTCGGGAATAGTCATTGCAAAGTGGAAGGACAAACGTGACGTGCTTCTGCTTAGCACGAAGCACAACTTAGAGCTTGTTTCCACAGGAAAGAGAAATCGCAACAACGAAGAAACACAAAAATTGAAAATGATAACGGAATATAATAAAGGTAAACCAGGAATAGACATCTCAGATCAAATGGCGTGCTGAAATAGCCAATACGAAAACTATAAAATGGTACCACAAAATTGCTGTTGAATTTCTACTAAGTACATCCGTTGTAAATGCATTGGTGATCTACAAACATTTCCATAAAAAAAATGTACAAGTTCTTGAATTCAAGCAATTAATCTGTGAATCTCTTTGTCAACTTCCTCCAGTATGAAAGTCAAACATAAAAGAGTTTGACACATGAAACAAAACTAATCGAAAAACTCGAAAACGTTTTCCGGTTGCTACAACGATATTCAGCAGAACGAAGGCAGAGTTGCAGCTCAAAGAAAACTAAGAGGGTGTCCACATATTGCGACCATTGTGATGGTAAACTTGCATTATGCGTGGATTGTTTACAAAAAAAAACATTAATTTTGTACTAATATTTTTCCCAACAAACTTTGAATTATTTTATTTTATGTTATTTACTATGAATTTGATACATCAGTTGACAAAGTCAAACATAAAACAAAAATTGAAAATTTCTTCTTTTCCTTTTAATAATATGAGAAGAATAAAACTTTACTTTACCGCTGAATGAAAAATGTAGTTTTATCAACAGACTGAAAAACTATCCCTTAAGCAAATAAACAAGAAATGTGTACCACCGGTAGTACACGCGGCCTCATGTTAAAAAAAATGTGCACCACCAGTGGCTCACGTGGCAGCCAATGTGTTAAGGAAATCCTTGATGAAAAAAATGCAGAGTTAGAAAAGGATCTAGGGACTAAGGTCTATCAATGATCGTATCAGTATTAGTAAAGACCTTCCTCACAATATTCCCCAAAGTAGAGCCAAGTTGATACCACTACTGAAGTTCTTGCGCGAGAACCACCAGGAAATTAAAAATATTACACTAAAGGACGATAAAATACATGTAGGGAACAAAGTATTCACATGGGACGTATCGGATGGATTGAAATGTGGAATTCAGCAAGGAGCAAAGGTTCTAAAAGAATTAATTGGAGAAATACCATCTTTTTTGATTCATTCGATGATCGCGTGGTTTGGAAATCATAAACAAAAACAATCTCACGGTCGAAATGTCAGTGTTACCTGTTACCTGTTAAAATCAAACCCATGGTGGAAACACAAGGAGAGAAGCCGCTGTAAAGTGTAAACAAAAACCTATTTGCATCTCCAAGTAGAGGTCAACAGGGGGGCTCTTATTGAGAATTACCAGTCTACCAGATAAACGCTTCAACCACAAAATTAAAGATTTCAAGCTATAACAGATCAGGCCTAGAAAACAAAAAATTATTTGTCAATTTCTTTAATTATTTAATTGAATTTGATATACTATTTGAAACTCATGTAATATTGGGTCTATAACTTAATTCGCGCATTTTGATAAGAGATGGCGTAACTTGTATTATTCCATTGTTATTATTCCATTTTAACATGCGTTGGAAAGCTACTGTCATTGTACGTCATTTCAGTATATGTCATTCATTTGAAGCGTAAACAACAATAATTTTTTTTCACTCAAATATGTCGAACTTTGTGCCTGAAAAAGATTTTTTGCGGGGAGTTCTTCTTCATTACTTTAATATGAAGAAAAATGCTGCCGAAAGTCATCGTATTTTGGTGGAAGTTTATGATGAACATGCGCTATCTGAGCGCAAGTGCCAAAAGTGGTTTGCACGATTTAAAAGTGATGATTTTGGCTTGCAAGACGATGAACGTCCTGGGCAGCCAAAAAAGTTTGAAGATGAAGAACTGGAAGCATTACTTTATGAAGATTATTGCCAAACACAAGAAGAGCTCGCAGAATCTTTGGGTGTTACTCAAGCAGCCATCTCAAAACGTGTAAAAGCAGCTGGATATATTCAAAAGCAAGGAAATTGGGTTCCACATAAACTCAAGCCGAGAGACGTCGAAAGGCGGTTTTGCATGTCCGAAATGCTGCTGGAACACCACAAAAGGAAGTCATTTTTGCATAGGATTGTTACTGGTGATGAAAAATGGATCCATTACGACAACCCCAAGCGCAAAAAATCATATGTGAAACCCGGCCAACCAGCCAAATTAACGGCAAAGCCGAATATCCATGGCGCGAAGGTAATGCTCTGTATTTGGTGGGATCAGATGGGTGTGCTGTATCATAAGCTGCTAAAACCGGGTGAAACCATAAATGGATAATTTTACCGAACACAATTAATCCCTTTGAAGAGAGCAGTGGCCGAAAAACGCCCGGAATATGCGACTAGACACGAGGCAATAATTTTCCATCATGGCAACGCTCGGCCCCACGTTGCTATTCCGGTTAAGAACTATTTAGAAAACCATGGATGGTAAGTCTTACCCCACCCGCCTTACAGTCCAAACCTTGCCCCTTCTGACTACCATTTGTTCCGGTCGATGCAGAACGCCCTCACCGAAATACGGTTCACATCAGAGCAGAATATCAAAAATTGGCTGGATTCATTCTTGGCTGCCAAGCCGGCGCAGTTCTTTTGGGATGGGATCCACAAATTGCCAGAAAAATGGGAAAAGTCATAGCTTCAGATGTGCAATACTTTGAATAATACTATTGTACATGTTTTTCTTAAATAAACGTTCAAATTTTGAAAAAAAAACCGCACGAAATTAATTATATACCCAATAGATTATGAAAAAACTAGATATAAATGAATTTTTTAAGAATCATGAACTGAAATTTATACCTGCTGTATAACCAAACCTCTTCGGAAGGGCTAGCGGGGTGACCTTTTCGGTTATCGCAAACAGCTAAACGGTGCAGCGGTCACAATTAAAAGGATTGATCAAGGTTATGTTTTGGAGATAATAATGAATAGTACCGTGATGAACTTAGTGCCAATATATTTAAATTGTAACAAGTGGCTATGCGATTTTAATAAGTTAAGAGATTTATTAAACAATCTTAACTTAACTGAACTACTATTAATTGGAAATTTTAATGGAAGAATCGGTATAGGGCAAAACAATTTTGTAAGTGGAACGAATCCAGTGTCATCACTAATCAATATAAATCGAAATTCCAAGGACGAATTCAGTGACTCAAAAAGTGACAAAATTCTTGAAACACTGCAAAGTTTTAAATGGCTGTTGTGGCGAAGATATATAAGGAGAATAGACTTTTATACGAGGAACAGCTAATTCAGTAAATGATTTTTGCTTTTTATCAGGAAACTGCATATCATATCCAAAAATTTTCGAGTTGCAATGAAAATCTACTCCGACCATATGCCTTTAGAGATTACAATTAATGTTTTCAGCGCCCAAACTGTCGAAAATATAACACAGATAGGTTTACTCCCTAAGTTGATATGGAAAGATAATTATCGGGAATGCTATTATCGTATGCTTAACACTGAACTCAGAAAACTGCAAGACACTAATACTCTAGGTACCTAGAACTGAGGAACTGACGGAGTTAATAAAAAAAGCTGCTCCACTAAAGCCGCTGAAGAGCCCAATCCATACATCAGCAAGCAGAAGCGGTACGATACCGAGTGTATGCGGGCTAGACAAATTCGATTCTCGTTTCTAAAATTGTTACGGAAGAAAAATTGTAACACATTTAAAGTTTTACATGCGGCTGTAAATAAAAAATTCAGACAGATGTGCCATGCAAAAAACTATCTTGATAAATGGATCAAGATCATCCAGAGAATTTTGGAAAGCGGGTAAGCTTATTAATGGAAAAACCAGCAAAATTTCAGTAGGGCTACAAGCGGGGCAGTTAAGAGACCATTTTAAAACTCTACTCAATGCACAGCATATATCTCCGTTCCCTGAGTATCCAGCGCCTATGAAGGTGAATGAATCGCTGGACTCACCATTTTCTTTCTTAAGCACATCTGCTAAGTTGTTTGCTAGTTTGCTAGTTTGCTCTTCAATAGAATCACGAAGTGGGTGGAAAATAACAAAGTTTTAAAAGAATTTGAAGCTGGTTTTCGAAAAAAACTATTCTACTATTGACCAAATATTCACACTGGTTACCGCAAAAAATTGTATGCTTTCTTCTTGGATTTTCGTGCGGCTCTTGACTCCATCCCGCGAGAAATGCTTTGTCATAAGCTATATGGGTACGCAATCTAGTCACAAGTCGTCAATTTTTAAAGGAGCTATGTACTGCAATAATAAGTCATGTGTCTGGGATGGTGCCCATCTATCGGAGGAATTTGAAGTCTCAATGCGTGACAAACAGGGTTGCGTGCTTAGCACATTGCTGTTTACCCTGTACTACATAGATGATATAACGGATTAAGTTAGGGGTAGAATAGATCTCTGTGTTACAAGTAGAGTACAAGCGGTACAAGTATCTTGGAGTGTTAGTTACGCCGAACCTAAACATGAAAAAGCATTTTAAAGCTAAATTTGTAGAAACTAAAAGGGCAATCTGTGCTGTTTGGGGAAACTGCATCAAGAACACACACATTTTTCACACCTCGAGAGTAAAAATATTCCGCGCTATAGCCTCTTCCAACCTACTGTATGCAACGCATATTTCGGTTACCGCGCTTTCGAAGTCGTGAGTTTTTCCGCTATTTTCTAAGATGGATTTTTAAACTCCCTAGTAATTCGCCAAATTATATGCTACACTTGGAGACTGGAGTGGCACCTCTGTTCCTGAAAACTCTTAAAATGCACTTGAATTAAGTTCTTAAAGTTAATGCAATGAGCCAGGAAAGAATTCCGAGGTTGGTACTCGCGCAAATTGTCACATATAAGGTGAATTATGTTCAAGAGTGGGAAATACTAGGAGCGAAAAGCGGTTATAACTTTATTTTCACACCAAGCGAGCAGCAGGAATCACTAAAGCAAAATGCAAACTTGCTATTATAGAAAACTAGCCACAGAATTTACGACAAACTTGTAAATGAAACTCAGTCATCTCAATACAGAGCTTACTACAGCAAGATGAATCATTATCTGCAGGAAAGGACGTATTTGTTGAACAGCTGCCCGGTGGATAAAATAAGTACCATCTTCAAACTAAGAAGCAAACTTTAAAATCTTCATTTTATATCGCACCGCCCTGAGCTTCCAATTTTATGCGAGTTGTGCAATCTCAGGGAACGTGAGGATGTGCTGCACATCATTGCGAAATGCCCCATACTTAAAGAATTCCGCAGAGACTTCTTCTGTGCTCAAGGACTTCGAACAGAGGAACCAATCCATATCTTGAATTGTGGCAGAGGTTGGGACCAACTCTATTACTACGCAGTGAACGCATTGCGCTATAGAAACTGCATAATTGAAGGAAGTTTTTAAGTATTTATTTTTAATGTTAATCTGGTAGATGGATTATAAAAGCCCGAACCATACAGGCTAAAGAATTTTCTAAATTTTAAAGAATTTTCTAAATTGATATCCAAGCAGTTCTTTCTGTATGTGCAAAGAATGCATATGCTGCTAATTATACGAATGATGAGGAAATTACTCACGACCTAATCGTGCACTATTTTTTTCTAACTGCGCCAAAAATTATAGGTTGTCGATGTATCTGGCCGAATTATACCAGGCAACCCTATATATTTGTTATTGATTTGCTCTCAGCTTTAATTTGGTATATTTTACAACTTTCTTTTTTATGCCAATAGTCAATCAAAATTAAAAGTTAGGTTGTCGGGGGTTAGTGGTCGGGTAGGCGCTGCCAACCCAATGGCTTCAAGTACTATTTGAATGGTTACTCATGCCTACGAATGTTTTTGTGCCTACCAAAATAAAACAAAAACCGTACCGGAGGTTGCCATTATTTTAATTCAGCCAACCTAGAGCATTTTGCCTACGTCTACCAGCAAGCTTTTATTTCATATGCAACTTTCCTTTCTTTCTTATGCCTTATGACATCAAGAGGTCGGCTCTCCTACTATAACCCGATAAAAAAATTGAAACGTTTTAGACCATTAGGCCTTAGAATGAGAAATGCTAACACTGCCCAAGTTCTTGTTTGTATCATAAATGTAAATAAGTTGTAATACTAAATATGTTTGTCAAGGCAGTGGCCTTCAAGAACAGTTCGTATCCTATTACTTAATGTCTAACCTGGACATATGTAATAAAATAAAGGATAACAAATAAAAAAAAAATTTTGTCTGCTATGACTGGGCAAATTATGTCGAAACTTTTTATTTTGCGAGTAGATGTATGTACATGCGACAACAGACAAATTAGTTACACCTTTTTTCCAGCAATCCTGAAAAAAAATATGCGTTTACCTCCACATTCATCAAAAAAGAACTCACGTATACACGGAATGTCAAATAGCAGCCAGAGTTCATGTCTGCAAAGATATAAATCAGAACTGGAGTCAAGCCCACAAATTGCGGTCTACATTGGACATATTGATGCCATGACTGAAGTCATAACTAAAATTATGGCTCGTGGGCTGTAAGGGGAATCTTTCATCTCTTACAAAACAAATGGAGCTTGCTGCTCAGATTTGGGTAGTGGCTTTTCTCTGTGTTAAGCTAAATTGCTATTCTCGATATTTTCATAAATGGCTGAATTTGCACGAAGCTCCTGCGTCACTATCTTTCCCGTATGCGCACGCATCGGTCATTGAAAAACGATACTTTGCATGAACCACCGCCAAAAGTACTATCGAAAAGAAACCTGTATGTAACTGCCTGAATTTGTTGGAAACTTTGATTTGATATGTTTTCCGTCAATAGTTCTCAAAAAATTGGGAAAATTCCATTTTTCAAAAAATTCTTTTCAAACCCTTACAAAATGTTCAGCAGTTTGTACAGCTTCTTTGGAGAATTTGTGATGCCTCTTAGCACTAGAAGAATCAGACCAGACAGAGAACAACCTCAGTTTTGAGAGAATTGACTGATAGCAAATTTCTAGTCCATCAATCGTTGATCACATTTAGGGCTGCCTGCATTGTAAAACAGACAGCCGCTAGATATGATCCAACTGACAGTACAGATACATCATTCGCATATGCTTGTGCACAGACGTCAGAACTATTGAGCGCATTGGGCAACGAATCGCTCAACGTGCACCATAGCAAGAGAGACACAAAAGCCGCCTTACGGACAACCCCTGTTTATCCCCGTCCTATTCACAGCATAGTTTTTATCCATAAAACTAGTGGTTCGTCTACGCGTGTTGTTTGCCGAAGTTACACATTTCGTCAAAAGGTGCGTTGTTGAAAGCACCACTAACGTCTATGGAAATGCTCAGTGCGTATTCCAATCGACTGTGACTTCAACTCTGTGCAAGACCTTTCGAGAGTTACCCTCAGTACCAAATGACTTTTAGCCATTAAAGGAAGCAAGAGCATGTTGAATGGCTTCATCCGTCACTACAACAGTCGGGATATACCAGCTAAGGCGTGTTGTGTTATTCAGCTCACTAGCAGCATCGTTAATAGGAGCTAGTTGTGAGCTGGTTCTGATTAGGTTACCCGCAAAATGAGCCTCAAGCATAAAATGTATAGTTGCTACTTTCGTTGGATTTGGCAAGCTCCTCCATAAATCGTGTGCAGTTGGTTTTCTGTGAATTCTTCCTCTTCAACAAAGTCGAGACTACACATCCGATTCTGAAATCGATTTATCTATGGTCTGACATGAAGATCTCCGGTAGGAGATCTATCCTATCTCAACAAATCAGGCCCGGACCGAAATCCGGGGGCTTCTGACTCCCATGGTACCGCGATTTACTCGTAAGTCCTAGTAGGGATTACTGGTGGTCCTGCCACAAACAAGTCCTATGACCGGTAACTTGCAACTGGTCAAAGCGTAGCAACCTTTGGTGGCGTCATCTGGAAACTGTTACGATATACCAGCACTTTGCTCTGCCCCGCTTTTTATTAGACAACGTCATTGATGATCGAAGCCTTGATAATTGGGCGGGGGTCCCCTGTTCGGGACATAGTCTCTGGCTTTTAACGTAAACACCTGTCGTGTAGACTTAAGTTTACGATAAGACCAGTAATAAGCTCTGCCCGGCTTTTTATTACACAACGTCATTGATGGTCGAAGCCTAGATAATTGGGAGGGGGCCCCTTGTTCGGGAGAGATATTCTCTGGCTTTTGACGTAAACATCTGTCGTGTAGACTTAAATTTACGGGATATCCGTACATTCATAGGAGCAAGGATACGCCTTGCCATCACTCTCCGCCAATACTTTGATACCAATTCGGAACTGTGTTAGAGGCACGATAAGACCAGTAATATGCTCTGCCCCCGCTTTTTATTAGACAACGTCATTAATGGGCGAAGCGTTGATAATTGAGCGGGGGCCCTCCCGGTTCGGGACAGAACGTACCTGGATTTTTAACGTAAACCTCCTGTCATGTAGACTTAATGTTTACGAGGTGCCCATACACCCATAGGGAGCAAGGATACGCCTTGCCATCGCTAATCACTCGCTTGTATTATCTAATAGTTCGCTAATATATTATACCAATTCGGAACTGTGTTGGAGGCACAAGTTCCACCCTTGGTATGAGTCGAGGCCTACCCAAAACCTCTTGCTGCTCTTAGGGTCGCAGCACCCAGTACTTCATTTGCAACTCTACAATGGGATAAACCAAAAAGGAAACCCGTACCCGCGATTTGGGTTTAAACCACAGCCACCATGACGCTCCCACAAGGGGGCCTACCTCTAACAAGTCAGGCCCGGACCGAAATCCCGGGGGGCTCCTGACTCCCATGGTACCGTGATTTAAGTCCTGGTATGGACTACCGGTGGTCAAGCCTACCAACAAGACCTATGACCGGCAACTTGTAACTGGTCAAATCGTAGCAACCATTCAGAGGCTGTAATCTGAAGATGTTTACGATAAGACCAGTTATAGAATAATCTACCCCCGCTTTTTATTAGACAACGCCATTGATGGGCGAAGCCTTGATAATTGGGCGGGGGCCCCCCGGTTCGGGACAGAACGTACCTGGATTTTTAACGTAAACCTCCTGTCATGTAGACTTAATGTTTACGAGGTGCCCATACACCCATAGGGAGCAAGGATACGCCTTGCCATCGCTCTCCGTCAATTCTTTGATACCAAATTCGGAACTGTGTTGGAGGCACAGTTCCACCCTTGGTATGAGTCGAGGCCGACCTAAAACCTCTTGCTGCTCTTAGGGTCGCAGCACCCAGTACTTTTTTGCAACTCTACAATGGGTTAGACCCGTTCCCGCGATTTGGGTTTAAACCACAGCCACCATGACGCTCCCACAAGGGGGCCTACCTCTAACAAGTCAGGCCCGGACCGAAGTCCGGGGGGCTCCTGACTCCCATGGTACCGTGATTTAAGTCCTGGTATGGACTACCGGTGGTCAAGCCTACCAACAAGACCTATGACCGGCAACTTGTAACTGGTCAAATCGTATCATCCAGTCATGCAATAAAATCTGGATGTTTACGATAAGACCAGTTTAGAATAATCTACCCCCGCTTTATTATTAGACAACGTCATTGATGGGCGAAGCCTTGATAATTGGGCGGGGGCCCCCCGGTTCGGGACAGAAAAAGACGGCGTAGTTTAAAATCCGAGAAGTTGGTCGTTTTCAGTAGGTGTCACTTCCACCGATCTGTTTCTCTTCTTTCACCGCCGCTCCATCGAGAGCACTTACCATCTCTTTGTGCTGTGCGTATATCCTACGTCTTCGATTCCTTTTCACCTTTTCCTTAGAATTTATTCCTTCAGAGTGTTTCTCTTCTGGAGCCCGTTCCATCTTTTCGGTTAAAAATAGCCCTCTGACTAACAACTGATCTATTCTAATTGAGTTTAACCGTAACAAGCAAGGTCCCTCCGATACTATCACCATAGTTTCAGCCCAATCTTCCGTCATTGGAATCAACTGATCCAGCAGCTTCTTGGTTAGCGCCTAAATCGACGCGGAGTTTTGGTATTCTGTTGGATGGGGCCTCCTCCCGCTAGGTCGCTATAGTGAAAACCACGCGGAGTACTATTTTTTAGGTTAACCTCCATACTTTTAACCAATTTACGTCTAGCTTTGAAGTTGTTGGTGCTTAGTTCGATGTGTCACCTGGATTCTTTTCAGAACCTTAGTATCTTTGACTCTTAAGCCGTCCTGTCACGAGAACTTAGCCAAAGAAAGGAAGGACAGAAGCGGATAATGCTTCCGTTTATGGAAAAATTGGATCAAGTTCGATAACTGCGAGTTTCAAGATCAAATTTCAAGACGTCTTTATGCAAGAAATGGAAATGGAACTCAAAACACTCATATCCCTTTTATTACTATGTCGTCTGTTTATTCTGACTTTTCTGAAGCAGCTCCCCGTCTATAGCATTTATTACCATATAATTCCGCATTCCTCTCAATATGTATTACAAATTGTAAACGAACCACTTGAAACACAACTATCTAAAGTGAATATGGCTTTTACACCTCACTTTGAATTCCAAAATACATATTGCTTAAAATATCGGTTTTAACATACTCGTAAGTATTGCGCGTTATTTTCGTAGGTTATTTTCAAATTGAAATAAAATGCCCAAAACGAATTTTGTGACGAAAACCGCATTGAAATTTATCATTTTAAGCATTTTTGACTGAATTTGGGAATGGATGTATCGAAAGAGCATACTTATTCGGTATATTTTATAGTTTTTGTTCCAAAAAAGCCAAAATAAAAGGGAAGCCATTAGCTAAATCCAAAATATGTATCGAGGTCTCAGCGAGTACAAGTGTCGGCGTTGGTTTGCAAAGTTTGGAAATTGCAACTTTGACGTAAAGTATGAATCTCATTCGGGTAGGCCAAAAGAGCTAAACGATGAGCTCCTGAAGTCCACTGTCGAAAGAAATCCACGATTGAGGAAAAAATTTAGAACTTTCAGATTTCCACTTGTTCACAAGTTTGCAGAGCGTCCGCGATGGAAACAATTTTAGAGTTCGGGATGATATCTAAGAGGCTCTTGGGTTGTTGTTCTCATCAAAGCCACACAATTTTTCTAGTGACGGCATTAAGAAGGTACCTGAGAGGTGGGCAGAATTGTTGTCTAATGGAGGAAATTACAGTGACGAGTAAATCCTTCCATTTGGTGCAAATTAATTAATATTAAACAGACATTCAAAAATCGTGCAATACTTAGGTTACAACCATAAAAACACTCTTCTCTTTTATTACCTTAATGTTAAGAATTATGAACTACAATATTTTCCATTAACAATATTGTACGTGCCGAAAGCGAAACCATTTCACAATGAGTGACTGAATTAAAAAAAAATCTTGTTAACGCAACTCGCACGAATGCATTTATCGTATTGTAATTGGACACTTCCGCATGCCCTACAAACAAATGAAATACATGGCGGTATCGCATCGAATGCAAAACTTGTGCCCCTCGACACAGCTGATAAAGTTTTAGGGTTGTTTTGCTTTATACACTTGCATGTATAATATACTTTATATGTGTTAGTGTTCCACTGTAACATATTATCCTTTTATAGTATTACATACTGATTTAACACTGACTGCCAGTAATGGTACACCTACCACTGTATAGGTATTTTCCATAGATTCTCTCTATGCGGCCTTGAAATCGATAGTATAAATTTGAATTTTCCATATCTTGATATGGGCGAATTAAGTCGTTGAGAAATTGTTTTACAATGAGAGACTTCAATCTCTGCAGCTCGCAATAATTACAATGTACGTGCGCGTTTTCTTCTCTAGAAATTATTGGCCCTTATTTTTTAAATAGGAAGGAACAACGGCAGCTGGTTTTTGGGGTACCACAACATAATGACATTCCAGCAAGCCTGTAGAGCCCCATATACCCTGATAGCTTCTCGATTGAGAAGTTGAAGACAATTTCCCGAGTAAAATAATTTGGAAGCGTGGTGAAAACATTTCCCGGACTCCTTACTTGACGGACAGAGGACTGAACACCATACGGCTTTCTTTGAATACCTCCAGTCGAAAGTTTACAATAACATTTCTGGAACATCTTGGACCCTAAAATAAATTATCCTTTGGAACAGAGCTCTCAGACAAAGAATTAGTCCATTACACTCCTCGTAAATTCCCTTTTCTGCAATTTTTCAGTAGTTAGTGGTACTACTCGTGTCGAAATTGTTGTTCGGCTTGAAGGAGGTGTAGGACATATCGCATCTAAACGTTGACAAATTTGGGGTTACCGGTTATATGTTAGTTGTTGCACAAAAATCTTATAATCCGTGTTAGCAGCTATCTTTAAACGTGAACAGAAAACACAGGCAGTAGGGCCCAAGCTTCCAGTGATCCGGTGAAAAATTAAAAAAGACACCCTAACCTGACCTTCTGAGTTTTAATTTAAATTTGAGTTAATTTACAGCCTTTGCTAAATTTAAGCTGCCGACAAGTGGAAACACAACGCTTAACGTTATGTGAATTTTCCAGAGTGCCCCTACCATACTACATATATAATACCATACGTACCACAGTCCGTGGTGGAGCTCAGTCAACAAGCGTCTCCAGACAGCTACTTCCAGTTTCGAATGCTAAGTTGATTGATGTCGGCTTCTACTTCCGTTCGATACCTGAGTCGCTGTCTTTCTCTTCTCCGCTGTCTCTCGGGTGCGGATTCCAAGATTTTTCGGACCGGAGCATTCGTACCTCAGTTGTTGGACCTTCACAGCCCGTATAGTTCGACATCGTATCTCCTTCTCTACTCACCGTCTATGCAGAGGGGACGAAAAAAAATTGTTCTCTCATAACAACAGAGAGCACTCTCATCCACTTTTGATAAAGTCCATGCCGCTTGACTTTATAGGGTAACTTTGGTTGTTCCAGAGGGCTTTGCTAGTCAATTGCCCTCTTAGCCCGACGAAGCAGCAATTCGCAAGATTTATTATTCGTTTTATTTCAGGGCTGGTGCTGTTGTTTGAATTGACAGCGGAGCCTAAGTATACAAAGTCCTAAACTACCTCAAAGTTAAATCTATCGAGGGTGACGATCTGTCCGAGACGCCGGCATGGGGTGTCGTTTCTTGTTGATAGCATATACTTGGTCTTGCCCTCATTGACAGTTAAATCCATCTTCGGGGCTTCCGTCTCAATACTAGCGCCACTGACATCACGCTTCTTTCTTCGGATTATATCAATATCATAGGCGTATGCGAGTAATTGAACGAACTTTTGAAAGATTGTGCCTCTTGTATTGGCTCGTGAGTTTGCCGCTATTCTTTCAAGAATGATATTAAAGAAATCGCAAGACAGTGCATCGCTTCCTCTAAATCCTTTTTTGAGATCAAAGTTCGCGGTGAGTTCTATACCGACCTTGATGGACAAACGTGCATTCTATCGTCATTCTGCACAAGCGGGCGAGTTTGGCAGGGATGCCAAAACTAGACATTGCTCTACACGATGCTGCCAAACGTGGCCTTAAACTCGATGAATAGATGGTGTGTATCGATTTGGAGTTCATGGGTTTTTCCAAGATCTGGAGTAGTGTGAATATTTGGTCTATGGTGGACTTTCCTGATCAGAAGCCACGCTGATATGCATCAATCAGGTTGTCGCCGAACGGCTTCAAATATTCAGACAACACGACAGATAGGATCTTGTAAGCGATTTTAAGAAGACTAATCCCTCTGTAGTTAGCTCAGTGTAGAGGTCTTCATTTCTTAAGGATTGTTGGTCCGATGCAGAGGTTCAATTCATCGGGCATACTTTTGTACGACCATATTTTAGACAAGAGTTGGCGTATGCTCCTTACCAAGTCATCGCCTACCGCTTTGAAGAGATTCCGCTCTAGCAACTTTGTTGGACTTGAGCTTAGATATGGCTATATTCACTTCGTGAGGGTCAGGTGGAGGAAATTGACAGTCTACATCGTCCAAGTTGGAAGGTTCATTCCGCCTATAGCAGTATTGAGTTCATCATCGCCGTTATACAGTCTACAAAAATGCTCTTCCTACATCCACAGCATTGACTGCGACTCTTCTACTATGTTCTCTTGTCCGTATCTACGACTACAGCTCTAGTCCTTCTATGCAGCACGGCCGTGGTCAAACCAGGGGTTTCTTTGTGGTGGCCGAGTAAAACCCAGCATAACAAGATCGTTATCTCTGATGGCTTTTAGACAATGTTGGAAATTTCCTTCGATACTTGGTGCTGGTGGCATATCACCTCTTATGCGATTAAAAAGATTTGATCGGAAAAGGATTTGGCGATCTCTTGCGATGGTTACGAGGCTCTCCTTGATTTATTGCTTAGGTCTGCCTGTAATAACAAATCTGCATCCTTATAAGCGGCGCTGTTGCCGTCGATAACAATCCCATAGTAGGTGTCACAGTGTTTCATCCTCTTTTTGTCCGTGTCAGAGTAGCCCGGATGAAGTCTTATTTGCCTCATTCTGAAATTTTACTTCACCGTTGATTCCATCTGGGAAATTTATCCGCAGTCCTGTTTATAGTGCTGCTACCTTTGTCTGCTGGTCAATATTCCGGATGGCCATCGATGGCTACCACTTCGAATTAAAATAAGCACAATTGATGTGTAGAAACAGGTACAACATTGAACATCGCCAAGTTGACACCTATCAGTGCCTACCCTGTTTCTACATTATCCAATCACCGAACAAAACAAACAGTTTAAAAAGCACCACATGCGTCAGAATGTGGGTAAAACATATCTGGTACAGATAGTCGCGTGTAGTATTCGTCTGAAGTGACATCTAATTTTACGTCTCATCTGAGCTTATACACGCACAATTTGCTTAATACCAGGTATCGACACAGAGCTTGTTCAATGTAACCCATAAGAAGGATGGAATCAGTCAAGGTAGCGAATCGATTTTGCAAGTTAATTCATTTTACGAATATTATATCTAAAGGATGTGAAGTAAAATAAATGTTGTTACAGGTTACTTTAAAACTGTAAAATTCAATATGACTAAGATGTTGAAATCCCACAAAGTGTTTAAGATACGTATATATGTCCTGATAAACCGTTACTTGTACCAGGTTAATTTTGAACCATTCTTATAGAAGTTATTGCTGATCGTTTGTTTCCGCAACTGTTTGGATGGTAGGAAAGTAGATGGGGCTACATCGTAGGAACCATGTCGATTGCCAACCATGAACCAAACACAAATTGGGGAAGGGCAGCAGACTGCCCTATTTTTGTGTACAATTCGAGCAACAAAACAACTGTTCTATACATCAGTTCTTGAAGTAGACTAACTTCAACAAATCGATATCTGTCTTTCAGAAGTCTTTTGAATGGGTATCCTGAAGGCAAACTTAACTTCCGGAAACAAACAATTGATTAATTCGAAATCTTGAATAACTAATTACTTAGTTATGCCAGACAATTACTCAACGGAGGTTGGCTATGTTACTAATGGTTCTTCACCCTCCATCCCACAAAGCACATAAGATAACACCATACCACGCACCAGGATAAGCAAATATGGTAAATCTACACTTTCCCTCCATCGGACTCTTGGGCTACCGGGCTACTGGTCTCTACCACTCTGATGGTCTCCTTGAGCTCATTAGCTTCGAAAACGAGACCAACATGTAGTCGATGAAAATTCACATAGCTTCAGGCGTATACTAATTATGATTATTTCAGGATAATTTGCTCCCTTTACGAGATACATTTTTAATCAACTGACGCGTATACAACTGCGGTCGGCCAATGAACGTAAACACGTAGGAAAAATATATACTACCCGTATCGTATCTACTACATTACCAACAACTAGTGGACTACGGATCCGTTTATGCACTACGATCCAGTTGTGGTAATATGTTGAAATAATTTTCGGTTTTCAGACTTAATGGCATAACAAATGCGAAGGTAATTGGTTGGACAAATTAATCCCTGAGGCCTGAAACAGGAATTAATAGCACGTTGTTGCCGGGTCTGGGCAGCTTTATTTGCTATTTCAAATTAACAATGATTATCCTTGGAGATTTTTAGTGAGGTGTACATGTTGTAAAGGATTAATGAAACTAAACACACTAAGCACTATGGTTGACCGCATAATAGCACTTTGAAAGGCCCTTTGCATGGTCGATATATATACCAAGGGAAAAATAATAACATTTGTAAAACTTTTACATGTATGGCAAGCGCTGCTGCTAAACAAATCATATAGGTTGGAGCAATGTGCTTAATTTTTTTTTTTTAATATTTTCTGAAGGCGAACAGTTATTTCAACGATTGTTTGGCTTCAATGCCAGTCAAATCAGCATCACACGATATGTCCTCTAATGAACCAAACCGATGCATTCGTCCGTTATTGTTTTCCTTCTTATTTTACTTGCTTCACAAAATTCCGTCAAATAGAGGCTTTCTGCTTCAGTAGCTGCAGCCTCTCACCGTTATTTGTCAGTTGCAGTTTTATTGCCAACAAATTTGACAACGTAAGATTCCATACGCGATATCTCTGTTAGATCGAAGAAATCACCCAAAATTGCGCCTCTTCTTGTGGATATTCAGTGAAGGTTCAATAAAGTTCCAATCTTAAGCTCCAGTGCATAATTAGATACAATAAATTTTCTCTGGATTCCGAATTTCGTTACCTGATTATTCAATGTTAGTGAAAAACTTGATACTAAGAGATGGATCAATTGGTCCGTGAATTTTTGCATTTCCTGTTTTGTAACTTGAATAGCAACATTGCTCACGTCAAAATTTTGAGCAAGCTTCGTCATTTAGCTTGGCACAATTGCGTGAATTTCGGTGAAAATGGAAATGAGGTCAAAAAAGTGTGACAACCATGAAGGGGCGTTTGGCATTGTTCACCGCAATCCTGACAAATTTCAATCAGAGCAGAACAACACCAAGGTGGGTCTGTTGGCCAATCAACGGGCATAATATGCCAACTTATTAGACAATCGCTGATGTAATGCTCCGCTGTGTTGTCATCACACTCACAGCAATCCTCGAGGGATATTATGTAACTTAGTCCCAGTATATTTTGGGCTTAGCAAAAGCGTAGTGACCCGTCACTATGACAGTAAGCAGTCTTCAGTGTTTCTTACTCAAAGATAGCAGAAAAGTTGCTGTACTTTTAGCGACGTCAGAAAGCAGTCATTTGAAAACTCATGTCATCTGCACGTATGTTCATCTGAAACTGAGCTTTCAATGGAAGCTGAAAAACTCTTCTCTGTGCCTTGCCTAGTAAGGCGATTATACTTCCCGTTAAGCTGTTGTTACCTGGGAACCAAACATGACTCAGTGAATTAAACCTTCCGACTGCATTACCATAAAGTCATGAGGGGGTTAAACAAGTCTTATAGCTCAGATTAGCTCTGCAGAAGCCTCGCCCACTACACCGATTCTTTACAATAGACGAGTTGTTTATTGCCATCAGGATTGCGCATATCTCCTCTCGGAAGACATAGCTATGAGTAAAATCTAACAATGTTTTCAGCCTTTTTAAATAAAAAAAAACACATTTCGTACACATGTATATTATTTGTGATGTTCATATTCATGTCTTAAATATACCTCTACCCTTCCTGATTTTCTGGAAAAGCATTCGCCAATTTGTGTTAAATCAGAAAAAACATCGTTTTAAAACAACCTGAACCTTTCGGAATTCAATGCGAATTTTGTTTCTGCTTGCGGAGCATATCTTTCATCAAACTTTTTTGGATCAACTAACAATCCGTTAAATTCCTAATTAACTTTTTCCCTTTCCCTCTCTTGTTGGTAACACAATATTAAGTGTCAAACCAAATAGGGTGGGCCCAGATAAAATCGATCCTAAGTTTATTGGAATTGGCACACTGTTCCAAACTGGAGTTTTAAAGTTGGGACATTTCCTTACTTCACTCCTTCTTCACTTCACTCCGCCAGTCGCTTATATATAAAACGTTCTTCCACCACGTCCAACCCAATTCCCAAGCGTGTATCTTTTAATGTTGATTATCCTCCCAGTCATTTAAAAGACCTAACAACATCTCCTCATTCCACTCAAACAAAAACGGCATACCCTGACTTTATTCGTTCCCATATTTTAAATCGCTCCCCATCTTCTGCGCTACACTCCCACCCTAATACCGCACCACCTTATTTTTTAGACCCCATGCTTCTTCCAAAGGCAAAGTTAGCCATGCACCTTATCAATACAGGGGAGGGTTGCCGGTATGTTCTCTTTCGAGACCGCAGATTATATGATAATGTTCGTTTATATCTCGTCTATCTACATGATAAGGCAGACTCTGTCTGTATCGACGGTATAACGAAAACCAATGCAATGATTTCTATTCTGCAAGAAGGCCTCCTCACTAATCATAATGATCTGCGGCAACTTTTTATACGTTTTCATTAGCAATTAGATATGACTCCTAATGACGTGGCTAATGTGCTCTCTTCATTTGCTTCTCACCTAAGTTCCAAACGTATACTACACCTTCAGAGCATACGGTCTAGTTTTAAAAACTACCATCGCTCTTAACCCGCCGCTCAGTTCTTTGCCGAATCCTCTCAAATATCTGTTCCTATATTATCAAAGCGTAGGAGGATTACGAACTAAGATTTCTGATATATAGTACATATGTATATTTGTTGCGCCTGAATCCGCCCCTCTGAACCAATTTAACGTTAAGAGCTAGCTGTTAACCAGATGCATCTGATTTTATTTTTAATGCTGCTGCTCCCAACGACCGTGTTATTTTTTTTATGTGGTTTTAATCTACCTAAGTTTCTACGGACTCAAACTGACCAGTCCTGCTCTACTGCAACAAATTCCACCTTTGATAAAAGAAATCTTTTCATCGACTGCCTTACTGACTATGGTATAGTAAAGTCAGCAAATATGGCCCCAATATTATTTCCTCAATACACAAGCACACGCAGGTAAAACCACATTCAAATTTATCGTTTTGTCTTTATTTTCTTTTGTAGGAAACATGGCTTCAAACTGTAGCAAGTGCACAAAACAACGACAAACGTGGGCCAAGAATGATATGCTGAAAGCAATCACTGCCGTAAACCTCAAAGAGATGGGGTTTTTAAAGAACATTTTCAATGTCCCGAGAACCATACTGAGGCGTTTACTGGAAAAAAAGGATAAGCCTTTGGAGGAAGGGGTAAGTGCCAAACTAGGCAGGAAAACCACTTTTTCTCCAGGACTCGAGCAGTCTCTAGTAGATCATTGCCTGCAAATAGAAGGGCAACTATTTGGTCTAACAATGAATGATATAAGATCGTTAGCATTCCAGCTAGCGATAAAGAACCAAATTCCCAATCCATTTCCTGTTATAAAGGAAATTGCGGGAAGGGACTGGCTACTTTTCTTTCTAAAACGTCATCTGTCGCTGTCATTCCGACGAAATTTTTTTGACAATTTAGATATGCTCATGACCAAGTACCATTTTACCCCCAACACTATTTTTAATGTGGATGAGACGGGAGCATTAACATCTGCGGAAAGGGGATCACTTATTACTTCGATTTTGTGCATGAGTGCTGGAAGGTCATTTGTGCCTCCTATGTTCATTTTTCCGCGAAAGAAAAATCTACACCTCATTAAAGGTGCATCTCTGGGTTCAATATATGCTAATCATTCATCAGGATGGGTGCAGACCAATTTGTTCACAAAGTGGTTCAAACACTTTTTAAAAACAATGAAACCAAAGGCATCTTCACCTGTATTACTTATAATGACGGGCATTCAAGCCACACCAGGAATATAGACCTATTATAGACCTGTCTCGAACAAATAATGTTCATATTCTATCTATACCTCCGCATTCAAGTCACAAAATTGAACCCTTAGATAAGACTTTCCTGGGGCCTCTCAAAAAATATTTGACTGAAGAAATTAGACGCTGGACCATAAACAACACGAAAGCTCTAATACAGTATGATGTAATTGAGCCATTCGGTCGAGTCTTTTAAAAGCTCAAACTGAAGAAATTGTTCTGAAAGGCTTTTCGTCTACAGGGATATGTCCTTTTGATAGGAATGTGTTCCAAAACCACGATTTTCTAGCAGCAGAGGAAGATAAAATACCTTTATCTAACATGGAAAATCTTGCTCCTGCTGATGAACGTGAAAATAATGATGACGCAGTCAAAGCAAGATGAGTCGATTAATCATTCACAACCTTCAACTTCAACTGGGATAAAATGTATTTCGGAATCAACAACTTTGGTAACTCCACATCAAATTTCTCCACATCTACCCTGTTCAAGTAAAAAACCTTCAACTCGTGGAAGGAAACGAGGAAAATCGGAGCTGATTTCATCATCTCCCTATAAGCTAGCTTTAGAAGAATCCATCAAAAAAGGAGATACAAAAGAGCTAAAGAAGAACAATTATGGGGTTTAAAAAAAATGGTAGAAATATACATATATCTTATATATTTAGGCTTTAATCCAATAATGTCAACGTTTTTTTGCTCTATTTTTAATTTCAGACGGCTCAACGAAAATAATGAACAAAGCCTGGTAAGGAAAAAGAGAAGCTATCGCAAAACCCAGCCCTCATCATCAGAAAATGAGGAGGACTTCATTCCAGACGACGGTTCAGATTCCAGTTCTGATAGAAGTAACGAGACGGATGCTAGATGCCTCTATTGCACTGGCCTGTTCTCTGACGATAACCAAAGTGAAACATATGTTGTATGCAGAATCTGGGCTCATGAGGATTATACAGACAGCCTTCCACTGCAGGAAGATCTAGACGGATTTTGTACTAAGTGTCAGAAGAAATTTCCATAGCTTAGCGTCAATAAGTGTCAGGCTGTAACGTATACCCATAAGCGCCCCCCTACTTCACCTCGCTGCTGCCTTATCTTTAATCTGCCTGTTCCCTTAGTGAATGAGTAGCGTGATTTAGGAGTTATCTGTGATAAGAAACTCAATTCCCGTTCTCACATCGATAATATAATAAAAAAATCGAACTCTGCTCTTGGCGTCATCAAGCGCTGGGCTAAAGAGTTTTCCAATTCTTATGTTTCCAAACCCCTTTTCTTAACCTCCGTTAGGCCTCTTCTTAAATATGCAAGCCAAATTTAGTCACCTTATTACAGACCTCACATCCTCCGGATAGAAGCTGTTCAACGCATTTTTTTATGATTTACGTTACGTGGACTTCCCTGGTATGATAGTCAAAACTTACCACCATACACTCATCGGCTGAAACTTATAAATTTACAACCCCGATACTCTCTTTATTCATTAAATTTTAGTTGGTAATATCGAATGTCTTTCTTTACTTCAACTTATTTCTTTTAACACCAACCCACGCAATCTTAGGTCTGTGTCACTTGTTTAGACTGCCTCGTGAAGTTAACGATATTCTGCCTCTCTCCGACTCAGCAAACTCTCCCTCAAGAACTTTCTTATTTCCACCTTTGCCTCACGTACTAACTTTCTCTAACCGCTCCAACCCTTTAGGTTTTAACTTTAGTTTTAAGTGAAATTGATAGTTTTAGGAATATGCTTACAATGAGCCGTAATAAATCTGCCCGG
This sequence comes from Volucella zonaria, assembly GCA_963966105.1. NCBI lineage: Eukaryota > Metazoa > Arthropoda > Insecta > Diptera > Syrphidae > Volucella > Volucella zonaria. The sequence continues at coordinate 217,639,205 of OZ014530.1, forward strand.
GTTTGACCCGGGCCTCAAATCAAATCAAGATTTGTGAAGACCTGGTTGCAGTTGGGTTTAATTGTGTTAAGAAACCGTCTATTCACATGTAGGTACACTAATTTTCTATTTTTTAAATATTTTGCTACTTTTTGATTTTGCTAAACAATTGTTAACCTACTCTATTTTTGTACTAAATCTCTTGGCAACAATTTAAATTACTGTAATCTTATCTGTAACTTAACTTATGTTCTCTCAGCGAATCTTGCATTTCTTTTTGTTGTCAACTTCGTTATACGCTGGTACTTGCATTTTTTTCTGCGACAGTCAAGATAGTCGCAGCATTTTCTGAATTTTTCAAAAGCTTTCAATTGCGTCAATCATGCAATTCTACGAGTATGTATTTAAAAAGCTAAAACATCAGTTCCAGTTCGATGGTTCCTTGTTAAAACTAATGTTCGCTTATCTAGGTATTCGCAGTATCTTTTCAAGGTTTTGTCTTAGGACCACTTTTATTCACATGTTGGATTAATGATATTACTCAACGTTTGCCAAACTGCAATCGGCATATACACATACGCTGACGATGTCCAGGTACATATATGCACTGTGTCCAGAAACGCGTAAAAATCAAGCGATTAAAAAATTAAGTTATGGACTAAAAAATATTTACGAGTGGTTTTTAGAAAACAGCCTTACACTTAACCCCACAAAAACGAAGGCCAGGTTATCGGAATGCAGGGAGAAATAAGGAATTGTTTCCTTTATTGAGTCTAAGTCATTCTCTTATAGAATGTGCTGATACTATAAAGAGTTTTGGTGTTTATGTCAGTAGTTATCTTAATTGGAGTGTTCATATAAACAAAACAGTATCCAAAATTTTTTCGAGCCTCCCCATGGTCTAAGTTCCACTGCAAAATATCTTCAACCTAAGATAAAACTGAAGCTTGTTAAGTTATTTATTCTTCTTATCATTCTTTACAGATGTGAATTTTTTGCAAATATGGACCATGAGTCTAGCAGAAAGCTAACAGTGGCCTGCAGTTCCTACGCGAAATATATTTTCAATACTGGGTGTCCCAAAAATGAACGTCAAGGCGGAAACGGGTGATAGGTTACGTGGTGTCGGTTATCACGAAATTATAAAAAAAAATTCCAAGTCATGTACTTTTAAAATTATTGGCACCCAAAAAAAAATCGAGAAACCTGACACCCTGTGACAATCTTTTAAATACTGTGACCGCAAATCCTTACCTGTCTTCGATTTTTTTCTTGTCACGTAACCCTGAGTACCTCTTCTGTAAATTACGCTCCAAAATTGAAACATAACTGCATCGGTTTTAATTAAAATATTGCTTTTTTGTTCATTCATGTATCTGAAAATCATTAATCACCCAACTTGAACTGACTGTATTGACAAAAAAAATGTACTATACGATTTTGGCAAGTAACTTTAAAAGATGGTGTATTTAGTCTGGATTCTAAAATGGTATGACACTTGGCAGACTAACGCTTAATTGAGGACAAAAAAATTTTTCGTTAAAGAAACCCGATTCATAGTTAATTGTTTTTAATATGTTAAAATGAGTACCAAGTGTGAGCGAGACAGACAGTGACGCCGTAATTGAGACGTATAAACACGCCATTTTGACTAGTGTGAGTGAAACAGATAGAGATTCCACCCATGTCATTCCATTTCAATTTTTTCCCATCACAGAGCTCACAGAACACTAACATACGTTCTCTTGGTGTACACTCTTAGGATCGCCAGACCGCCCTATCCACCTGCTGGAGTATTCCCAATCGAGGAACTCTCGTACTGTGCGAGTATAATGCGCTGGGCAGCCGTCTTGGTGATACCACATGCATGCATAAATATTTAGTGGCACGTCTTCCAATAAATTTGGTAAGTTGTTCTCCAAAAAATCTAAATAAACCTCGACATTCAAATTCTGCCGCAGCTCGTATGGGCCAATAATTCTATATTCAAAATTCCCGTCCACATGTTTACTTGAAAACGGTTCTGTGATCTAACTTTCCGCATTAAATGTGGATTTTCCACGTACCACTCGTGCAAATTGTGGAGGTTCATGTAACCGTCCCTTTTAAAAGTTGATTCGTCCGACCATTGAATTTTTTCGAAGAATCTCGGATCTTCTTTGAATTTCTGCAGCATCCTTTGACAAATTTGCACTCTTTCTGGACTCCTGGTACATGGTACGGATGGAGCTGGTTTTTCCTTAGAATTCGGTTTGCTGTACTTTTGGGCACTTCTATGCTTTCTTCAGTTGCACGTGCTGAGGCACCAGGGTCTTGTGCGACTGCTTGCAAAACTTCGTCCTCCTAGGGCATGACGAGTCTTGCCTCACTAACCATTAGATTTGGAAAGCGAACTTCTGAGAATGATCGGTGCACATTTACAAACACTCGATGATCCGGATGACGCTGAGCATTTGGGTATCTCTCACGAAAAAGTCTGGCTGCAGCACTAGGATTACACCTGCATTCCATAAATGAGATGCATGTTAGCATATTCCTGAGCAGTGTATCGAGATGGCATGATGGCATTCACACTACACAATCACGGGATCAACGATTAACGCTAGTGCAGAAGAAAGTTCGACAGAAACGGTCAGATAGCAAATCAAAGTCGCAATGCAATGAAGTCCAATAAAGAAGTCTATTTTGGAATCCAGACTAAATACACCATCTTTTAAAGTTACTTGCCAAAATCGTATAGTACATTTTTTTTGTCAATACAGTCAGTTCAAGTTGGGTGATTAATGATTTTCAGATACATGAATGAACAAAAAAGCAATATTTTAGTTAAAACCGATGTAGTTATGTTTCAATTTTGGAGCGTAACTTACAGAAGAGGTACTCAGGGTTACGTGACAAGAAAAAAATCGAAGACAGGTAAGGATTTGCGGTCACAGTATTTAAAAGATTGTCACAGGGTGTCCGATTTGCCGATATTTTTTTGAGTGCCAATAATTTTAAAAGTACATGACTTAGATTTTTTTTATAATTTTGTGATAACCGATACCGCTTGACCTGTCACCCGTTTCCGGCTTGACGTTGATTTTTGGGACACCCTGTATGAGCACACATAAACACATATCAGCCCATATGAAACAAATAAACTGCTGTTCCTAAACTGGTCTTATAAACTTCCATTTTGTTATTGCTCAAGTTACTAATAAATAAGGAACCATAATACCATATTTCTGTCAAAACATCAGATTTGAAAACATTCAGAGAACCTCACAATTAATTGTGACATATCTAGATAGGTTCAAATGCTTAAATGCGTCTCATCAATTTAATTTTTTGTTGATGGAATTCAGCTCTGGAAAAACTTGCCATTAGGTATCAAGCGCACGAGCAACACAGGTACTTTCAAAATAAAGGTTTTCAAGTACAATATTTCGCTGAACACATACTTAATGTAATTCTCCCCTTGTGCTACCTATCTATCTATCTATCTTTTTTTTCTCTTTTCTTTGTCTTTCTCTATTCTTTCTCTCACAATTCAAATCTATGTAAGCTATTAGGATTATTTGGAAAAAGTGAATTCATATTATAAGCTTGTTCTATTTTTAAAATATGGTAGGTATGCATTGTATATGTATATTTTAAATGTGAACAAAGAGTGCGAATAAATAAATGAAATGAAAGCTGTTTGCCAGAGGCCGATACATCGAAAACTTTGAAAGGACATGTATGTACGAGTGTACTCAAATCGCCACATTACACCTACTCATAAAGGAGGCTTATCGGTGTATAATAGAAACACGGGAGGCACAAATTAGACCTAGTGGGTTGGAATTTGGCTTTGCAGGTTCGATTGGATATATCTGAAGATCCCCCATAGTTACGCGCCGGCAAGAGATACTACGTGAGACATCCCAAACATTCAAAAAAAAGTTTTGAATTAAATTGTATACATATAATGGGTGTCTCAGTTAAGGAGGAAAATGCAAAAAATGGAAATTCCTCAAAATCGGACGACCGAAAAATCGTCTGTGGTGTCTATTTTCACACTCTCTCAAGTTATAGGCCGTTGAAGTGAGACACCTCTAATTTCAATGCGTAATTACTTAAAGTAGGTACTGTAGCTTTTGAACGGTTATAGTTAGTTAAAAGATTGTGTATATTTTGGAACGCCAATTTAATAGTGAATAAAATACTTTAGACCCTAAGTGTTTTAATGTTTTTCTTTTTTAAAAAAGTTATGGCTCTTCAAAGTCGAAATTGAGTAAAATCATTGCTCAATGAGGAACCTCACAGCATCGGTCATATTGTCCAAGAGTTGGGGAACACTCAAATTTGATATAACTAATTTCCGAACTAAAAAAGTCATTAAGAGGCCATTTTGTTTTCTTTTTCAATTTTATATTGAAAGTAAACTGTCGAAGGATTTTTATAAAATACAATATTTCTAAAGTTTGTTCCAATACAAAACGTAAGAAGATTTATGGTTCTTACTGATTGTATTGAGTATAAATTTATTTAGGAAATGTTGGCCTACATTCATGTGTTAATACGCTCAATGGAATAAAGGAAATTGGAAAAACGTGTCTTCATTAATGAAGTACTCAAAATTCAGAACTTGGAAAAATCAAACATGACATCCTAAACTTTCGTTTGTCTTGGATCGGAATTTCATTCACGTTGGAGAATACCATTATTGGAGGCACCAATCGAAAAAGCCGAAGTTCAACGCCACTAACATAACCTCATTACTCTTCGAAAATTGAATGAGTACCTCTTGAGTCCTTAAAATCCCCTAGTTTTCATAAAACCAGTTATGATTCGCCGCACACCACCACAATCTTTCACTGAAAGCGATATAATCGCAAATCCTAGTTCTTTGCAAGCCGTCGAAATAAACGTGTCCAGAAGTTTTCAATTGAATACGACAGTACCGCAACCGATTTCGACCGCAAATAGTTCACTACCAATTTCAGCTCAACTCATAATGCACCATCGGTTAGATCCAGAAGATGTTCATGCAGGAGAATCTCTCTTGAATTGAAGCGCTTAAAAGAAGAAAAGTCCTTAGAGGAAAAATATGTGGCGAAGAAATACGAACTTCTTCAAGGGATGACATCTGACGAAGCGGAGGACATCGATGATGAGGAACTTTCAACGACATCAAAAAATCGTCTCGAAAATTGGCAATCAACACGGAAAGAATTTCCTGAATTTCATGGAAATCCAGAGGATTCTATTCAGTAGCCCTTTCTAGAGCAGCATAAGTAATCGAGAAAAGTTTTGGACGTCTACGCACAAGTCTCAAAGGGAAGGCGCTTGATGCTCTGCACAGTCGCTTATTGCATCCAGTTCAAGTGAGCAAAATTATTTTATTACAAATGATGTTCCGACGATCGTAAATTATCATAAGCACGCTACTACAAAAAATTCACGCCGTGAAGCACCACCTAAAGTACAATAGATTCATTGGACTCACTTTTGAAATTCAGACTCGATGTGGAAAATGTTTTTGCAACCATGGCAATAACTGGATGCTCCTCGCACCAATATTGCTCCAAGAATTATTTGAACGATTGCCTCCTACAATGCGCCTAAATTCGTCAATTTATAAACAAACACTTTCAACTATTGACATTTCACAGTTCAGAATGTGGTTATTCGAAGTCGGTCGAGCCGCAAATGATCTGAAATAAAATAGACTTTTCATCAAAAATCTCTTTCTATGACTCGTTTTCTATATCAAAGTGCATAGCTGCATAGTTGTATAGAACATCCCAGCCTCGGCTGCCGTTCAAAATATTGAAAATGTCGTCTAAGCGAAATTGTAACAAAGTACCTCATGCGAAAATCCCTTAAGATCGGGCATCTGCTTATGGTTGCACAGGACGTACAATATTGGAATATCGGGACGATGAGGCATGTAGTACGGGTTGATTAATTATCCTCTTAGCTTTAAAATAGTCATAATCATATCCAATGAATTTATTTACAAAGTAGGAATTTCTTTGAAGGTTGTAATTAAGTTTACTAAAGAACATTCTGTGTTGCGAAAATAGAGCTTGGGTTACACACAATTCACACATGTTTCGACCAGCTTCCACCAATAAGGAGTTAAATAAGGCTTTCAAGATGGAAGGTTGAATATCTGATGCAATACATATGTTAATGCCGTAGTCAGCCGCTAGGAAATCCAACCTTTGAACCAAATTCATCCTTGTCGAAAGTGGATGCATGAGAACTTGTTTCGCCAGCCATGTCTCTTCCATTTCCATAACCTTCATAACGAAGTCAAAATGCAACTTAAGAGTGTTCAGGAAAAGTGGAGGGATACCCGTTTCTAGATGTAGCATGTAGTTCGGAGTGCAGATTGGCAAACAGAAGATCCGCTTATGAAAATATCGAAGAAATTTATCAACTTCGTCGAAAGGGCGGTACCCCCATACTTGAGCTCCGTAAAGCATTATGGAAGCTGCAGTTGACCGGATCAGTTTATATTTTGCGTTGTACTCTACGTATTTGTAGTCAATGCATCGCCTCCGGACAGAGGAAATAGCCGTTTTAGCTTCTGCTAATTTGCCTTCATGCTGAGGTTAGCCGTGATTAGAACACATAGATATTTATGCTCCCTTACAATAACTACATATTCCCTTTGGTAAGTCCACTTTTCATTACGAGAGTACCTTCCACCGCCTCTTCTAAAAACCATTATTTTTGATTTTTTGAGGATTAATGGACTAATTCCATTGTTTGCAGTAGATTTTGAGTCGGTTAATTGCCCTTTGCATTCCCTCTGCGTTTTCAGCTAGAATCATAATATCATCCGCAAATTTAAGAGCTGATATTCGGGTTCCTTCAAGCTCGATGCCACCACCTATTACATCTGTTAGGTCATTTATATATAAAATGAAAAGTAAAGTACTTAAAACGTACCCTTGTGTAACTCCCATTGATGTTTTAAAATCCTCTGAAATGAGGTCTCTGCCCCATACATCCGCAATGCTATTGTCGTACATAGCTTTCAAAACATTAATAATTTTAGTTGATATTCCAATAGCTTACACCTTATAAAAAAGTGACTCACGCGCTATAGAGTCGAAGGCTGCGCGAAAGTCTATAAAAACGGCATATAATTGTTTGGCCTTCCTCTTAAAGATCTCCGAGATGTTAACCACCGTGAATATTTGCTCAAAGGTTGAGTAATTTTTTCGAAATCCAGCTTGAAATTCATTTAATACTTTGTTGTTCTTAATCCACTCCATAAGTCTATAGAAGTTCATAGCACTAAACAATTTAGCTGAAGTGTTCAAAAAGGAAATGCCTCTGTAGTTTGCCGGATTATCATAATCGCCTTTTTTGTGCAATGGTAATATTATTGATCTTTTGAAGCATCCTGGAACATTTGCCGTCTCGAATCTTCTATTAAATTCCTTAGTAAGAGCGGATAAAAATTTTTTGTACTGTTCTTATAAAATTCAAATTCAATACGATCTTCTCCTGCGGCGTTTTTGATCTAACCCTTGCGATTACACTTTGTACTTCATTTAAAGTAAAGGGAGCATCTAAAAACGTCCTTACAAAGTTGGGCTGCATATTGTGGAAGTGGGGAAAACTGGGGGGAGATTAGTAGACGCCTGAAATAATCTCTGAGCTCTAATGCAACTTTGTTTCCGCTTAACCAAACAAAGGCGCTTAAATTCCTTATTAGCTTCCGCATAAAGTTTTTTTTTAAAATAAAAGTGTTGAATTGTCTTAACAGAGTTAGTAGTTCTTATGATTTACATCTTGCTTTGTGGCATTCACAATCGAACCCTTTCTCCTTACAGACTTCCTTGCGCCTCACTTTAACGCATAGTTCATCAGCTTTTTTAATAATTTGCGTAAGATCTTCTATTCGAGGCACGGTAGTCCTACAAGTTCTGCATTTAAATTAATTTGGTAAGATGAGCAAAATCTGTCATTCCAAATTAACCTTGGCTAAAGCCCCAGCTGTTTTACACTATCCCGCTTCCCCTTTCCTAATATTTTACATGTAATCTCTAACGGGATGTTGCCCGAAAACGGTTTCGCAGCTATTCGAAAATCCTCTAAAACTAAGTTCCAATTTCCGCACAAAAACAATAATCGATAACCGTACAGGCGCTCCCTCGAATAAAAGTATATTCACAGCTTAACTCCCCTTTGCAGCTACCATTTAAAATTGTGAGTCGAAAGCCTTCCGTTATATTTAAAATCTTGGCACCCTTTCCATAGCAAAATTCATCTTTACGCCTGCGGATTAGGTTTATATATCTATCCTATCCTCGCGTTAAAATCACCGACAAGAAGTGAGTCCGTTGACCTTAAGGTTAGCAAAGCATCGCAGAGTTTACCATAGTCCCAGTTCCAGTGGCTGCAGTTCAAATAAATGGATATTATAAAAAGCTCGACGTCATTGATTTTTACATCCTAAAAGTTATATTTATTCCACTCTCATGAAATACAATTGGGCACCCTCAAGAGACTCTATTAGTTCTCCTCCGCTTCCTCTTCCGAAGATTTTCGTTTTTATTGCTGGAGTCCATTTCATCTCAGTTGGCGACTCTTAAATCTATTTTCTTCATTTTCTAAAACATGCGTTTCGAAAAGTATAAATACACCAAAACTTTTAATATAATTAAAAAAAATCACAAACATTAATTTATATTTTTGGCCTGCAACATTATAACTCAAAACTCTTAAATCTAATAATTGAAATTCATTCTGGAAAACTGATACTGCTCATTTGGTTGCATTTTGTGAACGGGAGCTTGTGTGTGCGGCCAAATTATTTACAGTGAATGCCTTCTAAGGTTGTTTACCTTACTATTGCTATACGCATGTCGCATTAACTTCATTCATAAAAATTTGCCGTGAAGATATCAAAGAAATATCCCCAAATATTTGCTGCAACACTTCAATAGTATTCTGTCCGCCACATTTCAGTTTAAACGAAATATAGAGCTTGTCGTCCTATAGTTCAGTTTTTATGCGGAGAAACTTATCGCGCAGGAACTTAGCGACTGAAAGCAAGTTGGCTTTTTTACGGTGAATGTTATAAGGGAAATCCTTGTGTATGCTAATTTGTGTTCCTTTAAGTTTTCTCGTATTACGAAGCACATTCCAAGCGGTGTTTCGTGATTTCATTTTCACAATAATCATCGCGGTGCGCGAGTTATGTTTGCCACCTGATCCCCTTATCACCCCCCAACCACCCAACCGCCCACCGCATACATAATTTCAAGATTGACGACATCCGGTCACACGCTGATCATGTGTTTTACGTCAGCCACCTGATACCCTTATCACCACCCTAAGGAGCCGATGATGTGTTGTATGTATTGTACATTATGGAATCCACAAAATTGTACTACAATATCTAATGCAAATCACTCCACGAACCTGTCGAATCAGCGTCTGCTGCATTTTCGACCTAATTTTGAATCCAAAGTTCATGGTATCAACTTGCATACGATAGGTTAGATGTTTAAGAAAATATTGTAAGCACCTCAGTTGTTCCTGGGCACGAGAATAAACCAGTCATTAACCAAATAGTTTTTTTTTAATAAACTCTCCCACAGAGCACATAAGTCGCGCGTTTGCACCCGAAATGCATACTCAACATCGAGGCGTGTGTCATTGCTACCCAACAATCCTGCTCACACAGATTTCGCTTTTTCTGTCATGTCCATCTCACCTTCCTCCGCGAGTGTTTGAGTTTGTGAACTGCTCCTCCAGCATATTATTCCGGCTTTCAAATTGTAGAGCTGTGGCTGAAATTTCTTCATATTTTATTTTAAAGCCGGTATGCTCAGAGCAAAGTAATTGGAAGTTTGCCTTTGAAGGAAGTTCCTTAACGAGTTCCTTGTTTTTTCATCAAAGGTTTCTTTAAGTTTTTCGACGGTAATGGCTTTGGAAGAGTCCATTGGTGATCCAAGTGAGCCTGCGGTTGTGCTGGGACTGCGCTTTTCGTTCTTGTGGTATTCTGGTGAGATTTCCAGCAGACCTCTTTTGCTCATTTAGTGAGGTTAGCTTTTGTGAGAATATTAATAGGGACTAGATCTCTTAGATGCTAAAACACACGAAACTTTTTTTTTTAACTTCTGGGAGGACACAGCACTTGCCAATGATTTTTAGTGGAATTTGGATGTCTACCATATATGCACTTTTTCTTTTTTTTTCTTAAATTCTATAGGAGGCCTTCTCACTCTTAATCACATGAATTAATATTATTCATAATCATAAGATAATCAAAAATAAAAAAAATATTTAAGTTAAATTAAAATTATAAATGTCCTAAAATGATTTAATCTGTATAACTCTATCTCCTTCTCTTCTTCTAATGAAAACAGCTGAGTCTCTAACCTAAACAAACTTACATTTGTTATTGTGTTTTAGCTCATTTACCTTCTTTAATAAAGCTCTTATGGATCTGGTGAGACAATCGTTGATGTTAATGTTGCTGCAGTTCTTGTTGTTGTTGCTACTGCTGCTGCTGCTGCCTTGAACACCGAATCTTTTGGTGGAAATTTTGTTTTTACCCTCCCGCATTTTCTTCATTACAGATTTCTTCTGTGACTCTGTTGAAAACTTCACGTACACGATTTTGTTAGAAGAATTTTTTTTATTTTTTTCATGTATGCTGTTAACAAAGCATGAGTGAATGACAGTAGAGTTCATCTCTTCACCAATAACAGCTGTTAGCAATTTGTTGACTCTCATTTACGTTTGAATTGTCAACGTCTTGGATGACAATAATGTCAGCCGAACACTGTTTCTAACCCTTCTCCAGTACATTCAGCTTCGCCACCAGATAATCAACTCGCGTGGCATTACAATCTCCAAGAGATTTGATTTTTGTAAGCGCCTCAGTATTAACTTGCTTGATCTGAATAATTTCGGTGTACAGCATCTGCATTGATGCATGAAACATAATGTTGTCGACATGGGGAGCTGGATTTGTCATTGCTATAGATGGAATAGTAGTATCCTTAGATGAGATGAAGTTTGCGGATGAGGTAATGGAAGCATCCCTCAATATTGGCTTTCTTCGCTGAGTAACACAACTACCGCACTGGCACCCCTGAGCACTTTTTTCATAAAAGCGCACTTTCCATGAAAATATTCTTTACAATTAATGACTTTATTTCCTTATGTTTTTGTATAATTTCGGCACGAAATGAAAAGTTAAGTTGAGTTGAGATATACGATGTAGTGGCAAGCACCAGCTCATTTAGACAAGTTATAACTGAGCAACTACCATAGTGCCACAGCCGTCTATTTGGAGAATCCGTGAAAGCCCAAATTCATTTCTTTGCTGGCTCAGATTCTGGACGAAATTATTCCTGGTCACAATGAAAGTGGGTTTCATGTTTCATTGCATAAGACCATAAGACCAGATTCAAAACTCTGTCCGCAAGGTAAGTTCCATGCTGCACTTCTTCTCAAGTGGAAGACGGCTTTGAGAGTGAAGCACCTAATATGAATATCAAGTCATAAATATTATAAATTTTGGCTCATCATACGTCCCAACGCTCATATGGAATATAATGACAATCCAGCTGTCAGCTCTTTGATAAGACCAATCTGCTTGCTGCACACTTTGCGGCCAGCTCAACACTTCCAGGTTGAGCTTTGTATCTGCCTACGCTTAAGTTGAATCTCCAATGGGACGAATCCAATTTCATACTCGTGTAGTAGCAAGAGTACTTAAAGATCTTTACATACACAAATCAGCTGATCCATATGGTATATCTCCCAATCTTTTGAAGAGGTGTTCTTCCATGCTGGCAAAACTACAGCGTAAGCCTTTTCATCAATTTTACTTTTCAGGACTCTTTCCGAGCAGATGAAAAACAGCATTTGTCCACCTCGTCCCTACAAAAGGCGAATCTTCTTCTTTCTCCTCCTACAGACCCATTGCAATTACGTCTATCCTTTCCAAGGTCATAGAAACCCTGATAAACCATCAGCTCATGAAATATCTCGAAACATGAAGACTTCTCAATGAGCGGCAGTACGGTTTTCATAACAACAAGTCTACTGGTGATTTGATGGCGGAAAGTGGAACCAAAGCGTATATCAATCTGATGAAAACAAGATAGTTGCACTTGATATTTCTAAGGCATTTGATAGAGTTTGGCATCAAGTTTTTTTTATCGAAAATGCGTGCCTTCGGGATCGATGACTGTCTTCTTCAATGGATTAGAAATTACCTTTCGGAACGACGTTCAATTCAAGATATCTTAGATGCGTTCTGATATTCACAAAATTAATGCTGGTATACCCCAGGGCTCCGTTGTAACTCCGACACTTTTTTCAATTTTCATCAATGATCTTTTGATCTACTTCTAATCCAATGTATTCCTTTGCTTTCGACAGTACTCTCTGCCTTTCATATTCGTTCCCGAATTTACGTCCCTATTCTTCGGCTTAATAGCATTACCAATTTTGAAACTATTAACTGAGTGGATTTTAATGCTTCCAAAATACAGTGCTATCTGCCGTCGTTAAAACGAAATCAAATCACCCAGCCATTATACATGAATGGCACTTTTATCTTGGAAACAGAAAAACTTGCCATTCTCAGTATGTGTGTCAATGACAACCTACGTTGAAATGACCACATATTTGATATCGCCAAAAATGCTGTGAAATATCTTAGTTTCCTCAAACGATGTAAAAAATATTTTCCCCCACTGATCTGGCCACAATATGTAAGGCATTTATTCGCCCAAAATTGGATTACCATGCCCACATCTGGTCAGGCGCACCTAAAACATATCTGCACCTGCTAGACGGGTTTCAATACTGTTCGATAAAACTCATAGGGGATTCTAATATCATTCAGACAATGGAAACCTTCAAACACCGACGTAATATCTCGTGTATCTCCCTATTCTATCGCTATTTCCACCACCATGGTTCATAGAAATCGCTAGTAGCATTCCGCCTAACCATAACACCCGTCTTGCTATGTCCTGCCAAGCTCTCTATTTCCTAGTCGTTATAACTTGCAAACATTTAAAACCAATTTACATCGGAACCTTTCTTTTCCTCCTCCCTAAGTTTCCACGCCCGCACTGTGTGCAAAGATTTTAAGGGTACTAATAACCCCTTGAGCGCGCGCTAATTTAAAAAAAAAAAAAAAAGCCGTGGGAAATCCATCAGGGCGTCTAGATCAGAGCCAGACGTGCTACAAAAACTCCATGAAGCGGAGACCGACAGCTATTTTGAGTCTGGTTATTTATATATTTGAAAGCTTGTTCCACCAGACTAGCTATGCATAGATTAAAATTTACCTTGTCATAACAGTGTGGTTCCAAAGGACTCTCCTCGGTTACAAGGCCCATGTATTGACGAGAGCTCCATTACCATGCCAGAAGGTTGACATGGCCTTAGATAGAAGCTTTTGATGTAACGTGTTTAGTCCATAGAAGTTTATTATCCAGGTTTACACCCAAATATTGTACTTAGTGATGCCTCTCTACACTATATTTGTCAGACCAGTCGGCTTCCCCCTTCTCGTAAAGAGAACAACCTCAGTTTTGAGAGCATTGACTGAAAATCCATTTTTGGTGCACTAATCGTCGATCATATTTAGGAGCTGTGACCTAATTTAACAGACAGTACAGCTGGTTGTCAAAAGCATCAGTGTCGATGGAAATGACCAGCGCATATTACTTCTTGTCCAGGCTGCCTTCAGTACTGTCTTTCCAATTTTGAGGCGAAGTTTCGCAGGACCTTCCGCGTTAGCAGGTATGTTACATTTTAGACAAAACTGCATTCATTTTGTCTTTGTATCTTTCTTTGTGATTAGTCCTCCTATGAATTTGCGTACATACATTCCGGCCCATATATGCCTCATTTCAACAAGTTGAAAGTAATCCAGGTAACTTTGTGGTTTTCGTGGAACAGAACTACGTGCTGCTTTATAATCTGTTACTAAGTAACCTACTTGTTGTCACATCGTAGGGCTTTTCGCTAGATATATGTTAGTTTATTTTCCTTTTCGGGGATCTTAATTAAAAAGGACATCGTGTGTTTAATCCAGTCCGTATGTACAGTCCATGACTTTCGAGCAAAGTGTATACATATATACAATGGAAAAGTCGTATTTATCATATTCAAGTTTTTGTTACAGGTCCCGGTAACAGATATTATATGTATAGTTGGATTTTTATTAGGATTAGGCTAGACTGCCAGCGCCATCATTCTAACGACGACCACTGCTGTAGCTATGACTCAAAATTCAGTTTGCTACTTCAACGTATTTGCAACTGAGGCCCATAAATATTTCTTGCAATCACATGAAGCAAACAACTTACCAAAGAAGCGGCATATGCACTTATTGTGTGAAGACCTGAACCACAGTTAACAATTGACCAAATATTCCCAGTAAGGTGGATCATAAGCAGAACCCAAAGAGTACAGGTCGATACTCACCACCTTTTTATTGATTTCAAGGCATCACATGACAGGAGGAGCTATACATAGCTACTTTTGGAATATTTGTAAAGGGTGTTTTTTTTAGAGGTTTAGTTTTTAAACTAGCAACAGAGATTGTCAATCTAATATTTGAAAGTTGATTTGTGGTTAGTACGTTATGCCATTTTACGATGAATAAATTAACGCCAGAACAACACGTGCAATTTGTGTAAACTTATTTTGAAAACCTTGGTTCGATTCTCCAAACTTATCGTGCGCTACGTCCATTTTACGGTCGACATAATCGCCAATATGAGCAAGTTATTCGAAACACGATGAATCGTTTTTGCACCACGTACGCTCTAGTGGATAATATGCATCCCCAAAGGCGACAAACAGTGCGAACAGGAGAAGTTATTGCCGTCTTAGAGCACAGTGTTGAGGAGAATCCGAATGAGTCGATTCGCCATCGAGCTATGCCCAATTGCGGGAAACATTTACTGAGCATATAATTTCGAGTAATGGACCTGTGAACTGGCTTCCACGATCCTGTGATCTCACACCTTTAGATTACTTTCTTTGGGGGTATGTGAAGTCACTAGCCTATGCCAATAAATCAGAGACGTTGGACGATTTGGAAGTCAACATTCGCCGTGTTATTGCTGATATACGGCCAAAGTTGTCGAAAATTGGACTTCACGATTGCACTTCATTCGAGGTAGCCGTGGCCCGATGTTTGCCCGATGTCATATTTAAGCACTAATGGCATATAATTATCTATGAAATAAATCTAATATCATAGACATTAACATCAGCCTCAAGTACTTGATTTCATATTTAATTTGTATACCTCTAAAAAAAACACCCATTACATAACGACGATCGGGAATGTTCGCTCGAATTTTCTTTGGCCTAAGGATGCAAGTAAATAATGAGTCATTTCGAAGAAACACTAAGATCACTATACATATATAAGGTCCTAGGACAGAAGAAAAAAAGATATATATGCATATATGTGGGATTTAAATGATAATCAACAGCAACAAACTTAAATTCAAAAGACGTTTCTTTATTTAAACTTGTTCAATTACACAACTCTGATTTAAATTCATTACAATTTTCTTCTATTCGCGTCAGTGGTTGATGCCAGACTGTCCTCGTTCTTTTTCATGTTTGGTCATTTCGTATGTTTCGTCTAATATTTTAACCGTTAGTTTTTCCGTTCGTCTGCTGTCGCGGGATTCTAAAGTGTGTTGTATGCTTTGTTTGATTACTAGTCCTACATATACGGGTGAAGATGTCCTGAGTCATTTTGCATGCAGGATTCTATGAAAGAGTTTTGATCCTCGACCTTCTTAGAAGAAAGAAACATAACAATAGATTCTAAGACCTGTACAGCGACATCGGTCAGATCAGATAATTTCGCATCAATAGCTTTCCATATCTAGGGCCAATAAATATAAGCTCGGAAAGTCTTCAATTTCTACCCGGAGAGACAACACAGTAAAAGAATACAGCTTTCAATGCAGTTGAGGCCTAGGTCCAACTCGGATTGTAGCGTCTAACAAAGAAACCATAAACAACTTTGATCCACACAAGCACCTGACACCAGATAACAATTTTTCTCCTGAGATCCAAAAAATGTATACTGAACTGCCACTATGATGAGTCCGGCCCGACGGATTTCCAACAATATTTCTCTAAAAGCGTGCCTCCAATTTCATCTGTCCCTCACACAAGGAGCATTCCTCCAAGTTTGGAAGACCTTTTTCATATCCCCGGTCGACAAGAAGGGATGAAAGAATGAAGTAACTAAATACTGTCCCATTGCTAAATTTCCCACATGCCTAAAAGGTTCGAAAGTATTTTATATGAAGTGCTTGGCTTTCAGACCAAGTCGCTTATATTACCCAGTCAACTTGGATTTCTGAAACTTGTTGATCTCAACCACTACAAACTTAGTTGAATTCGTATTCTTTCCGCTTTCAGCCTTAGAAAATTACAACGAAATCGCCGTTATTGGCACAGATAAAATAGAGATCCTTTCGAAATTGTCTGCCCGCGATTTTGACCCATATTATTAAAATGGATATCTTCTTTTCTGGAGAACCTTTATTATAGTGTTAGCTTTAGGTCAGTCTTCCCAACCCTGTTTTTAGCTACTTCTGGTGTCCCACAAGCCAGCCATTCAGGTCCCCTTCTTTTATTTGAAGTATAAACGATTTTGAGAGGATTATTAAACACTGCTCCCTATCCATTTACGCTGACGACGCCAAGCTATCCAAAACTATTTCTTCATCCCAATACTCTACTCTCCTTCAAGATGACCTCGATATGTTTTCCACTTGGTGTCTAAAAAATTGCTTAGATGTTAATGTCTCCAAATGTCAATCTATGATTTTGCGGTTAACATATTATTGAGATAATTCTTAAAGCCAACTTATCACCTGGTTTTATCAAACGGTGGTCTAAACAATTTTTCAACCCGTATGTGATAAGGTCACTTTACGAGTACATTACCCTTGTCTAGCCCCTTCTCGAATATGCCAGCCAAGTGTGGTTCCCCTTTCAGCGAAAACATTCAACATCATTTCCTTCGATTTGCTCTTCGAGGACTACCCTGAATACTCTCAAAAAACGCAGAGACGTAGCTGACATTCTCTTCATTCATCGATTGCTCTCTGGTGCCGTAAATTGCGCCTCCCTTTACAATTCCATTCCTTCGGCACTGTAGCGCATAGCAAAGTCAAACACTTGTGTTCCATTTAATGTCGGGATTAATACTGGCCTTATTCAAAGTGTTAGTACTGCGATTGCCATTAGAGTGACATCTTTCCATTTTTCAATAAAAAACGATGAAAAGGTAGAAGTAAAGTAAAAGTAAAAGAGCATTTTAGAAAAAATCGACTTATGAATTTTAGATTGACAATTAGTGTGGCAATCTGAATAATAATAATTACAATAATGGTGTTATTTGAGAGTTCAACTTAATAACTCGATGGTCGAACCTGATTGGTTTTTTGATAACTCATTCCAGGCATGTTCGAATAGAGAGGAAATGGGAATTCACTGATAACGGGACCCTTTGTGGTGACGATTGGTTTGTCCCTGCTGTGTCCTGATCATTATTTCTTTCTGGATTGACTTTTGGAGCATCGTTTAATGTGCATGTTTCGTTTGATGTGGATATTTCTCTGGAAACAGATGTTTCTTTCGTGCGGTTCCCTCTTCGATTGGCGCTGGATCTCGTATTTTCATTTTAGTCTTCTTTAAATGGATCGTATTTCTTCTATATTTCTTTCCATTTCCGGTTTTTATGATTACCGAACGTTGGTATTCAGTCTCTTCAATAACTTTAGCCGGTTTCCACTCACGATGACCACTTCTCAGCATCACTCTGTCCCCTAGTTTTTTGGTTGGGTTCTTGAAATTTACGTTCTGTCAGCATAAGTCTTTTGTTTTTCTCGCAACTATTAGTCCCTTCGTTACACCAACGATTGCTTTTTGTTTTAATTGTTCTCGATCAATATGATCTAGTTGACCGACTGAACAATCTTTGACACGGTGATTTTAATAATTCGTTGCGTTCTGTATTTCGTAGCATCAATAGCACCTTGTACGGGTCTATTCCATCCAACCAGCATCGTTTTAATAAAGCTTTCGCTGTTTGCACATTTCGTTCTGCGAATCCGTTTGAGTGTGCGTAGTATGTTTTTCTTTGGAAAACTCGATGAACCTGTGTGCTTTGTATTGAGAGCGACCGTCTGTTTCTAAGACTTCTGGTATGCCATGTACTGAAAACCATTGACGAAAATAGAGAATTACTTCATTGGTTGTTGCTGCTTCCAACTTTTTGAAATCGATGAAGCCCGAATAATGGTCAGCGAGTCAGATATTCATTTCCATAAAATATGAAAATATCAGACGACATTACCTGAAATGGGTAGTACGGAATCGTTTTCAAAATTGTTGGCTCCCATGTGTTTGCCCTTTGTCTTTGCTGGCACACATTACACCTTTTTACAAACTCTTTGATGCCATTTGTCTGACCATGTCAATACAATGAACGTCGTGCTCGAGATATTGACTTGATTATTCCTACGTGGTTAGTATGACATTGCTTTACCACGTTATGAATCCCACTTTCTGGTTACTGTGATTTTATTTGCCTTAAATAACATGCCTTGCTCGAAAGCAATCTCTTGCTTGAAAGACTCATATTTTTACACGACTTGTGGCAATTTCCTATTATTGTAGGGCCATCCGTGTTGCACCACATTTTTTTAGCAGCTTGGGTTCAGAATCGTCCCTTGTCACCTTAATGAACCTATCTTTTAGCTTCTCGCTGATTGACAGGATCAGATTGAATGAGTATTCCTCCTCGGTGTCTGTCTCCTCTATCATACAATCGCGACTAAGGGTGTCGTCGATTATTATTTTAGCGCCTGTGACGTAGCCATCCTTTGGAGAGTACTGCATCACATCCCATAGAATCCGTTGTAATCTTAATGGCGCGTTATGAAGTGGATTTTTAAATATGGTTTGGAGTGGTTTGTGATCCTACTCGATGGTAATTTTCTTTCCATAGACGTATTCATGGAACTTGTTACACGCAAATCTGATTGCGCATGCTTCTTTAACAATCTGTGGTTGATTCTGTTGTGATGATGTTAATGCTCTTGTAGCATATGCAACCAGTTGTCGTCTTGCATTAAGTAGGCTCCCATAGATTTGCTCCAGGCATACATCGACAACTTAACGGGCTTTTTCACATCCTAGTATTTAAGTGCAGATGGTATTGTTAACGTTTGCTTGATTATTGCGAATCCTGTTTAAGACTCCAGGACCAAGCTACGTCCTTGTGGAGTAACTGACGTAATGGGTTCGCCGTTTCGGACAGTTGCTTGATAAATTTGCCCAGCTATTGTAATTGACCATTCCCTGCAGTCTTTGCAATTCTTTTACACATGTTGGTGATTTTAGCGCTTTGATTGCCTTAATCCTTTGGTTGTCAGCCTCGTATCCTTTGTTTGTAAATATATGCCCCAAAAATTGTACTCGTTGTTTGTTATACTCACATTTTTGTTTGTTTATTTAATGTAAACCCGGCTTTTGTGAGACGACCTATTACACTTTGAGTGATTTTGTTGAGTTCTTGAACCGAGTTACAGTATATGAAAATATCATCCATAGCCAATTCAAACTTGTCGATTCCATCCAGGGTTTTATTCATAATCTCAGAAAATACTTCCTGTGTGGAACATACCACCTTAATCAAATTGTTCCAATTTGAATTCGGTTTTTTTTGTTAAGTTGGTAAATCTGTTGTTGACCCTCTAAATTTTAGCATCATAGCTTGACATTTGCAAAAGTTCCGTAGCCAAGAGTACATCTATCTCTGTGTGTTTCGGCGATTTTTTACAATTTTAGAAGTGGATTTAAATTTGCAACAACGAACTTGTATTAAATTTTGTGTAAAAAACGGATTTAATGGTGCGCGAACGTTGAAAATGTTGGATAAGTGTTTCGGCAACGATTCTCTAAAGAAAACGGTCGTTTACCAGTGGCACAAGCGCGAGCGGTTCAAAAGTGGTCGTGAGTCAATCGAAGATGATGAACGCAGTGGCAGACCATCGACATCGAAAACCGACGAAAACATTGATGAAGTACTCGTAAAAGAAATGTTGGTCAATAACCGCAAATTAACCATCAGAGAGATAGCGGAGGACTTGAACATTGGCTAAGGATCCGAAGACATTTTGGTTAATGATTTGGATTTCCGTCGTGTAGCAGCAAAGTTGGTGCCAAAAGACCTCAAAATCATGCAAAAAAGAGACCGTGTTGACGTTCGCAAAAGAGATGATTTGTGAGGCTGAAACCGATCCCACATTCATCAAAAGGATCATTACTGGAGACGAGACGTGGGTTTATGAGTACGAAACGCAATCCAGACATCAGGCAAGTGAATGGCGTTCACCAAATGAGCCGATACCAAAAAAACCACATCGTTTTCAGTCAAAAAAGAAGGCAATGCTCACGGTTTTCATTGATTACAACGGTGTAGTGCATCATGAATTTCTGCCAGAAGGCCAGACAGTAAACAAAGGGCACTCGTATTGTTTGGGGGTTATTAGACGTATGCGTGAAGCAATTCGCAGAAAGAGACCAGAATTGTAGGCAGAAAACTCGTGGATTTTGCACCATGATAACGCACCGTCGCATAGTGCCATCATTATTCGTAATTTTTTGACGAAAAACGCAACAAATACCATCCAACAGCCACCAAATTCACCTGATTTGGCTGCCTGTGACTTCTTTCTTTTCAATTGAGTTAAAAAACCACTACGGAGAACGCGTTTCAGCAGCCGAGAGGAAGTAATGGAAAAATCGCAGGAAGCACTGATGGACATACCGAAAACCGAATATAAAAAATGTTTCGAGGATTGGATCAAGCGCTGGCATAAGTGTGTTTCAGTCGATGGGGATTACTTTGAAAGGGACAATACTATATATATATGTAGATTTAGATGAATAAATTTGTATTTTAAATTTTCTGAATAAATTCCGAAAAATTTTTGACCAATGTGGTATACAGTAAGGTCCCCAAGGTGTTCCCATTTTTAGGTACTTGGACGTCCTTTCCGTCACTTTCAACTGCCAAAAGCCCTTTTGACAGTATAATTTTGTGAAGTTTGTGCATTGTTTACTTTTTCAACGATTTTCTTCACTGTTTTTATCGGGAAATGTTGTCGTTTAGTGTTTTTGTTAAGTTCAGTGGGATCCATACATATGTATAGTATACAAATTTTTCCAGCTTTTTCAATCGTAACCATAGGGTTGACTGCTGGCGTTGGTTCTGATATGGGCTCTATCACTTTAACTTTTACCATTTTGTCCTGTTCGTGTTTAGTTCTTTTGCGAAATGTGTGGGCTACTTTCCTTGATGGTATTATTTTGACTTTGGCGTTATCGATGAAATCGATATCATATTGTCTTACAGCAGCCCAAACTTTGTGTTGCATTTTTTCCGACCTAATATTGGTTGAAGATCGCCCCAAACTATTTTCAAAATAACTAGACCCTCGTAATGTTTTGCTTTGCACCACAATCGAGTTTCGTCGATCACTTTGATGTGTTCGTTGTTGTTAAACATCAATCGTTTGGTTGTCGAATTCTCGATTTTCGCTTTTAGCTTTTCTGCTGTTTTTTCTGGCAAGACTTTGCATTCCGCACCAGTGTCTAGCTTTAAGTTGAGCTTTTGAGAACCAATTGCAAAAGTTGGCTTGCCACTTATTCGTATTATTTTCAATTGTATTGATCCGTTAGTTTCTATTGAGCCTACAAAGTGGTAGTCATCACTAGATTCGTCGCTTTTTGTACCACTGTCAGTCGTATCATTGTTTGATGCGGATACGAGGTATACCCTTTTGGATTTTTTATTTATTTATTTACTTATTTATAAACATTAATAATAAATTAAAATCTGTTGTTAATATAATATTTTAAGAGCGCTAGCATCGAAGACTTTCGGCTTTTCGTGAAAGTTTTTTAGAATAGTACTTAGTTAATGGATATTATTTTATTTTGTATTATTTGCTTGTATCTTTTTAATTTCAAGTTTTGTAGAGGGAAAATTCGTCCTCTCGATGAAACTTGTGAAAATTGGTTTTGATTTATGTGAAAAGACCAAAACTTGGTCGAAGACACATAAATAAACTTAAACCTCCAATCACTTACGAAAGGCCAAGTCTTGGTCGAAACGTATGAGTGATTCCTTTTAATCGGAGCGTAAACTTGTAAAAGCTGTTCTCTAAATAAAACACTAACAACGGTTTACGTGGATTTTTCTTCAATATAATAAAATTTTATTCTTCTATTAGAGTAATTTGGTACTTGAAGTGAGTGTGAATTATATGATGCGACACAAATAAAAGTTGAGAGTTGCCACATCATTATATTTTGTTTGGTACATAAATTTAAATGTTGTCACATCATTATTTTTTTTATTTGGTACATAAATTTAAATGTTAATTAAAACTGAAATAATGTTAAATAATTCACAAAACAATTAATAATTTATTTATAACAAAATAATAAAATAATAGCTGTGCTACAATCTCCCCCTCTGGACATGAAGTCGTCTCGACGATTGTACAGGTCAGCGTCGGTTGGAAGGTCGTCCCCTCCTTCTTATGGGTCGTATTGGCTTATTTATTGTGGATGCGTCCTTCGCTCGGAATGGAGTTAGAGCAGACACATGATAGGTTCCAAGGGGTACATCTAACTTATCCGCTTCAGCAATTTGGAAAAGTGTTTCGCTGAATCGCCGTATAATGATATATGGACCATCTCGCCTAGGTGCAAATTTGGATGTTATTGTTTTGCCTGCGTTACTAAGAACGTGTGTTGTAACTAGGACTTCATCCCCGAGTTTATATTCTGGAGCCTTTTGGCGCCTTCGATTAGCGTACTGCACATGTTTGTTTTTGTTGTCATCTTCTAACTTGGATACTGTTTCCAAGATGTTGGGTAGTTCTCTTAGGACAGGAAGTATTGTAGAGTCGAAATTCGGATCATCAATGCTGCTACTGAGATCATGGGAGATATGTATTGGTGCTTGCAGCTCGCGTCCAAAAGTAATATAAGCTGCTGTTTGTCCAGTTGTAGAACAGACTGCAGAATTCATCGCGAAACGAATGGATGATAGGTGTTGTGACCATGTGTCATGTTGATTTTCAACGAGGATCGCCAACTGTGTTTTTAGGTCACGGTTCTTGCGTTCCACCATGTTGGGCTGTGGATGATATACCGGTGTAAGCATCTGATCTATTCCGAGACGTGTAGTTAAATACTGCATTATTGCAGCGATAAATTGTGGACCATTGTCGCTAATTACTCTTCTTGGGATTCCGTATCGTAGGAAGATTTCGTGTAACAAAACATTTGAACATTTTTCCGCTGTTGCTTCAGTAAGAGGGAAAAGTTCTACCCATCTGCTAGTTGTGTCTTCTACTACAAATATCCATTTGTTGCCATTGCTGACAGGTAATGGTCCAAAAAGGTCTATAGAGAGTGCCTCGAATCTTTGATTGCTTGCTGTGGTTTTGTAAAGTCCCATTGGTCGTAGATTACTTGGCTTATATCGCTGACACTTGTCACACTCTTTGACATATTTCTGAACCGTAGAGTACATCTTATCCCAATAGAATTTTGAACTTATCCTTGATAGGGTTTTGTCAACTCCGTAGTGTCCAGCAGTAGGGGAATCATGAAGGGCTTTCATGATTGTTTCTATTTCTTGGTCTGGAACTACTAGCGCTGCTTCTTCAGTATCTGTATACTTGTATAATACACCATGAGTCACAATGTATCCCTCATTGGCATATTTTTCACCTTCAGTACCATCGGTGCTCTCAAGTGCTTCTAAAATAATTTTAATTTTATCATCTTTTAGTTGTTCTTGACGAATTTCATGGCTTCCACGGGTTGGAATCGCGACTTCTGTGTAGCATATGTCACAGGATTCAATTGGCGGGCGTGATAATGTATCGGCTACACTATTCGTTCTCCCTGAAATATACTTTATTTGAATATTGTATGGCTGAAGTTGTAACGCCCATCGTGCCAAGCGTCCAGTAGGTGACTTGATCATCATTAGCCACCTTAATGGCTGGTGGTCCGTTAAAAGGGTTAAGTCTGCGCCTTCAATATAGCCGCGAAATTTATTGGTCGCCCAGACGATCGCTAGTGCTTCTCTCTCTGTCGTCGAATAGTTCTGTTCTGCTGATGTCAATAAGCGACTAGCATATTCTATTGGGTGCTCGTCAGGGCCCTCCCCCTGGACTAAAACTGCTCCCAATGCATAACTGCTGGCGTCTGTCTTCAAAGGTATGGCTTTGTTGAGTCGGCTTGACTTAGAATAGGTGCAGTCACCAAGAGATTCTTGAGTTTTTGAAATGACTCGTCTTCCAATGCACTCCACCTGAATACAGCTGATTTTTTTGTAAGACTGCTTATTGGTTTCGAAACTTTAGCGAAATCAGGTATAAAGCGTCTATACCATGAGCAGGTTTGTAGAAACGTGAGAACTTGCTTCACGTTTTTTGGCTGTTGCATATTAAGTATGGCTGACACTTTTTCAGGATCCGTTTTTATCCCATCTATCGTAATAATGTGTCCCAGAAACTTAACTTCTTCGCAACAGAAATTACATTTTCCTAGATTTACCCGCAAGCCGAACTGCTTAAGCCGGTTGAAAACTTTATCTAAATCATTAATATGCTCTATTAACGTTGATGAGCAAACAATTAGATCATCTAGGTAAGCCTGGACCACTGTGTCATCTAAACCAGATCGGACTTGGTCCATCAGGCGTTGAAATGTAGCGGGTGCGTTCCGTAATCCGAATGGCATCCTATTAAAACGAAAGGTACCAAACGGCGACGTGAAGGCTGTCTTATCCTTATCCGATGGGTTTACTCCGATTTGCCAATATCCAGCTTGAAGGTCAATCGTAGACATGTATGGCGTGGATTTGGCTGCATGGAGCAAGTCATCTATCCGAGGAAGAGGATACCTATCTGGTGTGGTGATGGCATTGATTTGTCTGTAATCAACACACACCCTGATGTCACCATTCTTTTTGGGAACCAACACTACAGGTGAGGCCCATGGTGAATCGCACGGTTCAATGATTTTCTGCAAAAGCATTTTCTGTAACTCAGCTTTAAGCTGTTCCTTCCTCACAGGTGATAGACGATATGGAGGGGAAGCTACTGGTTGATGAGATCCGGTTTCAATGGAATGAACTACACCACGAACAGTTATCTCGTCCTCCCATTTAAAAATATTGTCGTGCTTCTGTAATAAATCATCTAATTGTCCCTCATCCTTCTTTATAATACTGGTCAAGTTTATGCCCAACTTATAGGGTGGCCCAAACAGTCTGTCATTTAGCCGGTCTTCCTCTTCATTAGAGAAATCGAGGAATACGTTTCGTATCCGATTGTTACCTGGTTGTCCTTGGTCGCAGACATGTAGTGGTAAGGAATCCTCAAAGACTTCGTATATTTCTTCTGCAGAATATTTCTTCATAGGTGGCAATGGCATGGGTTTTTTATGCCTTGGTGCGTTATCAATCAGCTTATTTATTTTTTGTACTATCGCCGGATCGTAAATTGGAGAGACTGGGCTGATTTCACCGTATGCAAAATTCGGTGTTGTTGCAATTTCTGTATATTTAAAGAAAGGAACACTAAATTCGGGTTGATCGGCAAAATACCATATGTTCTTGGCTGGGTTGATTATAATACCAGAGCTTTCTAAATAATCGATTCCCAATAACGTGATATTGTCATTGGCTTCTGACAACACACTAATGCTTATTTTGGTTTGTCGGCGGCCTATTTTCATATAAGTGGTTGTCGTCAAGATATCTTGGGTTCTGAGAATACCATCTGCCAGTCTAATTTCCGCTTTCATTTTCCGAAAGTCGTGATTTTCCTTTCTTAGCTGGGCACTCAGCCTGTTGCTGGCAATACTCGTTTTGGCTGCCGTATCTAAGTAAGCAACATGTTTAATACCGCCAAATTCTACTACCACTGCTGGTATGTTACCTCCCTCGCTAATTCTCAAGTCTAAGGCATTAATGCTGGCTCCACTTCCAGAGCTGATGCCTTTAGAGCATTTTGGACAATTTCTTTTTATATAGCCTATGGTTCCACATCCAAAGCAAACTAGCGGATTTTCCGGACCTCTATTATTAGGCCCTAGTGGTCGTTGCTGCTTGGACTGCTCGCTGCTATTAAATTTACGGCAATTTTCTTTCATATGTCCCACAAAATGACAGAAGCTACATCTTATAACTTCCTTCTTCGCTACTGGGTGGAGTCTTTCGTATTCTCTTGCGAGGGCTATGAGTTTGGTAAATGTTTTAAACTCGCTCCTCCTAACACCCTTCTTGATATTATCATGTAGCAGGCTGTATATAATGTCTATACAGTGTACCTCTGGTATGGGTGGCTGGGGAATTTCGGCCAATAATGCTCTTTTTGCACTGATAAATTGGTCCGTTGATTCACCCAGTTTTTGTTTTTTTTCAAACAATAGCTCAAATATAATGTACACTGGTCGTCGTGGAGCGTATTGGTCTCTCATCATTTCGATGGCATTTGACCAAGTAGTCATTTCCGTATGGATGCCTTTCCACCATGTCGCTGCTTCATTCTTTAGAAGCAAGGGAAGCTCTATCAATGCATCTTCATCGGTGATGCGGCGAACCCTTTTAAAAATTTCAACGTTCGTTATAAAATTTTCGAAACGTTGGGCGTCAAATTCGCCATTAAACCGCTCCGTGCAATCGCACAACGTCTCTTTAAACCGCTGGGTTCCTTCGGGAATACGGTGTTCCATGTCCGTTGTATTTGCTTGTTCGTTGGTCGTCATCCTGCTGGTAGTACCTGTTCTTGTATTTGCCGCTGGACCGTCAAACATTCCCTCCAGTCTTCTTGATCTACCCCCCGAGCCTTGCCTGTCAGAGGTCTTACTGCTGCTTAGTAGGTCTTCTTGCTCTTCCACGTACGTTCCAACAGAGCCTTGCCTATCAGAGGTCTTACTGCTGCTGCTGGTGCTATCTCCTGTGCTGAGCCTTGCCTAAACGCCAAAACGGAATATCCGTTTACCCGCGACCGCGACTCACGTTATCGGTTTCACTGACTCGCGTTATCGGTTTCACTGACTTGCGTGAATTGCCGATAAATCCGTGGGGAACTCGAGCCTCACGTTGGGCGTCAATTGTAGAGGGAAAATTCGTCCTCTCGATGAAACTTGTGAAAATTGGTTTTGATTTATGTGAAAAGACCAAAACTTGGTCGAAGACACATAAATAAACTTAAACCTCCAATCACTTACGAAAGGCCAAGTCTTGGTCGAAACGTATGAGTGATTCCTTTTAACCGGAGCGTAAACTTGTAAAAGCTGTTCTCTAAATAAAACACTAACAAGGGTTTACGTGGATTTTTCTTCAATATAATAAAATTTTATTCTTCTATTAGAGTAATTTGGTACTTGAAGTGAGTGTGAATTATATGATGCGACACAAATAAAAGTTGAGAGTTGCCACATCATTATATTTTGTTTGGTACATAAATTTAAATGTTGTCACATCATTATTTTTTTTATTTGGTACATAAATTTAAATGTTAATTAAAACTGAAATAATGTTAAATAATTCACAAAACAATTAATAATTTATTTATAACAAAATAATAAAATAATAGCTGTGCTACAGTTTTAATTTTGTGTATGCTAAGTAGTTTATTTATATGCTCAATATTTTTCTGGTTTGAATCTTGTAGAAGTTTCAGTATGTGACTTGATGGTATTATTGAAGTCATGAAGGGGATTAGCGGCTGAGAGATAGCAATGTCCCAAAAGGTGTGATATCGTGATGGCATTGCTGCATTTTGTGCATACCGGAGGTGCTTGTTTCTTTACAAGATGTGGATTTGTCTGCTGAGTGTGCACTATGCGCAGACGAATAGCATTTAAAATGTGGAGCTTGGACGTGTTGCGAGTGTAATTTGAACTGATTTTGTTTGGTAGTGATGTTTATATTGATTCCACTCCTGTGCTTGAAAATTTTTGATTTTATCTATTATTGACCACTTGAGGTCTTTTCTGGTAAAGAATTCAAACATAATTGCGGGAGAATTATGAACCAGATTTCCTGCATGTCAACGAGTTCGTTTCGTATAATGCCCACATGTCCTGGCGTCCAAATAAGCTTTATTTTGGAAGGCGATTTTATAAGCATATCACGAATTTTGGCAGTTACGAGTATGTTGCAATCATGTCTTATGTTGAGGATAGCTTTAAGAACGGAGAGACTGTCAGTGCAGATGGTCCATTTACCAGCAGTGTTAGAGAACTTTTTAACGGCTTCGTAGACGGTTTGAACCTCAGTTGTGAATATCGAAGTTGTATTTGGAAGGATACCTAGTACCAATGTTGATCCATTATGGATTGGTACTATCGGCGATTTTTGAGCTGTCGGTGTATAAAAACTTCCATCCTTTGGAGTTAGGGTTAAAAAAGATTTCCTGAAATACCTTATTATACACTGAACAAGAGGTGTTTTCTTTCTGGAACTCGTGGAGTTGCAGAATAATGGATGACATATTCAGGTTCAAAGGTGGTAAGGATGGTGTGGATTTAGAGAATCGTTTAAATAGAATTTCTAAACTTTGTGCCGTTTTTAATGAATTGTGTATAACCGAGGGGACCCTCCGTTGCCATTTGTGTTTTAAAGCTTGAGCTATGTCCTTGTTGATTATTGAATCGGTTTGAATTATGTTTTTTTGTAGATTTGGGACAAGAACCATACACAGCTAAAGCATAATCTATCTTACTTAAAACTAAAGTCTTCGTAATATTACTTAAGGTACTGACATGCACATTACTTTTTTTGAAGACAAATACTTAATGTTATTGAACCTTGATGCTAGCGATTTTTTAAGAGCTTAACAATGAGGTTTCCAATTATACCTATTATTAGAAGGCCTAAAATACTTAAATTTGTAAGAATCTCAATTGTTTTGTTATTAAGAGATAAACTTAGATTTTGACCTTTTTTTTGCGACAAACTTGAAGGGTATTACATTTTTCTAGAGATAATTTAGAACCAGACATGGAAGACCACTCAACAATTTAAAGAAAACAATTTTAGTTCGATTGAGTTCATTGCGTTTACACAATATTTACAAATCATCAGCGTATAGATAGTGATCCAAATCTTAACATTTGTGTATTATAACGCTAAGCTTATCAAAAGCGATAGCGAAAAGGATTACTGAAAGCGGAGACCCCTGAGGGATTCCATTTCTAAAGGATACGATTTTTGAAAAAATATTTCCAATTTTGTATTACATAGTTAGAAATGATTTTATGTAATTGAAAATTTTAGGACCAACTTCCCATTCGATTTAAGTCGAGATGAATACCTATACGTTCGAAAGCTTTTTCGAAGTCCAGTGCTAGGATTGTAACGTCGTTTCGGATAGAGCGTTTGATATGACATAGTCTAAATGAAGTAGAGCATCCATACAACCTCTTTTTGATTTGAAAGCCACTTGGTTTAGACTTATCAATTTTTTAGATTCAGTGAACCAAAGGATGCGGTTGGCTATTATTTTTTCTAGAACTTTGGATAAGCATGGGAGTAAATAGATCGGACGGTATCCATCTACCTTGTTAATTTCTTTTTTTGGCTTTAGAATTGGGACTATACAGGCTGTTTTCCAACTTTGGGGTATGACACCTTTATCCAATATTATTGTAGAGTTCTATCAGTCTGATTTTAGCCCAGATTGCCGCAGGAGTTGTTGCAGGGCTTGGCACTAATGTAAGGGATTCTGATTTTTTTTATTACAAAATTAGATGAAAAGTTCGAGTTCTTAGAATTATTCGACCAAGTGTCAGCAAATAAGACACAGATCTTATCTGTAGACCAGACCAGTGGCAGTGGCAGCACTGCGTATGTACGAGTATTAAGGAAATACTGCAGCTTCCTTGTTGACACAAGAGGATGGTTTTTTTGATAACCTATGTTCGAGCGAATTTGTCCCAGCTTGCTTGGTGGGTTTTAAATTTTGGAATATAGGGGTTCTTTACGTTTGATTTTAATCCAATTTTTGTAAAAATGAGAAAGTGGTCACTATTGTGTAGATCATCAAGGATATGCCACGATACCCTTGGTAAAATTTCTGCCGAACAAGAAGTAAGATCTATTTGGGTGAATGGCAAGGTCGGAATTAGTAACGAATTCTTCAAATATACGAGGGGCGTTCAAACTATTCTCGGTATCGGGGTGAAGCTGTGGTTGTATATATAAATTGACTTATTTATCAAGTAATACTATTATTTAGTGCAAGGTGAAAATGGCAGAGATCACCAAGCTTTCAATTGGTTTCATTCACACCATTCTTCATGACCATCTTAACCTTTCAAAGGTCAGTGCAAGGTGGGTGCCACGAATGCTCACAGCGCCTCAGAAAAAAGTGAGAATCGCATGCTGTAGAGAGCTTTTGGAGATGTGTAGTGAGAACGCGGACGGTGCTATGGATCGAATTGTTACTGGGGACGAAACATGGGTCCACCACTATGACCCTGAAAACAAACAAGAGTCCATGCAGTGGCATAAAAAACTAACAGACCCCCCGAAGAAGTTCAAAGTCACTCCGTCTGCCGGGAAGCTCATGGCCACAGTTTTTTGGGACTCAAAGGGAATCTTGCTCATTGAGTACAAAAAAAAAAGGTGAAACCATCAACGCTACATCCTACGCTTCCACTTTGCATAATTTGCGGGAGAAAATTACAAAGAAAAGACGGGGTAAACTCGCAGCGGGTGTGTTGCTTCTTCATGACAACGCTCCTGTTCACACGGCGCGAGTTTCCAAGGCTGCTGCGCGAGATTGTGATTTCGAAGAAATCCAACACCCACCCTATAGTCCAGACCTTGCCCCTAGTGATTATTTCCTGTTTCCGGATTTGAAAAAATGTCTTCGTGGAAAAAGATTTTCGGATGATGAAGAACTCAAGTCGGTATTTTGCAGAGAAAGAGGAAATTTATTTTTTGAGGGTTTAAAAAAGCTTATCTCAAGATGTAACAAATGCATTGATGTTAGGGGAGATCAGATTGAAAAATAAAAACAATTTAAATTGAATTCGCATTTTCCTTCATGCCGAGGATACCGAGAATATATTGAACGCCCCTCGTAGATCCTCGGCTATTGGTTTTCGGGGAGCCGCAAAGTACACTCCTGGAGTTCACATCACCAGTGAGAATGATTGGCGGATTTACTTCATGAATAAGATTGTCAGGGTCGGTTTTACTGAATGTTTGTTCAGAAGGAATGTAAATAGATACTTATTATAGTGATTCTAATGCTGGTGTGTATTTCTAAAGCTGTTGCGAGAAAGTTTGATCTAATTGGAATTGCGGGTGAGTGTGAAATATTAGCTTTAACTAGCAAAGCGATTCCATTCTTTGCAGTTGCATTACTTGGAAGATTGCTAAAATATCCTATATATGGTAGAAATGGCTTGGGAACAATAGGTGTTGCTTGAGTTGGAAAATGGGTCTCTTGTATGGATATTATATTTGGGTTGGGTTGGATTTAGCTCATCAATGTTGTTAATGAAACCTTTCATGTTCCATTGCAAAATGTTAAGATATGTGTTTGGGAGTATTTTTGTTTGGTCGTTGCTATTGTGATTAAGTGAGTGTCGATGCCTCCAACCGCAGGAGGAAGGAACTGTATCCCTTACAGGGAGTAGAGGCATCGATAGGGGGTTTGGCTGATAATTGTTTGGAATTATGTGGCATCCTTTGATTTTGGTTGTGGGTAGGTGAATTTTTGTAAGCTGTGATTGTTAATTATTGAATCGAAGACTGGGGATAGACTTGTTTGGGGCAGAAGACAATGATTGGGAGGTATGGATGGTGAAGAGAACATTGTGTGGGAGGTTGTAGGTGTGTGTGATTCTTATGGTGGAGTAATGATTGTTGTGGTGGATTTTGAGGGACCTAAGTTTGAGAGAATAGTTTTTAAGTGAGTTGCGTTTGAGAAAGTTTGTTTTTGCCTTTGGGGTGGAGAAAGAGAGCGCTTGCGAGCATTTGTTTTTGTTGCTGTAGATTGGGGAGTGGGAGTATATGAGAGAGAGGCCCGTTGTTGTTGCTTGTCTGTATGCACAACAGCAGTTACTGCAGGAGATTGAGGAGGAGCTAGTTTATCACGGGCGGGTGTTTGAGGGGGTTTTCGATGGTCTGTTTCGCTCTTTCTGAGACAGAGATAGATAAGGGCATTTATTTTTTGTCTTAATTTTTAAGATTTCTTTACTCTGCAAATATTTTGGGCATGTTTTTGATGAGACGGGGTGTTTATCAAGGCAGTTAGCACACATGATGAGTGCATATTGCAATGGGCCATAGGGGGGAAGGTTGCAGTTCTCACAGATTTTGCTTTTTGAGCAACGGTTTGTGGTGTGACCCAGCAACTTTAGAGGGGACATATTCCGTGACTTTAGTCTTATACGAACCAATTTCTAAAGTGGGCCAATTTCATCAGAAAAATGCGTTTATCTCGAAATTTTCAACTTGTAGGTTAACTTTTTTATCAAAACTTTTGTCTTCTCTTCATTATCTACGATTTTTACGTATGACTTTTCCACCTACGTACAACGGAAGTTATTGCAAACCACTATTTTATTCAGTAAAATGTGTCACAAAATAAGTAGTATGTTCAAATAAAAAAAAATTTATTAAAAGCTTTCAGTTAACAAGTAAAACAAAGTTGGAGAATTAAGCTAACGGTAAATTTTCTGCTATTTTGTGGAATGTTTTTGTTTAATTCGGTGACAACTTTTGATTAAGAGCGAACGAGTAAATTGTTTGGCAAGTGTTTAAGAAAAAAATGTTTTCGATTCGCGAATACGCCGATATAATTTTCGTTTACGGTTTCTGTAATGGGGATGCAAGGTTAGCTAGATTAGAGTACCAACGGCGATATCCAAGACGGAGGATCCCTTCTGGGCCAACTTTTATCAATGCTTTTCACCGCCTTTCAACCGTCGGTTCAGCATATGGCTCAAGAAGAGAAAGATTGTCTAACATAACAGCTCCAGAAGAGGAAGAAAGAATTTTAAATGCTGTAGGAATGCAGCCATCTATTAGCACCAGAAGGCTTGCAGCACAGTTGCAAACTCCAAGAACTATAATCCATAGAGTTCTTCAAGCCAATGGCATTTAGCTCTTTCATTTTATGCTCGTACAGAAACTTTTGCCAGGATACCATCATTAACAATGAGGGGTTTTCCTGGCTTCAAAGACATTTGGGTTTCGTTAATTGAAATCAAGCTCTAAAGCTGTATCCTCAAATTCTCACACAGATATCTATATTACGAGTATTATTGTACCCGGAATTAATTTAAATCTACCCAGATCGATTCTTCGGAGGTTGGATCTGAATTATTTACTATTTTTACTTATTTTGTTTTTTTTGTGCACCTTATCCCAAAAAAAAAATTACTTGTATTTGTACGAAAATAGACTGTCTCAATTACGACTTTCACTTTTTATCGGAATTGTGTAAATTTTCACTAGCTCTGAAATGAACTTGTTTGTTACTTGCAGATTTTTTCCTTCTATAAGCAGACTGAGTAACACCGTGTTTCGGCACCATGTAATGCAAAGCAAAGTCAAACACTTGTGTTCCCTTTACCGTCCGGATTAATACCGGCTTTATTCAAAGAAGTGTTAGAACTGATACTGTCATTACTGTGACAAACACTAACCCTCATAATTTACGATGTCCTCGTCTCTTCTATATTTATCCCAACCCATCGCACTTCTTATTGTTCCAACGAACCAATCTCCCGCATGCTCCTTAAGCTCAAGTCAAACTCCAGTATTTGATTTTAACCTGAGCACTTCTCGTCTCAAACTTGATTTCATCCACTATTCCTTTGGTTCCTAGCTCATGATTCTTGTTAGTTTTTAAGTTAGTCTAAGCTTGTATTAAGCGAAATAAATGGGGGCGTTAGCTCCCACCAAAATCAAAATACAAGATGGGGTAAAAGCAGTGTCATAATATGAATGTGCCATTCTGGTTTTGTATTTATATTGTAGACAGATAGAGAAATAGTTGACAATAAGCAATGGAGCGATACACATCTGAAAAACGCGCGATTATTGTTACTGCTTGTTTGACCAATTTCCGGTTTGTTGTTTTAACGTAGTGTGAATTTCGTCGTCGTTTTCAACGTGGTGTTCATATATGAATAAGGCAGGAAGCCCCGTGTCTTTCGCCAATACCTGAAGTTGATTATTTTGTCATCATCCCTTGCAAAACCACAAAGAAATCCAGTGTTCATTCTAGATCATTTCCGGCATTTGGTAATCGAACTACGAGTATTCGCAAATATTGCACGTGCATCTCGAGAGTTTTGAAGACTATCCTCTGCGCAACATGAAGTATGCAATTTTACCTATTACCACAGACGTATAAACCAAGCATTTGGTGCCCTATATGACAATCAAAGTAAATCAACCCAAAGCAATGTAACTCTTTCTAAGCTTTGCCTCAACCAACATTTACGATACTGCGTATATAAAATCCAGCTTCTTGTGTACATGTTGATGGATGCATATATGTATATTCGTATCAACTGCTTTTTTGGTTCAAGGACACAGCAAAGCATATGCATAAGCGCTCGCAGATTTTTGATGCTAACACTCCCGCGACATTTAAATAGACCAACAGATGATGGGTATTGTATTTGGAAATTTTGAAGTTCCTATTATTTTTTTCTCTGATGGTGGACTTAGAAAATCTAAACCACATTGTTGAGGTTGTATCACCTGTTTCAAATGATGGAATTTCCAATAGTCTGGGCAATCTTTTGTCTGACTATATTTACAGATGAGCTGGTGTACTTTTCGAACCAGATCATATGAAAGAGAGTACGTCTTCTTCAGCAGCCATTGGTCTTAAGTTTAGATATAGCTAACAAACATCTTTTATATCGGCTGCCAGTAAATCTAGGTTTGATTCGGATTTTTAAGTAGCGTTCAGCCTATTGCCTAAGTCTGATGGCAAATCCGCCACCAAAGTAGGCGCTGTTGTCTCTTTTAGTAGTAATTATCATAGAAGATGTTAATAGTTTTCCTATTTTTCCCAAGCTCTTCCATTCCATTTATTGGCAAGCAGCCGTATAGAGGCCAACCCTTATTGTTTGTACGTAGCCTGTTGTACGACAATAATTTCTCTTTTGAGGTGTTATTGTTGCTTCTGGAAACCAGAAGTTTGTAGAATATCGGAGATGGGAACTCCTCCGTTCCCATGCTTATGCCTATTGCCAATATGCCTATTTTTATATGTTGGCTACTGGCAGAAAAATTCGCAGAAAACCTGAGCTCAACGATGTTACTCCTTAAACTGCTCCTAAAGTCATCACCCGCCGAAACATCCGTGTTTGACTTTGGCAGTTCGCTGTATTTGGTCGGAGATCTTGCCTCAACATAAACTTACCCGTCAATATATATTAATCGCGTGACCAGTCACTGATCTGCCGCTCGGTCGAGAATGCCATTGATTTAAATACAGATGTCCAGGAGAACATTAAAACATTAGTCCTTGCTGCTGTTGACAAAAAGCGCCACATGGGCATAGTACCCCGGCGTTAAATCCCGGACCCTACAAATTAATTTGTATCGTTCCCTTGATAATAATAATCATAACATTAGCCCAAATGGCAACGGATATCTAGATGGTCTTAGATCCAATATTTGAAAATATTTTCAAACAATGTGAAAACAGTGCACTAAGAATTGTATGCAGACTGCCAATCATGTCTGAATCACAGTCATGTCTTTCTTAACTTCTTTCGTGATAGGGCTGATTATCCATTCATAATTATCATGAACGAGAGGCGTACTTTTTTCTATACAGATACGAGAATAAGCAGGATTTATGCTTCCATGGCACTGATAATATGAGAGAA
Source organism: Volucella zonaria (assembly GCA_963966105.1). Lineage (NCBI taxonomy): Eukaryota > Metazoa > Arthropoda > Insecta > Diptera > Syrphidae > Volucella > Volucella zonaria. Next base: position 217,675,181 of record OZ014530.1, read on the forward strand.
TCCTCCTAAAATCACAGTTCGATGCGCGTTTATGGACGAAAGATTATTGGTTCTTATTGGCAACATGATTACTACTACTCGTGAGCACAACAAAACCGTGATCAATGACTTCTTTCTACTACTAATTGTTGAATATTATTTGATAAATAAGAGATTTCAACAAGCTATTTTGGTGATATGCGCTGGTCAGTAAAATCGCCCTATTTAACCATTCCAAGCTTGTTTCTTTGGTGTGTTACCAGTAAGCGCCACTTGAAGCGATACCCTGGACGGTAAAATTGCCTTGTTTTCTATGCAGCAGCTCTCGACAGGCGTAGTTGAGAAATGCCGTACATGTTAAATGTTCCTTCTTTTCATCACATGCTATTTCCTTTGAAAAAGCGTCAGTCAATATCGTTTTCAGGTTGCAATCATTACATATTCCAAAAAATCGCTTAGCCGTCTTTATCAATACTTTTCACTGCAGTGTCTACAGAGTACCATGTTTTCCTTACAGCAAAATAAGGTTTCAACTTAATAGAATTTTGTATTGGTGTTTGCATGTTGCGACCTTTTGTCACTTGTGACGTAAACTCCATTTTTTTATCTGCTTCTATTTACGTCTTTTTCTGTCGCTGTAGATTGTGTTCGTGGTTTCGATATCGATGAGTTCAGAGAAAATTTCTCTAACAAGATTGTGCAGTGTGCATTTATGAGTAACCGAGAATCTTTCCTTGGAGATTTGAGTTTTTTCTTGCTGCAAGATTTTCCAACTGAAAAATATTTCTATAACACACAAAGCACTATCGATAACCCCACAGATTGAATTGTATAAGCGTTTTAGTTCCCTATAACACCCAGAGCACTGCATGTATATGTATGTAGTTGTTTTCATTCCTTGAAATACATTTAATTAAAAGTTACGCTAGAAGGTTGAACTACGAGTACACAGAGTAGATACAGGTCTCACTCGGCATTGTTATTATGAATGGTTTCCCCTTGCGGAGAACCATAGTTTATTCCTATAAATTTGCATCAAAATTCTGCTTTGAAGTTCTATGTTTTATTTTATTCCACGAGTTTTCCAGGTTTAGGTATTACCGGGTATTTTTTATAAATTATTTTATGAAAAGTGTCTTTTAGGTCAAGACCTAAAAATGCTGATCAACTTCTGAAACAGACCACTCTTCTGCAGTTCCTCTGACTTTTTGAAAGAGGCAGCAGTAGATCTTGCAGTTCAATGAATGTAACACTTCAACGCTATCGCGTTATAACATCAATATTATCGACATTTACTGGTAATCTACTGAACTTCTTCAAAAAATTTAACTTAAACTTGTGAAGCTAAAATTCCTTAAAATTTATTCAAGGACCGTGTACGAAGAAATCAAGACATTGGGATGAAGAGCTACCAAGCCATGCCATTGTTTTGAATAGCTCATCACCAAATACGCTGTCTAAGGTAATTAATAAGTACCTATATTGGTTCCAAACTGGACCTGTATTTTGTTTCGGTTTAGTCTAAGGACCAGTATCTTGTTGATGGTAGACTTCCGTGGCCATAAACGACAATGACAAAGAGCGGACTGACAGGCAGTGTGTACGTCAGAATTTTGTAAGCGACAATAAGAAGACCAATTTCTAGGTATATGCCAATTTGTGATACTTTCTTGCAGAGGAGCCAAATGATAATAAAAACTAGTTCATTGGGGACATCTCCAACCAAATTTCTCAGATTAGGGGTGATGCTTATTAGATCATTTACCAGTGTATTAAAAAGTTCGTAAATGATCCCATAAGTTCCAACAGCTTTATAGGTCTTAAAATTGATTACCGCATTCTTAACCCTATTTGAGTATGTGATGGAACGAGTTTTATTCGTGTTCTAAAATAATTATATGATTGTGCATGCATAATATCACCAGAATCTTAAAGGGTTACGCCACTCAATTGACTGCAAAAATAGACTTTTTTGTGATTTTTTTTCTGGAGAATCGAGTTTACAAAGGTAGAAGTTTATTGTACATATGATTGACTGTAAAACATAATTTTTCTAGATTAATTTATTCAAAAGAGGCGTTTTCGGAAGGATTTACGGCTGTAGAACACTTCCTGTGAATTTTGAATTATGATGAGTCATTGTATTGTATATAACAACAGCTAGAGAAGTAAGTACGTAGCATTTTTTTTGATATTTGCAAAATTCGCAGAAAAATCTCCAGAAAATTGTTAATAACAAATGAACTATGCCATATAAAAATCCTACGTATTTATTTAGACAATATATTTTTAAAGACATAGATGTGAATTGGTTGAAAATTGATGAAGTCAAGGATGTGGCCAATTTGAAAAATGCAGTTTTGAGATAACCGCGTTTAAAATTTTAAGTTATAGCAAGCCTACCTGGCGGACTTGTACTATACTTTGAAAAACAAGTACTTCGAGATATTTCCCAGCCATAATGTTGTGGGATATCATTTTTGAAGTCCAAAGGAAAAGCAATAAAATAGAAATAGATTTTTTGAAAATCTGAGAGTAGACTAACCCCTTAAGAATAGCAAAGCTCTTTTGGTTAAACGGAGTGCCGTTCTGTGCTCATTGACGTTGTATTTTGCCCTCCTACTTATGTTTTCGATGATAATTGTATTGTGTTTCATTAACAGAATTAATAAAATAGTCAGCTGCAGAATATAAAGTTTCAAATACTCAATCCAAGTTTAATAATTTAAGTTATCAGAAGATCAACGCACCTATTTGTCGATAGGGCGGACATGCCTACGCTGCCTATAGGTATTGAAGGGGATACACCTATTGGAATCATTCGCGAAGCGCGCGCCTAACAAATCAGTACTAAGTGTGAAAGTAAGTAAAATAAGTAATTTTTTTACTGTTAGAAAAAAAGCCCAAAGTATCGAAATAAAAATATATGCAATACCATTAGACGTTGGAAAGTCTGTCAAAGATTTATTAAATATTAGAAGCTTATTGCATCAAGGGTTATAATGGAAAAAGAAAAATAATAGAGTAGCTAGGTAGGTAGGTAAGAGTGGCTGTTGGAAATACAAACCCAATGGGCCTCTTGGCCCATTGTGATGCCACGTGGATCTATGATCCTCTTACTAATTGAACTAGTTTGAGCTTATGATGGAGCGTAGGAGACTGTTTACGTCTATATTTTTTAGATCGTTTAGGTCGTTCTAGAAGAAAGCTCCTAAGTGAAGTTTTCTTCTCTGGGAGGGAGCTGGACATGTACAGAGTAGGTGGAGGATTGTTTCCTGCTCTTAGTCGTCCATGCAGCTTCTACAAAAATCGCTTGTAAAGGTGCCAAGCCTTCTTGCGTGCTTACCTATGAGGCAGTGTCCAGTGATGACACCTATGATGGCGCTGAGATGCGGATATCCTTTGCAGATATCACGTTTTTCTTCAGACAGGACAGTGCTTCTTTAATCCCCATAATTCCCGCCTGGAACACGCCACAGTGATTTGATCCGCTATATATTTTAGATCCATCTGTCTGGAGATGGATTGACTTGTCCTCCATGAAAGCATCTTCCGCCCAGAAGTATCAAGAGGGGAAGCTTACATGGAAGTTTTTGTCAAACCAAAGCTCATTTATGGTGTAATCGATGTTCTCTGTGAGGATTACGAATGTATTAAGAATGCTGGAGTGGCCAAATGAATTATTTGTACAGTGTTTAGTTGCTTTAAGGCGCTTAATGTGACTGCAGCTATTTTGCTGCTAAAAATATCGAGGGGTATCAAATAATGAAACCGAATGTCTAATGCCGCAGAGGGGGTAGACCTCTATGCTCCGCTTATGCATAGACATGCTATTTTTTGGACCCTGCTTACTTTAATGCTGTTGACTGCACTTTCTAAGGCCGTCCACCATACGATAACCCTGTAAGTAAGTATCGGCCTTATGACCGAGATGTACGAGGGTTGTCTAAAAAGTTTACGACCGAGCAATGATAGGAGACATTTTTTCTCAAATTTTTTTTTTTATTTTTCTACATAGTCTCCTTGTAACTCTACACACTTCTCCTAGCGAAGCTCCCATCTCTCTAACCCGTCCCAATACTACCTGGCGTTTTTCTCTGCAAAATAATTGTTCGCGAAGGTGACTGCCTCCTCATTTGACGAAAATCTCTGTACTCCAAGTGCAGTTTTTAGATGAGGGAACAAAAAGAAGTCGCTTGGGGCTAGATCTGGTGAATAAGGTGGATGGTCAGGCAGTTCAGACCGTAATTTATGGATTTTCGCCATGGTAACCGCTGAGGTGTGAGACGGCGCGTTGTCTTGGTGAAAGAGGATTTTCTTTTTCTGCAAATGTGGCCGTTTTTCCGCAATTTCTGCCTTCAGCTGGCATGTAATGATGCGTAGTATGCTCCTGTAATGGTTTTGCCTTTTTGAAGATAATCGATTAAGATAACTCCTTTACTATCCCAAAAAGCAGTCGCCATCACTTTCCCAGCCGAAAAAAACAGTTTTTGCTGTTTTTGGAACCGGACCGCCCTTTTGCAGTCCACTGTTTTGACTGAATTTTTGTTTCGGGCGTAAAACGGTGTATCCAAGTTTCATTTACAGTAGTTAATCGGCCCTAAACCTCAGATTTATTGCGCCTAAACTGCGCCATCAGAGCGTTGGAAATGTTCATTCGAACACGTTTTTGGTCTAACATAAGCAAACGCGGCACCCAACGCGCGGAAAGCTTTCTCATGCCTAAGTCTTGATTTAATATGTAACAAACACGTTCTTTGGACATTTTCATAACCTCTACTATCTCTCTCACCTTAATTCGGCGGTCGTCTAACACCATTTGGTGAACTTTAGCAAAGTTATCGTCAGTGGTTGCAGTTTTTGACGTCCCGAACGTTCATCATCTCCCAAGCTCTTACGGCCACGTTTAAATTCAGCTGCCCAAAATTTCACTGTGGTAAATGATGGGGCAGAGTCCGCATACACAGAGTCCACAGATCGATACTAAATTTTTTCCATTTTCACAAAAAAACACTCACATCGGCTCACTCAAACGACTGTCAACTAAAAACCGCGCATCCAAAATGACTGAAACTTCGATAAGTAACTGTCAAAAGATGCACAACTAGCATTCACTAGCTTTTATTGACGAGTGCCGCTATCTTTAGGTTGCGGTCGGAAACTTTTCAGCCAACCCTGGTATAGTCAGTGGGTTATGCGGAGTTGTAGGCTGAAGGCCCCATTTATTCGCAATGGTTTTTTTTTGGAAGAGCATAAAGCTACTGTAGCTTTATTGACTCTTTCTTGAATGTTAGGTTTCCAGTTTAATGTCCAGCCAAAAATGAGACCCAAATATTCTTTTGTATCCGAAAATACTAAACTGGTACCGATTATTGATGGAGAGTCTATAATTGGAATTTTGTATTTCCTGGAAAAGGGGACACCATCAGTTTTATGGGAGTTTATTCCGAATCAACAGCGACCTGCCCAACGGGTAAATCTATTGAGATTTACTTGAAGGAGTTCTTTAATGGTGTTAAGATGCTTACTTGAGACCGCTGTAGCAACGTCATCCGCATAGGTCATCATCCTGCTATCACCCGCTTCCAGGTATATCAGAAGTTCATTAACTACTAAGTTCGTGAGAAGGGGAGAGAGGACACCGTTTTCCGGCGTACCCTTGCTGACACATCTTTTAGAAGAAATCTCACCCAGTTTGGAGTTGATTATCCTGCTTTTTAACATTAGACTGATCATACAGTGAGGCGGATGTGTTGACGTTGTTTAAGGCACCCTTTATGTCCAGGAAAGCAACCATTGTGTACTCTTTATATTGAAGGGATCGTTCGATGTGGCTAGTCAGCGAATGCAGAACCGTTTCCACCGTCTTTCCTTTACAGTAGGCATGTTGAGCCGTTGACAGAAGTCTAGGATCAATTTTAGCTCATATGTGGATATCAATCGGTCGTTCTAGAGTTATCAGAATTAAAGATGATAGACTTATAGGTCTGAGGTAATTTGCGACAACATGAGAATATTTTCCGTTGTTGGGAATGAAAACTACATTGACTTCTCTTCATGACAGTGGAATGTGGATCAGTTCTACACAGCTCCTCATATTATTTTCTAGCGAAAGCAGAATAATATCTGAGGACCTCTGTAGCTTGGCAGGTATTATACCGTCCGGTCCAGCAGACTTGTATGGCTAAGCTAAGCTAAGCAGCGCGCAGAGCAGTTTGTCTCTTGTGATCAGACCATGAATTTTGGTCAAGGTTGCAGTAGGCCGGTTTGGGTTACTACTGGCCGCGAATTGAGAGCTACCTAGAAAGTGGGTGTCCAGAAGCAGGCTGAGTGATTCATCACTTGAGGTTGTCCAAGATGCATCGGTTTTTTTCAAACAGCTAGGCATCATAAGATTTGTAGAGAGGATTTTTCTTTGTCGCAATGCCTCAAAAGTTTCCGTAATTTTGTCACAGAAAGACCTCCATGATTGTCACTTTGCTTTCTGAGTGATTCTTTCTATGAGTCCCAGTAAGTCACTTTTCTTGTGCTCTTTGTTAAGTTGAAAAGTTTTCTGCAAGCGTTTCTAAGCAGTCTCAGTGGTGATGTCCACCAATGTGGCGTTTCCTTGCCTCTAGGTTGAATAAGAGGGCAGGAAGCGACCATAACCTGAATTCCCAGACTTTCATGTCAAGCTCATTGGTGTCACGCGAGGGACTTGATAGTTCAGAGGATAGCGTTTCTGACAGTATTCCTCTGTATTTTAGCCAATCAGTTTTTTAGTAGTTCTGGAATGCTGGGTGGCTGAGGGGAGCATCACTCAGGCTGAACTGGATGCATCTGTGGTCTGAAATAGAGTGTTCAGACGATACCATCCAGTTGGTTAGCATTTGAGTGATGCTGTCGGAGACAAGCACTAGCACTTCCTGTCGGTTTCTAGTTATAAAAGTGGGTTCATTGCCAATATTGCAAATAAAGAGATTAGTACTTATAATATAGTCAAAAAGTGACTCACATCTATCGTTGATGTCGGTACTACCCCATACCGAGTGATGAGCGTTAGCGTAGCATCCGATGATGAGGCCAGTTTTTTGCCTTCCAGCCTCCAGTACTACCCTTTCTATGTTATCATCAGGGAGATGACCCACATGATCGTGGCCAAGGTATGTCGATGGCAGCCAGTAAGGGCCTTTGGCAGTCTTTAGTCTGGCAACGGATAAGTCGGGGTCGCTGAAATTTGGAAGTAAAAATGTATTAAGGCTACCTTTCACTAATGTACAAGTTCTGATCTTAACTTTGTCTCTTGTGTAGAGCGGAACTGATACAGATGTCCTAAGTCCATAAACCATGCCTTCGACAACCCATGGCTCCTGGATTTGGATAATGTCTTCTGCGTTTTTTGAAAGACGCGGAATGAGTGCGGCCGAAGCCTTTTTTGAGTGATGGAGATTAATCTGGAGAAACCGTATCATTGCTATAATTTTTCAGAGTAGCCTCCACCACGGTTCTGTTAAGGGCCTCCGATTCTGAAGATGTGCTCAAGAGCTCATCTTCTTCCTCTAATCGTACCGGACCTCTTTTTGCTTCGTCATCAGTTTCCATTTCCGACAGGATGTCAGAAGAGGAGACCGACGGCTTTATTGTCACCTCGGATAGATTGGAGTCGTCGCTATCCATTTCCTCCAAGAGGAGGAGGAGTATATACTCGAATCCGAACCGAATTATGCCATTTGTCTGCGCTATAGGGTTAAGGGACTCCTTATTGATCACGATCAACGCGCATTTATAAGAGCCCCTTAGTTCCTCCAGTTTCGCAACTTTCCAGTCATGAGTCGGAAGAGTCGGGTTACTGAGCCTTATGATTTCCAGAATGCTTTCTGGAGAGGCTGGTTCGGCTGGGATCCAGGTACAAGTTCGAGGTCTGCTAGGGATGTCCTCCTTAGATAAGACCTCGAGTTTTGCACCAGGCCAAATCTCTCTTAAACCACCTATAGCCTTAGTGAAGCGATCAAGATATCTCTGATTGGCACATGCGATGAGCCTGCCGTGGCCTTGGTGCCAGCCAGCGTTGGTTATGATGGGAGGTGTCACGGTTTCCTCGAATGATCTCTGGTGCTTGGAGGAGTCCTTAGGTGTTGTGGGAGCAGTGGAAGCGGTGGGGAACCCGTCTTTAGGATGTTTTTAGCCCACTCAATCTTGCTCTTTATGTCCGCAATGGATCCGAAGCTTTTGATGATGCCTGAAACATTTCGGTGTCTTAGGTAGAGCGCCTTAGATGAAGCTTGCCAATGCGTCTGAGCTCCAGATTCCTCCTTGGAGAGATAAGTTTTGGGGTGGAGGAAGTTATAGGACCATGGCTTGCCATAGTCTTAACACTCCCTGAAGATTTCTCTTTAGGCTCGTTGCGCGTGCCTTTAGAGGATGGTGCACCATAGCCTGCCACGGTTTTACCTCCTCTCGGCAACGCAGGTGCCTTGCCGGTAGTCGGTGAAGTCACCATTCTACCGCCCGGTATTAAAGGAGTACCTTCCTCGGGTTTAGTTTTGTTTAAGTTTTCCATAAATGTTGTCCTACAAGTAGCGGAGAAAGAGAGATCCGCCGTATACAGATAAGGCTATCTAATCCGGAGGGCGCTAGGTATCCGGATATTCCGTTCGCGACTGAGCTATTTTTGGAGATGCTGGGCCCTCGGCCAGGTTGATTTTCAGCACGGGTCGTATGACACCTTGATACAACGCAGTAGGAAAAGGAGTAGTTGGGGAAGCATCCATTGATTTCAAGACTCGTCTGGAGGATTTCTCGAGATTCATTGACTCTATTCAGCCTCTACAGCGAGACAAGTTCGATGCTCGTGGTAGAGGAAATAATAGAGTAGTTGTAAGGTGTTACCACTGCCAATGATTTGGTCATACAGGAGACTGTTGTGCCTATAGAAGTCGCTGAGTTCTGTGTAAGAGAATCTTGATTCACATGTCTTACAAAAACTGTTGAGAAGCACATCAGAATGTTCCAAAACCTAGCTGCATTAATTTCAATGTATTGAATCACGCAGCTAGCGATCTAAGCTGCCGATCATATACATTTAAAATGTATGTAAAGAGAACAGGGAAGTAGGTACTAATTCGTAATGCAAAAATAAATAAAGTATCCAGTTTAAGAGATGTACAGGAGACGAGTGATCAGCTCATAAGGCCGCAAATCAGCATTGCTGACGTGGCTAAAATGACATTGGATGAAATCTCTCCAAAAGTTTCCAAACAAGCTAATAGGCAATCTTAGCATGCAAGTGTTTTGAGCGACTTCCATTACGAATCGCAAAATTTATTTAACATTCAATTATTTCCCACCAGTCAAAAAAGATATTAAAATGACATGACCTGATCACTGGTCAAATACTTAAAGAACCGCCAAGGAGAGTATTGGTTAAAATAACTAATCTGGTTAATACATCCTTTAAATTACAATATATATCATTATTATGGAAAGTGGCTGAAGTTATTATGATACCCAAACCCGGAAATCCACCCCATGAAGCCATATCATATCGACCAATTTCGATGCCGATTACGTCCAAATTGTTTGAAAAACTTATACTTAAAAGATTAAAACCAATCATAGAAGAGAAACATCTTATTCCGGATCATCAATTTGGCTTCCGGAACCAACACTCTACAATTGATCAGGTTCATAGAACCACTAATATCATTGAAAAATCATTAGAAGAAAAGAAAGTATGCTCAGCAAGTTTCCTTGATATAGCACAAGCTTTCGATAAAGTTTGGCTTGAGGGACTGAACCATAAACTCAAAATGTTCCTTCCTGTACAATACTCGAAAATCCTGGAATCATACATATCAGAGCGTTACTACAATGCCAAAGAAGAGGATGCTTATTCCGAACTGAAGAAAATCCAAGCGGGCGTGCCTCAAGGTAGTGTATTGGGACCAGTTCTCCTTCTCCTATACACTAAAGACCTACCTGCATTGAATGAAAATATTGTTGCTACATTTGCTGATGATACTGCAATTTTGGCTACTGGCGACAATAATACTGAGTCAATAGAAAAGTTACAAAGAGCAATAGCTGGAATACAACGCTGGACAGCTAAGTGGCGCAAGTTTCATTAACTTAATCCGCGCATATCGACTTTACCAATAAAGGTATAGATCACATGCCAGTATAAATAAATCAACAGATAGTTCCGTACGAGAATACAGCGAAATATCTTGGCATGACCTTTGATGCAAAACTCAAGTGGAAACCACATGTTAAAAAAGCTAAAACAAATAAATCTAAAGTACAGAAAAATGTACTGGCTATTGGGTAGATACACAGCCTGCTCTTGTATCAACAAGTCTTTAAACCAATCTGGACTTATGATATTCAGGTCTGGGGTTATACCAGCCAAAGCAAAAGAATAATTATTCGAAATCTCCAAAATAAAGTACTTCGTTAATGCACCCTGGTACATCCGTAATGACAATATGCAATGGGATCTGAATGTAGAAACTGTCGGCAACATCATCAAAAAGTGTGCTCAAAATCATAGACAAAATGTCAACATTGAGGCTCTCCAGCTCCTTGATAATGATGGTCTAACTAGAAGGTTTAACCGAATCAAACATTTTGGCTAGTGCAAATAAATAAATAAAATAATATAGTCTCAGTTCACATTAAAATAGTGACCTAAATAAAAAACAAAAGTTAATAAACTGTGAGAACCAAAATTAATATCATAGGATAAATATTTTATTAGTGTTCAATTACTAGATTGCTATAAAATAAATTCACCAATGGGTTTTTTATATAAAAAAAAAACAAATTATTTCCCACCAACAAAGATTCGAACTTTTAAAAATACTGAAAAGTAAGGAACCTCTAATCTGATTTCTACCCTAAAGTAAACTACATGCTCGACACAAAGCTAAATTTGAAGGTTATAACATTATTCCTAATCACGTCGGAAGAGGAACTGCAGTCATTTTAGAAGCAAAATACAAACACAGTCCTGTTACCTTTAGCAGCGATATTTTTACAGTTTCCTTGGCCTCAATTGCTCTTAAGCAATAGTGTTCAAAATAGAAGTGAAAACAGAATATATGGTATGATTGGTTTTATAACGGCCCTTTCTTATATCTTGATCTGATTTCACAAAACGGTCCAAAATTCCAGCATTAATCTTAAGTATTAAATTTTCTTTTGCCCTCATCTTAATTGAATCATACATCTAGCAATAACAGCTGCCTATACTTCTCTACTACATATATCTGACCATTATGGAATTTCCTATAAGGTAAATGTTGGTAGCCCTACAATTCTCTTGTTACCACCTATGGCGTCAAAGCTTCAAAAGCACTAACTGCCAACATCGGGGTGGGTGCTGATGTGTTTTATTTGGACTACATACCAGATTATCGCTACAAAAGGGAAAAAGTCCCAGCATATTCCAAGCAGAAATATATGCCATTAAAGTGTGCGCCAATCTGATCATAGATAAGGGAATGAAAGACGGCCAAGCAGCCATTTCAGCATTAGATTCTAATCTCATTGACTCCAAATCTGTCATGCATGGCTGCAATATAATACGAAATATCTCCCATAAGAACAAAGTAGAACTTTGGTGGGTGCCTGGTCATATACGTATTAACGGAAATGAAATAGCCGACGAACTGGCTAAAAATAGTTCGGCTGATTCTTTCATTGGCCCTGAGCCGTTGTGTAATATGCCAAATTCAGCAATTAACTCCACAATCATGAGTTGGGAGAACAAAGTCTGTATATTACATTTGAAAAATATCCCGGGGCATCCCTAGATAAAAAGGCCATCAAACACTTTCACAAAAAATCAAAAGAATCCCAACTACTCAAAAGGGATGATATCAGAAGACTGGTTGGATTTCTAACTGGAGACTGCCACCTTCGATATCATCTACACAAAATAGGTTTTAATCAGGAAACTGAATCACACTTTTGCATGGAAAACGACGAAACTGCGGAACACATTTTATGTGAATGCATGGCCTTAAGGAGAATCTCAAAGAAATTTAAATGCCTGGGGAAATTTTCAAAGTCTCCACCAGAGAGACTCTGAATATCATCAAAAGAGTTGAGCCTCCCCTGGCTTTATAACACAGATTTTGTGGTACAGAAGTACAGTTCCACGCAATTGGCAGAGCGGATCTTTCCGCTGTTGAATGAATCATTCAACTTATACAATATAAAAATTATATTTAAAAAGGCCTCCAGATCGAACAGCCTACCTGCCTAGCTGTTTGAGGCAGAGGGAAATGACACACTCATTTTTAAGATTTTCTCTGAGAAAAGTATGCCTACTGCCTCCTTTCTCAATCCACAAGAAATGAGTACCTCTGGTGATCACGTAGAAGATATTATCTTCAGTATTGTGCTATTATGCCTGGTGAGTCTCCAATTTACCAACTATTCACGCAGCGGCAGATCTTAAAGAAAACTCAATACGTACAGATCTATATTGTACACTTCCCAATCGAATTCAAAGCCGTATATAATAAAATCTATAGAGAAGAGCTATAGAGGGCTATGTTAAGTTATATGGACCTAGGACGAACAGAAGCAAAGGCAGCAGAATGCAAAATCCTTTGAGTATGTTTTGGTTCTGTTTACGATTAAAAAGCGAACTCTACGAGCTGTAAAGTGACACCGACCTGGCTACAAAAGTTGCCACCAGCCGGTTGAGATAACTAGGACACAAAAATCGAATAAATTTTAACGCACCGAATAAATTTTAACGAAGAACACCTTGCCTAAGGTAACTCGCATAATTGGAAGAAGTGCTCAGTCATTTTGAAGTTCACACCTCAAAGGCAATTGCTAATTAAAGAGATTTACTGGTTAAGACCCAGATCCACTACGCACTGTAGTACCATTTTTCTAAGTAAGTAAGTGTCCAAGTTCGTTAACACCCTGAGGTCACAAAGTGTTGACCAGTATGCGTGAAGAGTTGGCATAAAAAGCTACGAGTGCTACCGACGAATTAAGAATTACTAAGCAGGATATCAACCACTCCAATTTTTGGCTTTGCCATCATTATCATTAAACAGTTTGCTAAAGTAATACTCCAAATTTGCAGCACCGACTATGACTCTACTACTACGTTCTCATCCTTACCACTGTAGGTTTCTTTTCTGCTTTCATGTTCTTAGCAAATTACTTAAATTTCTAATTCGGAATATCTGTGCTTTTACTTTGACTACAAAAACAGAGTGGTAAAATTCAATGTTGGCTCCTCAAAGAGTTGAGACGTTCAGATTTTTGGGGCTGTGCCTCGGATCGATCTTAATATCACCAATGTGGTTAGCAGTTCATCAACCAGTCAGTGCAATTGAGACGCACAATTGAGATGTACTCGTGCAGTTGAGATGTGCAGTTGCGATTTATCCGCTTAATATAATTCCATTCAAAATCCAGGATTGACTACATTTTTTTTTTTCGTTGAATTTCCCTTCCTCTGCAGTTACATAAAACTATCTAATTAACTATAGCCATTGTCCCGAAAATTCACGCTAAACACTTTCAGTCAACCGCACATAAATTTGCATAATCAACTCACGGAACTGTTCAAGGTTTATTTGATAATTTCGTAAACGCAAGGACTGCCTTAAAAGAATTCATTACCTCAAGTCACCTATGCTATGTCCACTCCTTTGGACAATTTCGTGAATACGTTCAAGTGGGGTATCATTATAATGACACAATTCCCCAATAACCTCTCATAGAATGTGGCACTATAATTGCATACCAACATGATATACACAATTCAAAGTGCAAGATCTCAAAATGGCAATTTCTCAAATATACGAGTAGAGTGTTATTATCTATTGATGACAGGAGAAATATATTTATCCATTCAGATACTGCAAAGTCAGTATCCACGGAGAAAAAATCATCTAAACATTCTGCACCTGTCATAGAGGCTGCCAAAAATCTTCCCCACTGCGGCTACATAAGTCAGTTAGTCAGTTAGCCCTTGCTCCAGTTGTTACTGTTCTTTCCCCTTTTTTTTGTTACAACGAAATGCACTCATTCTATTGAACTTTTATGTTACAAACACGTATCCTTCGGTGGCCAACACAACAACAAAACAGGTAATTATACATTCTTTTACTTACGCCCACCTAGGGGTTATTTCTCATGCGTTCTGTCATGCGATTTCAATTTACCTCCCCACCTATCGTCAGTCAGATAGCTTCTATCTGTAGGATACAAAATATAAAACCTACACAAGCACAGATTTTCATGTGTATAACTCGTCGTGTGTATCCACTAGTATTCCACACAAATTTTTGTGAATGCCGGGGAAAAAATACTGTCATTTACTGGCCATCTTGTATTCAGTACTTTTCACTGCTTTGCCGGGAAACGTCGAAAAATTTCAGCTGTTGGTTTGTCGAAAGGTTCATCTCTCCCAGCTAAGGATTGTTAACTGACATACATATACAATAGATAAATCCTGTGAACTGTGAGTATATGTTTCATAAATTAAATTAATATGTTACTAAGAAGGATACTTGTAATTAGGCGTACATATTTATATTGTGCTTGTCATCTGTAGTCGGTTTTATTTTAGTTACCTAGTCCCTTGTGATTCGGTGCTAGTGTTAAGTGTCCTGCCGAATTTTTGTTGGTTCATGGTGGGAGTGTTGTACAACACGCTTTTGACAATCGATTAATGCCACGTCATCCATTTCTTGAAGGGTGTTTTCTTTAACAAGAACATCCTGTCTTGTCTACTTCTGTGCCATTTCTTTAAACTGATACATCAATTACGCAGAATTTTAGTTAACCTGTCACTGGTATTGTGCGGCGTTAAGAGGCTGGATAAGGTTAAAATAGGTCGGGAGTGTCTAAGTGAATCACATATGTTATATATGTAAATATCTGCGTTCAACATTGGTTTGGTAGTTTCGAAAATTTTGACAGATTTGTATACTGCAGTTAAGTTGAACGAAAAAGAGATCATAGTCGATAATTTTACACTAATAAATTAGCCGGGTGGCACTTAATATGAGTTCGAGTGTTGTTGCACGTTTATCTGCAGGAGATTCATACAACATAATGCGGAACTTTCTAAATGGGTGTTGATTTTTTTGGCGTGGCAAAACTGGGACTCACAGTCTCTGGGGCTAACTCTATTAGTTGTTTCCTAACTATTTCACTGTGAAGCAGTTCCACAATATTGCTTGTACAAATATATATATTACAATTGTGAAACGTTTGACGTTGATGTGCTACTTCGGGATATCTTGGGTAAAATTTCAATGAAAACTAAAGAATATTGAACTTTACTTTCGTAGGATACTTGGTGGTGGGATGGCGCAGTGGTAAATTTGCTCGATTGCTACGCAAAGGGGCCTATGTTCGAATCTCGGCCAACACCGAAAAGAAGTGGGGTAATTTTTTTTTTGTTTTTTCCTTTCACCTTTTTAACTGGCAACGACAAACCTCCGAATGAGCTTTATGAAAAGGTCTCTCACTATCCTGTGATTGCACAATGTGACAAGACACAGTGAATGGGATAGACCAGGTTTTGTATTTATTTATACGTAAGAAATTACTTATAAAGGGGGTGTTTTGTTTTTGTCTGATAGATCTCCTAATAGAGATTGATTCTAAACCGAGCTTTCATTTTTAGCATTTTTTTTTACATTTAACATATGTTGAGTATTGTTTCTTCTCGTATCTTACAACCTTATTTTGAAAACTGGTCTTCAATTCGCGAAATGTATAGATGATAATGTAATTTTGTTCTGTTCTCATAGACGACATACTGAGTCCGCTGTTTTTTAACTCATACACTCTACATGACGATAAGCTAGCAATGCGTCAACATAGGGTGCGTACAGAAGAAACCATACCCAATGCTATTGAAGTTGTGGCGAACGATCTGGTCTTGTCGATTCCGCATCGATCGCAGCAGTATTGCCTGTATCCGTCCATAATGCAGAAAATTTTGAAACAAAAATTCAATCTTCACATGTACATATAAGAACCAACTGGTGCTGGAACTAAAGCCACCAGACCAAGGCTTGCGATGGGAGTTCGGAAGTGTATTTACTCACTTTCCGCGCAATGATGTTGTGAGCCAGCAAAACTGCATTATCTAAAGTGAAGCAATTTTAAAAGAAACTCATGAGACTCAATTACCTGAAATGGAGCCACCGAGATTGTCCGGTGGCCCAGTAAATGCCCAGTCGCTCATGATAATTTTATGCAAATAATTTGGAGTTACATAGGTTAGTTAAGATGATAAGGGACGTGCTAGTCTCTAAGGAACCAGCATGCACGGAGGTGTATTGGTGCGTAAAGTCATCTAAAAAGTCTGTACCCAAGTGTTTGGTACGGGATATTTGGAGGTTAGGGGACTCACGCAGCAATTGTGTGATAGTCTACGTTTCATCTTTGTTCATCCAGCTTCTAGAATGATCTTGAGCATAGGCTCCTATTCTGCTAGCCACCCTGCCTACGATGCAGTGACAAATTGAGACAACTATAGCGATACGGGTGTTTTCTTTGTTGAGTCCGAGGAAGGTACGTGTTCTCAGCTGACTACATTTGGCAAAAGGGAGCCTGAGATGATAGAGTTCTGCTGGAGATCGGTGCTTAGTTATATAGTTCTATGGCGAAAAGTTTCATATTTTTATTGTTGTGTGTGGTACTCGTGTGCAGAGAGGCACCCCATTTTGCTAGCTCATCTGCCTTCTCATTACTTTTCACTTTTGTATGTCAAGGTACCCAGGAGATGTCCCCTCTGTCGCATTGACAGGCTCTACTTAGAGTAAGACGACGTTTTTGTACGTCTATTGATTCGGTGGTTTCACTTGCCAAAGCTTTTATGCCTGTTTGACTGTCCGCAGAGAGAGAAATCTCTTTGGGGATCAAGTTCCGTGAGTAGTACAGCCTGTGCAGCTCTACAAACGGCAAATATTTCTGCCTGAAAAATATTACATTCGTCCAGAATCTTCAAGGAGTCCTGGAACAGTAGAATTCAGCTCCAGTACCTTTCTCCATTTTGGAGCCGCCTGTGTAGAGGTGGAATTTTTCCTGGTTGGTAGCAGTGTTAGTTAACCAGTCATGTCTGCTAGGAAATGATGTGGAGAAATTCCTATCAAAATCCACGAAGTAGTTAGTACACTTCTTCAGTTTTGATTGTTTGTACTCTTGTATTATAGACGCGTGTCATAAATTACGGTGCGTTCATAGACCTGATTCTTTTAGTCTGATCGGGCCTTGAGAAGCCGTGCGTTTAAGGAAATCGTCTTCAGGAGTAGAACTAAACGCTTCTGTTACTGCAACACACGCCAGTCTTTGAACATGTGTGAGTATTTTGAGATAACTAGACTTTTCCGCAGCTTTCCACCATACCCTATAGGTAAGAATAGGTCTACCTATGTATATCCAGTGTACTATACATGGTCTAGCCCCCAACGCTTACCATAGGTTCTTTGGCATGTGTAGAATGCTCATAGTGCGGTTTTGGTTCTTTCTTCGATGTTACGCTTCCAACTAAGCTTACTGTCTAAGAAGATTCCTAGATATTTAGCTTCGGATGAAAGTTGTATCCTATCATCGTGGATTCTGGAAAGATTAACTTTTTCTAGCTTTCTTTTTCTTTTGAACAACACTAGTTCGGCTTTTGATGGATTCATCCCTAAGCCGTTTTGTGTTGTCCATTCTGCGATTATGTTCAAGGCCGACTCCTTTAGTTCGCTGATAGTTGTAAGATTTTTTTTCTCCCACCAGAATGATTATTCCTTAACACCCTTCTGTTCGAGGATGTCGTTTACAACAAGAAGCTATGGAAGGGGAGAAATTATTCCTCCTTGTGGAGTTCCTATGCAACAGTTTTTATGGCTGTGTTTCTCAATTAGGAGTTGTCTATACAGAGTTGTACAATAAGACACGAGCGCCTCGACCTCGTCCTTATTTTTAGCCGTTTTAAATCTTTTAACAAACAAAATTAAGTCATCTCTGACTCTCTGCAGGGTATCAACGAGAGGTACTCGGAATTTCATTAACTTTTGCTGCATCAATATTTTCTTGGATACGTTGGATATATTTTCGCTTATAATTTGCTTGAGCTCGCAGTGTAAGTACGTCTTCTCGAACTCGAAAAGAACAGATGAAGCAATACGTCATCCAAAAAAAAACCGCTTAGAAACTCAATTTGTAAAAAAGTTTTCAGTTTTCCGTAATTTCTTATTACTATCTGTTTTTCAAATGCTTTTATTTATTTATTTATTTATGTATTTCCAAAGAATCTTTTACATTGGGCTTAAAAGCCTATAATTAATAGTAGAAGTTATAAAAAGTATAGTTAGACTTAAATTCAAATCAATTTTAATTATTATTTATATGTACATTCAGTTATTATTGATTTAAAATGACAAACTAAATTCATATTCATAATGACAAAACAAAATTCTTTATTAAACTAAATATTAAATTTAATTGTTTACTAAGTATCTGAATAAAACCGCTTTGATTCAGCTGGTTCTTAAGCCGGCGGATAACTTGATCCTCTTTCCATGCAAATAATCCTGATCAAATCGCCTTCATTTTTCTGGCACCATGCCCTACTTCATTGCGTTGTTTCTCCGGAATCGATTTAAAGACTTTATGGGCCGGAGTGCTCTTATTCATTCCCCTAATCTTCCCTAGGCATTGTACTTATTTACCTAGATGGCTAAACAAAACCTGCTTGCACTATGGCGTCCTGTCCCTATGATGAGGAAAAATTGTATCCAATCCGTCTGTTTGCAAGTGGAACAAACTTTCACGAAATACCGTCACTATTGCTTTCCCTAGGACGTCTGGCTGTGTTCTAGTCGCACAGACGAATCTCGCTCCCCTAAATTTCATATATTCATACGAGTATCACGGGTTGCGCTCATAAAGCCATTTGTCGTTTAAAGAGAAGCGGTGTTTGGTACAACATGCAGCCAACTTTACGCCCCCAAGCATTTTTTGCTTTGGTCTTAATGCGCCATGATGACACCAGAATTCCTGCAGGTGCAAAAATAGGAAATCAACTTTACCTGTAGCCATTAATATAGTTTTGGGAATAATCTGAGGTAAGATATGAATTTAGTCGGGTCGTCGCGGAAGGCTTAAAAACCGATCTAGGATGCGGTGCTTATACGAATTCCCGTTAGGAAAACTTGCATGCTTGGCAACGAACTGTGCTCTGAAGAATCGACGGAGGGGTCGAAGTATCTGCATCTATAGCGACAGCCAAACTGCGCTTAAATCCCTGT
The DNA here is from genome assembly GCA_963966105.1 of Volucella zonaria. Taxonomy (NCBI): domain Eukaryota; kingdom Metazoa; phylum Arthropoda; class Insecta; order Diptera; family Syrphidae; genus Volucella; species Volucella zonaria. Next base: position 217,694,431 of record OZ014530.1, read on the forward strand.
TCGACCCTCTCACGACTTCAAAGCTAGTTCGAGAATGCAAGACTTTTCACTCGATCTTGTTTGGGTCCGAAGTCACAATGGGATTACGGTAAATGAAAACGCCGATAAACTTGCTAGGACTACCAGCATATTTGGTTAAAGGTTCCGCTGACATTTGGGTTTCATATAAGCGTAATTGCAGATGTCACGACTGTCATGACTGTCTAGGTTGCCAGCAGACCAAACGAATACTACCTAGCTTCCGTAAGAGCTTGCCAATTTTCCTGCTGTCCCTCAATTGGAAAGGCTGCTGACTGCTTGCTGGCATCGTGATAGGAGCGCTACGAACCTAAATGTACTAGCCATAAGGGACAAAACATCTTGCTGTGAGAGTGGCATCAGGCTACAGGTATTCGGCGCTGATGTAGTGGACTGAAGGGCTTAGGTCCTCATCTCTCTTTGAAAGACTCAGGAATTTCAGTAAAAGTAACACATGTACAACGGACAACGGACTAGTTCTTTGTCTGAGCGCTCTATTCCGACAGACAAAAGAATTGCTTTGCTAAAAACGATTTTCAAGTACCGGCATCAAGGTGCCAACTATAAGTGTCTTGCGATTAAGCTTGGGCTTGGTAATTGGAAAATCATACGCAAAACAGAAGGGAATGGAAAGTGCGACTATGAAATATATGTATTGTAGCAAACTTTGCTGTGGATTTGATTTATACTTGCTACAAAGAATGCGTTTATGTACGTGTATGAAGTCTAATTTTTGTAATCAACTGCACATGATCACCATTGAAATGTTCTTATCAGTTGTTGTCTACTAGAACCCACAATTAACCCACATATATGGTATACATATTTATTCGTTGTATTCATGATGTGGTTCTAAATAGCTTTCCGTGTTAGATTCATATCTGGTATCGATTTACCATAGTTAATAGGAAATCAACAGTCATCGTAGTTTATGAATACTTTATTCATTGGGACATGAATTTATATATGTTAAAAATAATCGATAATTCTACCATGCATATGTATTAGTAGGTAGTCGCAGTGGCATGTATAAAAATAATTATGAGGATATACCATGGGAATCGAATTGGATGTTTTATTAAGTGTACGCTTGAAGCGTTTCAAATACTGATGGACGTACCATGGTATTGGCATTGATAGTAAATTGCCATAGCGATTGGAGAATTCTGTCCTCCCTCACACTTTATATGAAATACAAAAATAGACAACTACATATCCAATACGTACTTACAAAGATAAAAATGTCAGTTAGTAATTTGACTCGGTACGAGTATCACTTCAAATGAATAACAGGTGGAGCGGAGTCGAAAAACAAATCGATAAATTTAATTACAGAATTTCCCTGTACGGTAGAATAATATTTGTGTGTTCTTCCCACGACATCGCTTCGTGGAAAAATAAAAGACTTGTTGACTTTTTGGCTCTGGACTTTACCAAGAGTTAGTTTCAGGCCCACGACTCCCACCTCATTATGGAATTATTATTTCATAAGTTGTTTACGTGTCGGGTCAACGTTTTTGAAATGTGCGTTTTTACAGCCATCGAACTAGTTCTTTAACTTTCGTTACAATATCGGAGCATTGAACCTGTTAGCGGACAATGTTTTGGATTCTAAAGTTTGGGCATTACACTATATCACGCAAATGCTGTTTTACATCGATTGGGGAAGATTTATATCTATCCTAAAAGATGATTATGTGCAGATATAATAGAAAAAGCAGCCCAAAGTTATGCTTTATGATATTGAACGCAAAAGGGGTGCATACGAGTATCTTTCCCCAAAAGGATATCTTATATATTTAAGTGGATTTACAAATTGACTATGACAAAACGTGTTTGCTATTTAAAGGGAATCTGTGCCAAAAAAATGTAAGCCCACATAGATTTGTCTTATATGAAAACTGTCTATATTCCCAGGTGATACTCTAGTCACGGATAGACCTGGGTCACAAAGTTATGTGCAAGTTATTTGCATCTGCATACTATAAACTGATGGAGATATCTTCTCCACTCTGGAAAATCAGTCAGACTGGAATCAGTCAGAAAATTTTATGGCGCTTGTACTGAGTCGAAAGCAGAAGCACTCTGTCTCATAATTGAGACTTACTCCCGGGTAACCTATTCAGAAACAGCTCACAACTAGCTCCTTTTAAAGATGCTGCAAGTGAGACGAGTAATGCAACACGATGAAACCGGTTGCAGCAATGGAAGAGGCCATCAAACACGGAGTTGTATGTTATACATTCATTTTTATTCCTAAAGGGTATACCATAGATCAGAGGAACTCCGAAGAAAATCTTCATTTCTAGCCTGACACTGGCATACATACGAGTCGACTTTATACCGAGAATCGGAAAAAAGGCTACACGCTTGCCAAAAGCTTAAGACCTCTCAATCTTATCAAGAGGAGATATGCTTTCTGTTTCCGATGGAGAATGGGATAAACATGCCTTGAAGTACAATTTATGTTCCAAGAGAAAACGTTGGTTTTAAACCACATTAATACCTATGTCTAGGCATTCAACATCTCTTACGATATAAGATACTAGAATTTTTGAAATTCTTGAACAGATAGTCGACCACCACCACCATATCAGTTGTCATGTAGAACTTTACAATGAAATGAAAAATGTTAAAAGCACTTTTAGGGCGCCGGGGCTTACTGACAAATAAGGCACAATCTGGAAGTCCAATTTTCTTTTTTTTTTATCAGCTAGGTCCGTAAGTCGGCAATAACGCGGCGAATGTTGGTTTCCAAGGCATCCATGTTATTTACTTACTCACTTATAAGGCACTACAGTCCGGGGTGGACATCGCCTCAGTTAACATGGCTCTTCAGCTGGCGTGGTCTTTTACCAACTTTCTCCAGTTACGCACACAATGTCCCCTTCCACTTGTGTGCGTCGCTTCGAGCTGGGGACGTTGGTGTCAAGCTGGCCTGGCCACCACAGCCGGGCTATTCGAACTTTTCCGACCAGGTCAGCATCTCTGTACAGCCCGTATAGTTCGGTGTTGAAAGGTCACCTCCATTCTCCATTGATGCTACAGGGACCGTAAATTACCCGAAGAACTTTTCTCTCGAAGCGCCCGAGAATATTTTTATCAATTTTCATCAGTGTCTGCTACCTTCCAGCTGAACCGGAATCATCAGTGTCTTGTGTAACGTCTTTTTGGTTGCTCGAGAGAGGGCTTTACTACTCAATTAGATGATAGGGTTGCCAAAGCATTTAAAGGCCACTAACACCTTAAAGTTGAAGCTGCCTACCGTGAAGTTTTGTTCTAGGCGACTATGTTGTGTATCCCTATTTACTGAGATCATATACTAGTACTTTGCTTTTCCTTCGTTAGCGGTTTAACTCATCGTTGCCGCTTCTGCTTCAATAGTCGCCAGCATTTAACTGACACCTATCTGTATTCTTCCCATTTTGTCAATGTCGTACATGAACATAGATTTGAAAGGTGGTGCCTTTGGAGTTGACTTGCCAGTTTTGCACAAAAATCACCTGACAATGCGTGGCCTTGTTTAAGTCCTTTTCTGAAATTCAAGGTCTCGATTTTATCCTTAACCACCTTGTCGGAGCAGCGTGCATTCTCCATCGTCATCCTGCATCATGGGTAGTCAAATGAGCTTGGCAGGGATGCCAAAACTAGACATGTCTCTGTTGTTCATCTCTTCTGATACTGTCATATGCGACTTTGAAATTGATGAAGAGGTTATGTGTATCGATCTGAAGCTCCAGGGTTCTAACCAGGATTTTCCGCAATATGATAATTTCACTACATATTCATTAGCCTACAATTACACTAATGGGAGGTGCTCAGCTGTTTACGAAGGGTCTTAGGCGTTCAAATAATATGGCGGACAGGATTTTATAAGCTACGTTGGCACAGTTCAGGCGATCTCGCTTCTTTAGGATCAGACGAATAATGCTGAGGTTCTATTCGTCGGGCATACTTTCTTCGACCCAGATTTTGGAGACGAGTTGATTATCACCTATTGCTTTAAAAAGTTTGGCAGTTAGGCCAGCGGGCCCAGCAGCTTTGTTAGATTTGAGCTTGGAAATTATTGTCGTGATTTTATTTTCGTCAGGTGGAGTGAAATGTTATCTTCATCCAGGTTCATTCTGCCTGACACTCGAATATTGTTCGTGATCACCTTTAGTGTGCTGAGATAGTCTTTTCAGATTCTCAGCTTCGACTGTGAGGTTTCCTTCTCCATCCCTATAGATTCCTGTTTGACTAATTAAAGCCTGATCGAGTTTCTCTTGCTCTTTATTCTTCCTTCTAAGTAGCCTATGTTCCTTTCTTCTATTCAGCTCGTAGAGTCGCAAGCCCATCTCGTTCTTTTCTGGAAGGCCACCCTGTAAATCTGTTTTTCTTGTCTGCAGATCGAACTAGGGGCTCCTTTGTTGCGGCGAGTAGAAACCCGGTACATCAGATGCAATTCCAGGCGTCATCGAACGATTTTCGAAATTAGCTTGCACAATTTGCTAGTGTTGTTCAAGGATAAATGCGTTTATGTTGAAATGCTAAACCAAACTGAGCATTTACCATTGACAGTCAATGGTAAAAGTATTCCCAAAAACACGGTTTTATAATGTAATTCCTCAAGGCCTTCGACACTGATAAGTATTATACATATATCAAATTACCTGCGAAGATATAACTCAGCTAGCCTGTATAGGCTTTTGTGTGTGAAAGTTACTTTCGAACTACGTCAAAGAGTTGGCACATGAATATGGGTGAAACTAGTTACAGTATACCATCATCAGTAGGTGGTTTTGTTTGAATCATTGCTGGAATATCTTATGTTTTCAATTCAAAACTTCACCACTGAATTGGTTTCCTCCTATATATAGGTTGAACAACCCTATCTTGTGTCTTCGCCTCAGTTTCAGAGAAGTTGCGAGATATTTGCTTTCCTTTCGGAACTGTAGATCTATGTTTTTGACAAAGTGACTTCAGATGTAAAAATCCAGTCGTTGAGCGATCTAGAGGAGCTACTAAGTAACGCATATTGGTCTGCAGTCAAAATGGTTCATAGAGAGGTCAGAAAACCGTAAGTCCAACCGAGTGTCTGCGTTGGTACTATTCAAGAAAGCTCGCATCTTCTTAGTTTAGTGACCGTATTAAATCCGCCAAGTGCACCTAGTGGAAAACGTAATGTTAACTTCCCAGCAAAATAAATAAAAATAAACCAAAATAGGTTTAACCATTTGCTTTTTCTCACTCTTAACATTTAACAAAGAACTAATTACTAATAAATGACAAAAACTCTAGGCTCTAAACACCCATCATCGTTAGGAAGGTAAAGAGTAACTAACTAGACAACAGGGAGGTGGTAGAGAAGAACTGCCATAGGTTATAAATATAGAATCCTTCACGGTAACTGCTAAATACATAAGCATTTAAGTAATATAAATAGGATAGCTAATGAGACTAGACGTGAAATAACCGACCTATTCCATTGTAACTCAATAAAATTAAACTAACAAATAAAGATTTCAGATAAAATTTAACCGCTGTATGATTGCATTGAGAGGTTGACCTTTGTATTAGTGAAAATATCGACTAGACCCAGACCTTAAGTCTTGCTTATCCAATTATATCAGATGATTACAAATACGAATACTTAAGCATACGAGTACATTCATCCTTAATAAGGTATTACAAATGATAGACAAAAATCACGGTTCAACAAGTACTCACATAAAGGCAAAGTGTGTAATATGTGTCTAGGTGTGCCCTAATTTTTTTCAAGCACCATTTCATGTCAACTACTGTCCAAACTAATTAGGGTAGTTAAAAAAAAAACCTTGGAAATAAGTAAGATAAATTTTGGAAAGTGGATTTTCATGTTAGTGAAACTACAATATTTTCCCGCCACACCTGTCTGGTCACTCTACTATTTAATTTAACCAGGCCTCGTGACTCCTGCTCCAATTTAGTAAAATGTTTTCTCTTAATTGGAAATAAAATTACTGCTAGCTTATAATTCTCATAGGTATTTACGTAAATCCGTTATATGGTATGGTATCGGTACTCATTCATTTCAATTTCAGTGAGTAAAGTTTGTTTAGAATGGATGTGTCTATGTATAATTAGAATTGGTACTAAGCGGTGTCAACCTGGCGATTCCAAGTACAGTACCTATAACCACATGTCACTTGAAATTATCTCACCTCCGCTTGGTAGCCTATTCGGACTTGGCTCGCCAAACTAACCAAACATAATACATAATACCCCGCCGGAAATGGCAAACCTTTAGAAGATGGAAATTTGGCGATTAAATCAACGGTGCCGTCAAAAATCAGTATGGCAATTTCCCAGTGAGCTATGAGTAGATATTTTAACGTATTTTGAGCTGAGGTCAAATTCAGTACGAGTCATAATGCTAAATTAAATATGGTAGTGGATGATAATTTAATGGCTCAAAGGAATTCTCATGTCACGGAAGGGAATGGACGGCATCAAAATATTCAGCCCCTTTTGTAAAAGATGTTTTACAAAGGGACTGACTCTCTGGATTGAACACTTCTGCGAATCAAACAACAGCCTCGGAAGAGAATGGATTCACCATTGACACATTCTAAGTAATGTGATGAAACAGGCCGAATAAACGGACAATGAAATACCGTGACACATACCATAACAAATATGAAAAAGAACAATATCAGCTTCTATTTGCAAATAGAATTGTTGAAGGCTGATGAAAGACTTGAGCATTAGAGGACGTCTTGTATTAACTCATCTCGTCAATATTACCCTGATATACGTCCTTCGATTTTTTCACTACGAAATGCACGCTACCCCACAATAAAACGAGTAATGCTTTAAGTATAATGCTAACGTTGTTTTTGTTGATTTGTTGATTTGAATGCCGAAATAAGGAAGAAGGACATATACAGTCGGAAAATATGGCCCATAAGATATCTTATCTGAAAACACCACAAAGATAATGAAGATTCTGCGGGGCAATGTATCACCATATCAATTATACAAACTGATAATGGAGCTGCAAACGGAATGCACACCCACACTATTGTAGACGTTAAAACGTCCCAAATGTGTGGGTGTGCAAGATGCCGCAACAATGGAAAAATACTGTGAGAGGATCTAATGTTAAACGACTACAAGCGGAACAAACGTCGCGAATCTGTGTCAATCTATTAACCTCCAGTCAACTCCTTTGAAATTTGCCTCAAGTACTGAAAATTAGCGGCATTGATTACTGGAGATCTTTTGAAATGCCTCAACAGATGAGCCCGACTACCTACACAAAGCCCTTAGTTAACAGAAAATTGAAGACAATCACATGTGACAAATGCAGTCACAGTAGCGCTGCATACAAGAACGAGAGCGGATCATGCACTTTACGATCAAAATGTAAGGAAAGAAGCTCGTCATGAAAAATGCGCCAAGCAGGTGCTGGTCCAGCGTTCGAAAGTCTTACCAAGAGGTAAAAAGAATTTTTCAATAAAACCCGAACAGAATTCTAGAGAAATTTAGAAATGAAATTTAGTAGTAGTAGAGTCACCGTGAGGATATAAAAAAAAAACACAAAAAAACTGACTGCTAACTGCTGGATTGACCCTTATTCTGCTGTCAGGTTGGTAGGATCATTCAACTTTGGCGGTGAAAGTAGCGGTATTTTGAGGCCGTGCTAGTGAGTTTATCTCTAAAAGGCGAGTGTCTCTAATCGTGAACAGCTCTGCATGGAGAATGCTGGCAGGGTCTGGTAGACGAAAAGACATCGACATCCGTAATTTTTCCGAGATAATGTCTATGTCGACAACCCATTTCATTTTTGAACCATCAGTGACTCGTTGACTCGTTTTTCCATTCCTCTCTATTTGGGAGCTTTATTAATTTTTTTTCGATTTAAGCTTGGAGAGGGTGGAAGAAGCCATCAATTGGCTTGATAGTATTTCCAAGATATTAGTGTACCCGCAAGGATGTGTGGTCCAGCTGTCGGATTCTCTGAGCCGACGTGCACTACACGCTGCTGTATATTTTTTAAATAGCTTACGTTGCAGGTCACGGTAGGGCCTACACAAGCTGCTCTGTGGAGTTTCATGAACTTATCGATGTTTCTTACCAAGTGACGGCACCGAAGGTAATAATCGGAAATACATATAATGGCTGTGTACATGCATACGAGGCCACAGCTCGTGGCATAGTAGTGAACAATTTCGAGCCCCCTTTGCATAATTTGTCATATCAGAGAAGGGAGCTTTCCAGATGCTAGGATTACCACACCATCCGCATTAGCGACAACCTTAAACCCTTCCTTCTCCGGTAGTCACTAACAATTTGTTCATGACTATAAACCATACATCTTTGAAATTGCAGACAATGGCATATGAGATTAATAAATTGTAATAATTAATATACAAGTAGGTCGAGGACATTAGCTGATAAATTTCTAATTTTTCGACGACACTGAACCTTAAAAGAATGAGTGGTTTTTTCACAGGCAGCCGATCTCACTATCGAAAGTTTTCCAGTGTTTGTTTATTTCAAATTTTCGGTATTTGGCGTAATATGAGTACGGACTTTCTGGTGTAAACGTCAATGAACCTAATCTTTACGCCAAGGTACTAAGGAACTTTTTATGTAGGTTAAATAAACTTTCATTGCCTAAAAACGTTGGTGTTCGCCATGGCATACTATCTCAGGAACTATTGTAGTTTTGAGAAGTCATAGTAGGAGTAGAGGACTAGATTCAAAGTGTCACACAAAATATATCGAGCTACTGGCGTAATAATCATCACGTATCCAAAACATCTCCTACAAAACTTCTCTAAACCCCGCTTCGTTTACTTTCCATTGATATTTTTTTTAGAATGCAGCTGCACTTAGACTGTGAGAACTAAATGTGGGGATGGTAGTTTTTGTACGCTGCACGAGGGCCTTCCCCAATCCACCGACCTTCAGCTTGCTAAAGTTGACGTAAATGAAGAATTGGAGACAAAGCGGAGTAAACTTCAGCAAGTTCATCAATTTTCACAGAAGGTTTTAATAGTGGACCACGTTGCTGCGGATCTCGGGACCTCAAGTCGCTGTTACGATTACCTTAAATCCAACACTTTCGACAGATACTGCAATATATGTACATAGACAGCTTAGCAGATCTCTAATTTCGAACATCATAACATCGAAGGTGGGTAAAAACTACCCCGTTACACTTAACGAGCAAGACAAACGGAATCACACTCTGCAAGAATGTTAAGGAAAAGGCGGATGAATCTAATGAGCAGTTTTCGTACAATTGCCTTGCTTTAACATGCATCATAACGCAATCGCAATGCATTTATTACTTTCTAGATCTTTCCTATTTAAAAATCTGGACAGATTCATTAGAAATCGAAAGGTTTGCACAAGTGCAACATGTAAAGAGGCAAAGTTTTGACCCAAAATCTTGCAGTGATAAGTTTTCCGTTTTTACAGCGGTGACGAAATAGTGAATCTCTTGATATCTGATACTTATTACAAAAATATTGTATGTTCTTTAATGCAGAGAGCACAGTAGATTCGGCTTGTTTTGGTCATCTTTTCAACAATCCATGGATCCATCCAAGAAATTTCTTGTGGTTCAAATTGCATTGTATCCTCATACTGAATCGTTATTACGGTGATTTCAATATACACAAGTCTGAATAGATAACGCCCAAAGGACGGTGTCTCGAGATCTTCACTGCGGAAAATAACTTTACCCATCATGTAAATGAGCCCATGCGTATACCAGATGTTGATAGTCATACCGTCAACATCCTGGACTTTTTAACTTCTTACCCTGACAAATACAAGGTCGATGTGCTATCTCCTCTAGTCTCATCAGACCATTGTACCATATCAGTTAAATTCACATACACTGACCACGTAGTTAGAGAAAAGATTCGAAGAGAAAGCCAATTGGAGCGCACCTCACACCTTCTTTAGGAATTTTAACTGGTCGTTATATTTCCTCCATAACGACGTGGATGCCGCGTCTAACATGATCGCGACACTGTTCTCTTTGGAATGAGATCCTTTATCACTTTTCGGATGAAGAGTATCAAACAAAAAGAAATGGCAAGGTACGACTCAGGCTGTAAAGAGGCTGTCAGGGTTAGAGAAATGTTTTTTCGGTCATTCAAAACCAACGTCTTTCTTAAGAGTGTAAAATTCCAATACGACCAAAAGTTGAGGCAAAAAATACTACAATATTCCAAAGGTAGTAAAAGTTTTTGGTCGTCCGTCAAAAATATTATAAATTCTGCCTCATCTTCCATTCCAACGCTCATTTATAAAAATATTCCAGCTATCAGCTCTTTGGACAAAGCCAATCAGCTTACTGCACACTTTGCGGCCAGTTCATCACTCCCAGATTGTGCTATGTTTCCGCCAACATTTGAGTGAGTCGAATATTCAATGGGACAAATCTACTTTCACACTCGAGATCTTAAATATCTTAACATTCACAAATCCGCTGGTCCAGGTGGTACGCTCCCCTTCTCCTGAAGAGATGTTCTTCCACGCTAGCAAAACCACTGCCTAAGCTGTTTCATAAATTCTACCCCTTAAGACTTTTTCTGAGCTCTATTTTCAATGTAAAAAGCATTACTAATTTGTAAACGACTTACAGAGTGGAATGTAGTGTTTCAAAATCGCACTGCCGTCCGTACAATGTTCGATAAAGCGAAATTTAAATACCCGGCAACTATCTATGAAAATCTGAAGAATTTTTATCCTCAGTATATGTGTCATAGACTGTTAACTTTGGAAGGAATATATATGTAGTATTATTAATGTTTCGCAAAATGATTTGAAATATCTGGCTTTTCTCAAGTTGATATAGAAAACATTTTTCCCCTCTGATTTGCTATATTTATAAGGCATAAATACTCCCAAATTTGGACTGCAATGTCCGTATCTGATTAAATGGTCCTAAGACCCCTTTGCACTTGCTAGGTGGGACTCAAAACCATGCCTTGTCCTATCGTTTTTTTCATAAACAGTGCTCCAACAAAATTGCCAGTAGCATTTCATGTCTGCCGCACAACTCGCTGGTGGGATGTCTGGCCAAGCTACTTATTTCATAGTTAACCTGCGTACATCGACATCTCTGTTCTTTTTCCTTTCCTAATTTCCTTTCGTTCAAGTTGTGTATTTAAAGTCACATATGACAGCATCTTTCGAGACGATCTATACAGACTTAGGCCTAGTTTTGGTATCCCAGCCAAACTCTTTGTAGAGAATGGCTATGGTGGATGTCAGAGACGCAACGAAAATTAACGGAGAGTAAAATGAAGCTACTACCTTGCATAAATAGATCGAAGAAGAGCGAGAAAAAGGTGACAGCAAACGAGGTTTCCCCAAGGCAAAACAAAATTAAATTACTCCATCAAAAACTATGTAGAAAAATCAAAGCTTCAAAGTAAGAACTAGTCAAAAACTTACTTCAAAAATTGACTAAAGAGAAACATCTATGTATGTACTTTGTATTATGTATGTATGCAACAAAACAGTTGTTGGTGATGAAGGTCATCCAGATATGCGTTCTCAGCTCAGCTCTTGTATCTAACATGAATGACATCCTAATGCACCAAACTTGTACAGAACAATTAGATTTTTTTTAATGTTGTTTCCCACTGTATTGTCTTCAAATAACACAAAAAACTTAGTTTTTTAAATTCGGTTACTTCCACTAGTCTTAAAAAAATGTTGTACATATAAAACATGGCGCATCAACGGAGTAAAAAAGGCAACGTTTTTTGCGAAAGAAAGCAAAGCGTAGTTTTATTTAGAAAACAATAATAGCTGGTATAATATTTATTAAAATATACTTAAATTAAATTACTTTACATGATAATTAGCGGAACAGTTTCTTGTTGGCGTAAAACAAAGTGACATATTACATTTAGTGCAGATCAGAGTTGTGAACCCATTTTTACAAAATTTGCAACGCGATTGCTTTGTTTTATAAGACGGAAAATGGCCAATTTGATCGTATTGAACGTCTTCAATTTGAATTACGGAAAGTGCCCTACGCTTTGAAGTTGTTGGAGTCATTTGTGGAGAACTTGATGGACGGCCACGTTTCCTTAGACGTAAAGCGTTTTTATGGATTAATCCAGTCGCAATTTGTTTTTGGAACTGAATTAGAGTTAGCGTTTCTTTTTCGCTGACTTTGGTAAGCTCACAATGGCGCCTATATAAAAGCCAGCTATTAGAGACTGCGGAGTTAAGCACCCAAAAGAAAATTCGCATATAATATTTTCGAGACTGATGGTTTACCCTATATAACTCACAGAGCATATCTGCTAAGTCCAGACCTCCCATAAAACGATTATTGCTGAACTATGTTTGGCAGTGGAATTTCAATGAACTTTTTATACTTTTGGCTCCATCGGCGGCATGAAGATATTGGTTCAATACTATAGTCCGTCGACAAAAGCTATACTGCTTTGTTGTCGTACCATTTCACAGCTATTAGTCCAAGCTTCGATTCTACTTTATAGTCGTATGAGCCACGACCTCTTGCTTTTAATTTTGCATCAGAATCTAGGTTACACATTCCCAAACGAATGCCGCGAACTGTTCCGTTCGCCAAAATACCTTTATCCTTCAGCAAGTGAATTACAATATCGGAGCAAATTCCTAAGCCATAATAAGAGCAAGTCCCATCTCCAACGTATAGTGCAAAGTCATATATAATGCCAGCTTTTCCACACTTGGTGAACATTTTAAAACCCCATTTGTGGCTTTTTCGAATTATACTGTTTTAATTGCTGCCTTCCTTTAAATGGAATAATCTGCTCATCAACGCAATTATGCTGCTCTGCGGGAACCTTGAGGCAATTTTTTCGGAAGCTCTCTAAAATAGGCTTAATCTTATGCAGCTTTTCGTATCCAGGGTCACTTTTTTTTCTGTCATCGCTGGAGAAATGTAAAAATTGATTAATTTTCTCGAAACACTTTCCAGTCATAACTTCATCTATTAAAGGAATTCAAAAATCTGCCTGCCATACCATTCTCATTTCTGGATATTTTGCAATGCCCATAAAAAGAAGAATCCCTAAATATTTTTCTACATATTTCCTTAAATGTTACATTCACCGAAATGCCACATTCTCTGATTACAAATTTGTCTCTTCGACAATATGATTTATCATCGTATTATCAAAAAACATTAGGAAGTATTGCAATGGTGTATAAACTTCTACATCAAAATCAATGTGCCCTTTCCACTGTTTCTTGCCAAAAGATTGAAGGTCCTTTTTTTTTCATTTTAAAGTTTTTAGGTCTACCTTTTCAAATTGTTGCTCTATCTCAATATCGTTTAATACAGAAACATCTATTTCCTCCAACTCAACATCTTGAAGTTCCATGTCTTCCTGGAGTTCACTAATCAGCAAATCGGAAGCCGTTATGTCCTCACATATGTTGTTTAAAACATTCAGTTCGGTGTCAGCATTATCTGCACTAGTAGATGGTAGTTCTGGCTCTGCTTCAGCCTCCGAATCATCCCAATCGAACTCAAGCATTTTGTTTATTTCTATAGTAGTTAATCCACTTGTTCAGTTCATTATAAATTAAACGTACAAAAATAGGCTGAAATACTTGAAAAAAAAAACCAAAATAGTCACAAAAAATTAACAAAATGATAGCAAAAGGTAACACAAACTAATCAAAAACATAAACTGCCAAATACACCATTCATGCACCATGTTGTATACAAACAACAGATAAAATTTAAATCTCTACAACCATTTGAAGATTATCCTTACCTGTTTTATTGTTTTTTTTTTATTTCCTTATGAAATAATCTAACCGAAAAATTTTTTTTTCTGAAGTGAAATGTTTTGATAGAAATCCAATGACTCAAATATTACAAAATTTTCTTGCTACAAAATCGTCTGACTACACCGAAAATGACATGTAAATCCTTATTTTTCATATCAAAGAAGAATACAAAACTAAAGTAATAAGATAATACATGCCCCAAGCAAACACAATTGCACGAAATATACCGTGAGATAAGAACAATATGCTCTCAAAGTGAGGTGTTGCATACAAATAACAAATACATGAAAGGGTTAAGTACGAAAAGGCCACTATTTGGTGGGGAGAAATCTCGTTCATGTTAGTCTCCTATGAAACAGACCTTATGTCACATAGAAACAGGTAGTTAACATCTTGGAGTTCGTCTAAGGTAACTGACATGTGACCTTATTAAACTTTCTGTAACCGACGCGGAAACTACTTCCTAATCTGCTCTACGGAGTGCTTATTTTCTTATCATGCCTTCCTTTAGAATTTCTGCTAACTTACTAGAGATAGATGATAACGCTACTTGATTGTTTTCCCTCATTAAACGTTTGCACCATATTCCTTTTGGCATGTTTTTGAAAGCTTAGTCTATAGCCCCTTCTTAATTTAATACACTGTTCATTTTATCTACTCTTTCCCTAATCGCTAAATTCGAAGTTAGTTCTAACTTGATTCGAAAAATTCCACACTTCAGGGCCCAAAAAAGTATAAGGACAAGGGGAAAATTCGGAATCACGAGGTATTCTAGTAGAATAAACCTACCCTCCACTAACATAGAAAAAGGCAAACAACCTGCTAAATCCATGTGCTAAAGAAATCCTTAATTCTAAGCCTGAACTCTATAATACAATACATCATCATACGAGAAACTATTAAATCGAACAATCTTTTATCCTTGCTCCATAAATACTGCCTTAAGTGGGAATCTTAAATGAAGGCACCTCTTCCAACTTTCCTGCCAGCAACCTACTTCATTTCGTCGGCGTTCTAGCCCTGCCGATGCGAGAGTCCGTTCCCCATTTCTCAAGCAAGAACAATAACAATATCTTCGTTCAACCTCAACTTTTTCACAACCTATGCAATGCCTAGAAGCAGAATGATTGTTCGAAAGATGCCTTTCGCAGTTGCAGTTGCAGCATCTCATCTGGCTATTATGTGGAATACTTCTCCTGGCCGCTGCGCCTCGACGCTCCATCTCCATTGGTTCCTGGACCGCTACATACCCTAAATTGGCTTACAGCAAATCCAGGAGGAGGAGGAATCAACATTGGCTCATATTACTACTGGCCTTCTACCCACCACAATAAGGCCCTGATGTATTTCGGATTTGTCGGTAGAAATGTGCCAGATTCTTCTGTTAGATCCTCAACTCTTTGATAACGGCTTAGAGAGTTTGGCAAGCATGTTCTCCATGATGGCTAGGTATATACGGATTGATTCTTCCTTTATTTGGGAACGTCGCCTTATCTTCTCCAAAAAGCGCGTAATTTGGAGGGAAGAACTCCAACCCCAACCGAAAAACAACTCATTTCTAATCGCCCTGATCCAAATGAGTACTTTTACCCCGAAGAGTTCTACCGCTAACCAGTAAGAAAAAGATACCTTCCTTGAGTTCCCTCACTCGTTCCAAGAAAAGAATGACGAAAGCTCTGCAACATGCACCTGCAATTAATGCCAACCACCTATTTAGCAGTGCTCTCTTGGCTCCGTTACCGAAAAAGCTTTTCTCGCTGGATTGGTTCCATTGGTGTGATTTGATCCGTCTCTTTGGCGCTAATTTACCTGCTTTATTTTCACTGGAAAATCTCGGACATACTATAGTTCCTGAACTAGGTCTTCACCTTCCTTATCGGTAAGATGGGTTCCTCTTTCAGGTCATTGCTCTCCGATGTGTTCTGTGTTGCCTGGTTGTGACTGTCTAACCTGTTTATCACCCACTCGATCTTAGTGAGAATTTTAAGATATTCCGCTGACCGATCGCTCTTCTGCGACGTATACCAGCGTACCACAAAATGCTAAACAAACTAAAAGAAGATACATATGTATGTATGTATGTATCCTGTATCTTACGGTTAAAGGTGCAGCGAGAGTAGAACTCGAACGCAAAATCAAACCATTGGCGCAGTTGTGCAAAATGAAAAAAATTACGAGTAACATGGAACGTAAGAAACAAAAACAAAAGGCGGTAGCATACGACAAACACTAGTGCGTCAAACAGAAAGGAGAACGAGATGGAATAAAAAAAATTAAGGATCAGTTCTAAACTATTGCAAGCCAAAGTAGTTGAGCCGCTAAGCGAGAGGTCCACAGAAACCACTTATCAATTGTGAAATATAGTAAGTGCATTTAGTTGATTAATTAAGAACGCCATATCACACGCCGCATGCTGTGGCCAACATTTTATTAATCTCCCTCATTGATATCAATACGAGTACCTTTCTGAAATGGAATCGTCTCGTAGATTATTAGAAATATGTTTCCACAATTAGTAGGCGTTTCTGATTCCTGTCAATTGCTAATTTTATTTTGCCAACCGATGTTTTGAATCCTAATCCTCTTCAAAAGACAAAAATCTCCTCTCATCCGTAGTTTGCCTAGGTTTCCTATCTACATAATTCTGCAATCCATCTTTCACTTTTGGTCTGTTTCGATTTCATCTCATACTCGTAAGAAAATCCAAGTACATATGTACGAGTATTATCCTAGAAATGAAGAATAATTTCAATGAAATCATTCCTTTCACAATTTCAGATGAGTAATCGTGGTGACTTATTTTCAAAGGAGGCTTCGCTTATCAAGCAATCCCAACGAGCACTTGCTGATGGTCGTCCAAAGGATCCCATTGATAAGCTGAGATTGCTGTGTTTTAGTCGTGGCGCAACGGGTCTTCTCGGAATTTCCAGGTGCGTACATACATGCTAGTATCTGCTGGTATCCTATTAACGGGAAGTGGTGGAGGGGTGGGTTTTTGGGAAATGAACAACCACCCCATTCTGACCACGTGATGGGCCCAAGAGATACTCCGTAAATGTGTTCATTCTTCACCATTCTCGACGTAATTGGATATGTGGTACACGAAGAAGAAGAATACGAGTACATACATATATGTGCGAAGAATGTTGAAGAATGAAGTGAATGTGGTTTTGTCTTTTGTGTTTTTTGTGTACTGTTTTCATTTGGAGTTCTGTTTTTGTTGTTTTGAATGCACACCTAGGGCTTTTCGAATAATGGACGATGATGGAAGCAAAGCTCTGAATTTGGACGAGTTTATCACTGGCGTTAGAGATACTGGCCTGGACTGTAGTGATGATGAGTTGCGCCAGATGTTTGAAAGGTATGTTTTCGTGTTTTTCCTGATGCTTAAGTTTCGTGCATTGCACTCCATTATGGACTGGTACGTCTGTGGTGGTTATTGTGGATGCGAATGCGATTGGACATCCTTTAATTACGTCTGAAATGTACTGTATTTCTCTTCTTAGTTTCGATACCGACGGCAGTGGTTCCATAAATATGACGGAGTTCCTAATGAAATTACGGGTAAGGATGTGGACCATCATCAATATCTATGTATTTATGTTATGTATTTATATAATTTTCTTATTTTGTCATTGAATTGCATCAATCAGCCTCCGATGAATCAGGGCCGAATCGATATTATTAATAAGGCTTTCCAGAAAATGGACAGCACCGGTGATGGTGTTATAACAGCGGATGATATGAGGCATGTTTACTCGGTGAAAGAGCATCCAAAGTATCAAAGTGGAGAAATGTCAGCCGAAGAAATTTTGAAGACATTTTTGCAGAATTTCGAAGGCGACCAGGGCAACGGTGATGGAGTGGTATGATCTGAGTATCGTTTTATGCTATAAGCTACGATGTTAAATGGTGTTTTCCGTTTTTTGCTTTCAGGTGACTCAGGAGGAATTTACGAACTATTATGCATCTGTTAGCGCTGCGATTGATAACGATACGTACTTTGATTTGATGATGCGACAAGCTTACAATCTCTAGACCAAATCATATGTTGGACTGTTGATTCGATAGAATTGCGCTGCTGGCCTTATCTTTATTTTAGAATATAAAAATTGAATACTTTCGTGTCTTCGGTTTTATATTTTTGTTTCTTATTCTAGAAGTGCAACATAAAAATATAAATTTCTAACTAATGCAAAGGTTGTTTTCTTTTTCGCTGCGAGCAAGGTGTTTCAGGTCATCATTAGCGATAGTCTAGTCACTATTTAGTATTTTGGATCTCTCGCTGGTAAAGGTCGGTTAAAGATGTGGTAGACAAACACATAGATGAGTAACTTGAATCTGCGCTGTTTCTAAAGCTAACTCCGAAACCACTGCAGTACAGGCCAAGTCAGTGAAGGAAACATTTGGCACAGCTCGTTCTGCCTCTGCCTGTGCTACTTATTTAGGCACTGCAAAACACAAGTGCACCCTATGGCAGAACAGTAGCTATATAGTGCTAGGCGCTAGTAGATGACGATTTACACAGTGAAGGTGTGAGTTTTTTGAAAAAGGGATTTTTCAGTAGAAACAGGATAAGGAAGAACGTGGAGGTAGCTAACTCATCCGCAATGCGTCGTACAAAGCAATCAAAAAAAAAGGGTCCCCGTTGCTATAATAATCGACAAAAAGTCTTGAAGTTTTCTCACCTTCGACCAGTTGGGAAAAAAAGAAGAAAAGTTTCACAACGGCCTTGTAGAAGAGAAACGGGAATCATGTGATTTAAAGCACTGGTTGGAAGGGCAGGTACAAACTTGTTGTTGTGGAAAAACCTCTTCAGCTGATTTCCGTCAATTTGACTTGGGATACCTGCATAGGCATCAAATTGATGAACTTCGAGTTTTCAGAGCTAGAAAAATACACTCTGACGACGGCAGCGTATCGCATAATAAATGGCAATAATCAGAGAGTCCTAAGCATTTCCTGCATTTTATGCCGACTTATTTAGATGGCCCTACAGTTCGAGGTGGACCAGGGCCTCTTGCGTCTTTTGCCAGCTGCTACCGCTTGTGCACACTAAGTTTACTGGTGTAACCTTCCACTTGTGTGCGACCCCTACAATGAGGTCATCCTCTGCTGCATTCGCCGTCGGGGTTGCAGTTGTAAACTTTCCAGTCCGCAATACTGCTGTATAATCACTTAAGGTGACCAAGCCACCTTAGTTGGGTCATCCGACAATGAGGTCGGCACCGCTTTACAGCTCCGTGAAGTCAGCGTCAAAGTTCCTGAGGATGATCAGTGTCTTGTATAAAAACTTTTTGGTTGCGCGAGAGAGAACTTTACTGCTCAGTTGCCTTCTAAGCCCAAAGAACCAGCGATTAACAAGAGTGATTCTTCGCATGATTCCTGAGCTGGTGTCGTTTTCGGAGTTCATAGCGTACCCGAGGCGGAAAAAGTCTCTTACCACATAAAAGTTATAGCTGCTTATCATCACGTTGTGTGTTTCATTTCTTTACAGCATATACTTTGTTTTTCCTTCGTTAAGCGTTGAAACCATTTTTGGCGGTTCTGCTTCAATAGTCGCAAACCCTCCACTGACAGCTTGCTGTGCTCTCCAAATTGTCAAGGTTGTCTGCAAATGCGAGTCACTGAATATACTTTTGAAAGATGCTGCCTCTGGAAGTGACTCACATGGCAGCGCATCGCTTTGTTTAAGTCCTTTGCTGGGATTGTAGGTCGCAGTTTTATCATTACCGAGCTCGACGGAGCAGCGTGTATTCTCTATTATAATCTTGTATAGTCGAATGAGCTTGGCAGGGATGCCAAACTTATACTTGACTCTGTATAGTTCGTCTGCATAGATGGTGTCGTACGCGGCTTTGATATCGATGATGAAGTGGTGTGTATCGATTTGGAACTTTTAGGTTTTTTCTAAGATCTGCCATGTGAAAATTTGATACATGGTGGTCTAAAACCCCACTAATAATGGCCGGCAGACTCTTGACGAAGGGTCTTAAGTGTTCACATAATACGGCAGACAGGGATGTTAGGAAACTTATTCCCCTGTAGGCTCGGTTTAGTATCTTCTTCAGGATCAGACCAACAATCCTAAGGTCCAAGATGATGAGTTGATGTGTGCTCTGTATCCAATCATCACTTGCGTCTTTACGCAACTCAGCAGAAAAAACCATCAGGTCCAGCATAGTCGGATGGGCAGAAATGTTGTCTGTTTTCGTCTAGGTTGAATGGCTCAACAACAAACTTTGGTTTGTTCGTTTTATTTTTGGATAAAATTTCCGAGCCTTTTACCATCATATAATAAAAATCAGAATAGCATCTGTATAAGGCCTAAGCCTAAGGCTTTATTTGTTGACATTCAATACATCAGATTGCTCTTTAGCAGTGATGGCACTGGTCTTCTACGTTCAATGATGATGGTATGGGACCATTCAGTGGGTTAAGAGCAACAAAAAGGGTGTGGTCCGTTGCATTTCCTTAGAATAGTTCGCTGGTTTTGGACTGTTACTGATAACCGGCGCCGTATCTACAACCATTACATTGCCCGAGTATATTTCTGCGGATGTCCTCGTCCCGCCGGTTATCTGACACTCATTTTTGATTTGCGTAGGCGTATTGCCTTTCAAAAATAAGAATTTAATAACAGCTCGGTACTCAATTTCTTCCATTTTCACAAAAAACACTCACATCGACTCACTCAAACGACTGTCAACTAAAAACTGCGCATCCAATAGACTGAAACTTCGGTAAGTAACTTGCAAAAGATGCACAACTAGCATTCAGTAGCTTTTATCGACGAGTGCCGGTATCTTTACGTTGCGAAACTTTTCAGACAACTCTCTTATTTACTTGAATGAATTCAGTATTTACTAGAAGTATTTGCTGGCAAGTCAAAACTCACATTTATGCATATCAAATCTAGTAAATACTTAAAATAGTAGTACTAGTACTTACTTAGACTTTTTACTGCTAGTAAATACTTAATTTTTATGCACACAGCCCATTGTTATGGTGTTCCGCTACGGTTGTTTATCTCAGTTGACATCTCCCAGCAGCAGCATTATTTAAACTTTCGATTTCTAGCACAACTGTAGGTACTTTCTTCATTCGCATTGAATTCGACGAACACATGTATACTACAATATATCATCCAAAACATCTCTGCACCTGCTATACAGGATTCAAAACCGTGCGATAAAACCATAGGTGATGTTATGTTTGGTGCTTACCGTGTGAACAAACAACGCAATGAATGTTCGAAGTATTACTGTGGTTTTATTCATTTACTTCATAGATACTTATGACATTTAGATAGGCTTATACATACATACATACATACATAACATCATAACATCTTCCTTTCTTTATTTTTTTTATTCACATCAATTTCAATTTAAATTAAACTTCAAATAAGAATAGGAATGTTAACATTTGGCAAATTCAAAGTATTGTATAAAAAATAAAGAGTTATATATACATACATACATACGAGTTTACGTACAGTTTTAGAGTTTATGCAGAGAATTATTATTATTTTTTTTTATTTCACTTTTTTTTTTTTTTTAATTCATCTGGTTTTTGGAAACTTTTTCTTGAAGTCTTTTAGATCTTAAGGCATTTGTCGTTTACAGTTTGTTGGTGCTACTAGTTTTGCCATTTTTGGCTGTACCGTTGCTGGAACATCTTGAACAACCTCTCTTAACTTCTTCATCAGGTTCATTGGCTGTAGATAAGCGAATGCTTTGGCGATTACGAGTATAGTCAACATCAGGGCCGCATGCGGCTCACTATCCCTTTTATTACGGCCCGCGACATAAAATAAAAAGTTCAACTACGAAATCTTATTTCGAAACAAAATAAAACCACTTTACATACACGAATGAAAAAAAAAACCAAATGTGAGCATTAAAGCTTATTTACAAGGCATAGGAACACACTTTCTTTCTCCTCGCTATGGTAAGTTCGGTAACACAAAATAACAGAGTTATTTTGAGCTGATGAAGCAAATTGAATATCAATTTTGAAGTGTGTTGCAGTAGTGGAAAAAACCCACTTTGCCCGCTTTGCACTTCTCTCGGCGAAAGGATCCGCGAGTTAATAAACTGTATTTTGTTTATAAATATTTGACGAAAACAATTCGCTTGTGTTTCATAATACAATTCATTAGTGCCGAATAAAAACTTATGCTATGTCTACAAAGAAGCGAAAAGTAAGCGATGAAAATCGTGCTTTTAATGAGAAATGGGAACTGGACTATTTTATTTGAAACACTAATAATAAAACTCAGTGTATGATTTGTATGCAAATTTTGTCTGTGGCTAAGGAATACAATGGTAAGCGCCATTACACAACTTTGCATGAAGAAAAGTATAAGAACATAAAGGTGAAGCTAGAAAAACCATTGTAGCCGAATGTTAGAAAAAACTGGTGCAGCAAACAAGCATATTTTCAAAAATAAGAACAGATAATGAACTGAGTTAGCCGCCTCCTCGGAAGTTTCTTTATAATTAGCCAAAGCTAAAAAACCATTCAGTGATAGAGTTTTAATAAAAAAAATGTGCAATTAAAATGGCTAAACGATCTATGCAGCCTAAGCTTGCAGAAAAATTTAAAGCTGTGGCACTATCACATCAAATCGTGGCGCGACGAGTAGATGAATTGGGCGAGCATGTTTTTCAGAAATTGCGTGACTCCATCGCGGAATATGAATATTTTTCTATTTTTCAATGGATGAAAGTACGGACCAGACAGACGTCAGTCAGCTATGACTGGAATGTTGAATTTGGTGCCGTTACATGGAACAACTAAAGGAAGTAATTACGGAGGGTTTTAAAGATGTTCCTGTATTGTGACTGATGGAGCTGAAGCAATAACAGGGACAATGACAGGATTTTCTGGACTCCTTAAACAGAATGGTATTCATTGCCTTTAATCCACTGCATCATACACCAAGAAGCTTTATGTGGAAAATCTTTGCGCCAGATGGACGCAATGAATATGGCTGTCAAAACAACAAATCTGATCACTGGCAGAGACAAAGCTTTGACTCATCGTAAATTTCGAGATTTTTGAACCCAAATCAATGCAGCGTACGGAGATTTACTTTTACACTAGAACATCAGATGGTTAAGTGCTGGTAAGTGCCTGAAGCGTTTGTTTACCATGCGAAAGGAGATCCTAGTATTTCTGAAAGACGAAACAAAATCTGATACCACATAAATAAAAAACAAACAGCAAGATCCTTGCTGATCTTGCATTTTTAACGGATATGACCCAACACATGAACGAATTAAATATGAAGGTACAAGGCAAACACAATAATATCGCGAACTTGTACGGACATGTAAATGGATTTAGAAGTAAACTTAAATTGTTCAAAATGACTTTAGAAAAGAATGATCTTTACATGGAGTACATTGACGAGGTAATTTTGGAGTTTGAAAATCGATTTTTAGATTGGAATAGAGAGTGATTTGCCATTTTTCCCTCATCCACTAACACTGGCCATTGAAAGTGTAAAAACTGACTACCAATTGAAGTTATGCGACCTACAATCCAACCCCTTCTACAAAAGCAGAGTGGAAATTGGAATAGATTTTTTTAAGCTCCTCGAAAATCGCTCTCCGAAATTAGCGAATTTTGGTTTGTAAATGAGTTTGATGATGGGGAGTACATATCTTTGTTAGAGTGCTTATTCAACCATGAATTATTAAATCAAAATACAGGTCTTCATTGTCGGATAAGCCACTTATTAACGCTGGTCGAGAGAATTTTCCAACCCTTACGTTACAAAGTCCTTGTACATTACTTTTGTAAGGCCTCTTCTCGAATATTGCAGCCAAGTGTGGTCACCCTATAAACTAATCCACATTCAAAGAATAGAAGCAGTCCAACGCAGCTTTATCCATTTCGCACTTCGTGGTCTACCCTGGGCCGACCCATATGGATTACCCCCCCATGAAAATAGGCTGAAACTAATGAAATTATGTACTTTTTATCCACAAGTTACTGACTGGAAACATCGAGTGCTCGAGAATAACGCAAAATATTGCATTCACTCCCAATCCCCGTAATCTAAGATCTGTCCCACTCTTCCTGATTCGAACCCACCGCACCAACTACGGTCACTTTGAACCCATATCTAGAATGTTGCGTATAACGAACAACTACGCCGAAGTCTTTGACCTAAATTGCAGCAAACACGAAATGAAAAAAGCACTGCTCAATATGCCACTCCCTTAACATCTCCCTCGTCCACCATTTCTCCTCGCCCCATTAGGTTAAGAATATCTTTGTTAGTTTTAAGTCTAGCTTTAAGTTGTTGCTTGTTAATAAGCTAAATAAAGTTGTCCGGGGTAGACCCGGGCTAATAACACGCTAATAACGCAATGCGCTTGGCAACGACGAATATTGGTGTTGACATTGATAACATTGTTAAAGAAAGAAAGAAATAGAAAAGAAATAAACAAAAAATAAAATAATTTGAATGATTGTTTTTTTTTTATTAAAAGCCAATAGTATTTTGTTTCGATGGCTCGCCAGTTCTTGTTGAATTTCATTTTGACCCGCACACGATTCCAGTCTGGACAGCCTTGGTCTACATCATCCACACGGACGACTGCTTCACGATCGGCCGGGAGCTTGGTAATGATGCCCTTTTTGCACTCCCTGTTGTTCATTCTATTGCGTAGCTGCACCCATAGGTCTTGTCCAAATTCTAATTTTGGCAACATTTGACATCTTTTATCCTAAAAATACTTCGACTACTATCATTGGGGATAGCTTTTTATAACTAACGGGAAGACCACAGCTTGTGCGACGGGACATTAGACGCTGCGCCGGACTGTATCCGATATCATTTACGGTGTTCCTCTACTTAAGTAAAGCCTTCCACAAGCATAGATTGCTGCGCTGTGCCTTTTTACACACGCCTCAGCTTTACAATTGCCTTGTTGACGGTTTGGCGAACTTCTCGAATGTTGAAACTCCCACTGTTTTGAAAGTTCAACGAAATCTTTATTTATAAAAGTAGAACCGACCTCTGGAATTCCGTATCGACTGAAATTTTGAATAATTTGTTCTGTTCAAGCTCATCAACTTTAAAAAATTCCGAATAATAATCTCCTGTTATTAGTATTTGCCTCTTCTATTTAGACCAACTCTTTGAAATGGGTAGGAATAGGCGTACTTTGCAAAATGTAATTTTGCTTGACTGGCAGAGGCTTGTATACAGATTTCACTGTTACTAAATATATAATATATGTCGCGAATATTATTTAAATTACCAGGCCAGTAGACGGTGTCTCTTGCCCGTCTTTAACGTGATCCTATACCTTGATGGCTATAGTGTAATCGTTGCAATATCTTTTTCTGCAGTGACGTCGGCACTATAATTCGCTCACCTTTTAGGAGATATCCGTCCTGCGTTTTTAACTGGTCCCTGCAACTCCAATATGGCTTCACTATCTCTGGTACATTATTTTTGTGATCGGGCCATCCAAAACTGACAAATTTCGGAACCTGCTGCAGAGTATCGTCCATTTTAACTTTGTTCTTTCCACTAAATGCCAATCTTCAATTGGTATGTCTTTGCTATACTTAACATGTATATGGCAGGGGCAGAGTCTCATTCGCTGCAGACGTTAAGCACTCTCTAGAAGAGGTGTCTTAAAAATTGTCTGGAGTGGCTGGTATCGGATTGAACAATGATACCTGGCTTTCCACATATGCAGTGGCAAGCAAGAAAATGAAACAAATGACAAGAATTGAGGTTGTTTCATTATAAACCTAATCAAATTATTTGTAATCGTAGAACTACAATAAAAATCCACTATTCAATAAAAAAAAATAAGCTAAAAATACTTCAGAGATAACTGTATATACATCTAAAAGTAAAAGAGACTCGCATTTATTCAATTTTGTACATTCCTGCGATTTTCTTTTTGCACTATTTTACGAAATTTTTTAATATTTCTTCCATAATCCCATATTTTTTTATAATACTCCTCATCCTTTTTGGCTTACTTTCCATCAATGTTTCAATTTGTTAATGGGAAATATTTGTTCTTGTACTCGCTCACATAAGTCATTCAAAGCCTTTGGAGGGTTATTATATGACGCCAGCCATCTTTTCAGTATGGCCCATTGGTTTTCTCTCAGTCTGACCAGTGACCACTTAATAGTCTGAAATACCTGCTCCCCAGCCCAGTTTTGGGCAATCTTGTCTTGTTGAAAAATGATCTTTTCAATCGGATAAGCACATTCCTCCACGAATTCTAGCAAGTTGGTACGCAAAATATTAAGGTACTGTTCCTTTTTCATTATATATAACTTCGATCCTCATCAGTGGGCCCGTATTCCGCCAGGTGAAGCATACCCACACCATTAAGTTTCCACCATCATGCTTTATGATTTCTTTAACCTGGTACTTTTGGAATCTCTCATTCGTTCGATGACAATAATACTCCTTACCATCTGATTGAAATCTGTTAATTTTTGTCTCATCTAACCAAATAACTCGTTTCCGATCTTCAACATTCCAGTTTTTATGTTCCTTAGACGTGCGTTTACATTTTTTTTGTAGAAAGCTGGTTTTTCTGTTTAACAGCTGCTACTAAACGAATCTTTTGCAAAGCCTTTCTAGCAGCCCACTCGTTGGCATTCTTTAATAACAATTTGGTGTTTTGCATTCTTTCCGTCTTATAAAACGTTCCATCGAGCGCGCGTCACTATCAGTTAAAATTCTTGGCCGGCCTGGACTATGGTTTTTTGACTGCACATTCCTTCTTTTTAATACCATTGGCACATCAACTCCTTTTTTGAGATCTGTCTTGAAATAAAGCCTTATTGTATTTTCTACTTCAGTTGAAATTTTCTGCATTTTAATTTTTTCTTTCAGTACAAAACACTTTTTCGTTAAATATATTAATTTAAATATCAATATAACAAAAAAATATAACAAAACGTATAAAATTGAATAAACTAGAATCTCTGCTACTTTTCAATTTTTATACAGTTATCACTGTAGTATTTTTAACTTATTTTTTTATTGAATAGTAAATTATAATTTAGATTCAAGATTAAAAACAATTTGATAAAGTTCGTAATGAAAAAATATAAAATTACTCGTATTGTCTTTTATTTCATTTTCTTGAAACATATATACATTTTTAATCGTCACTATATATTAATAAAAAATTTTAAGGGCATACATGATAGATAATGTTTCTTTTTTAATTTGCGGGTATTGTTGTTCAGTTTTATTCAAAACTCTTGACGCAAATGCGACTTGTCGTTCCTCTTGTAGCAAGACCTTTTGAGCTTGCATCCCATTGTATAACTGTTCTTTTAGTAGGATCAAAATATTTTAAAATCGGTGCTGCCAATATCAACCTTCTTAGTTCTTTGAACGCGTTATCTTGCTCTTGCCCCCAATGCCATTTTACATCTTTGCGAATTAAGCTTCTAAGCGATTCAGCGACCTCTGAGAGGCTTGGAAGAAATCTTGAAAGTATGTGAAGAGTCCAACAAATCTGTAAGTAGTTTTCACGTCTTACGTATTTCCTTTTTCTCGTCTTTTTTCCATATAGTTTACCTCATGCTCGTGGACCGTGGCCTAGTCCACTGTTTGTTTCACTTGCTCTTCAGTTTGTTCTGCTAACTTACAAATCTCCAAAGCTTTTTTTAGTGTTAGATTCTGGTCAAGTAGAAGATTTGGGCGCATGTCATTACAAGCAATCCCTAGAATGAGCCGGTCACATATGAAATCGCCAAATTGGGTCGGCTGATATTCACATACTTTTATTAAATTTCATAGACGACAAGCAAATTCATTTACAGTTCTACTTTCGCCTTGCTTGGCTGTGTTGAAAATAAATCTTTCATACCGCTTATTGACTGACGGGTTAAAATAACTTTGAAGAGAATCTAGGATACCTTTGGTAGTTTTCGATTCTTCTGCTGAAATATCAAGTTTTGTAAAAATACTAAAACACTCGTCACCTAAACATGCTTTTAAAATGGCTGCTTGTCTTTCTACCGGTTATTTTAATAAATCTGCTACCACCTGATAGTTTTCCCACTGTTGTCTAAAAAGGTTCCAATTCGAGACAAGATCGCCTTTTATAACCATGCTGGCGGTGGTATATTCATGAAGAGCAGTTTCGCATATTCAGAGTCCGTGGTTTTATTGATATTACTACCCCAAGAGTTATCAATACTATCGTCTGAACTTTCCGAAATTTTAACTGTCTTTATCTAGTTCGTATTCATCACCTGACACCATGTTATGTTTGGTGCTTACCGTGAGCACAAACAACGCAACGATTGTTTGAAGTATTACTGTCGCTTTATTCATTTACTTCCTTGGAATTTATAACATTTAAATAGGCTTATACATACATACATAATACAGCTTTTACAATAATGTCATCACAGGTGATAATAATATCACTCAGACAATGGACACCCTCGAACACCGATGTAATGTCTCATGTTTCACTCTGTTTTATCGCTATTTCCACCACCAATGCTCCATAGAAATCGCCAGTAGCATTCCACCCCTTCAAACTTTTAACCGTAACACCCGTCTCGCTATGAATGCTCATCAGTATATCCTCAAGTCCACTTTCGGACGTACTCTAAAATATTGTAATTCGTTCCTAAGCCGTACAACTCGCTTATGGAATGTCCTGCCTAGCTTTTTATTTCCTAGTCATTATAACCTTCAAACATTTAAAACCAAAGTTCATCGGCACCTCTCTTTCCATTGTCCCTGATTTTCCTTCGCCCGCGGTGTGTGCAAGCATTTTAGGGGTACCTAAATCTCTTGAGCGCGCAAATTATAAAACAAAAAAAGTGAAGGTGGGCTTCTTCGCGTTGGGGGAAGAATCAAACATGCACTTGCATCATATAACATTAAATACCGTATTCTTCTTCTTAACAATAACAGGAAACTTCTCTCATTTTAGCAGACATACACAACAGCTACTTACATACTGGAGTATCTGAGACATTTGCGATAGTTCGATAGAGTTATCGGATTTTGGATAGTCGAAATCTCATCCGGAAGACAGTCCACAACTGCAAGATCTGCTTTATGAAACGGAAGCAAACAAACCAGTAACTGATAGGTGATTTACCAGCTTGGCGAATTGAACCAAGCCGCCTTTTCACCAACACTGGGTGCGATTATGCTGGATCAATCACTACAAGGCTTTCTCGAGGTCGTAATTCTAAAATTTTCAAAAGCGTACATTCCACTGTTCGTATGGTTATCAGCAAAGACTGTTTATTTGGAGCTGGTGAGTGGTCTCACTACTGACCCATTCCTCGCTGCCTTCTGCCGGTTTGTATCTCATCGTGGTTTGTGTTCCAATATTTACAGCGAAAGCGGAACCAATTTTCAATGTGCTCAATGTGTTGGCTAAACGATATGCATAAGTTACTTATGTCAGAGACAACATCGCATGGCATTTTATCCCACCATTTGTACCACATTTAAGGGGTTTATGGGAGACTGGCCTAAAATCGGTCAAACTACACCTACACTGAGTAGTAGGATCATCCATTTTGACATTGGAGGAATTACAATATACACACTACTTACTTTAAGTACTCTAACGCCCGTCCATTTTCTCATAGGTGAAATTTGTACCGCTGTTCTAGAACGTAGCCTGCTGACCACACCTTTAAATGGTTTACAACACTGGAATCACCTCCAAAACATGAGGCGAGGATTTTACAAACGCTAGATTAACGAGTATCTTTCAACACTTCAGACGCGGTCGAAGTGGCAGAAGACCAACATAATATGTTTCAAAGATGGCGGCGTAGTTCCAATAAACTTAAAATTTATAAAGTTCTTTAATTTAAATCAAGTGTTTCTCTTTTGGTTCTAAGTTTGTTTCTTTCTTTTTGTCTAAATCTTTTCGTCGTAAAATCTAAAACAAGTAAGTTATGATATATTGTGCGGAAGGTTATGATCAGAACCACTAAGATCAATGATGGGGATATCATATTCTACAGTAAGGAAGCGATAGTATGTTTTGTAGAGCATATCACCATACTTATAGTAGATGTGATCCAGGGTCTCAACTTTAGGGCTAAGTCGTTGTTCTTCAATCCAGCAGCGATAATTACTGCAACTCACTGATAAATAAAAAGATGGAAAATACTTTAGAGAAAGCATCCAAAATGATTCAACCTAAATAGTAGAACAGGAAAAAGGATGAATTCACGTGGAATGGTAAAAATGATTTTAGTCCTTAGTAAGGCGATCTAAAAGCACATCAAGAAAAGTGTTCTGTAAATCTATTGCAGGAGAAAGTGGGACCACGAAACTGCTGTCAAAAGAGGCAACCGTTCCTAACTAAAATAAATACTAAACCTTAGTTCAAAGCAGCCAACAGGTCCCTTAGGAAAATTCTTCTTTATGCATTAAATTAAATTATTAGAGCTCTGAGAGTAAAAAGAGATTGATAGGAAATATGCATTAGCTATATATGATGTTGGCTAGGGACATATTTACATATAGCACACTAGAGTGCAACAAGAATGGAAATGATATTCGGAAAATAACCTGTGAGGTAAAGAACGGCAAGCAGTTGCGTTTCACATCACTCCTGCGGTTACTCAACGAGTATACACCTTTCTGCACCTTGTATCTTCTATTCACAGATCAAACAACTAGCTGGCGACAGTGACCTACAGCTTACCAATTTGGGCTGCTTCTATGGTTGCAGCTTCAATTTCAACCGATTTACATAACGAGCAATGCAATAATCGAAGAGGAAACTACTCCCTTTTTCAATGTCGATATTCTGTAGGATTTTTTTGGAGGAGGAAGTCAAAGACGGAAGTGAACCAGCGAGACCGGAAGGGCAGATGGACACAATTAAGGGTACTACTAAAGATAAATTTGGAAAGAAAGCCAACTGACGATAGTTATGCTAAGGCATAATAACCAGTTTTTGATGAATAGAGATGAAGAAAAGCTCTCAAACTTAGCAAGGGGCAAGTCAGGACATTGGAGATGATACATATGCCAAAAGGCTTAAAATGGAAGAAAGTGAGACTTTCAGACTCTACGGTGACCGCCTAAGAGGACATAGCATGTGCACGGTGGAGATGTGGAAATCGAACCAATTTAAGGGAAATAATACTCGGATACCCTCATACATACCCTGGCACATCAGATTCAATTTCAGCTCACTTTTGTAAGAGGAATTTACTAGTTAACTTCGTTAACTTCCTGATAGGGAAGTCCTTGCATTCATCTCTGTGGTGAGTTTCACCAATGACTGAACTTGTTCAGCGAAGAGCTTTGTATGGTATGTAGTATTATTTGCCTTCATAATGATTTGGCGAGAGTTGCCTGTCCTCCTTCACATGAATCACATGCTAACCAATTATATATATACGAGTATAAAGGACATTTATATTTATTTAGATACTGGCATGTTACTTGATTATCATAGTAGCGATGAGAATAAAAAGAAAGGATAACACATTTTTTATTTGCTTAGTTCGAGTGGTTTAAAAGTGAAAAATATCTGTAATCGGTTCAGCGCAAAAATTCGAATTTAATCCTAATGATTGGCATACATTTAAACCACAGTTGGATCAGTTTTTATTGCTAACAATGTGAGCGATAAAGTAAAGAAAAAACCAATTTTTATAAAAGCATTATCAGAGCAATTATATAAGTTGGTTAATAATTTGATCCACCCAATCAAAGTGGAGCAGACTTCGTATGGGGTGTCTGGGTTCCCAGAACTGGACTTTTATTCAGCAGTCAAAGATCATCATCAAACAGTTAACCAATTCGCAGCAAGAATACGATCACTTTCCATAAACTATGAATTTGCTGTTGAACTTTATTCAACTCTTCGTGATAAGTTAGTGATGGTATTGCAGAAGGGAGCGGCGAAAGATTAAGTGTTTTGGAGATCCGACAAAGCTGTCGAAATTGGTGATGCAGTAGAGAGTCGAATTAATAACTGAATCAGGACATCTATGGAAAACGGGAATTTTAATTTTCTTTTATTAATGCTGTTTTAAGTACAATAACTTGGAAAAAGGGGAGATGTATGTAGTATCAATAACACAACTCAAGAAAAACAATTTTTGTCTTTGTCCTAAAATTTATTTTATGATTTTTCTATTCATTATGCTCCAAAATAAAGGAAAAATACCCATTTTCCATATAAAGATTGCTTTTGTGGTAGTTATGATAATAATACATTTTTTTGAGTTACCGTAAAAATATTAAATATGGTAGTTCTGGTATATTTCTACCTCGAAATACCGCGAAAAATAAAGGGTTCATAACTTTCATACAGTGTCTACAGATGTTACTTAAGTAATAAACAACAATATCAACTGTTTTATAGAAGATTCAAAGAGGTTAAAATGTCGTCAATTGTAGAAAGTGTAAATATGATGCTGATGCATTTTGATATAAAGGGTGGTTTTTTTTAGAGATTTGGTTTTTATACTGGCAACACTGTTTCTACTGATTGCCAATTTGACAGTTGATTTGTGGTTAGTACGTTTTGCCATTTTACGATGAAACGCTAGAACAACGCGTGCAAATTGTGAAAACTTATTTTGAAAACCATGGTTTGGTGCGTCAAACTTATCGTGCGCTACGTCCATTTTACGGTCGATGTAATCGTCCATCTGAGCAAGTTATTCGATGAATAGTTTTCGCACCACGTATACTCTAGTTGATAATACGCATCGCCAAAGATGACAAACAGTGTGAACAGAAGAAGTTATTGTGGAGCGCAAAGTTGAGGAGAATCCGAATGAGTCGATTCGTGCACAGCAATTGGTGCTATGCCCATCTATTTTGTGGAAAATTTTATGGAAAGATCTTAGCTTAAAAGCACATAAGACCCAGATTGTGCAAGAGTTGAAACTGCGTGACCATTAAACGCGTCGTGGGTTCGGTGAATGAGCGGAAAATATGATTCAGCTTGATCCTCATTTTCAACGCAAAATTTTGGTCTCCGCTGAGGCCCATTTTTCGTTAAATGGATATGTAAACATGTAAACTATTAAAACAAACTGTTTGGTGTGCTTTATGGGCTGTTGGAATCATCGGCCCATATTTTTTTAAGGACAATGCCGGCCAGAATGTTACCATCTATGGAGATCGCTATCGAAACATGGTTTCTGACTTCTTCGTTCATCAGTTGAATGGCATTGACGTGACAGAGCTTTGGTTTCAACACGATGGAGCAAAATGCCACACGGCGTGCGACACCACCAATTTATTGCAGGAAACATTTGCTGAACACGTAATTTCGCGTAATGGACCTTTGAACCGGCCTCTACGATCCGGTGATCTCACACCTTTACTTTACTTACTTAGGGAGTATGTGAAGTCACTAGTCTATACCGATAAACCAGAGACGTTGGAGGATTTAGAACGCTACATTCGCCGTGTTACTGCTGATATACGTCCCCAGCTGCTCGATAAAGTTGTCAAAAATTGGACTTCGCGGGCTAGCCGTGGCGCGCATATGCCCGATATTACATTGAAACACTAATGGCATAAAGTTATTTATTAAATAAATATCATAGACTTAACTTTAAGTGTTTTATTTCTAATTTAATTTGTGTACCTCTACAAAAAACACTCTTTATATGTGGTATATTTATTAAAGTACGAGATATAAAAGACCTAAAGGCAAAAATCCGAAACCCATCGAATATCCTAACCTTGCTTCAACTTCTGCTCCAGTCTCACATAACCTACAACTTCCAGTACCTGAACCAGTATAAGATTATATACAAGTGCTCAACAAAAATGTTAGAATAGTTCCAAAGTATTAGTTTCTGGATTTTTAGGGAATAACAAAGTTGAAAATTACGGAGAAGAATGTTACACAATTTTAAAACTATGGGTTCAAGAATGTTTCTAAAAGTACATACCATATGCTGCATGTTCATTTAGATAAATTTGAAAACAACATGGTGGCGTACTCAGAAGAACAAGGAGAACGTTTTCCTCAAGATATCATGGACTTCGAACAACGTTATCAGGGTCAATACAACGAAAATGTGATGGGGGCTACATTTGGGGTTTAGTGAGAGAAAGTACTTCTAAACATGAAAGAAAAAGTAATAAGGTTCACTTTTAAAATTTTTTCACTTTTGTAATTTGATTTCATATTAATAGTTGATAAAAATTACATATAAATTTATTTCTTTCAACCGTTTTCCTGAATCCAAAAGCAAACGTTTTCAGGCCATATATTTTTAATTCGTCTAACTATCCATAAATTTATCGAAATTTCACACCCTCTTATCAAAGTCAAAATTCGTGTTAACCAGTGTAATTATGTATATAATTATAGATTCTCATATTGTAGTGCATCCTCGCTCATCAACACAGCCATGATATATCACCAGTCAGTTGCAATTCAAACATTGATAAAGTAACAATAAACCTAATCACAATATATATAGTTCCAACTCATCTGTTTCATTCAATAAAACAACAACAACCACAGGAAAGTTATAGCGATCCTCTATGATGTAACCCGATTTTGCCACTACTTGCATGGTAGAGAATTCATATTAGTGACTGATAACAAGCCGATTATGCACATATTAGGAGGAAACCTCAGATGGCAGCTAGTTGTTTGTTTGCAACGAATTGAGTTAATTTTGACTGCCTACACATTTAAAATTGAGCGTATCTGGTCAAAGGCAAACGTTGCCTCTTCATTTTCAAGATTACCAAATGAAAAATGAAGAAAAATTATCGGTAGGAAGTCAAGTCGGGGATTCGAGCTCTTGTTACATAAAGTATATGAACCAAATAAATAACTTGCCAATCGCTTTAGAAAATTTAGAAAAGGAGTCGCAAAACGTTTCCATTGTGTCACAGGTTAGTTTGAATAGAAACAAAAAGAGGTAAAGCTTTCATTTAGACCATATTTTTTGAGGCGTCATGAATTAAGCATTGAGGCTGGGTGCCTGTTTTGGGCTATAGCATTATCAAGCATATGGTATGTCATTGCAGCGATCGGTTTTAGTTGAATTACACAAAACACATATGGACATAGGAAAGATGAAAGCTTTGGCTAGAAGCTATTGTTAGTGGTCAAAGCTTGATAGTGATCTGGAAGCCATTGTTTTAATCATATGAGCAACTAGAGTTAACCACCATAAGGGTAAGCTTATATGTTCTGAGTGGTCTGAAGAATCGTGGGCTCGCGTCCACATACATAGATTCTTTTGAGCCTATATTTAAGAGATAGTTTTTAGTGATATTGGACAGCCATAGTAAGTGGCTAGAATGCTTAGAATTGGGAACCAATACAGCGAGCAGAGCTAATATACATAAACAAAAACCAATATTCGCGAGTTTTGACTTACCTAAGATATTAGTTTCCGATAAAGGTATCGCCTATGTTTTAAATGAATTCGAACATTTTTTTGAAAATCAATGGCATACAACATATAACAACACCAGGAGGAAATCCAGCTACGAACGGGCAAGCCGACAATTTTGTTAAAACTATAAAAAACTGTTTAAAACCAGCACTAAATGGTAATGAAAAAATTGAAAATTGTAGGAGAAATGCCAAGTGAATAGACGTGTTTTTAATTTGCTCCTAAACCAAAGGGAAAAATTAACCGGCTTTTTATAATACTGAAGTCAAAAATCATAGTACTCAAGATATACACCCTGAATGACTCGAACTGCAATCAACTTCCGACTGCTGTAATTTCCAAACCGTTCATGACAGTGAGCTCAAATGGTCATAAAAAAACAGCAACATCGGCAGAAATGGTTTGGAAAGTGAAGGCTCGAATTGAGCGAAATCCGCGTCGAAGTGGAAGAAAAATGGCTCGTGAGCTCAACATATCGTTGGAACGGATGTAACACATACTGAAATATGAGCTTGGGCTCAAGCCATTGAAGTTCCAAAAAGCACACGATCTTACACCGCAACAGGAAAAAGTTAGAGTCGAAAGAGCGAAGGAGTTGCCACGCTTGCACGAAAGTGGTGAGTTGCCGATGAGTCGCCATTTGTTATTGAGCAATATGTCAACAAACAAAATGACCGAGTTTACTTGCCAGAGAGGTCCTTCGAAAATTTACTCCTTCGGACGGTCACCAGAAAGCAGGCAGCACCGATGGTGATAGTTTGGGCCGCCATAACCGCCAATGGCCGCTCTCCGCTCGTATTTTTGGATTGTGGCGTCAAAATTAATGCGATCGTATACCGTGAAACTGTCTTAGAGGTAGTATTGAAGCCTTGGGCAAACAATCATTTCGGTCGAAGACCGTGGACATTTCAACAAGCCTCGGCACCATCTCATAAAGCGCTCATCAACCAAGATTGGTTAAAAAACAATGTTCCACCCCTCATTTCTTCGACACAATGGATTGCAAATTCTCCGGATGCAAATCCGTTGGATTTCACTGTCTGGGGTATTTTGAAGGCGAGGGTTGGCACTAAAAAATACCAAAGTTTGAACCACCTCAAACAAGCACTTCGCCAGGAATGGGCCAAAATACCGCAGAGCCATTTGCGTGCAGCGTGCAATGCTTTCTTCGGCCGTCTCAAGGCCATTATCCGCACCAAAGGTAGACACATTGAAAATTACTGATACAATTTAAAAATTGATGTATTTTCCAACATTTTTTGCTTTGGCACAATAAAATTTATCAAAAAATAAAATAATTATAGCATTTTAAACAGTTGGAGTTCGAGTCATTCACCCTGTATTTGCTACGAGGATTTTGTTACTCATGTTTTACAAGCTCACAAAGAAAAATTTGCTGTGACCTCTACATCTACTACATCTACGCCAGCCAAATCGGCAGCAAATTTACATCAACCGAAGTCCCACTCACAACCTAAACTTCTCGACAAAAAATCTTCCTTGCAGGAACAACTTCGGGAACTGCAGGATAGTTTAATGCTGAAACTTAAATAGTTGCTTTCAGAGTTTGAATGCACTGTTTATAGTCCGAATCAATTCCGTTTGCCAATGGTCGATTGCGCACAGAGGTGGCAGTGGCTCAAGTGGTAGTGGACTGGCTTCCAAATCGGAAGGTTCGGTGTTCGAATCCCGGCCTCGCCCGTCATTTTTTCGGTTAACGACAATGAAATAAGATGAGTAGTTGACTAGAAATCAACAGCAAGCCAATTCCATTAAGAATTTAGTCTCCCCATTAAATGTTGGATGCCACCCATGGAGCAAAATAACCACTGAGCCCACAAACATCTTTCTTTCTCTCTCTATCCCATTTTCCAAAAAACTTAACACATTCTGAGGCGTTATAAGTGTATTCATACCCACTTGACCGTTAAGTTCTTTTTAAAAAAAATAACGAACGAGTAAATGTTTTTGCCTGAAGCTAACATTGCCTAACCCAACTTTACATGGCTTAGAACAAAAATGCTGTTGCATAAATTACTTTAATTTTTTATTATGGGGTCGATAAATTTCAACGCACTTCATATGTACCTGTTATCTAGGGTGGGATTAGCAGAAAAATTCAGGGCATAGGAACATATATTTATTGAATTTGTACACTAGTCCGATCGTAATTGATTAGGTTCTCAGCGTTTTTTATGGTTTTATAATTTGTGGTTTAGATTTAGAAACCTGCGTATGTGGCGGGTTTCCATTTATTTTATGGTGTTTGCTTCTACCTGTGGGACTCTATTTCATAGGTTTTAGGTCTTAGAAATAAAATTGTTTAAGTGTTTTATTTCCTTAATCACTTAATTTTTATTCAATTACTACCAAAAGTCTATTACTTTTTTTAGTTACATATACCTAATTACTAATTAGATAGTAATAGTAATTGTTCAATTATTAATTACATGTAATTGTAACCAACGCATATAAATGATGGATTTGCTATTTGGAATCCAGTTTTACGATAACAATAGCATTGATCGGAATTTCGGCCCGATCAATACCAAAGATTATCAGGGAATACTAGAAAAAAAGTGTTATTAAATCACCAAATTAAAAAATTACCACACACAAAATGGGAAGCTGCATTATACGACTTTGACCTCACAGCTATTCGGCGAATTAAAATACAACTTTCACCTTGTGGAAAAAATGATGATTACCTTAAAAATGTTGAGACAACAGGTCCGATTTGGAGGTTAACTTAAGTATTATGTCGCTACACAGAATTCTAAGAAGAAATGTATTTTCCTATGTAAAAACGCAGAACAACCGTAAACTTCTGTGCGAACAAAATTAAGTTAAACTTTTACTTTTACGGATATGAGATCATTTATTTGGAAGTCCATTATTTAAAGACCAGGTGTGAATTTCTTTTATCATTCGATCAATATTATAAAATCCTTGGTTTTTGAATGATTTTGGGAATAACGAATATATTTGGACATCATCGGCATATATATGATGTTCGCAGGTCGTAAAACACTTAGATATGTCGTCTATAAAGGATGAAAATAGCAAAAGACCCAGGAGAGAACCTTGAGAGACACCTAAAGAGACTTGTAGATCCGAAGAACGTCTATTACCGACGCATACATATTGGGACCGATCTGATAAATATGAACTCATTAAATTGCAGATGGAGCTTTCAAAGAAAAATTGCCTTTCCAGCTTTTTTAATAACAACGAATGATTAACGCTATCAAACGCCTTAGAAAAATCAAGAAATACTATAAACCCCAAAATATATCGCTGTCTAAGCCTGCTCGTAAATCTTATACTTTGAGTATAGCTGTGGTACAGTTATATGTAGCGCGGAAACCGGACTGAAATTTCGTGATAAGATTTTTTCTATTTAAAAATAATTTTATTTGGTTACTAATAATACGAGTAGTTCGATATTGTTCGATATTGTTAGAAGTTTATGGTTTTGGTAGTGGTAAAATTTTTTCAATTTTCCACTTATCGGGAAAAACTGACGTAGTTATGACCGAGTTAAATATGTGGGTTATGTGAGAAAGTAGTACAGGTAGAAGAATTTTAATAAAAACTGGGAAAACTTCATCCGAGCCAACAGCTTTGGATTTGATCTTGAGAATTGTTTGGCCAACACTTAACTCATCAACTCCGGAGAGTGAAAACATTACTTCTTGCTGATGGCCGGTGGTAGAAGGGACGGTGTGAAAATCAAGTGGATTACAGTTGTTTTGAACAAACTTTCTGTTAAGCACACCCAGGTCGGTGTTATCAGGGATAGATTCCTTAGCAGACTTCAGTCCCATCTCCCGTACGTTCTTCCAAAATTTCGAGGTAGAATCGGCGGAAATGAATTTGTTCTGGTAAAAAGACTTTTTCTTATTTCGAATCAGAAGGGTAATTGCGTTCCTTACTGTAGCGTATTCATTGTAAATAGCTGAACATTTGTATCTTCTCCACCTTGCGTAAAGAAGATTTCGTTTACTAATAAGACTTAGGATTTCTGATGTTAGCCAGGGAATGTTCATCTTTTTAGAAACTTTTTTTTTTATTGGTACATGTTTGTGAAACAAATAACAAACAAAATTATAAAAATGTTCGAGTTGAATGTTAACATTATCTGTTGTATATATTAGTGTCCAATTCAAACTCCTACAATCACGAAGCAATGCATTTAAATTAATTTTTGAAAAGTTATTCGACGTTTCTTCACCTTGATTTACATTTACTGGAAATGCATTTACGTTCAAATATATCAAATCATGGTGTGAAAAAGCAGGTTCAAGAAGTTGACCGTAGTGCAATATGGAATCAGGATTAGACACAATAAATACATCTAAGAGCGAGGGTTGTCTGTTAGGCGCAAAATGAGTTGGTTGATCATAATTTGCAAAATGTAAATTAAAAGATTCTACCATATCAACGAATTTTATATTTAAATTAAGGTCTCCGCAAGTACTACTTTCGCATAAAGTGGAGACAATTCCTCTAACAAAACTCTTATATAAGAGCAGTTTGCTGTGTTTGGTGCCAAGTATATAAATCCTATAAATATTTTGCCACAAGTATGTGTGATTTCGACAAAAATGTACTCTATAAGTTCATTCGGCTTTGATTTTTTTACCAAATTAGATCCATACTTTTTTTTTAATATAAATTGCTACTTATTTTGTCTATCTGATCGTGTGGGTTTGTGATAATTATTCAGTTTAAAAAGGTCAGCACCCATTTCCGGACATAGCCAGGTTTCTGACAAGCAAACAATATCGACCAAACTATCGTTAAAAATTGAACACATTTCATCTATTTTGTTTTTTAAGCTTTGAACATTTAAATGACATATACTGAAACCCTTTTTTTGTTTACATAAAACTAAAACATTTAGTAATACTTTTGAAACATCTTTGTGACTACCCTGTGTTTGAAAATTATCAATCATGTTGGGTACAACAACAACATACACAAGCGACAAACAACAACTACCATTATGACATTATTTACTTCTGGAATTAAATGAAATGAAACAGAAGAAAGAGGAGAAAGAAGAAAAGAGAAAAATAGAGTAAAAAGGAAAAGAATGACAGAAAAAGTAAATAAGCTAAAATAAGAAAGAGTTGAATAGAGTGAAAAGTGGAAATCCATTTGGCAAATTTTTACAATTGATCTAATTTGATAAATTGATAACATCGGTATCTACGTAAAAATTACAGTGTCTCGGGTTCTGTCGCTCCTACAGATTTTGGTGGTTGACATCTCGCGGAAATAGCATTTAATATCCCCTCGTCGTGTATGCATATATGTTGCCCTAGTTTTTGTTCTCTAATGAAAACACATCCAGATCTGGTAGTGGCTGAGAAAATCTCTTTTCGCTGCTCCATGCGAACAGCTTGTCGAAGGAGAGAGCGATATCTGTTCGTTA
Source organism: Volucella zonaria (assembly GCA_963966105.1). Classification (NCBI taxonomy): domain Eukaryota; kingdom Metazoa; phylum Arthropoda; class Insecta; order Diptera; family Syrphidae; genus Volucella; species Volucella zonaria. The sequence continues at coordinate 217,735,085 of OZ014530.1, forward strand.
GACTCTCGTTTAAGAAGATTTTTTTATTTGAGTCCAATCCAACATCTCTTAGGCAAAGCTGTCTTTTTTCTCTTTTGCGATGCTCAGCAATAGCCTTTAGGACATTGTTACGTTCTTCTGGCGAATTAAATTTTAATATGATGGGTGGATCATTAGTGTTGTCTCGATGCCGAGAACGAAAAACAGCTTTTAAAGTTGGAGGCTTGCTTTCGATGATATGGCATAAGCAGTGGAAAATTGATTTTAAATTTTCTTCATGCAGCTGCGGAACTCCAAAAAGAATTGCATCAGCTGCAAGCTCTTTCCTTTCTAGTGCATCACATCTATTTCTCAAATCTGTTATATCGTCATCAAGGAAGGTTGATTTGTTAATATGCGCTTCAATTTTCTCAACACGCAAATGCAAATCTATGAGGGTTTTATCAATTTTTTCTTCATAGACTGCCCAGTTTTTCTCAATGCGTGTAATTTGGTCCATTATGTCGCTGCGCAGGTTTTTAATTTCCTCCGAGAAACGATTGGTAATAGCATCGGTATGTTTGTTTAAATGCTCTTCTAACTCCCCAAGAGTTACAACCATTGTTTGAGGGGGGGGTAAATTCTTCGATGTTGTGGGTGTCCCATTCTGCCTCGGCGTTCCACCTACTGAGATTGCTGCTGCGTCTGAAGAGCTCCCCTGTTTCTTCGATCGGAGATTTACTGTATTACCTTTGAAGTTGCTCATGTTCTCAATATATATTTCCTTTTGTTGCAAATTTGGTGTTATGTTTATTTGTTTATTATTATTTTATTTTTTTTAAGAAAAAGCAAGGTAAAATACACAAGTTAGAGTCAATCGACAAGAAAATTGAATAACGCACAGTTTTATAATATTTAACGACTTTCAAAAGCTCAAAAATTAATTAATTATGCCCGAGAAACCAAAGAACACGTCTATTCACTCTCTTAACATACTCTCTTAACATACATAATGCCTTCCTTTTATTTAAAGCTGGAACTAAAACAGGAGATTATCACGATAAGATGAATTGTTGACAATTTCTCCAAATGGATGACAGAGCAAGTTTTGAATAACATAGAAGAACCTTCAGTTATTGGAATGGCCAATACATCATATCACAATAAATGGAAAGACAAGCAAATCAGTTCTGGTTCCGGATAATTTGAGATTTTACTATGGATTGGGCACTACAATTTGCCACATAGTTCACAGATGCTCAAACTCGAACTTTATGAGCTTATAAAGGAACATCGAACTTTACACCATCCAAAGCATAAGATTGACGCTATAATTCATAGCGTGGGCCACGAAGTACTACGATTGCCACCCTATCATCCAGATCTCAACCCTATCGAAAATATTTATGTAACTGTCAAGGCAAGAGTGGAAAACCGAAACATAACATTCAAATCATCGGATGTTCAGAAACTAGCTGCAGAAGAATTTTCAAAAATTACAGATGAAGATTGGCGCAAAGTTTGTGCTAAAGTTATAAGGACAGAGGAGGGACGCAATATTGGATGCAATAGTTATCAATCCAGGAGATGATTCTTCAACCAATTTAAGAGATAATGAAAGAAATTTGAAGAGACCTGCGCGGTAGAATGGCAAACTCAGATGGTACGACCATCTGGTGGAGGAGTTGCGGTATACTACGAGTACAGTACTGTTCTCAAGTGTAGAGAGCTTAAGAAATCTAAAGGAGACTCAATAGAATATCTTTTGCTGGATGTTAATGATGGTAATATATACATAATGTTTTCTTGGCGTTGCTTATAACCCAAAACGCTGTTATCTATTCTTTGGAGACATTGTTTCCTGCACTTCAGGAGCTTACTGCTTTATATGAGCACATTGTGTGGTGATCTCAACTATGATCTTTTAAAATGTGATTACAGAAGTCACTTATTCTCAGATTCTGCTGCTGCTTGTGGGCTGTTGATAGTTAGCTCCTATGCTACACGTTTTGCCAGAGATGCACCCCCCAATTTTGCTGATGTCCTTATGGTGTCCAATCGTCACAATGTTCTCCTTTAGGATCAGTTGCCTCTAGCAGGGATTTCTTACCATGATTTAATTTTATATACATACAATGTTCACTTTTCTTGGTCTCGGCTATCACTGTCGTTCCAGTTTAGAGATTTTTCTTCTGCGGACAACTATAACTTGCAATTGGATGCAAGCCAACTCGCATGGCGTAATTCCTATTATACCTCAAATGTCAAGATAAAGTTAGTCATCTGCAAAGTCTACTACTGAACCTTTTCAATAGGCATGTTCCATTAAAGACAGTTGCCGTTCAAAACGGGAATTGCCCTTGATTCACGTGGGAGGTTCGAAATGCCATGAAAGCTCGTAAAAGCTATACTCTAGATGGAAACAAAGACCAACTATCGTCATACATACATACATACATTCAACCTTTATAATGCGAAGAGCGTTAGAAAAGATATTTTCTATCTAAACTAAGTACTGACCAATCCTAAAAAAAACTATGGAGCAATCTACGTTAAATTGAGGTCGGAAAAATTGCACCGTCGATACAACGACCCTTGATGTTGATAATCGCAACTGAAAATCAGCAGTTGTGTGAGTTTGATTTTGACTCGTCACCGAAATTGATATCGTTAATACCATTAGCTCAATTAAATCTAATGCTGTGGGTGAAGCTGGGATACCTGTTCGGTTTTTGAAGATGGTTTTACCTCATATTTTGAGTTCTTTCACACACATTATAAATTATTGCATCACAACCTCTTCTTTTCCAGACAACTGGAAGTTGGCAAAAGTCATCCCTGTGGCAAAAAAGCCTCGACCCTTATCGGCAAATGACTTTCACCCAATTAGCATTTTATCGTGTCTGTCAAAAGTCTTGGAGAAAATTCTTGCAAACCAAATCCAACCAACATTGCTTGTTATCCCCAGTTCAATCTGGTTTCCAAGCTTATCATAGCTGCCCCACAGCCATGATTCAAATTCTTCATAATATTAGAATTAACTTTGATAGGGATTATATAATGGTGCTCTGTTTGCTGGATTTCTCCAAGGCATTTGACAGAGTGGATTATAAAGTATTATGTCAGAAGCTCAGACTGTATTTTGGTTTTAGCGAAAGGTCAGTGTGCGTGATGGGTAATTACTTAGGTAATATGTACCAGAGAATTGTACATGATGGCAGATCCTCCGGATTTGCTGCGTTAATTGCTGGAGTGCCACAAGGATCGATGCTAGGACCATTCTTATTTTATTGATAAACAATGACCTTCCTAAAGTATGCTCTAATGCTCTATTTTTGGATTAAATTCTCCTAAATGCTAATAGGATATGACTTCTCTGGAACTTAGTAGTTAATGAACTGCTGATATACCTGGAAGCGGGTGGTAGCAGAGTGATTGCCTATGCGGATGACGTTGCTATAGCCGTCTCAGGTAAGCATCTTAATACCATTAAAGAACTCTTTCAAGTAAATCTCAATAGATTAACCCGTTGGGCAGATCGCTGTGGATTGGGAATAAGCCCCCATCAAACTGATCTTGTCCTCTTTTCCAGGAAATACAAAATTTCAATTATAGACCCTCCTTCAATAAATGGTACCAGTTTAGTGTTTTTCGATAGAGCAAAATATCTGGGTCGCATTTTTGACAGAAAACTAAACTGGAAACCTAACATTCAAGAAAAAGTCAATAAAGCTACAATAGCTTCCATTGGGAATAAATGGGGCTTTCAACCTCGGATAACCCACTGACTGTACATCTCTGTCATAAGACCGATACTAACTTACGTGGTGGTAGTCTGGTGGATGGCCTTAGAAAGAGCGGTTAACTGCATTACACTAAGCAGAGTCCAGAGAACAACATGTCTATGCATAAGCGGAGCATTGCGGTCTACCCCCTCTGCGGCATTATATGTACATTCTGTTTCATTTGACATCCCTCGATATTTTTATCCCTCGTTGCGGCTGCAGCTATTCGCCTTAAAGCGACTAAACAGTGGACAAATAATTCATTTGGTGCTTTCATGGACGACAAGTCAATCCATCTATACACAGATGGATCTAAAACCGATAGCGGAGTTGTTGGCAGCGTTTTCTCACAAAAGCTAAACTAAGCTTCTCTTTCCGTTTTCCAAATCACTGTAGCGTGTTCCAGGCGGAAATTTTTGGAGATTAAAGGAGCCCTGTCCTGGCTGAAGAAACACGTGATATCTGCAAAGGATATCCGCAACTTTTCGGATAGTCAGGCCGCTATCAAGTCTCTGGATTCGGTCTCATTAAATTCTAAAACCGCCCTTGAATGCCGATCATCTCTTATGGAGATGGCAGAGCACTTCAACCTTCACCTTTGTTGGGTGCCGGGCCTCAGAGACATTCCATATTATCGGAAAAGGGTAGCATAGGTATACCAATCGATACGTGCAAACTAACAATAAAGCTGGATGCCAATAAGAGAACAGACCTTAAGTGGACTATTGGACCAACATTTCTAGCGACCAAACAGATCTGGTCAAAAATGCATCTGCATCGCTCTAAGTGTCTGATCCTTCTAAATAAGCACCTACGTACTTACCGCGCCCAACACTGCTTGATTTCGGTGATCTAGTGGGAACCGAGATTTAAAAAATATAGACGTAAACCGTGGCCTACCATAAGCTCAAACTGGTTCCATTCCAGATGATCATAGATCTACGTTGCATCACAATGGGCAAATACCTACCCTACCTACCCTACCTTATAGGATATGAATTATCAAAACCAATGGGGAATACTACAAGTTGCCTTTATCAGGAAGTTCTTGGCATGACCCATTTCGGCTAGATTATTTATAATTAAAAAATCTAGAAAAGTCTTTCCTAAGAAGGATGTTAGCAACAGAATAATTTTAATGGAGTCAACAGCGACGTCTATAGTTAGGAAATCACTCACTTTACACATATTTCGAGCTGTAGACTAGCGTTCTTTTAAAAACTGCACCAAGGGTCTTGGTAGTGGGTGGCCACTCATAGTCAATGATAGTACAAACATCTCCCCATAGGATTAATTAAATCCTAATAGGTATATACGACATCTGAGGCATTATGTGCAAATATGCATCAGAAACAAGGGAATGTACGCTATCTTTCGCTCTGTATTTGCAGTTGTACCATTCTATTCTTCAAGTCAATTTGCAGCTACAAGATGTCATTTACCATTGTTCTGTAGCGCTCTCTAGTCACATGTAAACGGCCTTGCTGATTGAGATAACCACCTTTCCGCCATTGAAAACAAACTCACTGTTTATGAGAGGATGTTTTGACACATTTTGAAAAGCACTGATCATTTACGTTCCCGAATAAGTGAAAATACGCCTTGGCGCTCGTAATAATTTTCAATTCGAAATAATATATCTGCAGATAATATGTAGCTGTTACTCTGTTCAATTTTTGTATGAATACATCTTAAAGCTTTTCATGCATGAGGATATTGACGCTCAATTTCGTTACCAGTCAATGTGCTCTTGGATATTTGCAGTCACAGCAGGGAAATTTCGACCAAATGCCAACTCCTGGGCGGACTATGGCTACTATTGTCACTTGTTGACCCAATATCTTCTATGTTAACGGCTGAAATATTCCAGAATAAGTCAAATCGCACATTTATCATGATGAACTGTCTACTCCTGAATATATTACTCGTAAAAATAATGTGCAGCAGTGATGTACGTCTGATCAATCAACTCAGTTTGAAAATGAAACCTTCTAACCCAACGATGCCAAGGCTTTCTCCAAGTCAGTCAGACAGACTTTTATTTATAAATTAGCGCCCTCTCAAGGCGTTATTAATACCCTTAAAATGTTTGCGCAAAGCGGTGGGTGAAGGAAAATAAGGGAGGAAAGAAAGAGAGGTACCCCTGTGCACTCGTTTAAAATATCTGAATATTATAATGACTTGGAAGTAAAGAGCTCGACAGGGCATTCCATAAGCGAGTTGGATATCGGATATCAGTTAAGACTAGTGAGTAACATGTCCCGTCTTAAAATTGACTTAGTTATCCGTAACTGTATTCTTGGCCTTAACCCTCTTAGTTAGAGCTTTCGATATTCGAAGGGAGATTAATCGACTGAATATTCGCTACTGTTAATCAATATTATAAGATTTTGTATGCTCACATAATTTCGCATGGTGCGAGTGCCAAGTATTTATACGCTGGTCTCCAAGTGTTGCTTTGAGGGGTCCAGCAAGATAATAGGCACAAGTTGATAAGTCTGGACTATAGGATGGATGTTCTAGCAGTTCCCATTCTAATGCTTCCGATTCTTGCATTGTAGCGTTAGCCGCATGAGGCCTGGTGTTGTCATGGAAAAGAATGACACTGCTGGCCGATTGTCATTCCTTTTCCGTTAAAATAATAATTTTCCGACATTAACAATAATATTGCGCATTAGTAGTAAGCCAATCGTAGACGTAAAGTAAAAAGTACCGGCGCGGTACTTTCTGGCTGACAACCGCGTCTTTGACTTCAACGGTGCCCTCTCGCTTTGGGAAATTGAACAACAACAATCGGTTGGAAAGAAGGCAACGAACTACCACTATAAGTTTCACCGGTTCTTTCAGAACCTCTCCAATGATGGCCCCCAAAATGTTCTCCATTTGCTATCTACAGAGTCTTTGGGCAGTCTGCATGCATGCAATTCACTCTGCATAGTCTGAAATCCAAAAACATATGGTAAATGTGTAAGTGCCATCGCAGCCTTTCCAATCAACCAACCTTCAATTAACTAAAATTGACTCGAACGCTGATTTCAAACAACGTTGATTTAATCCTCTAGTATACTAATGTGTTGTACGGTCGTCTTAGCCAATCTTAGCTGTTCATCAGGCTACAACTTGGTTCAGCCTGAATTAATAGACAGCGAATAGCATTCAGATCCACAATTTCAAACATCATAGATAAACAGCACAAGATTATTCCCGAACTGATGAACTGGCCAAACTCGGTTGGACCCTGGCATGCCTCGGATCTTCGACGAATGCGCTTAAAACTAATAGCAAGGTGATTGGAGTTTTATGGCAAAGTGGTGTTCGACGATGCTGTTCATTATTGGTTCAACAGACATGCCAATTAGAAAAATTACGGTATTCAGTGGGAAAACAACCGCCAAGGGACTCTTTAGAGGGTTGACCAGATTCTCAGATAATATGCTTCTCCACCTATGGCGGTATTTTATCAGTTGTCCGAGGTACCCTTCCTACTTGTAGAGGTCATCGTATACTGCGTTGCCCCTCTGAGATGATGTTGAAAAAATTCTGAGCCGGATCTCTTGTGGCCATGCGCTCAAGGTAATCTAACCATTTAAGCTGTGCAGCCCATGCAGTTCACTGTTCACTGGGCTCCAAATTTTCATTCAAATTTATTTTCCGGATACACTTTGAAATGGCTCTTAACAAATCATTTTGTTTCCATAATTTAGCGTTCATAATTTTGTTGGCACGACACTTTGTGTCTTACACTCTAGTCAAATCTCCCACATACAAAAAAGCTGCGTTTTCCATTTAATATCGTATGGCCCTGTTATTTGCATTTCGTTTCAGTTATATCCACGTAGAATCAGCTTTTAGTATAAATTTCAAAATCCAATTTGACAATGCGAAATTGATTTTGGCCTGCCGCCTTCCATTTATAGAGAAGTAGTCAGTTTTTGCAAATGGCGAGGGGTGAAGTTGGAATACACTAAATAAAAAAAAACTTCTAATCATCTATTTGATTTGACAAACAAATTCAAAAAACTGAAACTTTTCTGATGTAATATGTGAAAACGGTAATGCCAATCATATTTGACTATCAATGAGATGTAAATCCTTGACATCCCTGTAACTTTCGATTACATCCTAAAACATGCAGATACACGCATATATAGATACATAAATACAAGCTTATACATATGTGTTTATATCTAAAGGTATATCCTTAATTCTTCATTTATATTCCTTAGAATGTTTTGAATTTGAAACCTCTTTTTTTCGATTTTTCCTTTTCCTCATATCTTTGGAATATTTAATATGTGAAAAAATGAAAAGGCAACAGAAGAACTTTACTAACCCTTAGATGGCTGATGGTTTAGTTGTCTAACCTCAAGTTATGTTTTTCTTCTCTTCACACACGTAAATGTAGAAAAAACAAAACTTTGTGCATATTTTGTTCACACCTTAAAAGCGGGGGTATTTTGTGTACCTCCCGGAGAATGATAAACCTTTTTTGGCCTGGTGCAAAGTTTTGCGATTTTTGGGCAATGCAGATACCAGTATGCACGACAAGGTCCATGGAAATGGCTTTAAAGTATGAGTCAAAGAACCATTGAGAAAATTTATGAAAGCTGTTTAGCTTTTCCTATAAACAAAGTGAAGACTCTGAAGACATCTGAAAAAAACCCAAGCTAAAGCTGAGTTATCGTACGTCATATGTTCTGAGAAAATATCAGTGAATTTCTAGTTGGAACCTTGTACCTGTAAAAGGTGGATAAGGTTGTTTGACCCCACTGCCCTTGTCTTATATATCACCGCTTCACCGAATTTGCATTACCAACTTGAAATTATTTAAAAAGGGGCATCGTCATGTTAGTTAGAAACGTAAGTTAAGTTTAATATTTAAAACTAATGCTCGTACAGTGGAACATCTCTGTGAACTTATTGACTCAAACCTGGTTCTCACACGTCTTTAAAGACATTCTCGGTGGATTATATTATGGCCGTTCTAAGTTCTGTGTAATACCACTTGCAAAGCGTTTCAGGGCTATTCCATAGCTACTCCTGGGGTCAAAGAGATATCTTTATAGATTTGTCAAGATCGGTGGTCTTTGAGTACCAGAGGTCGTTTAGATCTCTTAAGTGGTACCTGCCTACGGATTCTTTTTTGATGATGGACAATAGAGGGCGACTACAGGGAAGTGCAGAAATCGTTGTGAGGAATTCTTAATAGTTGTGCGTGTCTTGTGATATTGTTTGTGTGTTTGCACCTATGACTAACCTTAGAGAGTGCTTGAAAATGTGTCATTTATTGGGCGTGGTACAGTAGTGACGATGTTCGTATCATGTAGAATCGTCTGTATTTATGTTTCTTTTATGCTTGTGAATTATAAGAGCTCGGGTGGATGTCGCAAATATACGCGGACTAAGAAGTAATAACTTTACTGCGTATGTCCTTGTCTATGGACACAGGTCAGCTGTTTTAGTAATTAGATAAACACAGATAGATGCTCGATCACAGATCACCAAAATCTGAAGCTATTTGGCTACGAATTAGTATCATTGTCCTTCCCTCACAACGGTCTCGCTATTTGCGTGCGTAGTGATGAAATTTACCAATTTACGCCACAATGCAGTTCCTGTTCCCATTTTGAATTCAATTTCATGTGGTTAAAATTCCATCTAAATAAGCAAACTATTCACTACTGCTATAAACAGAAGCCCCAAACTGAACAGCCATTCGATCTTTAACGAGTTTGATGCGCTGTATATACACAAATATACACAATCCTGATTGGATTTTTTTTATTTTTTTTAAAGAACTTAACACTCAAGTGGGTATGAATGTGTTCAGTTTTTTGGAAAGTGAGATAGAGAGAAAGAAAGATTTTGGGCTCTGTGGTTATTTCGCTCCATGGGTGACATCCAACATTTAATGGGGAGACTAAATTCTTAGTGGAAGTTGGCTTGATGTTGATTTCTAGTCAACTACTCGTCTTACTTGATTTTCGTTAACTGAAAAAATGGATGATATGTCTTTCGGTCGAGGCTGGGATTCGAACACCGAACCTTCCGATTTGGAAGCCAGTCCACTACCATTTGAGCCACTGCAACTCACGATGTTTCGACATTTTGGACAGACAACCCCCGAAGGACGAAAATATTGAAATCTTCGGTGAGGAAAAAAACTTAATCCAGTTGTAAATGAGACCACGTGAATATTTGACGTTGATAGTCATACCGCCAATATCTTGGACTTGTTTTTAATTTGTAATCACTATTAGTACAATGTCGATATGGTCTCTTCTATAGGCTCGTCGAATTATTGTGTTATATCAGGTAATTTCTCGCATACTGACCACACAGTTAGAGAAAAGATTCTGAATAGAAAAATTTGGCAAGACAAGAAAGCGAATTAGAATGAACTCAATAACTTCTTTAGGAATCTTAACTGGTCGATGGCACTGCTGATATGATTATAGACACTACTTACTTTGGAATGAGATCCTTTATTCTTCGTCGGATTAAGAGTATCAAATGAAAAGAAAAGACGGGGTACTACTGGTGCTGTAAAACGGCTGTCAGGGTTAGGGAAATGTGTTTTTGGTCTACAAGTACAACCCGAGAGAGAGAAACAGACAAAAACCTTTCTTATTCATGTAAGATTTAAACACGACGAAAAACTGTAGCAAAAAATACTACTATGTCCTAAAGGCAGTAACAATTTTTGGTCGTTCGTCAAAAACATTAGCAACTCTGCCGCATCCTCCATCCCAAAGCTCACTTATAAAGACGTTCTACCTGTCAGTTCTTGGGCAAGGCCAATCTGCTTGCTGCACACTTTGCGGCCAGCTCAAACCTTCCAAATTTTGTTTTGTCTCCGCCTACACTGGAGTAGCAAGAGTAATTAAAGGCCTTAACATTCACAAATCCGCTGACCAGATGGTATATCTTCCCTTCTTCTGAAGAGATGTTCTTCAACCCTGGCAAAACTACTGCCTGAGCTTTTTCATCAATCCTACTCTTTAGGACTCTTTCTCAGAACATGGAAAACAGAATTTGTCCAGCCCGTACCTAAAAAAGTACCTGAAAAAAGAGAACCTTATTCTCTATCCTCCTACAAACCCATTGCACTTGCGTTCCTCCTTTCTAAGGTCATGGAAACGCTGATACACCGTCAGCTCATGAAATATCTCGAAACAAGAAAACTTTTCAATAACCGGGAGCGCGGTTAACGTAGCAACAGGTCCACTTTTGATTTAGTGGCACTAAAGCAAGATAAATAGTTGCATTTTATATCTCTAACGCATTGGACACAGTTTAGCATCAAGCTCTTTTTCGAAAATGCGTGCTTTTCGGATGGATGACTCTCTTCTTCAATGGATTAGAAATTACCTTTCGGAACAATTCAAGCTACCTTGGAGGCTTTCAAGTCTGATATCCGCAAAATATATGCTGTGGTGTCACAGGACTTCCGACACTCTTTTTAATCTTCTTCAATGATATTTTGTCTGCTACTTTTAATCCAATATATTCCTTTGCTGGCGACAATACTTTCTGTTTTTCATGCTCTGATATTAACAACATAACTAATTGGGGAATCGCTACGCTACGGGAACCATAACGCCGCGCTTTAAATACCTAGCCATTATCCATGTATAGCACTTGCATCGTCGACAACCGAAAAACTTTCCATTCTTGGTATGAGTGTCAATGACAACCTAAGTCGGAATGACCACATATTTTATGTCGCCAAAAATGCTGCGAAATGTCTAGGTTTTCTCAAGCGATGTAAGAAATATTTTAAGGGTACTCAAAATCCCTTGAGCGTACGCAGGCAGATGTGGTCCTAGGGATTAGAATCGGACGACTTTACCTAGGACGCAGTTGTCTAGAACGTCCAAGTGCCACAGAATCTAGGAGAGTGTGATCTTGTACTCCTTAGCCATCCCGTCTGAAGATGCACTGCAGTCTATAAGTTTGAATTTGTGGCGCTTGCAGTTAACTATCTGATCATTGTTAAACTGTTTATATATTGTATATTGTAATTACCTACTCGGGTATTGGACTAGGATTAAGCCAAGCAGCTGCCTGATATATAGCTAAGGCTTTGGCTTGGAAGCGGATACTATATGTGGATCGGCAAATGATTTGTATATATAAAGAATATCAGATAAGACCCCTGCACTACGCATTGAAGACGTCTTTGAAGATGACTTGCCACTTACCAGAAGCATATGGAAAACATTGAAAGGGTTGCCTCGTTACCTAAATTTTAAAACAATGATGTATGTGTACCTGGTAATTTCAACGGTGTTGACATAATTTGGTCACGAACTAATGGCTTTAAATTGATGCCAAATACAATATCTTCTGGCATTAAAATTCTTTTAATTCATTCATTATTGGCTATGAATTTAAATCAAATAAATTATGTCCCTAATTCGCTTAACAGTATGTCTGCTCTGTATAGCAAACAGCTATAAATATTATTATTAAATCCTATTATCAGAATAATTTCTTTAATTTTTGTAAATCAATTAGCTCGTATCAATAATTCTATTCCAATAATCTTTCTCGAATGAATGACTATTTTCAACAATATTAATTGGCCAAATGAATTTCCGGGCAAAAGTACATCAGAAAAACTCTACAGATTCAAAGTTGTTTTCCATAATGTACTTTAAGACGTGTGATAAGCAAACAAGTAAATTCTCACTCTACTGATATTAAAAAATGCTAAAACTTCTGCTCATAAAAAGTTTAGAACTTCCTGTTCTAATGATGATTACGCTTCTTTTTCTAGTCTTAGAAAAGAATTTATATTTCTTTCTAAATTTCTTCATAATGTTCATTCCTTTGAAAATAATCTTAAAAATAGTCCAAAATCGTTTTGGAAGTTTACTAACATAATAACACTGGATTTCCAACAATAATGACTTATAATCTAGCGACCCTAACTTTCAAATACTTCTACAGATTGTCAATTTGACAGTTGAAAGTTTATTTGTGGTTAGTACATCTTGCCATTCTACGATGAACATATTAATGCCGGAATAACACGTGCAAATTGTGCAAACTTATTTTGAAAACTATGCTTCGGTTCGCCAAACTTATCGTGCACTACGTCCATTTTACGGTCAACATAATCGTCCATCTAAGCAAGTTATTCGGAACACGATGAATCGTTTTCGCGGCATGTACACTCTAGTGGATAATACGCATCCCCAAAGACGACAAACAGTGCGAACAGAAGAAGGTATCGCCGTTGTGAAGCGCAGTGTTGAGGAGAATCCGAATGAGTTGATTCGCCATCGTGCACAGCAATTGTTGCTAGGCCCATTCACTTTGTGGAAGATTTTACAGAAAGATCTTGGCTTAAATGCTTATAAGATCTGTACAAGAGTTGAAACCGCGTGACCATTTTACGCGTCGTAGGTTCGGTGAATGGGCCGAAAACATGATTCAGCTTGATCCCCATTTTCAACGTAAAATTTTGTTCTCCGATGAGGCCCATTTTTGGTTAAATGGATATTTAAAAAAGCAAAATTGTCAAATTTGGAGTGGAGAAAACCCAGAAGCCTTTATCGAGACGCCCTTACAACCATTAAAACTCACTGTTTGGTGTGCTCTATGGGCTGGTGGAATCAGCGGCCAGAATGTTACCGTCAATGGAGAGCGCTATAGAAACCTGATCTCTGACTTCTTCGTTCCTCAGTTGAATGGCATTGACGTGACAGAAACATCTTCAACAAGATGGCGCATCATGCCACATGGCGGGCGACACCACCAGTTGCGGGAAACATTTGCTGAGCACATAATTTCGCCCAATGGACCTGTGAACTGGCCTCCACGATCCTGTGATCTCACACCTTGAGATTACTTTCTGTGGAGGTATGTGAAGTCACTAGTCTATGCCGATAAATCAGACACGTTGGACGATTTGGAAGTCTACTTTCGACTGTTATTGCTGATACACGGCCCCTGTTGCTCGATAAATTTGTCTATAATTGGACTTCACGATTGCGCTTCAGACGAGTTAGCCGTGGTGCGCTTATGCCCAATATCAAATTAAATAAAGCTAATATCATAGACATTAACATGATATTATTTATTTCATATTGAATTTGTATACCCGTGAAAAAAAACACACTTTATTTACAATTCTTCATGCTGCGCTTCCATCGATCGTAATTATGTCCATACCCTTCCATCAATTGTTGGTTATTCCTGTTATTCGTTTAATGATATCGAAATTTAAACAGTAATTTGAAACCTATAAAAAAAAACAGATATCCTGAGATTTTTTCCTAACGTTCTAAAATACTGTTGTAATTCACTTTGTTCTCCCTTATCAGATTTATTTGATCTTTCCCTTTTTAACGGATTTTTTTTTCTGACAAGTGGAAGATCTCTACAACACGTAGATCCAGTCATTAAATATGGTTCCAGACATCTTGTTTTTAACTATAGGTCAATTACTAAAACTTCGATCATTCTAAAATTTTAGATAGCCTTGTCAAAGAACTTACTTTTACTATCAAACAACATGTCAGTAAGTATCAACATGCGTTTTGGAAGGGTAGATCAACTGTTTCTAATTTAGTAGAGTTCACTGTATAAATTCGTTAGAAAACCATAAAAAAGTCCATGTGATCTACACAGACTTTGTCAAAGCATTTAGTAGGGTGACCCTGACGATTTTTTTGGAAAAGCTGAAGGCATATTGTTGCTGCAATGATTTAAAACTTATTTAGCTGGCAGAAAGCAATTTGTGGTATTCGGACGAAATCATTGTTTCCTCTGGTGTTCTGGAAAGCAGCTATCTACGGCCTTCTCTATTCATAATGTTTACTAACAATCAACCGACTCTGTTAAAACATTGTTATTGAATAATGTAAAATATGCAGACGATATAGGAATCCTTGACAAAAAAGTTTACATTGCACAACTAAGTGGTGCAGCTTAAAGGACTTATTGTTACACAACGACAAATGCGCTTACATGAGCTGTAACAAGAGTGTTCGTTGTATTTGCCCTCATTATATATTAAATAACGCTTAAATACGAGTTGCTAACGATTCCAAAGATGGTGTGATTTTGGATGGAAAATTAACATTTTAGCTACATAAAAATTACATTCTTGCCAAAGCCAACTCTCTATTAAGGTTCATTAAAATAAACTCCTCAGTTTTCAAAGATCCCTATACTAAATATTAAGTAATGCCTTATTCCATCGTTCGTCCTGTTGTTGATTATGCTTTTGTTGTCTGGAGCCCTTCCACTATTTCAAATATAAGTCGAATCAAAAACGTGCCAAAATTTTTTTTAAGATTTGCTTTACGTCGTTTATTTTACAATACTACATAGTGTTCAGGTTCATCATGCTTATCGTTCCAAATGTTTTTTACTTGGAATGTAATCATTTGAAACGAGAAGATAAATGTACAACGTCATATAATATATCTTATGTGCAACAATCGATAGTGAGAGTTTTCTTTTTTGTTTGAATTTATATGCTAATACAAGAGTCCTAGTCTGGGCGACCACTACTTTTTGAAGGCACTCATAGCACACTATATGTTCAACATGAGCTTAATCCACTGTGTTGTAGAAGTTTTAATTTATACAGCTCAGAATCAGATTTGTCTTTACTAATAAATATGTTTTAAAAATTATTAATGTTATTATTATATGTTATTATTAAGCAGTGAATTGTATTGTTTTATTACTTGCATTAATTTATTTATATACATGTATTTCGAAATCTGTAGAAAAAATAAAAAATAAATAAATAAAGACTTCACCTTGTCACCATCAGTTCTCTTTTCGTGAATCAGGTGAATATAGGGACGAAGTGGGCTCGGGGTTCAATTCGTTAATTGCTATCTGGGATATCAGAATGTGACTTCGGCATCTTGCAGGTTGGCATGGGTGACCATGTTGTGTTTCTCCGATTTAATCTTTCGATGGTTTCGATACATGATGGCGAGGGACAATTGTTTTACAGTTGCCTATTGAACGGTTATTTGAGACAAAAGTGATATCAAGTCTACAAGATAAGTGCTTCTGTACTACAAAACCAATTCCGCCCCATGCCTTGGCTGTTTTGTGGAATAAACTTTCACGCAATTATGTTGCTTTTATTAGAGGTCAAAAAAGGCTTGTCTTGCTTGCATAGGGATTTCCCACATGCCTGGCTTTGCTCTGGAATATATTGTACTAGCAAGGTATTGGCATTTGTAGGGACAGTCAAGCTGTGTGGTGGTCATTGCTGAAATGCCTTAGTAATTCTTTGTGCGAGAATACGAGGCTACGCTCTAGACAGTTGGAGAGTTGAACTCATTAAATTTTGTTTGGGTCCTAGGTTACAATGGAATCGAAGAGGACTTTTGAAAGCTAGAATCTGCGTTGTGATTGCCTGCGTCCTCGGTTATGACCTCTATTGGCGAATCGATTTTTTATGAGCACAACCATGCGTATAATGATTCTTTGTCACGCAGTGTACTCAGAGATATTGAGTGTAAATGTCAGACAATACAATCTTGGGTCAGCTTTATACAAATATTGTATTTGGAGGGTAGCTAGATTTTAGTTAATTTTGTTTGCAATTACATCATCAATGTTGGGTCATAAACAATAAAATGTTATAAGCAAGACTAAATTGTAAGTTTTGAAAAAAAAATTAAAAATAGAAAGACGGAAAGACGAGGTCTAGCTTCTCGAAAAGAAGTTCAAATGTGATAGCAGCGAAAGCGTTCAACAATTGTACTAGAGGTTTATATTAACCTGCCGGCCCAAAAAAGTACGGGAAGCTTGCAGAAACAAAGAAGAGAATATAGTGGTATATTCGCCGTCAGTACTGATGACATGAAAAAAGAATAGCCTTAGGAAAATATGTAAATTGTCTCGTAAAATGTGGGTACGGCGAAAGACAGAGCATTGTATACTCGATCCTGATGAAAGGAGTTCATGTTTTACGGCAATTATAGAGATATGTGTCTAATTAATACCGTCTACACAATCTTCTCTGCCGAATTCAAAATCGACACCTACCATTTATTTATCGATTTTAAAACTGCCTATTACCTTGATCAAAAAGTTCCTGGAATGTATTCAGAAAATTGGAAAACAAGTTTATTCATCTAAATCTATATTTTCCCCTTCAGAGTAATCCCCATCGACTGCAACACACTTATGCCAGCGCTTGATCCAATCCTCGAAACATTTTTTATATTCGGTATTTGTTATGACCATCAGTGCTTCCTGCGATTTTTCCATTACTTCCTCTCGGCTGCTGAAACGCGTTCCCCGTAGTGGTTTTTTAACTCAATTGAAAAGAAAGAAGTCACAGGGAGCCAAATCAGGTGAATTTGGTGGCTGTTGGATGGTATTTGTTGCGTTTTTCGTCAAAAAATTACGAATAATGATGGCACTGTGCGACGGTGCGTTATCTTGGTGCAAAATCCACAAGTTTTCTGCCCACAATTTTGGTCTCTTTCTGCGAATTGCTTCACGCAAACGTCTCATAACTCCCAAATGATACTCCGTGATTACCGTCTAGCCTTCTGGCAAAAATTCATGATGCACTACACCGTTGTAGTCCATAAAAACCGTGAGCATTACCTTCTTTTTTGGTTTGAAAACGATGTGATTTTTTTGGTCTCGGCTCATTTGGTGAACGCCATTCACATGCCTGATGTATGGATTGCGTGTCGTACTCATAAACCCACGTCTTGTCTCCAGTAATGATCCATTTGATGAATGTGGGATCGGATCCAGCCTAGCAAATCATCTCTTTTGCGACGTCAACACGGTCTCTTTTTTGCATGAAATTGAGGTCTTATGGCACCAACTTTGCTGCTACACGACGGAAACCCAAATCATTAACCAAACTATCTTGGACAGATCTATAGGCAATGTTCAAGTCCTCCACTATCTCTCTGATGGTTAATTTGCGTTTATTGACCAATACTGCATCTATGTTTTCGTCGGTTTTCGATGTCGATGGTCTGCCACTGCGTTCATCATCTTCGATTGACTCACGACCACTTTTGAACCGCTCGTGCCACTTGCACTGGTAAACGACCGTTTTCTTTAGAGAATCGTTTTCAAAACACTTTTCCAACTCTCCAACCTTCGCGCACCATTAAATCCGTTTTTTTAGCAAAATTTAATACAAGTTCGTTGTTGCAAATTTAATTTCATTTCTAAAATTGTAAAAAATCGCAAACACACACAGAGATAGATGTACTCTTGGCTACGGAACTTTTGCAAATGTCAAGCTATGAGGCTAAAATTTAGAGGGTCAACAAGAGATTTACCAACTTAACAAAAAAAAACAGAACTGAAATCAGAACAAAAGCCATTTGCAGTTTCACCATCCTTGCCATAATTATTTACCGAAATTGGTGATGTTTAAAAAAGTTCCGTTAAAGGCGATTCGCTGTCATACGATTCCTTCAACAGCGTACTTAAGAGTATTGCATGATAGCAATAAATCTCGCTGCGGCGGATGTGGCATTTGTAAGTATTGGTGCATAAGTGGTGAAAATGGATAAACGAGAGAGAACAGAGCACCTGCTGTCAGCAAACAGGACACACAGGATCGACGACAGACGACTGACAGTCACAATAGAGAGGTATAACCTCAGGTTAATTAAGGACTTTGCTTACATACTATATAAATAACGACAGCACTTTAGAGATCATACGAAGAGTAACTATTGCCAATCGCTGTTTTTTTTTGAGCACAAATGGCAATTGTGCAGCAGAACGGACAACTAAAATAGTTTTCTTTAAAACACTGCTTGTTCCCGTTTTCCTCTATTGCGTAGAGGCAAGGAGATGGAGGAGGAGATTTAACCAAGAACTGTACGAGTTGTATAGCGACATGGATTTATCTAAAAGAGTCAGAATTTATTGCTTAGACGGCCGAAATACATAGATCAGCAGCTCGAAAACCTCCGAATCCATCACACATATTAAACACAGTAGCCATTTTTGGTGGTGTTGTATTTCCGACTGTTGGGAGATACGAAATATAATTATAAGAATAAAAATGCTACCTTACAAATAAATTCAGAAAGGAAGAAAGAATAGAAATTTCAAATAATCAATATTAAATTGTGTGACATCTAATAACAAAATATAAATATTTTCTCTTTGGTAACTGAGTTGCCAATACCTTCCATTTTAAGTTGGCCTAATGTTGCAGTTTATGCGAAGACAAATCTATCGATAGGTCGTCTCGTTCGCTGAGATCACCTGGGTATTGGTGGTATTTCTGCTATCACATTTTGAGGCGAAGTCTTACAAATTGTAGAACTGGGCTCAAGCCTGACAATATTGTCTGCATCGGAAGTGTTTTCACTGTCCTATAGTCCAAGCGCGAAGTCCCAAGTCTTTTTTTTTCTTGTGTTTTCTCCGTGGATCTTGCGCAGTTGATTTACTAATGCAGACGAACTAGCTTACCACTTTGAAGCAGTACATAACATGACCCACGCGTTCTATGATTTGTTGGAAAAAGTTGTAGAATAGACTGCCTCCTCACTGTTGAGTGATCGCTGCTACGCTCCAAATTATCGATAAAATCGTTTTGCTATAATTTTGGAGTTTGTCTTTGTATTTACCTCCATATTTCGACGCTCCTCACATAAGTTTGGTTTGATTAGGTTTAAACTTTACCAAATAGTGCTTCAGGTGGGGACTTGAAGTTAGGAGTGTTTCGATTTGGCGTTGATCGATAACAGAGTAAAGACGTCTGAATGTTCTGTCTCAGTGTTCCCTCTATTCAGCTTGTCCGTTGGACATGGGATAATATATACTGGAGCATAGATATTGGATGCAATTTTCCTCCATATACCGTTGAAATTACGAGCTCTTAAATTTTTTTCCGTTATCTGAAACGAGAGCCTTCGGCAATCCAAATCGAGGAAATATTTCAGTGAGAATCTCTAATGTCCGCTAAGGAGTGATGCATTTTTTGGGCACTATTTCTGGGCACTAAAACTAGAAAATAGTTTCCATCAATTGGGCGAGCGTAGTCTCGTAGTAGGCGTTTCCATGGCACTTTGGGTGCAGGCCATGGGTGTAACGTTGTTTTCATTGGCATTTTTGAAGCTCTTGCACAGTTATTGCAGTTTTGGACCAATGTCTTTATATCCGAGTCAATGCCGTTCCAATTAACGAAACTTCTGGCTATCGCCTTTGTTCGTTCGATTCCAGGACGTCCTCGACTAACTTGTTTGAGAACGCGTTTTGGTTGAATTCAATTTCTAATTTGATGGATGCAATAACAAAATCTTCCGCAGCGTATGTACTCCTGTTGATAAGGCACGAGAGCACGTCTACATATCCAAAGCTACTGGTTGATCCGTAGTTGATTTCGAAGTCGTAAATTAATAGTTTAATAGCCCATCGCTGACGACGGTTAACCTGATGAATGTTAAGAAGAGGCTTGCGCTCGGTTTGGAGTTTAAATTTTCTTCCAAAACCAATTTGTATAACTTGGTAACTGTGAAGAAAAGTGCCCGAGCCCTTAATTCTCAATTTGGTTGTAGGACTTCCCAGCTGCTGTCAGCGATCGTGATGCGTGACAGATGGCAGGCACCCAATCCGTAGCTGGATGCATCTGCTGCAAACATGATGTTTTGCTGTAGCGTGTCAAGAGCAGGCCAGAAGGCAAAATTTTCTGAGGGCATCAGAAGATTTGCCATGATTTTCTGTCCATTTCCATTGAGTGTTTGTTTTGAGTAATTCATCCAGGGGTCCTCTATGTTGGTGAATTTTTTTTTCACAAATTTTCCGTAGCAAAAATTGATTGATCACACACACATTTGTTGGTTCAGGCATTTTGTTGATAGCTGAAATGTGCTCCGGATCAGGTTGAATTCCGTTTTGGTCGATAACGTATCCTAGATATTTGACCTTGTTAACAAAGAATTTGCATTTATCGAATTTTACCTTAAATCCGAAATCCTATATACGACAGAGAACTGCATGCAAATTTCCAATGTACTCCTCCTGGTTTGCTCCTGATATGAAAATATCATCGATATATGCTACGGCGCCTGACAATTCAGCCAGACTTTGATCCATCACTTGTTGAAAAATTGACGAAAATGTTTTGACGCCGAACACCATCCTATTATAGCGGAAAAGATGATGTTTTGATTCTTCATCAACTTCGATCTGTAAGAAGGCGTCAGATAGGTCGATGTGGCTGAAGAATTTGATATTTGCCAGCTTTGAGAGAATATTCTCTGGCAACGGTAGTGGATACTGATACAACTCGAGGGCATTGTTGAGATCAGTTGAGAAGTCAGCGCAAATTCGAACCCTTCCGTTTTGCTTTTTAATCACAATTATAGAGGCGGCCCAGTCTGCATAGTTTACTAGCGAAATTACATGCATGTCTTGTAGCTTCAATAAGGTCTTTGACTGCATAGGTTACTGGTTGTTTTGGTTGAAAAATTGGTTGTTGATTGGCCTCGTTGCTAAATGTGATTTTATTGTATTGTATAAACCGAAGGCATCATCGAAAACATTTGGAAATTTTTTATTTATAGAAAACTTAGAATTTTCCTAGTGGTTGGGGATAACTTGATTGCAATGACATTTATAGCCTTGTTGTCTAGTTGTAAGGCTTTAATCCAATCTAGTCCCATGATGTTTAAATTTCTGATAGATGTGATAAAACAAGTGACATGTGCGCTTCTGTCTCGGAGTTTCACATAACTTTCAAACCGTTTTAACAATGGGAATGTGCCGGTTGCGCTACGAGCTGTGTCAATACCTTTTTCGGTGTTAAGAATTTTAAGCTTTTTAAAGTTTTTTTCTGATATGATTGACATATTAGACGCTGTGTCGACGCTTACATACTTCCTTAGCGATAAGTTCATTTTGTTTGTTATGAAAATACATTTTGCTTCTGGTCTTGGAGTTTTTAAATCACTGTTTCGCTGGTTACCACTTTCCTTGTCACGCTTTTGTTTACGGTTTTGTTGCTTCGTTCCAGAATTACAATAGCCGTATTTGTCAACTACAGTATTACATTATCTGCATTTGTGCTTAGTGTATGAGCAATCACGCATATAATGCATGCTGCCGCAAAACTAATAGGGTGTCTTTGGTACTCGTGCTGATGTATTGTTTCTGTTGTGTTTGTTGGTATGTAGTCGATGTACCTGTGCGTCGATTTTAACACCTTCGATAAGGGCTGTGTCGGTTTTTAAGGGGTCGGGAGGCACAAATTTTAGGGTTTTTTTTTCAATTATGATAAAAAAAAAACAAAAAATATTTTACTAACGTATGTTTGCTAAATATATATTTATAATTTAATAATGTACAAAACAATTTTACAAAACAAAAAAATTCAAAAAGTTACAGGCTGGTAAAGTGGTGGGTTGAAAACAAAGGGAGCGTCATTATTGACAAGATTTAAACTCTTCTACAATATTCAATGGAAAAAAAATATATTTTGTTAATTAGTAATGATGTTGTAATATCTCCTACCTCAGAAAAACAAAAAAAAAATTGTTCGCAAAATGGCGACTATTTAAAGAAAATTATTATTTTTTCCATATTTTTTTTACAGTTTTTAATTTTTTAAAAATAGTAAAAACAACTTGTCAACCAAAATTTTGGTAGGGGTGTTAGGGCGCTATTTAAAGAAGTTGTGTACCAAAAATCAAGTTTATCATAACTTGAGATATCTGGTCAATAGCGTTGAAAAAAGTAGTTTCGAGAAAAACGTCTGTTGTTCGATTCACTCCGGCAGGACCCGCCTAGTTGCCGCGTCACTAAAACAGCTGTACCTCCGTTAATAATAGGAGTCTTAAAATTTCTTTTGGAGGGTATATTCTCAAGAGCATGTACTTTGAAAATATGTAAAAAAAAATTGATTCTCTTCAAAATTTTAGACCAAAGCGGGGTATAAATTAATTAGACGTTGATATTCTCTTGATAAAACGTCCAGTGTAATGGTGTGACTGTTGCTGTCTAATTTACCTAGCATTACCTACGAATCTCGGAGTCTGATGTTTTCAATCCTATTACATAGATGAGACATTTGAATTTGTCAAGTGTTAACTGATTTAAATTGAATTGTTCGCAGTGCTTGTTTTCAATTCCTGTGTATGCAATGAAATCAGAACTTGATTCTTTTGGTAATTGTAGACAATTATATGTATCTGATGTTAAACGGTGATCTCTGTAGACTAAAAAGCTGAGTAGTTTTTCGCAGTGTTTTTGAACTTTATCTCACGTGGATGTTTGGGTAAAATGTAAGTTATATTTTTACTATGAACGATAGGGTCAAGTTTTCTTAGTAACAGTATAACTTTCGCAACATCATCCAGTTTTGCAGCATCAATTTCAAAAAGATTTTCATATCGTGCATATCATGTATCAGGAGTGAGGTTAACGTCGACATGAAAGCAAAATTCACTGATATTTGACGCAAGTGCTCCATTATGAATTCTGAGGTTCTATTTTCCACCTTAGGACTGCTATTGGTTTCGCTGTTGTGATAAGAGCTGTGTTAGCAATGTTTACATTGTTAACTTGTCTCGATGCTGCTGCTCCTGCATCTATTTTAGCAATTACTGAGATGCTTCGTCCATGATGATATTGGCGGAGATGGTTGAAATGCAAAAATTGTGAAATTGCAAATAGGATTTGCAAACAATTTTTCTGTTTTTTTTTGACAAAAATGGGTTTTGACAAATTCCTTTAAAATCCTCGTCGCCACTGTTGTATTTCTGACTGTTGGGAGATACGAATTACAATTATAAGAATAAAAATGTCACTTTACAAATAAATCCACGGTGCTTCAGCTTCAAAAATTAGAAAGAAAGAAAGAATAGAAACTTCAAATAGTCAATGTCAAGTTATGTGACATCTAATAACAAAATATAAATATTGTTGTTGTAAGGATGACACGTTTTTTTTTAATTCGTAATTCTTTTATTTTCGTTTTTGACCGGTTATTATCTGACTTTTGTGACTGGCTACCTTTTGCGAATGCCTTTTTACAATATGGCTGCTTTTGTTTACGCTTTTCTCAACCCATAATACGCTTGCAGCGCTATCTGTTGTTGACAATTGATAATATTCAGTGTTGCTATCTACTACAAATAAAATATGCAATAATAATTAGGTACATTGCAGTTCGGCCAACTTGGCAAATTGATCGACCACGATCAACTGTATAGGGAGTTTTGATTTACTTACACTTACGTAGATATTTACTTATCGGTGTTATCGCCCTCATCACAAGGATTGTTGCAATCTCGAAGAGCTCTCGGTTCAATCCACTTACGCATATGACAAGATTCAATTACCACTTTGTAAGACATTTGAATAATTTGACAGTTCTCGATGTCTGTCAGAATGTAGCGGTCATTAGGAAGTTCTTTTTTGAACTTCGTAGGGTCCTTTAAACTTCGGAATCAATTTTTTGTTACCAGCTGAAACATCAACGTTCTTTATTACGACATAATCACCAGGGTCGAAAGTTCGAGCTGATTTGTGATGGTCCACGAAATATTTCAGATTGTATTGCTGATCGGACTCGATGACTCCATCGATAATCTACTTGCATTTAAATTTCTCTGCGGTATTGATCTAAGAACTCTGTAAGCCAGCCGACGCTTGGACCTTTCTGACTAACACCGAACAATAACATTGAAGGGCTTTGGCGGGTTGTGTTATGTATTGAATTATTAATGGCGAATTTAACGTCTCCTACCTTATTAGACCAGTTAGAATGGTTTAGCGGCTCCCTAAAAGTTTACCTCGCATCGGGGTTAACACGCGATTCAGCCTTTCTACTTCGCCATTCGCCTGAGGAACTGCTACCATTACGTGTGCAATATTGCTATTCGTTAGGAATTCGCTAAACTCTAAGGATGAAAAACATGTACCCCTATCAGATATAATCCTCCTAGGTCTGCTGTACATAGTAACCAAAATGCTTTTTCAAAGAGATTATAACTTCTTTCGTATTAGTGGAATTGACGGGATAGAGATTAACAAACTTAGTAAATATTTCAATTACCACCAATAAATGTTTCCGTTTGGATTTTAAAGAAGACAAGGACCCGGGGTGATCAATAAGAAGGGTGTCAAATGCTACTGGCTTTTACGGAATGTTATATAAATTTCTTTCATTTGTTCTGCCTGATGCGGAATACATGATGCATTTTAAACATTTTTTTTATGAAATTTTCGATCTTAAATCGCGTATCTGGAAACCAATAATATGTTTTGATGCATTTTGTCACTCCCAGGTGGCCCAGCTTTTCGGCGTATGCTGAACCACATTTTCTTCCATTTTACTCGGAACATAAAAATACAAATTATTACGCGTATCTCTTCTGTACACCCATCCCTTAATTCGAACAATTTACTATATTGTCTATTCAATTTTGAACGTATATCTGCAATTGCTGGGTCTCTGCCCTGCATCGCCGTTATTTGAAACTGTATATCGTCGTCACTCATATCCAGCTTCACGACTAAGGGCATTTACGTGACTCATATTGCTACCCCCGTGGTGTTGAATCTTGTAGTCGTAGTTTTGTAACTCTAACGCCCAGCGTGCTATTCTGGGGTTGGGAGATTTTTTATTTAACGTAAGTGTTAGCGAATTACAATCTGTAATGATTTTAAAAGGAATGCCCTCTAAGTAAACACGGAACCGCCTTAGAGCATAAATGTCAGCTAATGTCTCGACTTCGAAGCTATGATATCTACTTTCCGGAGCAGTTTTTCGTTTTAAGAAGAAGAATACAGGATGGAATTTTCCGTCCGCCGAACTAGGTAGCACTGGCATCGCAGTGTAACTCAGTCCCTCTAATTTCAAACAGTTTTCATCTTTCATTCTTCTTTAGAATGTCAGCGTCTGCATCTTCATCTTGGATCGTCTGCACTTTCCCCTTTCCTTGCTCGCAGTCTTTCAGCAAATGACTTGTCTTTTTTCTATGCACATCGCGGACACATGACCAAACTGTGGGCAATTGTAGCAACAAATAGTTCCAGTAAGCTGTTTTGTGATAACTCCAGTGGGACGGTTTGAGCTGTCAGTGGATGGTGGTTTTACGAAATGGTCGTCCGCACCTTTCTTGTCATATTTGAGCAGCAACACCTTAAGCTGCTCCAAGGTGCTTGCGGTGTAAAGTATGGATGTGTATGGCGTGCGATCACGTACGCCGTCGATCACAAAATTGATGGTCTCACTCCCACTAACGTTTCCTTGGGATGCAATTTCTTGCATCGGCAATATTATGAAGGCAATTTACGTTTCCAACGTCTTTGAAGCTGCCGGTAAACGTCGCAATTAGAAATGTTCTGTCGGAATTGTTGCAAAAGTTCTTGTTTCAACTCTTCAATAGTCGGCGCAAACACATGAATTTGAAATGGTCATCGTGCGCAGACTTTTCGACAATCCTTCGAAAATCCTCAAGCTACTTTTCGACGGAGTATGCGTGATTGCCACTGAATGCAGGTTCAAGTCCTTCGATCTCTCCAATGGTCATCTTCTATAGTTGGTTCATGATGGTTTGTTCCTCCAATTCACTTAACTCCTGTGGCAGCAACATGACCTTTTTTTTCTTCTCCAGCTGCATGATGATGTCATCATCGGAAACGTCGTCTGGTGCTGGAGGGGTGCTGGCTGGTGATGCATCGGCTGCGGAGCAATTGACTGCTGAACCTTTATCTAGGTTCACCGGTTGTCTGTTTGCAGGCTGTTGGATGTTGCCCAACAAATTTCGCAATTACGGGGTCGGAGCGCTGGGTGGGTGATCTGCGCCAGCATCTTCTAGAGACTTAACTACCCCGCCACTTGTGAGTCGGGTTAATACCATATTTGGTGAAAAAAAAATTAATACACTTTGCCGATTTGGGGAAAAGGCACGTAGTTGAACCCCAAACTTTGAACTTTGTAAGGATGACACGGGTTTTTTTGATTCGTAATTCTTTTATTTTCTTTTGTAACAGGTTATTATCTGACTTGAGTGAGTGGCTGCCTTTTCCAAATGCCCCTTTACAATATGACTTCTTTGGTTTCCGCGTTTCGCAACCCATAGTACGATTGCAGCGCTATCTATTGTTGACAATTGATAATATTCAGTATGGCCATCTACCACAAATGAAATATGCAACAGTAGTTAGGTAAATTACATCGTTTCGATTACTGAGTTCCCAACAGGTTGGCTAGTACAAGTGGAGAAGGACCGCAAACAATTTGCATGCAGGTAGCAAAGAACAGGCCTAGTTGGAGAGGAATGTTGGTTGAGCCCCGATTCACCCAAGATTATAGCGCCACCTAGGCAAGTTAGTAAGTAATTCTTCATAAAAACAAAACCTGCCTTCTCGACCGGACTTTATTTTCATTTGTGACCAGAACCCGCAAAACAAATTCATTTATTTTTGTAGGTACCTTGTAGGTATTTCCTTTGTAAACGAAGGAAATAACAACCTCGATTCTGTGCGATGATTCGTCGTTAGGCAATATGGTATTGGCAAGCCGTACTTTATGTGTGCCAAAAAACCTGAAAATTTACCTTACGAAGTGAGGTTAAATTCAATTTTAATATTTTTGACACAGATTAAATGTTTCTCATTACCGCAGCTTATATGTAATTTTATTGCTTATTTCATTCTTGCGGTGACTCCTCTTTACTATGTAGAAATACTCTTTCCTGTAGGCACAGGAACGCACTTCTTAAATGAGAGACAGTAGTAGTGGAATTTTAAAAAAGTGCTTGCTCTATTTTGCGCTTGACCTTACAATGCTCAATGCCCTTTGTTGTTTAATTACCCCAAACAGGCTAACTCTAGCCAATTGCCGACCAGGTATAAATGTTTCTTACGTCTTCCCAAAAAGTGAGATTACAACTGGAAATCGACAAGAATTTCAACACAAAGCACTGTTCCCAAATGGTAAATTTAGTGAAGCGTTGCCACAATGTGCTTTAAATTTCCTCCAAAATAAATTACTATAATGACCCTAAAACTTAATGCGGTTGGGTGGAATTAGCGGTGCAATTCGTGAAGCTTAAGTTACCTTCAAATGCCCTTGGTGCATTCACCAGACGCACTCATACACCATTACTATTAATTTACAGAAGAGACTGCTGCTTTACTAATGTGATTTATACCCTTACGGTTAAGTTAACTTTAGCGGTAGTTCCTCTGTGAAAGGGAACTCCAAATGTGCACTATTAGCCAAATATCTGTGGTATGGGTTAGGAAGAGTTGGATCGTATCCATACCTGTGCAAAGGGGAATATCTTTCTGACGTGAGTCCTTTTATATATATTTTATTTTTTATTTATTTTATTTTTTACGATGCATTGTGAATGGAACCCCAGGACATACGCTTGAAGAGATTCTTCTTTATTTTTTTTCTTCTCTTTTTTAACGAATCGCATTAAATCATCGTTGGCGCACTTACTGGTAATTTACTTCTTGGAACTCTGGAATATATCGCCGCAGTAGTAGAATATACTCGTTGTCGTATATCCTTCCTTTGAGCTCTTCCACCTACTGAAAGGAGTCTATGTAGAAAGAATGACGCATGACTGGAATACTAATCCGTGAATGGGACAGAAATGGAATATGGTAGTACGCATATGAGTGCCAGGGATCGTTTTATAGGGAATTGCAACTTAGCACGCAAAATGTTGACTTGCATACGAAATTTTTTTGTATCTCCAATTCTGGTACGGCTTCGACGTTCGTAATGGCAAAGACTACTTCTACGGTAACGGTAACGGCAACAGCAATGACACCGGCAGCGTAAATAAGGAAGGTACGTTAACACGCCGAGGTAAGATCTGATTTCCGTTTTTTTTTTCTTTTGGTTTTTTGTTTGTTGTGCGTGTGTAAGTATATGAAAGTCGAAACTTCCGTGATGATTTGCTGAATCCTGTTTTTCGGTATATTATACCCACTTAGGAGGAGAGACAGCACTCCTTTGGGGAAACCTTTAATCGAAGATTTTCAACTAAAATGCAGTGAGAAATTTAAAGATTAGAAAGAGTTCCGAGTTTAGTAAGCGGCGAGACTAGACCTTGATCCACACCTTTATCATTTTTTATTATTTAAATTTAAATGTTACAAAATACGATAATGGAAGACCTTTGTATGTAAATTCCTTCGTTGCTCATCAGATCAATGGGATTAATCGATTCGTTTAATACAACTGAAAAGCTTCCCCTCAGTAAAAATGCGATAGAGCTCGTTTATGCGTGTATTATGGCAAAAATTAATAGATTCTTTTGAATAATCCTTAAATCAAAATTGATACTACATCACGACGTCGAAAATGGGACATGGCAACATAAAACGCACATCAATAGAGAAATTTCAAGCACTTGCCCTGTTTTGTGAGAATACCCAGGTATAATAACGACAAGTTCTGGGATCCCCATGCACGGAACCATATTGTCTTAGAGGCTCAAATAACTAGCTATGCCACTGCAAAAATGACTTTACATTTGTGCAGACACTCATTGTCGGTAGAAAACAAAGGTCATGGCTTTCAGCATATACTTGGACACGCATAGAAGAGCGTAGAGTTATCAAGGTTTGGATTTTAGCGGATAACGTCTATCCACTTCCACACAAGATAGTGAACCTGCGCCAAATGATTCTTCACTTAGAAGTAGGGGTGCATAAAGTTCGGTTCAAAATAATTACGAAAAAAATTAGTATCTTAAGCATTTCCGTCTACAATATTCAAAATAATACCAACGGTCTAGTCAATATTGACGGACAGCAAGTGGAGCTAGTAAACGGTTTAATTTATCTTGGAAGTATGTCCGCAGAAGATGGAATCACAGATCACACAAAAACGAAGCTGTGACTGTTTCGATCCAAAGTAGAACCCGTACTTTTATATAGGAATATAAGGTGACTAATACTGTCACAAGAAAGCTGTAAGCATTCATAATTAGATGGCTACGAAACATTTTAAGGATCTTTTGGCCGAACCGTATTTTAAACTAAAAACTTGATGTGATTACGAGCTAGGAACCTATGGACATCCAAATACTAAGGAGAAAATGGTAGTGGATGTATATGGCAGACAAGGGGCACGAGGGAAACGTAGAGGAGGAATCACGAATACAGGGGTTGAGCTGGAGAGGACTTAAGTGCATTGAAGAACTCAATGTGTTGTGTGCTGATGAACTGAATTAATGGATATAAAGAATTATTCCCTTAAGGTGGAAAGATCTCGTTACCCTTCTTGGTACATGCCAACCTTCTCGCTTGCTTCAGAAAAGTGCGCCAAGACCATCGGAATAGTTCCGAAAACTAAACTGTGTTTTCACTCACTTACTCAACTAAGCCTATTTTAACCTGGTCAATCACCCTAAACATAGACGTAATATGCAGATGTCTTTGCTGTATTTTCTCTCTCAAACACCGCTGGTACAAATGATTCGAGGCCATAGCTACTGAAAGTATACGTCGTACAGATCCACTTCCATAGTGAGAGATCGACGCTCTATTCAAATTGTGACGTTACTCAACCGCAACACAATTGGTGCAGATTCCAGTCAACAAAATGATGAAATTGAAGAAGTAAAATAATCATAAATTGTGTTTCATAATTACTAGAACAAAATATTTTCAATAGGCAAACAAATCGTCAGTAGTTCCAGGTGTTGGTAGAACATATGAAGAGAAATCCGGATATTGCCAGAAATTTAACAAAAAAAAAGTCCAGAGTTCGTCCAAAAGTTTTGGTTGAACTTATAGCAAGAGCTGAATAGTTTGGGGCCTACTACCAAGGAAATATCAGAGTGGAAGAAGGTAAATTAAAATAAAAAAATCTCAAAAAGTGGATCTTTTCTAAAAGATCATTTATAAAAGATGGATGAAGTTAATTTATCTAACGTTAAAACTTTACTTTAGGTTTGGTCGGATGACAAATCTACCCTTCGTAAGAAATTTTGCGCATTAACTATTTTTCACTCCTTTGGAAGAGGAGGTCATTGAGCTGATATGCTTAAAAGACTGTGTTTATGGTTTGCCTATTACTAGAAGTTTTGATGTACCATTGTCGAACGTGGCTTCCGTCTCCACGGCGGCGTTAAGGGATTTTGAGGTGGGTGCAGATATCGATACTGAAATGCAGGCTATTTCATCTGAGGAGATAGAAAATGACCTAAACAAAACAAATATCCCAACGCCCAGTACGACAAAACAAACATTTCAGAAGCCAGTGCAACTTCTGGAGAAGCAAATCAAAATAGAGGAACAGCTTTACGAAAATGTATCAACAGTGCTGGAAACAGTCCAAAAGCAGTCCGAAGAAAAAAAAAAATTCCCTTTGCCATACTCCTTATTTTCTGACGAATGTGTCGGCAATCATTTAGCTCTTCCTCCAAATCGAAAAAAATGCAATTGTGTCTATAACTGGAATTTACTTTGAATTGGAGGTAATTTTTCTTGCACAAAAATTCTACAAAAATTCTACAATGACAGAACACAGCTGATATTAAAGAAGATCGGTAATGAGGTTCTACCGACCGATAATGTTGTGCATCCGCCGTTTTCAATGATAGGGTTGAACTGCGGAAGTGAAGGGATGTGGATTCGATTAAGTCCCGCCGCAGTCAATCCGCCGTTTTCAATGATCGGCAGGATTAATAGAAAAATTTCACAGCTCCTGTGAGCTTGCTCTACAAAAACAGAATTTTAGACGTTAACACAGACAACATGTTAAAATAAAATATTTCATGTCTAACGATCGCCCAAATGATGAACAACTAACAAATATCGCTTAGAACAGCTGATGATTATGCTCGTACTTTCCTGTTTTCGAAAACTCTCAGAAGAGAAGAGAGACCAACGGATGGCATTAACTTGACGCACGACCTAGAAATTTGCCCAACTTATGTCTTTGAAATGGTGTAGGGAGTTGGCGATTTGATAACCCAGAATTTATTGAGTTCAATAGCGCTGAAAAAGAACTAACTCCTTTTATTGGGAAAAAGTCCTCCAGATGATTATTGGATCCTTGGGAAATAATAAAATAGCGGAATTCTGCATTATACTCTTCAATAATGCAGATAATAATGCGCTAGTTGCTTCATAATAGGCTTAGAAGGATATCAGCATCTAGGACAACCAACTTATTGGAAAATAGCAAAAAGCACTTAAAACTTATGGAAGTGAAGATATCCCCATACGAGGAAATATCCAAGTAGAAGTTAGAGGAGGCGATAGTGAGTCACATTTATTACTCCTACGTAACTCAAAGGGAAGTAACATATTGGGACTAGACTGGTTTGATGCGCTTCTATTTCAATTAAGTCCCATAAGCAATGAGGTCAGTTATTATATAACATTAGAGAGAATAGAACAATTAAGATCTGACTCTAAACTGCTTTGCGATCGATACAAGTTATAGAGCATTTGATATTATAAAACCCGTGTTAACCAAAATGTATGCGAAATTGAGAATTATGTATGCGAAATTGAGAATTATGTTTGGCTCAATCAATCAGAAACTAGTCGATAGGCTACACCCATAGTGGTAGTATCCAAACACAGCGGTTCCATACCCATGTGCGGTGACTTCGAGGTCACCATAAACCCACTATTCGAAATGAATAGACATACACCCCCAAGAATCTACGATTTGTTTCATCGAATAGAATGGAAAGTTTTTTACGATATAGATTTATCAGGCGCGTACTTTCAATTGAGTTTTGACAAAGAATCAAAAGAGTTAGTAGTGATTAACACTGAATTCGGGTTGCATCAATACTAGAGACCCCAATTTGGTACATCTAGCGCTACAGGCATATTTCAGCAATATTCGTATATGGGAGAATTAACAGCTGATATCGAGTGTTGTGCAGTAAATATTGTTAATTTCATTACATAACATATATCTAGCAGAGATAATGAGGAATATTTTCAGAATTCAAAAACTTTTCTTGGGCATTTGGAGCAGCATGGACTTCGCTGTAAGCTAGAGAAAAGCATATTCGCAACAGAGAAAATTGAATTATTAGGACATATAGTATAATTAACTGTAATGGCATGACACCCTGACTCGCGTTTGGGCATTAGTAGAGCTACGGTTTTCCACAAATATAGGAGAATTCGAAGAATTTATCAATAAAATTAATTACTACATACATATAATCAATACTCGTATATTGACAAATTTTCTGAACTTGATGCTCATCTTAACCCATTAAGAGCAAGGTATTGAGTTACATATGGGGAATAGCTCAACAAGTGAATTTGAGCGATTAAAAGAGAATATGGCCAATGTTTCACGGTTGATCTATTACGAAGAAGATTCACCTGTTACCCGAGGCGACTCAGGATGCCCAATTGCTTTCGCATCAAATACACTCGACAGGAGGCAAAAGAAATCCAGCGAACTAGAGAAACTAGTATTATATATAATTGAATAGATAATACCTACTGCTGCGCTGATTGCTTGTCCCGGTTACCTGTTGGATCAGATATAGTATTTGACAAAACACCACAACAGTATTCACTTCAGTGTTGAAGTCGTTTTCAAAAACACACGAAAATATTCGTGACACAACTACCAAAGACAAAACACTAGAAAGGGTTTTGCAATACATTAAAAATTTTTGGCGTAATCACGTTAGTCAAAAAACCCATGAGAATTAATCAATATTGGTATTTTTTCGTAAAAAAATTATATCTTTGTGTTGCGATTTCTTGATAGGAAGTCCCAGAAAAACCCCCGCTTTGATATTACAAAAATTTATTATGTATTACCGAGAGATCTTAAATGAGAGGTTAACCAAGTATGACTGACGGAAAGACAAGTGGCAGGCTAGGTATTGCGCTGTTACATTTGATGATGGGTGATGACAATATTCTAGATGTTATTGATGGATGCAACACTTTGTGCTTGCTCTAATTATTTTGCAGTCGAATCATACCAGGATTGTTGTGCCAGTCAATTTACAGAAAAAGTCCCTTCGATGCTACATCAGGGTCATTGGGGTATGAGCCGAATGAAGCAGATGTCACGTCAATATTTTTGGTGGGCTGGTATTAACCATGATATACAATATATTGGTAAAATGTTCAGTTCAACAACACTCAAGCTAGTCTCGAAGGAAGTACACTAGTTGACCACTTATATTATGCGGGCTCTTTTCTAGAAAATATTGTAGTGGATAACTTTTCCAGATTTCTAGTCGTGGTAAGAATAAACTCCTTGACTACGCAGCGACTGTAGCTGCATTTCGGTCGATATTTTCATTGGAGGGTTTGCCTAAAATGACTGTCACTAATGATGACACTCAATTTATCTTTGATTTTGAAAATTTCTAGGAATCTCAAGTTGTCACTCATCTTCTATCTGCTCCGTTCAATCCCGAATCTAATGTGGTTACTGAAAGAATGGTCAGAAAGTTCAAGTTACCGTTCAAGAAGATTTTAAAAGACGAAACCGAAGTTAGTGTAGGTCTGCCAACATTTTTGGCTTTTTATCGAGTCTTTCCAGATAACACATTAAGAACTCCCGCGTGATATTTAAATGCAAGACAACATCGTATACTTATATCAGCTATGCTACCAGAGGTTGACCCTTGTCAAAAATCAAACCACCTACCTACAATCAACGCACAGAAGTGGTTTTATGCAAACCATTGCACGTTTTTTAAATATGTTGAACGGAAAATATAGCACTAATCGAAGACACTAGAATTAGATGCGTTTTCGCATAATACCATCCGGCGGCAGCATAGCAGAAAAAAATCATCACATGGATCCGAAGCCTAATAAAAAAATAAATATACTTACAGCCAATAAATTAAATTTCTATTACAAACCAATGTTGTGAGCAACTATTTCAAAGAGTGAAGACAATTCAACTTCAACAGCTTCACCAAATGATCCACTAGCCATCTCAGGAAGAACCAATAGGGGATAACCTGTTCCGAAACTAATAAGTACATATCAATATTTGAATACTTGAATTGAACATTTTGTGTCTATCTCCGAAATGGCGTAGATATAGTAATTATAAGCTGCTTTTGGGAAAATTGGAAAAAATACTCTAATAAAGAAAATATCAAAAACCTGGTGTAAGTTATTAGTGCAAATTTTTGAAAAAAGAATGGCAAGTAATAGTTTTAAGAAAAAGTCAGAAGAAACTGATTTTGAGGGCCTCTTTTTCGTAACAAAAAAGATTTTTGCTTAACGTATTATACACCGTTGAACAGAAAATTTATCTTGCGCTTTCCAAAAATATTTAACTGATCAGATACTGTTTATTCCATAGAGAACTAGACTACTTTAAGTAATTTATGGCAGAAAACACTTAGACCCCCCCCCCCCCCTACCCCGTTACATTTTTTTCTCGTATCACCTTGTTCTATCACCCCCAAATCATATTGTTAGGTCCTGAATCCCCCTGTATATTGAATTCATAAATTAAGAGTACATTTTATTGGACCTAAAATACCTTGCACTGAAAGACAGCGGTGGTGCTACCTATAGCTTTCAAATTCGACAAATATTCGATTAATAACTTTCTTAATATGCAGAAGTAAGATATTCGAGTAAATGATCCATAAAGCCAAGTTGGTTCAGGAAAGTTATAATATAAGTAGGTGTCTGCTTAAATGACTAAGAGGAGGCAATCGGCACACTCAGATGAACTCTTAAGACCAACAGGCTAGATATAAGTGAACCATACTGATCATACATATGTACTTTTATATCTGCTTGTCAGTAGACAATTCATTGCGAAGAATGACGGTGTGTCTCAGCAATGAGGCGTCTTTTATTTGTTAATACTATTCAAGATCTACCCATAAAAATTTAGTAAAGATAACAGCTGAAAGGCCTACATGACGAGCTATTTAAGACGTGAAGAAGGTAAATGGGACCTCAACATCATTTTCGAGATCCACAAAATAGGGGAACTATAGAGATCCCACTCTGCTTAACAGCTTTTTCTTGCCACATTTACAAAGAATCTGAAAGACCTTTGACGTAAAAAGGCTTAGATAATGATTCGCAATCATTTGGTTGTGTAATTTCATAATTTTGTGCACTAATTGTTGCAAAGCTTGGTAGCCAACAGCTAAGGGACAAATCCTCTGTTAATGACACTGATATCATACCCATTGTCAGCGAATTGGACAAAACTTCACAAAAGACACTTAGGAAACGGAAGGACTTTGTGTGCCTCGGTGCGTTATTAACTTTAATAATGACATCTCAATAGAAATCAAACGGCATACCCCGATTGCGAAGTAATGATTTTGTGACCTAAGATAACGAAAGGTTTCTTTGTCAGGAAACACCAAGGAGACACTCTATAAGAATCTTTTCAACCCTATGTTGCTCTATCATGGCCTTTGGGGTATAATGGTATAACAGCGACCACTTCGAGCTACACAGTGAAATTGACTTGCTCCGAAAAATGCCCTGGGTAAAGTGCCCATTAGTCGGATAAGATGACTAGGCCGGGAAAATATTCTATTCATGCATGTAAGGGAAAAATGGTAGATGGACTGAACACCCTGCCTTAAGTTAACGCCTTAATATTCTTGAGGTGTTCAGCTTAAGAGTTTTAAAATTTTGGGTCGTCCACCCCGGACTGTAGCGCGATCTAAGTAAATAAGTTATACAATTTACAACGTTTATATCACAGTATTAAACCATATTTTTTTTTGAAATTGTCTTAAATTTACAAACAAAATTCGAAAAAAAATCGAGTACTCAGTAAGGCAGAAATATTGTAGCTTAAGTAAAGATTGAGACGTGGCCCTTTGGGTTTGATTTCCATCCATTAAGCTAACTCAATCTTGGAGCGCATTTGCTGCAGGTTAGTGCATATTTAGATCTAGGGGCTAAAAACCAACTATATTTCCTATTTCCGCTTTCATCCTCATTTTCATGGCACGAGTCGTCCCAATACATGCAATCCTCTGTACTTATATCATGAAACTACGGTTGCTAGTTTTATTAGTGGATTGCCATCACACTAGGCGGGAAGAAGGAAACCTTGTAGTAGAGACAGAGTCGGCGTTAAGAACATGGAAACAGTTCAGAGTGTATAACAACAACAAAGCATAACATCCTGCCGTCAGGCAGAATAAAAGACTCAACTTAGACGATGGTAGCCAAAATATCCATCCGCCCTAACAAAATGAAGTAAGGATAGCAACACCTAAACTGAAATCCAACAAAGCTCCTGGACCTGAGGGCTTACTGGCTGAAGTACTCAGAGTTGCTGGAAATGACTTTGTGAAAAGCATACACTAACTCATTACTCAGATCTGGCCAGAAGCGTTTATGCCTGATGAATATAATCTCTGTATGGTTTGCCCGATCTACGCAATACAAGATCCTCTCAATTGCGCCGACTTTAGGGGTATGGGAGGCTTATACAAGATTTTATTTAGCGTATTGTGTAAACGTCTGAAAGCCGTCGTCAATAACTTGACTGGACCCTATTAATGCTCTTCCAGGCCAGGAAAATTCACAATATATCAAATTTGCACACTGCGGTAGAACCTAGAAGAAACTCACGAAGTGCAAATCGATACCCATCTCATCTGTTTTAAAGCGGCATATGACAGGATTTA
The DNA here is from genome assembly GCA_963966105.1 of Volucella zonaria. Lineage (NCBI taxonomy): Eukaryota > Metazoa > Arthropoda > Insecta > Diptera > Syrphidae > Volucella > Volucella zonaria. The sequence goes on from OZ014530.1 coordinate 217,772,427, forward strand.
TACAGACGAGCTAAATGGAGCCATGTCTAGTTTTGGCATTCCTGCCAAGCTCATCCGTCTGTGTTCTCAATACTCGCTGCTCCGCAAATTCGTTAACGACTTACCCGTGACGTTTGATGTCAAAAAAGGTTTTAGACAAGGTGACGCGCTGTCATGTGACTCCTTTAACATCATACTTAAAATAATTGTGCAGAACTCACAAGCGAACACTGGAGGCATAATCCAGCGGGCTGTCAGCGGGGCGTTCGCTAGTATTGAAGAGGAAGCTTCCAAAATGGGTTTAGAGATAAATGAGGGCAAGGCCAAGTACAATATATGCTGTCAAAAGAAGGGACGTACAACGTCGGCCAGAAAGACACAGTCGACAGCTTTACTTCAGAGGTAGTAAGAGACTTTGTCTACATTTGGTATGCTACAAATTCTGCCAACAACATCTCAGCAAAAATGAAGCCAAGAATCTTTCTAAAGTCTGTCCCTTGCCTATCGCTGTTTCTTTGGCTTAAAAATGCACTTGAGTAGCAAGCTCCTATCCTGAAAAACTAAGGAGACTCTATGTAAGGCATTGATCATCGCAAACCAACTTTATGGCGCTTAAGCATGTGGACTCTATCGAAAGCATAGGACGATCTCAGCCATTTCGATAGAAAAATCTTTCGAAAGATTTTCTATCCCGTTTGCGCTGACTCGCTTTGGAGGAGAAGATTTATCGACAAAATATACGAGCTGTACAGCGACATCGACCTAACCAGAAAACTGGGCATTAGTCGCCTGAGATGGTAGGGCATATAGAGCGAATGGATACTAATGGTCTGAGCCGTAGATTCTTCGAATTCAACCTGGAGAGAAAACGCAGTAGAGGGAGATTTCACCTTGAGTGGCACGCACAAGTAGAAGGGGAGATCTCAACCGACCTGGAGTGCGCATCTGGAGGCAGTTAGCTGCAGACCGAGTTAACTGGAGAAGCTTGCTAGTTGACGCGTAGGTTCACCCCGAACAGTAGCGCAAGCTAAGTAACTAAATAGGTGCAGTCTTAAGCTAAGACATGCGCTGATTTCTAGCCGCCATAGTTTTTGAACTCTTTCAGTTTATGGAGCACCCACTGGTTGAGTTTTGTTTTTTTAGCTTTCCTATGAGGGGTGTTAATTTACTGTTTTGGGGGTTACCCCAATTTCCTGTGAAAAATCCCGCACTATTTTGTTAAAACAATATTTCGTTGTGTGATTATTTATTCGAAAAATAGGGACAGATGGGTTAGTATTAAACAAATGCGGTTGAAACAGTGTGGGAACGACGATGTTGCCGGTTAAGAGCTGTTGGATAAAGAGAATATCGGTTTCACGACGTAGACCGAACAGTGTGATTAGCCTAGGTAAGAGCGCGCAGGACGAATAGTAGAAATCTGTGTTGGGTAACTTAGAATATGGTTTTCATAGCCATACGTAATATATGGTTAGCGAATTCGACAAGTGGTTCAACAAAGAGAATTCGTGACGCATGGGTCCGAGAATATTTGGAACATCAAGTCGCTCATTTAAGTCGCCGAAGCTACAGCTTGTTTTGACATATAGCTTCCGAGAGTATTAGATGGCTTGCCACTTCTTTATGCTTAGCTCATAGAAGTTTTTCTTAATACCATAACCTATTAAGACCCTCCTATAAATGTTGAGAGTCAGCGAACTTTATGTGAAATTTATTATAAAAAACCAAGGTAACTGCCTTGAAGATGCAGAAATGGCCTTAATTGATTCAGATAAACAAGAGAGAAAATGGGCTGGGTAGTAGTAGTAGAGTTCTTCCAAGTAGGATTTAATCTAAAGGATTAGACCAGGCTTAAAACCATTGCATTGAGTTTGATTTGATTTTATCCTATTTGTGTCCTTTTAATAAACAGCGATTATATGAGCGTGTTTCCAAAAGCAAGTAAAAAGTTCGACGGAGATCGAAAGTCTGAAGATACACGTGAGGGGTAACACTAAAATAGTGTACAATATGTACTTTCCATTATGCTTGCAACTCTCGAAAGCACATTTAAAGTAAGCGTCCTTTAATTTTCGTAAACAAAATAAATCGTGAACGAATAAAACATATAAAACGTTAAAAATTAAAAAGAAAAAACTTCGAATTTACCGTCTGGCAAAAATCTTCGGCTGAAAAATCGAATAAAATTTTCGCGAAATTATTTTCACCACGGAACTATTGTATATTATTTTATATCAGCATTCAATCTTATTGAATTTATTTTTTCTTGTTAGATTGCTTCAGTTGGAATTCCACTTACATGAGCTCGACCGTTTCGAAAAATTATCAAATTTGTATTGATGCATACACTAAATTTGTGAAAAATGCCTGCAACATGTGAAATCCCACTAAACAGAGTTCTCTTAATTCTGAAGTGAATTGAAAATATTATATAAAAAAAGGAAATAAATAAAATCGAACGCAAAATATATGTTTCTTTTTTCTGTCAGTAGATTTATTTTAGATAACGGTTGGTGAGTTTTTCTCTATTTATAATGCGCTCAACATACTAAGTGGAATATTTTTCCCAAAATTTCCGTACTTTCCATCACGGGCAAAGCAGAACATTCCTCTACACTATGTGAATGCGGATCACTGATTTTTCAATATTTTTTCTCTTTAGATAGTTTTTTTTTTGATGTGGAAATAAACGAATAAATTTTATACATGTATATGCACGTTCATATTGAAATTGTATTTTGATTAAGTTTTAGCATGACTGAAATTGAGCAATATTCTGATTTAATTGCTTTAATTCGTTGCACTGATTTTAGTTCCTTTTTTATTTTCTGTTAAAGAGGAAATTTGAATATTCAGAGTTTAACTACTTGTAGTATCCGAATACAAACAGAAATATTATTTCTATTCATTACTACTCGCACAGTCATATCTTGAAGTGTATCCTTTCGCCATCTGCGCATCCTGCAGGCTTTCGGTAAGTGATCCATGCATTCCATAAAAAAATACGCGTATTATTATTTTGTTATGTTAAATTCGGACTGGAGTAAGAAACGTAACCAATACTAAACAACATAGCGTCGTCAAAATTCAAAATTAAGCTGTATGAGGTTGGGGTACTTTCTACAATTGTCATTCCTTTTAAACAACAACCGCCATCTATACGACGGGTCGGCTACTTCTAGAAGTACCCTCGTACATAATCAAATAGTTACTAACATGTCATATGTTGAACAAATAAAACAAATAAACACCGGGTATGTAACTGGGATGTGAGGACCTAGTGCTCCTGAACACTACGAAGGCCTATTAGACTGATTTAACCACCATTCGAGAAATTCGATAGCACGGACCGGACCGTAAAAGAAGAATATCTCAAATTGCGATATCTATTACGACGAGTTTAAATACACTCAGCGGAAAAGTGGATTTGTCTTGGGAACCAAAGTCAAGTTTCTTTAGCAATATAAGTGAGGGACTATTGCCAATCCGTGTCAGGGCTAAATTTGCAAGCATCAGGCTTGGTCCAAATAGAAGTTTCTTTTTGGATCATATGTTATTTTGACACTGACAGCTCTTCCCGCTCGAAATCTTGACTTTTTTTGTGAGGTGCACTTAACATGTTCGCTGCCGCCCATCCAATATTTTTTCTCAACCTGTGTGCCAAAGCGTGTTTTTGTTTGTTTGAAAATGTGTGTTTGTTACATGTTTACAGTCCTGTGTTTTCTGTTTTGTGTTTTTTAAAATTTTTACGTGTTTTACCGGCGAGCACGGGTATATTTTTCATAGCGCGGTTTTATATGAACGTCTTGCTTTTATTATGTACCGCTCTCAAAATAAAAGTATTCAAATGGCAGACCGCAATTTCGCTATAAGTTCAAACTTGTTTTATGGAAATCGTAATAGTGGTGGGGATTCGGATGATGAAGAAATACATTGTGCTGCTCCGGATTCAGACGAGTATATACCTTCACATGGAAGTTTTAGTGATTCGGACCATTACGAAGATTCCGAATCGTCTGAAGAAGAAGAAAGACTTGAAGCCAATGTATGTAAATACGTGAAGCTCCTGATCGATTAGGCAAATGGAAAGCGGTTACTGGAGAATCACTAACAACTTTTATTTTTGAGCCGAACGCAGCAACGGCTACATGGTAACTGAAGAGATTTTTCTGTTTATATTTACCAAAACCAATGCAAATGCCAATGAATTTTTAGAAATAATACCGTTGTATGTAACTCTCGGTCAAAAAAAATGGAAGATACGAGCATTACAGAGATAAAAAAATTTCTAGGAATCGTTATGTATATAGAGGTTGTAAAATACCCTTCCATTTTTTAATACTGGAGCATTGACAACTTTTTCAAAAACTCATTCGTGTCCCAAGTGAAGTTACGATATGTAGATTCTAGCTCAATCTTAAATTTCTGCACTTTGCAGACAACTCGACTATTAGGGGAAACTGATTAGGAAAGGTTAGTAGACTTTTAAAGCTTCTTGAAAATAACAACAGCTAAGATATCCTTTGAACTTCTTGCGTATAATCCCGGAAAATCACACAAACATGTATATTTTGAAAGTTTATAAGCTGTGCGATCCATATGGTTACACCTATACAAGTTCTATATACGGAGGCAAAATTGATGGTTACAACCAACCTTAACGACCTCAAACTCTATGCAAATTGTCTTGGATCAGGCCAAAAAATATTTGGACCGAGGAAGAACAATTGCAACAGATTACTTTTATACATCAGTTTCCCTAGCCAAACATCTTCTTGATCGTCAAACTCATCTCATTGCTACACTTCGCAGCTATACATAGACCAGGCAATCCAAAGGATGTTACTATTGCTAAACTAAAAAAAATTAAATAAAAGCACTAGAAAGATCGAGAATAGTTGTGACAGCCGACGGGTGACATGGCAGCGAACGTGTTAAAGGCGGACAATCCAGAAACGATTCAAGCTCTTCGTCCGAGCCATTCGTGAGGATGAGGCAGAAACAGTCAACAAGGTTTTTGAAATTTGGGTTGACAGAATGAGGTACTGTACTGGGAAGCAACCACATGAATGGAATTGTATTTCATAACTAATGGGTAGTTTCTCTCTATCTAATAAAGCCAAGGATTTTACGAACTCCTAGAGGAAACTTTTGAGCTGTGTCCCAAATATTACGCCGCTGTGGAATGGGCCGACTGCACCATTTGCGCAATATCACATTGCAAGTGGGCAGGAAATCGTCGTAGACAGCGTGCGTTTCCTTCATAAGAACATGACAAGCCAGATTGATCGCATTGCTATACACGTAAGGCATGCAGTTTCCCTAGCCAGTATTCGAAAAACGAACACTGACTCGAATCACCACCTCGCTACAGCCAAGGTACGAATGCGGATTTCCGCATTCCGCTGGAACGTTTGAAGAACGCATATCGCGAAAATTCTCAAAAAATCCTATGCCGCCAGCTTCAAGCACCGAAGACCAGTGGCAACGCTGTCATCGTGCCACCAGTGACACCGGAACTAGGTTGTGCTGGGTTGCAACCGATCACCATATGCTGCTAGATAAAAACCGTACAAAGGGGGGTGTTGCGGGGTAGGAGGAGAGCCGCCCTACTAACAGAAGAGACGTAAAGGACATCGGCTTCTGCAGAGAAGAAAAAAAGGACGAGAAGAGCTCGATTGAAGATTTTGAGAGTTTGTACTGCAAGAATAATGCACTTAAATTTTACCAACAGACAAGGAGGACATATTGAGGCCAAACGACCCGTACAGAAGCCTGTAGAGATGAAGAAGGAAACCTTTAGTAGAGTCACACTCGGTGCAGAGAATATGGAAAAACTTCTGCAGACTGAATATCGGCGAAGAGGCTCAATATACCGGGGTCGGTCGTCAGCTTAAGCGATGATAGCCAAATGTGCGTCAACAGACCAAAACGAAGTAAGGATATTAATTTCTAATCTTAAAACCAATAAAGCTGCTGGACCTCTACCGGCCGAAGTATTCAAAACTGCTGGAAATGGCTTATATCTTATATCTCACATCTGGTCAGAGGAGTGTATGCCAAATGAATGGAATCTCAGCATTATTTGCCTGATACACAAAAAAGGAGACCATAAGTCTCATCAGCATTGCGTACATGGTCTTATCTCCCACGTGATGTGAAGATCTAAAACCCTTCGCCAACAATCTGATTGGTCCCTAATAGTGCGTTTCAAACCAGGAAAGTCCATAATCGAAACAAATTTTCATATTCTAGCAAATCCTGAAAAAAACTTAAGAAGCCCGCATATGAAAGTATTATACAGTCGGGCTATATAGGGCCCCGTTTTGTTTTATCATACCTTCCAAATTCATCTATCTGTGCAAAATTATAATGGAGGACGCTCGCTGCTCCGTAAAGGTCGGTTATGATTAGTTGAGGCCTTTGATATTAAAAAAAGGCTTTAGTCAAGGTGACTTAATTCCTGGAAGAATTGTACGGAACTCACAATCCAGGAACACCAGAAGCACAATCTTTCAAAAGTCTGTGCAACTACTAGCGTATCTCGATGATATGAACATAATTGACAGTACTCAACTGTATATCAACAGTGTGTTCTCTAGTATTGAAAGAAGGGAAACACAACATCGACAAATTGGGCAGAAGTCGATAGCTACAACTTTGGCTCTATTATCAATTTTGCCAACAACGCCTCAGTAGAAATAAAATGAAATGACTCTTGCCAATCGCTCTTTCTTTAGTATTGTTCTATTCCGAACAACCAAAAAGCCTCTATATATGATCTTAATCATTCCTGTCCAACTTTACGGCGCTGAAGCCTGATGAAAATATCCGCTTCGAGGAAAATTATTCGTAAAATGTCCTCTCCTGTTCGCGTTGACGGGCTTTAACGACAAACTATACGAGCTGTGCGGCAACATTGATTTAGTCAAGAATATGTAGAACGAATGGACACTGTCACTACTGAACTCCACGAAAACGTAATCCGACATAAACACTAACGCCCTTTACATTGCCCGAGAATTAGAGTTTAGCGCCACATTTTTTAATTAATTTTTTTTTTTTTTGAAAATTGCAAGGAGCAAGTGATAAAATTAACTAATCTACAAGCACTCCTATCTTACTCGTTACACACGTGTTTTCAGCAAGATGAGGCTAGTACGCATAACACTAGAACCTATATTAAACGCTTTGGAAACATTACGTGGCTACCGAGGTCTTGAGACTTAACCCCTATGGATTTTTCTTCTATGGAGGTACATCAAAAGTAAAGTCTACCCAAATGACCTGTGGGATGTTAGGAACTTGAAAGAAAATATCGCCGTTAAATTCTCGACATTCAGTCCAGCATGCAGCTGGAAGCGGCACGAAACACGGCGGTCGGCTTCGAACAGTGTGCGCGAATAAATGGACTGCATTTGGACGATATCATTTTCAAAAAATAGAACCTGCATTCTTTCAATTTATGTTAAACTAGGTAATAAAATAATATGTCTCATTGTTTATTCACGTTTAAAAAAATAAATCTACCACTGGAAGCTTTGTATTATACAATTAGTAGGTAAAATTACTTAGCATCGCAGGGTAGACGCTCGGCCTGCCTCAATCATATTGATCTTAAGAAATATGAGCACGTAGGAGCCCTTCTGTTTGGGGTATGTTCTCAAGTACATAAAGCACCTGAAGATGCACCTTACCCACACATCTATTTTTCGCGTTAAAATTTCTTCAGAATTTATAATTTAGAATTTATAATAATCATAAATTATGATTCCAGACGGCACAGACCGTTTTCTTTGTGAAAACCAGAAAGTAATGTACGCTGCAATTCATTAGCGCCACGGTTGAAAGTGTCTTGAGATAGACTGAATATACCTCCTGACGGGATAGTTCTTGTGAGATAGTAGTACGAGTATATCTGGGGAACATCTGACACTCCATGAGCTTTGTAAATGTAGAAATTGCAGAGTTTGTCGGAATTAACTTCCTTATCAATTCGTAGAAGTAAGGATGGTTCATCTGATCACAGATCCAATGAATTCACAAATAGCAAGTTCAAAGAACAGGCAATCGGATACTGTTTGTAGGTGCCTCCAGAGAGTTTGTGGCTTTCACCAAAAAATTTAAAATTTTCAAACAGGTTATTCACTTCTTGGATTGGCAGAAATGATTTTTGGGTCGGACGGACAAAGGCAGAAGAACGTAAAGCTCAGTTGAATAGTAAGGAACTTAAAAGCCTTTTCTTTAAACGATTTGTTAATTTAACTTATGACTAAAATATTTATTAATTTCCTAAAAGTATCTCATTGTAAGTTGCTTAATAATCTAATCATACACATCACAAACAAAGTACATATATGTACATACGCCCTAGACTGAGCTTTTTGAAATCTGTTATACGTTCAAATGAATGTATATGTATGGCACTGTCTCCCCAACCTAACCCAAATAACATAGTAGAAATAAAATACACAGTTAGCTTTAACTCTCACAGCTTTTCCCGAAAATCGCTCCGTTAAAAGTTTTCAAAACTCCTACTACACAGCATTCCAACAAAAGGTTACTCCGAAAAGTTCATTTGTCCTATCCAACTCAGGTCTGATATAATAAAAAAACAAAATCTGCTCATGTTAGATTATATCTTTTCGCAATATATTCATGTGAAAAAGGATGCTGCGCTAAGAAGTTGCTTGTCGCAGTTGTGTTGTAAGTTGTTGCAGAGCACATCCACAACACAGTCATACAAATTTTGTATGATACAACATTGGTACAGATTCTTCTACCATTAACAGCATCAAAAGGAAAATCAAGGACCTTCTGATGGCACTTATCTTCTATGGTTCTTCAGTGCAATTGTGAAGTTCAATCGAGTTAGCAGTTAATGTCGTTACCGTGTGTTATTATTTTGTCGTAATGTTTTTTTGCTCTCGTTTTGTGTGAGACTTGTAACGGGGATTCGTAAATAAGTGTCAACGAATCGATTGTTCGCTCTCATTAAACGGATAGTTAATGGATACAGTTGATTGATACAGTCTCATAAAAATTCATTGAAAATGAAAGTGTTGACAGAATTATTTTATGACAATTTTTTTATGTTATTTCTGATATTTGAGCGGGCTAATTCTTGAACGGATTATCGTCACATCGTTGTTTGCTAACAAAGAAATTAAGTTTATCTTTTTTAATGTCTAAAAAGATATAATAAAATAAAATTGTTGTTTAAGGGGGCTGACAATTTTGGCGTAGTTACATTTCAGAGAGCTCTATAGTATCGATTGTTTAAATCGTAATTCGAAGTGTCGCGATAGTAAATAAACAAAATTGGGTTGTTTAAATGTACTCGCAGTGTTATGACAGATTTTTGTAAATACTTCTCAATGTTGACTACTTCATTTGGATAAAACATCTTGCAATGGATTATTGGGTGTTTATTGTTTTAGCCGGATTATTGCGTAAGTATGAACTTAATAAATATTTTAATATTAATTCAAATATAAGCCCTCTTAAATTTAAAATTAAAAAAATTAAACACTCAATATCTATTGTACCTATGCCCTCAATAATTATGAACGTTTAGCAAATATACGCATGTATCCCCATGTAGTTGTTTACATTTAAATATCGTTCAGTGATTTTTCGGATCCTACATGTATATTCATAATTATCGTCCTTATGAGAAATTAATATTTTCCAATCCTAATTCGATTGACAGCTCATATCCTCTGAATTCACATGATATTTTGCATTCAATGCTTCTACAGCAAACAAAACAAAAGGGTTCTATATTTAAGTGGAGCACAGATCACAGAAATCGTAGACGAATTACTACAGTTTTTCTATTGAATTCAAATCGGAGTGCCCTTGAGTCGCTGTTCAAAATTGACAGACTTTGTCGTTGTGTTTTGTTTTCTATGCGAGAATGCATTTCTGTGTTCAAATGCTCTATGATTCTGCCTCAACTTTTGACTAGTTTGCAAATGGGGGCATATCCTTGAGCTATCGATGTCAATTACGATATTTCATCGAATAACGATTTTAGCTGGAAGTGGCTATGTGGTATAGCACGAACTTACATCGGTTATTTCAGCTCCTTTGATATAGCGAGTATAGTGTCCTGGTTGCTAATATTTGTTTAATATGTGGTAATCAGATCCATCATGAGTCGTTCAGAAAATGAGTTAGATATAGAATTTTGTTTCCTAAATGTTTTGCTTAAAGTCCTTATAATACATACATACATATGTACGCAGTTCGACTAAAGTTTGCATAAATCCAAGAAATTCTTTTCACAAAAATCTGCGTACACCTCAAGCCAGAATGAGAAAAGGCAAATGTTTTTCTTGTTAAGTATTTTATTTCATTTTATTTGCGGCTTTTAAGCATTCCTATACATACATATATAGTTCACAAGTTTGTCTGTATGACTACTATTAATTTTGTACAATTCTTATTACAGAATTTTCTTAGGCTGTTGTTTATTTTTTATTTCATGGGTTCAGATTCGTTTTTCTAATGTGGTATGCCACAATTGGTTAATTGGGCTAAGATCTGAATTTTGTGGTGAGGTTACCCGTATTAATTTGTGAAGGGTGTTAGATACTAACCACATTCGGACTTTCAAAGCTATATGCTAGGGATCATTATCTTGCTGAAAATAATATTGTAGTTGTTGAGAATCCTAAAAAGGAAAGCACTTTTTTTTACATTATTTTTCAATGTGCTATGTAACCGTATTGATCCATTGTGTTTTGTATTATTTATTACCAACTTTCCAACTCCGGACGATGTCACATACTCACACACCATCAGACCACCGCCAGCATGCTTTATATTTTATATTGTGCAATTTGGTACAAAGCGCCAGCTTTCCTCTACCAAACCCGCACGTGGCCATCGAAGCCAAAAATATTGTATGATACTCAGATTTATCTGAAAATATTACCTTTCCCCAAAATTCTGGACATCCATGTATGTTAAATATTTTTTAACGAAGTCTAGACGCTTTCTACTATTATTATTGCACTTATCGGTGGTTTTCTGCGAGGTGTTCAAAATTTGAATAGCTCTTCTTACGGTTTATTTGTGTACTTTTTTATTATCGTATTTCTCCAGCTCTGCACTTACCCTTTTCGAACTTATAAAGAGATCTTTATTAACCATTCTTTTTACTTTTCTTTTATCTTGAGCTGTAATCTTTGTAGGTCTCCCCGCTCCTTTTTTATTTTTAACCCTTACTTCATCTCTAAAATGTTTTATTACGGTTTGAATTGTCGAACGACTTCGTGAAGTTATTTTCTTGATTTTAGTATACGATCTTTCCTAAACAATATGAAGATTTATTAGTTATTTTTTTATTATCAAGGGATACAACACAAATAATTTTGTGAGGTCCGGGATTTTACAATGCCCATGTGGCATTGTCAACAGCACGCGGTAATTGTACCGAATTCCCATGCGGTCCTCCACCTAAGTTCGTTAGTTTATACTTAATCAAAAATGTCTCTTTTTATATGTATATTAATAAATACGTATACATGTTTTGGTCGACATTTTATTAAATGCGAAGTTATATCTGACGAACAACCTGCAGTACGTAGACTTTTGTGGAAAACTCTGTATGTAAATAACTGCCTTGCTGGAGGCATTTTATCGTGGTAATGGCCATGACATTATCTTTATTGGCATTAATTTAATGCCATTAGTGCTTAAAAGTGATTTTGAGGATAAGGGCGTCGCAGCTGGCTAAAATAAAGGCCAATCTGAGAGGAAAATTTGTCAAATTGGCAATTTTTTCGAGCAACTGGGGTGATAAGCGGGCAGTCGCTTCGGGAATACTGACTTTTCAAGCGATTTTACATATCTTCACAGAAAATAATCCAAATGTGATAAATCTTACGATCTAAGAAGCCAATTCACAGGTGTCTTACACAAACAATTTATTGATTGTTAAGCGCGCTGTTTGAGATGTTTCGCCGTCTTGTTGGAGCCACAACTTTTCCATATTAATTTAATTCGATTGGGGGAGAAAAAGTCAGTTATCATGGATCTATAGTTCTTTTCATTGATTGTAACATTCTGGCCGTCATGATATTCGAAGAAAAATTAAGCAATGATTTCAAGAGTCCATTCGGAAAGTGACTTTTTGTGGATGTAACAGTTTCTTCACTTTAAATGGGGCAATTTTGCTGGTTGACATAGCCATTCAACTAAAAGTAACCTTTATCGCTGAACAAATTTTATAGTGAAAAAAGGAATCAAGAGCTATCTCGTTTCGGCTCATTCACCGAACGAATGACGCACATGTTGATTAAGCGGATTCAATTCTTGTACGAACTGGAACTTGCAACTTCGGACGCCAAGATCTTTCCATCTTCCATAAAATGGTTGACACAGCTACAGTTGGTGTGTACGATGACGAATCGACTCATTCGAGATACTCCTAATGCCACGCTCTACAGGAGGAACAGCTGCTTTGGTATGCACTGACGCCCGCGTGTGTGAATATTGTCAATTAGAGTATGGATGATAAGAAAATGATCCATGATTACTTGCACAAATTGACGATTGTGTCGATGGTAAAATCCATGAAGCCTGCTGTGATTTTCGCAAACTGAACCTCGATTTTCGAAATAAATTTGCCCAATTTGCTGGCAATGTTCTGGCGTAAATATACGTATTAGTAGTAAAAGTGCAAACTTAACTGAGTTTAATTTAAAAATTATTGTTTTTTTTCCAACTCACTGGCTCTAAATTTAACAATATTAATTTGACTGCATTCTTTTGGCAGTTTGCTGTTTTTTTTTATTGAATCATCTTCCAATAGGGATAACTTTCAATCGGTGCTGTCACCTTTGAACGTTTTCTGACTTTCATGTTTAGTACTGTTTGAGAAGTCATCTAGAATTGCGGCTTCCGAATCATTCAAACTTATTTCGAAAATAGAACTTCGATTTGGTCGAAGTTTATGATCTTTATTTGTCATATAATTTTATTTTTTTTCGTTATAATGATCACGCCCCAAGGGATTTGAGTACCCTTAAAATGTTTGTACACTCTACATGTCGAAAAGCTAACAAATCAACATTATGTGTGTTGGTGTCGACTGTTTTAGTTTAGCCTTTACCCCTTTACTATATGCAAATTTTGCGAAAAAATCATGGCCCACATTCATATAAAATCCGGGCGGAGCCGGAATAAAAACCATGAGACTATGACTCGCCACAAGAGATTAGAGATCGGACTCTTGCGCAGCTTGAAGTTGAAAATTATTTGCATAGAAAAAACGAGGCTATTTTTGACTTAATGGGCTTGTGGACAAACAAAATTTTCTGGAGTGAGGCAAACTAAAAGGCACTCATGAGACACAAAAGGAAAAATGTTGAGTATGGTCTAGAGGCTGGTGGTATCATCGATTCTCACTTTTCAAAAAATTTGGGCTAGCTCACGCTACAGTGTTAGCCATTGTTTTTTTTATTTCTTCAAAATAGATGAAGATGACATATTGTAGATCCAGAGGATATGTGGTTCCATCTGGGTGAGGTACATGGGAACTGCCATGAAATTACTGACTCGATTCAACAATGTTGTTACCAGTCAATCGACCATCGAAATCATGCGATTTGAGGCCACTCGATTAATTTTTGTGCATGTATGCTGATAAATCGCAAATTATTCTGCCCTAAGAAGTCAATATTTAGATAGTTATTGATGATATAGTGCTCAAAAAAGGGCCTTGGGGTACTTACAACATAAAATCATGAATCATTCTTTTGTTTTCTGGTTCTTCTGGTTCTTTTTGAATGAAGCTGAATTTCTTCATATTTAAAACTTAGCCTATACTACATTTGTCTGGGGAATCAACAGGTCCACCAAGAGCTGTTTAAGGAATCGTAGAATTTTGAAAGTTCGGGTGTCGGCTCGTATTTTGTCATCTATCTGAATTCTGGGTAATCAAAAGGAACCTTACATTTTCTTTGGATTAGTTCTCCCAGGAATAGTTTTTTTTAGCGATTGCGGTAAGAAAATCCTTGCAAAACGTGAACAACTGATCTTAGTATCTCTTTGTCCATTAATGCTACTAACAGCTTGTCCCTCTTCACTACCTTCGAGAAGAAAAGGATGTGCAGTAGATTTGTTGGAACAGAAGATGTTTAATGTAATGGCAGCAATTAAATACATATCCATTCAACGCATTCTCTATTTGGTTATTCTAGCGGAAACTAGAGACTGCGAGTTCCACAAATAAATTCCGAAAAAAGTATCTTCTTGCTCAGAAGGTTATTGTCTTTTCGCCCAACATGACATGCCTAGTGCAAACATTTCTTTTTCTTTTTCTCTAAATTTCCTTCGTCCGCGCTGAGTACAAGCATTATAAGGGCACACAAATCCCTTAAGTGCGCGCTAATTATAAAATAAAAAAATATGGGCTTAACTCTTTTATATCAATATCGACGTACAGTTCGTTTTTCCTTGGAATAAGGTATGATTACGGAACTTTGATGCTATATCTTACGAACAATTCTCCTCGAAATTTCCTAAAATCCTCTCGCAGTTGTTGACCATTGTCCACAATTCCACGGGAAGAGTGAGTTGTCGAAAAAGAGCTTAATTTGTCAGTTGCCTGCTCGAAGTGGCACCATCTAGCAAGATTGCCATTTCTGTGTTGATTCTAGAAAAGACAATAGTTGTCGACAATAAGAGTTGTCCAAGACGCCGGAATTCTTTCTTTGCTGATGCGTTTCTTTCTTTTCCAGGTTCTAAAAACTCTAGGCTGACGATCCACGCGATGGTATTGAAAATGTCAATATCATCGGCATACTCGTACACCATCAGAATGAAACACTCAAAGCAGATATTGAAAAATATTTCTTTGTTTGTGGCGTGAATTATTTTTCCACTATCAGATCAAAGAAGTCCTTGATAGCGAATCTAGTTCTCTGAAATCTCGCTTCACTTTAAGGCTCAAAAAGATCTATATTAAAGTTGAATGTGCTAGTGGTGTTAATCAGTGTAATCTTGTAAAGTTGGGTGAGCTTTGCGGTATTCGAACCATGACATAAGGGTGTTATCATTGCCTCTGACATTGTCTTATTGAAAGCCTCATTATCGACGAGTAGGTGATTTTTTTAGTCTTCTATAGGATTAATGTCAAAGTGAATATCTGGTTAATGGTTGCCGTCCCAGTTCTAAGACCACGCATAGTCAGAAATGAGCTGCTGATTCTTCGCACGCTAATGACAGTGGTAAATTCGGGAAAACAATTTCAATAAGGTCATCTAAAAAGATGCGCCATTTTAAGTCAATAAAAAAGCTTAACATTTTTACGAAAAGTGGTGATATTTTTATTTTGGTCCAAAGCAAAAACTCCACCGTTATTAATGGAATACAACATCTGTCATATATCTGCATCGGCTCTGCCTGAAAGTAGCCATTCTTTTCAAAAACATTTCCATAACGTTTTCGCATAATGGAGGTTATATTTCGCGAATAACGGCTCTGGTATTTAGTTTTGGTTCATGAATCGTTTTTGGTATGTTGGCGTAGGCTTTATCTTTTACATAGCCCCAAAGGAAAAGTCTAACGCTGTTAAATCGCACGACCTCGGCGGCCAATTGATGTCTCAATTTCGAAAAATCACAGGTCAAGAAAATGTGTCACGCAATTGAGCCATTGTTACACCAGCTGTCTGACATGTGGGCCATCCTGCAGAAAACAAGCGTCTTCTAGGTCCGTAGAATCAATTTCAGGCAAACAAATGTCTGTCAACATCGTTCGTTAACGCAATCCAACCGCTGAGACGGATGCACTAGTATCATTTTCGAAATAACATAGCCCAATGACAGCGCTGTACAAATTACAGCACCAACCTGTCACTCGTTGTGGATGGAAAAGTTGTTCTAGTGTTTCTCTTGGCTTTTCGGAGCCCCAGATGCGATAGTTTTGTTTGTTTACCTACACAGAAAAGTAGAAATTTGCTTCATAACTAATAATTGTGTGTAAAAAATCATGACTTTGTTCATTCATTTCCAGCACCTATTGGAGTTGCGCGTGGTCTGCTGGCTTCAATCTCGTGTCAACTGAACCTTATAAGCATGTAGGCAATGGTTGCGGATATGCAGAATTTATCTGGTCGTCTTGAAATGAACACACCTGGGTTTTCAGTTACCCTCGCAGCTACGGTGTCGATATTTTCATCTGACCTTCACAATACTAATCTGTCTGAGATGCTCAGATTTTTTGACTAAATTTACTAAAACTGTGTGAGAAGGCGCTTGATGATGACCAAAAGCAATACGAAATTTGCGAAACGTTTCCGCGATATTTTCATCGCTTGTAAATAGTGAATTCTCACTATTTTAATACATTATGAGAGTATGTATCCATTCACGTTTAATAACCTCCTAATTTTGTCTTATCAAAAGTCATAGCAACGATAATTGAGTGTTGACAGTTCGACAATAGCGCGAAATTAAAAATGACACCACTTGTACGATAACCCTCAACTTTGCACTAAACCTTAAACATTAATATTGATAAATTCCTTCAGCTGGATATTGAACTTGTATTTTCACTTTTGATTTCTAAAAACAAAACAGATCTTCGCAGCTTTTGTTCTCCATGTTTCCATCTCTTTAAGATTTATAACTACAATGCCAGCAGTTATAACCGCGCTTGATTTACCCGTTTTTTAGTTTTGTTTTTCTTTTTTGGTAATCAAAGGCTGTCAATCTAACAATTTTTATAGACTAAAGGGAAGGTTATTAGTTCAATAAAAATATAATACTATAAGCTTCGGCAATCTGATACCGAATTGACCTTAGTTAAGGAAGAAAATGACGAATACTTCGGTTGCTCCTCTGACATTTACGTTAATTATGTTTTGCGTGGCTGATACATATCAGTGAATTCAGCATTCAAAAATCCCCGTGTTTTATCGATTTATAAATTTTTTAGCACTCTCAAAGTCGTGGTAATTTTGCGCAACCTCCATATTTTGTCCATGGTAATTCGATATTTGTTATGAGAATAAATTCACCAATCAAATACATATGTACTTGCCGGCCGACTGTGTCTGAGAAAATATTGTAAGCTTAGAGATATTTTTAGAACCCTCAATGCCGTTGGTCTATTCTTACTCATTTAATTGACTTGACTTTCGTTGCGCTATGAACAATATTCGTCACTGCATATTCAATTCGACTTAACTTCAATAACGAATCTGGATATTGAATTGTCTCAATTAATTTATTAAGCCTGGTTCTAAGGGCATGATTTCTCCGTTCCACTTGACATTGACATGATCAAGATTGTTTAGCACTTTGGAATATATAACTGAATTCGTAGGAAGTAAAACATGAACTCACGTCAGAAATTATATCCTTGGAGCGACTTTAGTAACATTTCCAGTTCACAATAATCGTATTCACTGCGTATAGTCGAACAAATATTCTAAACTCTTCAATAGCAAGGATCACATGCTTCGAGATAGTTTGATCTGAGATCTGAGTTATTCCTTCTTAAAGCCAGCCCCCAGCCGTCAACAAAACTAGAGTTTCCCTTTTTCCAGATTTTTTTTATCATTTCATCATGTGCCCCTTGTATGTAAAAGTCCAGATCGTCGTAATCTACAGCAGCAATGATTTAACATTTATTTTTATCATATCATCATCCTGATCAAAAAAATTGTCGCAGTAAGTTGTTTTGGATCCATCCACTCAGTTCATCGACATGGCCTATAGATAGAATTCAATATTTAAAGCTCTCTGATCCTAGAGTCTTTCGTTCTTGCTTGTTAACTTTTCGGTTAGTGTCATTGTGAGTTAATTACAGTCTGTGATTATTTTAAATGGATATTATTCCAAATATAATACACACGAAATCTCTGATAATAATAGAAAGAGCTCTAACTCAGCATGTCGATTCAACTACCGATGAAGATTTCGAAAAGTATGTACACAACCGAATGAAATTTGCCATCATCTTGTTGCTACTGGCATCAAAATTAAGCTCTATTTGCCGTTCCGAGTAATAGATTTGTAAGACCTTGGAATTGAATGCCTTGAAACAAGCTTTATTTGCATTTGCTATTAAGCTAAATTTTCTTTCACTAAACTAAACCCAAATCTACGGACGCAATGAAAATACTATCAATGTTAATAATAATCTTTGTTTTTCTTTTTTGTCTGAGGAGAATACTCCGGTCTATTGTAATCCTCGTTCGTTCCTTTAACTGAAATTTTTCAGACTTCCGAAAAATGATGAATATGCGCTTCAGTGATAAAGTGTCTATACCAGCAATCATCACGGTATCATTCAGTACCTACAGCCTCCTTCGAGCATAGGCCGGACATTCACATACGTAGGGCTCTGCCTTGCTATTGTTACCTGGGACCAAAGCGAGTGAATTCAGCCTTCCGACTGCGTTCAGTGATGTCCTGCGGCCTTGAACTAGCTTGGACGCAGGTTCAGCGAGGCTTTAAACACAGCTTGAATATCGCTACAGATGCAAATGTTTCGCTCCTTCGACCAATTCTTCGTTGCCATCAGGATTGCGTATATCTCTGCTTGGAAGACACACGCAATTTTAGCAAACAAGGAATGAAATGTAAGGTCGTAGACTTCCTGAGCACATGGAAGTAGATTTTGTAAAAATAAGAATCTAACCTAGCTTTCTTAAATCACGAAATAAGATGTAAATGGAACGCTGATAGCTTGCCGGCGCGTTCTTATATTGGATCAATGGTATATAATGGAACTTACCAAATGGAGTGAAAAGTGACCTCCTTGGGAATTAAAAAAATTTTTTTTTAAATGTTTTTTTTTTATATTATTTAATATAGTCCCCTTTTAGTTTGATAAACTTATTCCAGCGATTTTCCAACTTCTTGATCCCGGCCGAAAAGTAATTTTCCGGAAGGTCTGCAAAATACTCCTCAGTGGCGTCGATGATTTCCTCGCGTGAGCTGAATTTTTTATTGATGAGCCAGCTTTTGAAATTTGGGAAGAGATAATAGTCCTAGGGATCCAAATCCAGTTACCAATCGACGCCAAAAGTCCGCCCGATTCCGCATCAGCAAGTCCAAACACTCTTTCGAGGTGCTCTCGCGTTCGTGTTTTTGGTCAGGAGCGGCACCCAGCGGCAGGATAACTTTTTCATATGCAGAATATTGCCCAAAATATGGGGTGTGCGGTCAGTACTAGTCTTTGTGGTATCTGCTAGCTTGCGCACCTTCACTTTCCGGTCAGCCAACACCATTTCATGTATTTTTTTGTCATTGTCCTCTGTAACCGCATCGGAGGGCCTGCCGCTGCGGACTTGATCAGTAGTGGAGTTGCGGCTACCACGAAACTCTCGAAACCAATATTTGACGGTGTAATCTAACGGACATTAGCCCCATAATATTTATCCAACTTTTCTTTTGTTTCCTTCGCCGTTTTGCCTCTCAAAAAATAATGTATTATGAGAGAACGAAAATCGTTTTTGTCCATACACAACATGATGCCAAACACGTCAACAACAATCAGCTGTCAAAACAAAACTAAAGACAGTATCGCACTGAAATTTGGCATATCTGCCTAAATATGAACGGACTTCAAGGCACCATAACCTTTTTTGCAGTAGCAGCGCATTCCGGTGGTCAAGGAGATCACTTTTCACTCCATCTAGTAATCATTATGCATTACATACTACATAGTTAAGTCCATCGTCTAAATCGAGTAAGGCAAACTAGCGCTTACCGACCATATATTCAACACAGTAAGTGATCATAACCAGCTCTAAATGTATCATTCAGTAAGATAAGCAGCTGTTGCTGCCCTTTGCACTTACTACATACCTTCGAAAAGTCAGAATCGAATAGTTTAATAAGAGTTTTGTCTGAATGGTATTCCTAGTACCCTGGGAACATCACCATAGTCCATGCTAGGTATATGCTTTTTAAACATCCATGGGACAAGACTTTAATTAATAACTTGCCACATCCTGTTCAAACATAAATATTTTTCCTGTTGAAGTCTATGGTGTCTAACAGAGTATTCTCACCACAAATGGGAATTCATGCTGTACAATGATATCAACATTTCGCAAAAGTTTTCTAGTATACCGAGATGCTCATATCAATGAAGTTCTAAACAAGATTGTTTTCGATTTTAATTTTCAGTCTACTACCTAACTCGTGTAAACATTAGGAGTATCTAAGAAATCATCAACAATCATGTTGTAGTCTGCTTTTAATGGTTAAGAAAAAGTAGGTATACAAGGACTTTTCTTATGCCCATCTACGAGTATGTTATCTTCTTGAAGAACACTCTAATCAATAATAAAACTCAAACAGGTAACTATCAGGGCCTTGACTCTTGCATTTATTCTATTGAAAGTCGGAGATCACTTGCGACGCTGAATAAATAATGAAATCCGTTGTCCTCTACCTCAACTCATCTCAATAGGGTTCTAATAATTATGTCCGGAAGCAAGCTCATTGATGAATTGAATATTAACAGGCTAAGTACTTTATCTATTCCTTTTTGGGAAATGATGAAACCGAGGTGCAGGCCATCCATTGCCACATATATTGCTAGGAGCCATTCAAATACTCGTAAGTCTGATATTTTTTTTATTTTTGTAAGCTGGTGTTCCGAAGACACCAAGAACAATTTTTTGGGAAAATTCAACCTTATTCATCAACATAGTCGCCCTCGTGTGAGATATAATAATAACGGCGAAACTCTAACATTTGTATGTCTTTCTTACATAGCGATTTGTCCGTCCTTTCAAAACACGCTTCATTTTCAAGGATCACTTCTAAATTGGAGCCATATTCCTGTCCCGCGAGCATATTTTTGAGCGTCGCGAAAATGTAATAGTCGCTGGGGGCCAAATCTGGATAATGCGGTGGATGCGGAAGCAACTCGAGCAGCAATTCATGCAGTTTTGACATCGTTGCGACCGACTTCTGACATAATGGATTGTCTCAGTGAAAGAGCACTTTTTTCATCTTCATTTGGGACCGTGTTTTAGCGATTTCTTCCTTCAAACGCACCAATAGTGCCATATAATATTCGGTATTAATAGTTGTTGCCTTCCAAAGATAGTAGATGAATATTATACCATGCGATTCCCAAAATACTGATGCCATAACCTTGCAAACCGACTTTTGGGTTTTTGTCGTTCTGGTTGACTTTCATCACACTCAGATGACTGCCGATTTGACTCCGGAGTCTAGTACTGGATCCATATTTCTTCCAGTATCACATACCAGATAAAAAAAATATTTTTATTTCGCTTAAACTGCTCCAAACGGCGCTCTGAATCATCAACACGTTTTTTGCTTTCGTCCAAACGCGGTATCAACTTTGGACTGAGCTTTCGGATACCCAAATACTCATGCAAAATATCTTTATCTTTACGATGTCAGCTATCTCACGCACTTTCGGTTTTTCAGATCGGTTTTGTGGATGTCTCCTATGCTTTCGGGAGTAAAAGCCTAATATGTGCTATGAAAGCGCTCAACATCATTTGCGTCTGTACGACCGTGTTTGAATTCAGAAAACCAGACACAAAGGGCTGCTTCCGATGGAGCGGATTCCTTATAACATTTTTTAAGTCAATCTTTAATAGTAAAGAGATTTTTTTCCCATAAAATAACGTACGAAACTCGTTTTTTCCATGGTTTTTAAAATATGAAAAGGTGCGCCACTAAAACTTCAATCTACCGATGACCAATAGTCGAAATGTCATCAAATTTTGAAACGTTTGGTTTGAAGATTGTAGAACACTCAGCAGTTTCCCAATCGATCGCCACGCAGTCCCCCAGTAATTTGGGATTTAGGGATGACACGAATAACAGAATTGTTGCAGCCATGGCACGGATGGGGATTTCCCAAGCGCTACAACAAGAATAACTATGTGCTGTGAGAAGATATAGCGTACTCGTAGAAAAGCTGCAATCACAAGTGACCGCGTTTATCTTCGCCGATTTGCGTATCTCAAAATCTCTAAACAGCTCCTGTCC
Organism: Volucella zonaria; assembly: GCA_963966105.1. Lineage (NCBI taxonomy): Eukaryota > Metazoa > Arthropoda > Insecta > Diptera > Syrphidae > Volucella > Volucella zonaria. Next base: position 217,794,416 of record OZ014530.1, read on the forward strand.
CGCCAGCATCAAGTACAGCAAAACAATGGCAACGCAGCCAACGGGCCATCAGAGAAGCCGCAACTGATGTGCTGGGCTTAATGAAGAATACCAGCAAGCACATGCAGCTAAACAAGAAGCGTACAAAGCGGCGCTACAATGAAGGACCGGAGCCACTCGTGAGTTCTGCGAGCAGAAGAGATGGGAAGGATATCGGATTCTCCAGAAGAAGAAAACAGAGGACGAGAAACACGGATCGCGTATACTCAGAGGTTGGACTACAGGAATAACGTATGGAAGTTTTACTATCAGGTAAACAAAACGTGTCGAAGCAAGAAGACCCGTACAGACGCCAATAGAGATGAAGACGGAAACTTTGTTGTGGAGTCAGAGTCGGTGCTGAGAATATGGAAAAACTAGTTCTCCAGACTGTATAACGACGAAGAAACTCAACATGTCGCCATCAGACAGAATAGATAATTCCACTTAGACTATGATAGTAAAAACTTCAGTCCACCTGACCAAAATGAAGAAAGGATAGCAATATCTATACTGAAATCGAACAAAGAAGCTGGACTTGATAGCTTACCGGCGGAGTTATTACGTGCTGCTGGAAATGACTTTATGCCTGATTAATGGAATTTCGTTATCATTGACTCTATCCACAAAAAATGAGAACCCCTCAACTGCTCAAATTATAGAGATATAGATCTTCTCAATATTGGACGGAAGATCGAATTATGTGAACGACTAAATACCCTCCCCAACAACTTGATTGGTCCCAATCAGTGCGATTTAAGACCAGGAAAGTCCATTGTCGACCAAATCTGCATACTCTGGCAGTCCAAATCAATACCCACCATCATTTAACCGATTATAAGGCCGCATATGACACCATTTATAGAGACAATCTGTCTAGTTTTGTCATCCCTGCCAAACTCGTGTCCCTGCACAGAATAACGATGGAGAACGCTCGCTGCTCCATCGAAGTCAGTAACGGCTTAACAGAGACTTTCGATATCAAAAAAGTTTTTAAACAAAGGGACGCCTTGTCATGTGGCTTTTTTAATATCATAACTGAAAGAATTGTTCGGAACTCACAAGTGAACACTGTGTTACACAGATTTTCGAAAAATTGTTTCTAGCAAACCTCAATGATATTGACATAATTGTCTGAACCCAATGGGTTGTCACCGTTGCAAACGCCTGTATTGAAACGGAAACTCAAAACATTTGTTTTAGCGGGGGTATATGCTGTCAACAAGAAGTCCCATACAACATCGATGAATTGGACACGGCTTCACAGTCAACAGATATAATTTCGTGATAGTAAAAAACTTTATCCATGTTTTCTCTGCTATAAATTCAGCAGAAATAAAACGAAAAATCATTCTTGTCAATCGCTATTTCTTTGGACTAAGTCAATTGAGTAGTAGGGCTCTATCCCAGAAAACTAAGGAGAGCCTATATAATACAATACCTTAATTATCTCAGTCCGACTTTACGACGGATGAATATATCCTTAGTCGTTGGAAGCAAAATTCGTCAATGAAAAATATTCGGTCCCGTTTCTGTTAATGGGCTTTGGAAGAGAAGATATTGTTACAATGACGAACAATACAATTAGATAATTAGGTTATGTTGAGCGAATGGAGACCGCTCCAGAGCCTTCGAATCTAACCTGGATGAACAACCCAGTAGACGAAGGCTTCACCTTAGGTGGCGCGCACAAGTAAAAGAAGACCTTAACCGACTTAAAGTGTTCAACTGAGTTAGCTAAAGACCGGGTTAACTGGAGAGGCTTGTTAGTGGAGGCCCAAGTTCACCCCGAACTTTAGCGCCAACGAAATAAGTGAGTAAGTAAGTATGTATGTCAATGAGATTTCTTCTATAGTGTCCTCTTCTCTTCTATTCGTATTTCCATATGAATGTGTTCGAAGATATCCAAATGCATCAAAGTTGCAAGCTAGATATGATCGAAGGCAAGTCTATCTTAGTTGTTAGGTTCCCAGACGCCGGACTAGGCTGATGTAGCTGTATGACCCGTACAGTTCATGGTCGAACCTCATCCTCTTTTTCCCGTCAATACAAATGGGACCGAAAATCACACGCAGTATTTTTCTCTCAAAACAATCAAGTGTTTCCGCATCCTCTTCTATAAGATCCAAGCGTCTACCCCATATAATAATACCGGGATGGTAAGCGCTTTGTATAAAGCCATTTTGGTCTTACTAGAGATGGCTCTGTTACTCAATCGTTTCCTGAGTCCAAGGAAACATCGATCGGCAGGAGTAAGTCTACATCAAATTTTTAGTCAGGAATAGGCGAAGTCCCAACTGCCTCGATGTTATTACTACCAATAGTGACCTTCTGTGGCCTTTTCTGATGACAGCATGTACTTTGTTTTGCCTTCGTTTACCGCCGTTACTAACGCCTCGATGTGTTCGCCCAATACATCAATGTTATCCGCACACGCAATTAAGACCAAAAAGAGATCGCGCGTGTGACCGTCATTATCGCGGGAGTGATGTTAAAAAAAGTTGCATGGTGACAGCGAGTTACCTTATCCTGACATTGAAAGTATCTGCTAATAAATTTCGACCTTAACGGAGCAGAGAGAATTCTCCGTAGTCGTTTAGCACAAGCTGACTTTTCTGGTCTAAAACCGCAGTGATGTTGACCAACCAGATTCTTCTGGAATAATTTTAGACGCTCACATAATATGGCAGAAAAGATCTTATGGTTTCCTCTCTTTTGTATCGGACAAACGATGATGAGATTCCAGGCTTCGGACATGCTTTCCGCTGACCATAGTTTAGAGACCTGTTCCTGGCCAGGGCATTTCCATCTGCTCTACATAGCTTTTTCATTTTTTCATTAACTTTGTCAAAGTCAAGGGGATGGAATTCTCTGTCGTCTTACTCCAGGGTGAAGAGTTCATACTTCCTGACAATGGTATTTTGACCATCATCGCCGTTATACAATCTGCAAAAGTATTCATTCCATATTCTCAGAACCAACTATGACTCTACTACTTGTTGCGCACGTTCGTCTTTGCAGGCTTCCATTCTGGGTTTGTAGCCTTGGAATGTTCGTCTTATTCTCTGACATATCATTTGAATGTCATTACCGCGTTACAACGCAGCAGCTTTTCGAAGTCGAATGTTGGCGCTCTTATTTGACTCCGTTCTGCTAGTTTAGTCCATTTGTGACTATTGCGATGTGACAACCGAATCATGGCTACTAAATGGTTGCATCCTAAGACGGATTACCAGCCCAATGGCGCCTTTCCTTCTTTTCAGCCCTGCATTAAGATCTCCTAGCACAATTAATTTTGGAGCAAACGAGCTAGGTTGCAGCAACAAAGAAAAAATTCTGAAGAGATGCAAACGTAGAAATATATTGCAGTCGAGCTCGGATGCGTGCTAATTATGAACAACGAAATTTGCCGCTGAAGTATAGGTGACAATCGGAAATTTTGGATAAAAATTTCTTGATAGGTTCATCAATAAAATGATCAATGGCGATCGAATACTGTATAAAAGCAGAAGCGATACGAGAAATTGCAACAACTACAGATCGGTGAAACTATGAACATGTACTAGAGAGTTGTAAGCAGTGCTCGAGTATCGTATACACAACTTTAAGGAAGGTCCGCAGAAAACGCGGTCCAGAAAGAATATTTCCAACCGAGATTAGATGAATAGACCGTAAAAAATAAATATCGTCCATCATTCAAATGCAAAAACATAAGCCAACGCTTAGGCTCGCTGAAGAAGTGATCCAAAATAAAGCGATCTGTAGAATGATTCCAAGGTTTGAGACGGTACAAGTGGTGCAGTATCAACGAAGATACGTAGCTCTAGATGCAATTATACGCGTTACATATTTTAACAATTAATAAAGGCTGAAGATAAAGAGCCGACATCAAAGTCTCCAATTTATTTTCACCCTTTGCTATTATGCCCTACTAAGGAGGAAACTCTTCCTAAGAAAAATTATGATTCTCCACTTTAACCCGCTTGGCCAAACCTGGATTGACACTTTAATTTAGTAAATATTAGTTTATCCAGCAACATGCACAAATACCCTTTTACAATCGAAAGAAAACTTTTCCTCGCAGCCACTACTTATCGAAACTTTTGCCATTTACACCTACTGATGATGATCCCGGCGTAAAGTATGTTGACGACTTAATCTTAAGCCCATTCAAAACGAATTGAAAGTGCAAAAAAAAACAAAACTGGAAAGCACTGTCAAATTACAAAATACGTCGAATGTTCCTCCACAGCTCCTGATACAACAGCATTACGGCATATGCGGAGATGAAAAGAAAAAATAGAAGGAACAAAACAAAACATAACAAAACCCAAAGTAAGGCATTTTTCGCATTCCAACAATCCCAGCATCTACCCTTTCATCTAGTTGCTTTATCTGCATCTAGCAGATGAAAAACTTTTCAAAAAGCAACAAAAAAAATGAAAAAAAGAGAAAAACATTAACACCCCCGACCAACAGCCCATAATCTGACTTCTTGTACTCCCGAGGGATAGATAGTAAATTGTTTGGCGGTACTGCAGTCACTGCTACGTAATGTTATCCTACCGCACCGCACTTCGTTCAGTATTATGGATCCTATTCCATCTTTTGCCACTTGGAGCGAGCGAGGAACTTCTACTTGGATGGAGAAGCTCTACTTGGAACTTCTAGCTAGCACTAACCGTTATCAGCAGATTTGTGTTGTGATGCTAATGTTCGTGATGCGAGCTGTAGCTTCATTTATCAACAAAATACGAGCTATGGATACAAAAAAAAAAGGACCAAACTTTTAATATACCAAAGAACTGTGAATAAACTCCGACTTAAGGACACGCAGCAGTAGCAGGAGTAGAATGAACAAGTTCTCCTCTGTCCCGTCTTCCCACATTCTGGTGGTAGTATTCAGTAAGGAAAAAGATGATGACGCGACGGCCCAGTCCCAGGCTCAGGCCCAGCACTCAATTGAGGAGGAACAAAAAAGTTTTCTGGAAAATTTCGCTCTTTTGCAGTACGACATCGTAACGATGTTTATTTTAAATTGAATAAAAGGATCCCGATGTTTGCGGTAGCCGGAGAATGGATGTACGAATACGAATACGAGTATAAGTGCGACTGTGAACACGAGCTAAAAGAAAGGATGAATAGAATTGTGGAATTGCGGGATTGCAGAAGGTTCTGGTAGGCGGGTGGTCTTGCCAGAAAGTATTTAGGCCTCCGTGGATTATGACACTCGTAAATTAATGCAAACAGGGTGTTTTCTTTTGTACCAGAGTCATTCCGGAGTTAATGTTTTATGTCAGAGAAAGAAACAAAGCCGTAAGGAGCAGAAATAAAGGGCACATAAAGCTCAAATTGGTGGTGTTTAGTGAAATTAGCTTCAGTGCGGTACTACTGATTATGTCAGTGTGTGAAATATTTTTTTTTTATTTTTTTTTTTATAATTTTTTTTTACAACTCTGCATTAGAGCTCCGTTCTGCTTGACTTTGTAATTTCAATTTGATGAAAATGTGTGTGGTGTTTTGTTTTTTATGATTTGTACTCAAATGGTGGTTAATATGGATTTCTTGGTCCGTAGTCAGAGTCTTAACTTAGTCCCGTGTGGGCCTTTGTTCGTCATTTTTTTAAAAATTATTTGAACTCAAAATAAAGAGATTTACTCGTTACCTACGAAGCAGAAATTGAGCTTCTATTCAGTCAGAATAGAGAAATGAAACAAAAACTTAGTCCTTTGTACTCCTTTGAGTATCACTTCTATGATAAACTGCGTACAGTACCAGCACGCATGCCATCAGTGCTTAGGACAGAGTCTAATGCAAGCGTATGCCGGACATTTACAAGAAAAGTGGATTACGATGTCATCAATACACTCACAGTAAGCGTGTAAGGAGGTGCTGTCACTAATACCTACCACTGTTCAGCGAAATCTACACATTTATTCGTTGTGCTTAATTAATATCTTTCTCTGATTCGTATATTGTTCAATTCAAAAATACATTAAGCTTAAATTTTATCTCATTACATTAAAAATATTGCTCATAACCGGGTACTATTACTATTGAACAAATCAATTGATGAAATTCCAGTGTACCGAAATATTGCATTGTACTTAAAAGCAATTCTCTGATTCGTTTTCCATTGTCTTTCAGCGATATTTTAAGTTTTCTTTGATCTAATTTGTTTTATTCAATTCCAATTTCAAAAAATTAAAACATATAAATTTTCTCACAAAAAAAAACAAAGCATTTTGCCCTGTTGTTGTCAGCAGGAAGTCTACAGTCAATCCTTTCGAAGATTTCTTAAAGATGTCCGGAAGCAGTCATTTGGTCGCTTTGCTTGGATAGTCATGTCATTTATTGTTGTGCTCATAAGAGACTCAACTATCAATGGAAGCCCAAAATGTGGAGGCAGAATGTAAGTTTGGGTACTGGGAAACTCTCCTCTAGCCTTGCATAACAGTTTCATTGTCAATCATATTTCTTGCGATTGCTTTTTGGCTGGGGACACGGACAGGGAAATCTTAGCCAATTAAGCATTCCAACAGCGTTTAAACGAAGCATACTCGTAGCTATCGGTGTAGAGGTAAATATTTTTTTCCTCCGTTCCTCTGTTCTTCACAATATATTGTATGTATCTATGTTTGGAAGGCAGACGCAAAAGTTTGGCCATCGAATTGGGAGTTAAATGACAAGAGTCCCACATGATTGTGTCTTAAACGGAAGCTAGCTCTGAGATTGTGACCCATAATATAAATATTAAAGAATAAAAATATATAAAATTAAAATAAAAAAATATAAAATCCCAATTACTGTGTCGTTTGGCTTGTCATTTTGCCTGCCATGGTGATACTTCAAAATAGTATTGTTGAATACTTTCTCTGCTTCTTGATGTTAGCCGAGTTTTAAGCCAAGACCCCCTTACGCAGTACTAAGCGGCATGGTACAAGCGATGTGAAATTAAGGAAAATAAAAAGGCAGGTATTGGGAAAAGCTTCCAAGCAGTCCAAGTATACCGTCCTTTGCAGTCTGGTGAATCCATGGCTGACGTATTTTCGTGAAACCGTATTCTACCAAATAACTGGCGCATATGGTAAAATTCGTGTTATTAAAACGGTGTAAGTCCACCATTCGAACAACACTATTCACCGCCGCCGTTACGATATATCCACCCCAGTCAGGACTTGCAATGAAGATTTTTTTGATAGCATTGGCCTTATCCACAAAACCTGTGGTTCGCCTACGCCGTGTTTTCTGATTACGTCTGCCGTCAAAAGTTACGTTGCAGAGTTACTCGATCTTCCACATTGGTCTGCATATTGCGCCTTAAGGAAAATGCGCTTTCGCAAAGCAATTTTGCCGAACCCTTGACTCCATGTTCTTCAAAAGAAAGTATGTCTGACTGATATGATGGAAGCTCTAAGGGCGCAAGTAGTTATATTCGCAGATTTTCTATATAAATGCTATTATTTAACTAACTCAAGATGTAGTGTAGGCTCGTTTTTCAGGTTAGTAGTAAAGATGTGGTAGATGCTAGTTTATGCTTTTTTACAGCATAATTACAAAAATGTTATAGGAGATATGCCACTTGAATTCGTATTGAATGCTAGCTTGTCTTAACTCACACTAAGTTCAAATGATAGGAACTGGTTGTGGGCCGTTATGCTATGGTTACTTCGAAATTGAAGTTCGAGCGTGAGACAAAGATTGTTTATTTACGACTCAATGTAGGTGCTATTATATTCCCAAAGATTTTAGATCATGCCTGAGTTGCCCCTTAGTGAACATTGACAAGTCAGATGATTTCACAGAGTGTTTCGATATTTTCGCAAAAGAATTTATAGGAAGCGCTCTGCACTCGTTTTTTCGACTTAGTCTGTAAAGCTTCGACTCGTCCTTGAGATTAGGCTTACCATGACCTCTTTGGAAGCTCTCTGGTTCCTTAGGTTAACTTCTTCTGATTAGAATAAATTTATATATATATATATTTCTCTCAAGTATCTGCAGTGCTATTACGCCGCGTCTTACTTTGTGTGTTTCAGTGAAATGCAACTAATTTTCTCTAAAGCTTTGCCGTACTCAATTCCTTTTGGGGTAACATCTTACTAATTTATTAGATGCAGTTATAGTCCGGTGTGAACCAAGGCCTCAGCGAACTTGTCTTTCCATCTATCGCGGTCTTTTGTTAGCTGCCTCCAGTTGTGGACACGAAGTTAGCTGAGGTCCCTTCCGCTTGTGTGCGCCTTCTTCGTCCTCTACTGCGTTGTACCTCTGCCTCTGAGTTGCCGTCAAAAACTTTCCTGCCCGGAATACAGCTACTAGTTTTTGAATAAAATTAACTTATTTAACTGAGAACTTTTAAGCGAGTTAAGTGAAGGAAACGAACTATTTAAGAAGGAAGAAAAGAAGGTCGAACGAGCATAAATGATAACCAGTAATCTGCGAAATGCCTGTGTGAAGAGAGATCGATTGTACAGACAAAAAAAACAATCCATGGGAAATCTGGAAAATTGTAAATACTTTGTATTATCCTACGCAAAAAGCGGATAATCTGAATGACATGCTCGCGAAAAACTTTGCAACCAGCAATTTTGATAAATCAAAATAATTTTCCGAAAAACTATCCAACTATATTGGAATATTTGTGATCATAAGTTTTACTCCGGTTGATCAAGTAGTGTTCAATGATAATTTTTTTTTGGGAAACTATTGCAGAATTTTTCAAATCACTTATTTCATTGAAAGAAAATAAGTCATTGATTTAAAAAAAAGCTCTATGCTATAAAAATGTATTAAAACTGCTAGAAAAAGTGAGGATACGAAGAGCTCTATTATTATGGTATGCAAATTACTTAAGAAACCGAAGATTAAAAGTCAAAATCTAGTATAATGTAAGCGAAGAAAATCGGTCAATATATGGAATACTGCAAGGATCCAAACTGGGTATATTGGTGAACTTATTTCATCATTTACATAAACGACACGTTGCTAGCCCTCAAGAAATGCACCGTTTTTGTCTATGCAGATTAACGGCCATTCCAGTCAACCACAAATACGTTGAAAGTGCTGAAAATATTTTGTAAAAGTTATTCAATTTTATCATGGCATAGTGCCATGGAAATGACATTATGATACACACGCAAAAAATGTTAAAATCACGCACATCCGTCCACCCCATATTCCTTCAAGAATGATGTCGAACGTTGGAAAAGTGTCGCCTTGTTTAAGTCCTTTACTTACATTGAAAGTCTCAGTTTCGTGATTACCGACGTCAACAGAACAGTCTTCTTGATCTTGTTATAACCTCTGCTCCTAAGCTTTTCCCCCTTTTTGACCATGAATCCTTAGTTATCCCTGATCATGACTTACTTTTCCTGACTTATAAAGTGAATTTATCTAAATTTCATACAACTGACTCTTTTACTCTTGGTTGCAGTGTAGAAAAATTGCCAATTCTAATGACAATGTTAATTCCTTTCAATCGATTTTAACCCAACTACTACCGACAAAAACAGTAAGAGTCCTAAACCAGAAATGTGCATGGTTGACCTCTGATGTGATTAAGTCCATTAATGTTAGGAATAAATTACGCAGTAGATAGAAAAGCATATCAACTACTGTCAATTGGGAAGCATTGAAATAGTCGCAACTTTGAGAATAGGTGCAGCAAAAAAATTACTTTGCATCAAAGCTTAGTACCTTCTTATCCGCCAAAAACCTTTGGTAACTTAAAAAAGATCGGTTTTTCCAAAGGGCTGAACCCACCCAGCTGTTCTCGACCCAGACAATCTGAATAAATTTTTCGTAGGCGAACAACTCTCTGAAGTTGGTTCAGATATTAATCGAATATCGGCGCATTTTGTAAGTTCTGTACATGGAGTGGAAGATTTTGAAGTTATAAGTAAAGATGAAGTTTATAAACGCACAATGGCTAATAAGCCTAGCGCCATCGGCGAGGATGGCATCCCAACGATTTATGAAACTGATTTTGAACCAAATTATAACCTATCACATTAAATTTATTATTGTAACTTCCGCATTACCACATCAACTTTTACCAAGTCTTGGGAAATTGCGATGATCCTTTTAACCGCAAAAAATTTCTCCCCCTCATCTCAGACCAATTAGCATCCTACCTTCTCTATCGAAAGTTTCTGACAAAGTCTTAGAGCAACAAATATTGTACTAAGCCATGTAACATTCAACAACTTCTTTTACCCGAAACAATCAGGGTTTAGAGCAAATCACAGTTGCTCTACGGCTATAATAAGCTTACTTGATGAAATACCTCAGGGGCCATACAAGCCTACTCTGTTTGTTTGCTTTCTCGAAGGCTTTCGATAGCGTAGATAACAACATTCTAATGTGAAGGCTTAAAATCTTGTTTGGTCTCAGTGATAGGGCTGTAAAACTTATTGGCAGCTACTTATCGGGGAGGTTACAGAGAGGTTTTATTTCAAGGAGTTGCACAAGGGTCAATTCTTGGTCCAATATTATTCTGCTTGCTTATAAACGATCTCCCATCAGTCTGTACCAACACTTCTATGCATCTATTGTATATGCAGATGACGTACTCTTTAACAAACTTGATGGACGGGCTCTCCTCGTTAACTACATAGGATTTAACCCAAATCTCTGCGAAAACGAATTGTTCTCTAACCCGACAGAATCCCAAATAATACCAATATCCAAGACAAATTTCGATTTTAATATTTTACGGCTGTTGAACAGTGGACTAGTCTTGGTTTTATTATTGATCGAAACTTTTCGGGTTATAGTCATACTCGTACTAACAGTTATTGATCGAGTCTACGGATTTTCACGTAAATCGTGACTAATATTATATTTTACTCCTGTGGACACTAGACGTAAATTGGTAGTTACTTTAATAGCGTCTCCCATTACGTATGCTGAGGTTATCTACAGTGCTCTTGATTGTCTTGTCACAGCATAAGCTTCAAGTAGCATTCAACGATGCAGTCCGCAATTTATGTGGGTTTAGAAGATACGACCATATTTCTAAACACTATAAAATGCAACTAGGTTGCACACTGCAGCAATACATCTATGCAAGAAATAATATATTTTTACATAAAATTAATAACAATAAATGTCCGTCCTATTTATTTAACAAGATTGTCTTTAATCGTTCCATAAGAAATCTCAGTATCGTTCCTCATCGTCATCAATACTTGCATTTTGCACGCTTATTTTTCATTCGTGCTGTCAAAATCTGGAACTCAAGCTCACCGCGTAAAGAAAGTCCCATTCTCTTTCGCTTCTCCTCCTCAACAACTCAATGCTAAGCCTCAGCCCTCTATTTTTACTTGCAACCCCTACCGCATAAGTTAGTAAAAGGTAAGCGATCTGTAAAAGTAACATTTCGTAAAATTCGTGAATCCTTCGGTCAACATAATCGCCCTAGTGAGTCCGAAATTCGTACAATGTTGAAGTGTTTTGAAGAAGCTGGGTTGGTATCGGGTCAAACTCTATATCAGCATTCTCGACCAGCACGTACACGCCAAGACATAAGCACTGTGAGCGAAAGTGCTCAAAACTAGCCAGGCACTTCAGTTCGTCGCCGAAGTTTACAATTGGGCCTCACTTATGGAACTTTACGGCGAATTTTAAAAGTTGATCTTCATTTGCACGCCCATAAAATATAAATTATACAACAACTGAAGCCGTTGGACCATCTACGACGTCGCCGATTTGTTAACTGGATGTTGGATAACCAGGACAATTTGTCATCGAATTTGATCTTTTCCGATGAAACCCATTTTTGGATGGATGGGTAGGTAAATAAGCAAAATTGTCATTTCTGGGTACCGGAAAACCCATACGAGATTCACAAAAAGCCATTGCATCTCAAAAAAATCACTGTATGGTGCGAATTATGGGTTGGCGGCATCACTGCCCAGTACTTTTTCGAAGATGTAACTGGAGATAGAGTTACAGCGAATGGAGAACGTTACCGCAACATGTTGACCGGCTATTTTTTCCAAAATTGAATGAATTGGGTCTGGACGATATGTGGTTTCAACATGATAGTGTTACCGCCCACACAAGCTATCAAACAAAAACTTATTTCGTACGAAATTTGAAGATCGCATTATTTCGGTTAGAGGGGAAGTTGATTGTCGTCCAAGGTCATGCGATTTGACACCTTTAGACTTCTTCCTGTGGGATTATTTAAAGAGTAAGGTCTATGCCATTAGCCCAGTGACAATTCAGGATCTCAAACATAATATTCAAACTGAAATTGCGGCCATTGACCCATTTATTCTTCAAATAGCCGCTTGCAACAGAAGTAGTGGTGCTAATATGAACGATTTGTATTCCATTCATAACTGCCATAGACCAAAATTTATTAATTAATAAAATTCCACATTCTTTTCTCAATAAATGTGTATTCTATTTAATGAAAACTTCCACACTAGCTGTTGGTTCGCCGTTTTTAAATTAATTTATATATAAAATATATTTGTGTACCGTAGTTTTTAAGTTATTAATATTTGATCGTCAAATTTATAATATAGTATTAGAAAAGGTATCACCCTTATTGTACATACCATATTTTTCAATAAATAAAATGAATATTTCATATTGAGAATCTTATGAAAGCAGTCCTTGGCGCCATTATCTTTTTCCTCCGTCGAGTCGTGCGGACGTATTAGACCAGTAGCTGGTACTTGCAGTATCAGCGTAGTTTATATCGCAGTTTTCCATTATTTCTACACTTGTGTTGCACTTCTTGGAGATCTTAAGCATAATATCCGCGAGTTGCTCCGCTGTTTGTGGCCTGTTAAGGGACACAACAATCTACGTGCAGTACCAAACTTGTTTTTTTTTCTATCGCGGCAGGCTTTAAATGGCTCTAATGGGCATCTGGGACACAGTTTCAACGCCCTTAGACGCTCTTTATTACTCTGGCAATCAAAAATTAATGTTCACTTTTAGATCATTTTTAGCCTACCTATTCGTACATAAAAATTTCCACAAGTAGTTGACGGGAGACTATGCAAATATAAGCTAGTTGAATGGATTACTCGCAAAAAATATTTCAAATCTTCGGTTGTGGGCGATATCGTATTTAAGACCCAATCGATGTTAATTCTGGTTCCGAACTTTGGAGCATGCCACCATAATGGTCACCAGTAGTCGTTACAGTATTTCTGCATTGTACAATAGTTTTATCTGATATATGGATGTGCGAGTACATATGTGACAGACAACTCGAAATCAGCTTTATAATCCACGAAGGTTTATTCTCAAAAAATTGAGGTATTTCCTATGGATCCACCTATCTAGATAGTTTGGGTATGTTAAACGAATAAATAGTACCACTCCAGCCCTAACGACTTTCTAGTCCACATCAGGGGTATAACGACAATGATAAAGATGTGGAAACTGAACTCACCTGTGCTGTAGCTGAGCTAGTTGCAAAACCTTTTGGCTTTATTTCCTGCAAAACCGAGGATACTCGTACACAACAACTTCTGAAGACTGGGTAGTATAATAAATTGCTACACGGACCCTTAACTAATACTTATTCCTGATTTATTCATTTTCGTTTTTTTTAATACTGAGATATTAATTCAGCTGTTTTGGGTTTCGAAAAGGGTTCAATTTGTGCTTTGAACAGGGAACTTTAACTCCTCACGGACGAAATATGATATTTCTATCAAATGTGTGGCTATATACTTTTTCCAATTATACCGAGAAAACAAAATATTTGTACATACCAAACATTGTAACATGTTCAATTATCCTTCGGATATATTTCAGTTGATTGTCGTCAGGTATGCAGCCTCATTGTAAAGGAAATAAATGTACCGGCTATTGTTGATTTTCGGGACAATGTTACATTGTGGTGCAGCTACGACATGAGTGGACACACATTGAATTCTGTCAAATGGTACAAAGATGAAAAGGAGTTTTTCAGGTAAGCACTCGAATATCATTAATAAATTATTAGATGTCATCCAATGCAATTACAATTCAACTAAATACAATATATTGACAGTGTTATTAAAAGCGTACATTTGCTTGGTATTTTCCTTTTAGATACTCGCCAATGATGCATCCATTTTATATGAAATTCCCTGTTGAGGGAGCCGAAGTTCAAGATGGAAAACATTATTGTAACGAATCAGTTTGCAGAATTGATTTAGGCATTTTGGGAAAGAAGTCATCCGGTGTATACAGATGTGAGGTTTCAGGTGATGCACCACATTTTAAATTAACTACGAAAGCTGCCAATATGACCGTAGCAGGTAAGTGTTGTAGACTTTGATCTGCTTTGGATCTGAAATTTGATTTGACATGAATTAAAATCATGTAGGTACGAGTAATGCTCAGACTATTAGGAAAAATGTCTTTTTATACCTTTTTTTATTGATTGACACACATCATGCTGTTGTTAGCCTACAATGCTTTCAAACTCAAAGTTAATAAACCTTATCCTCGATAGCCTTGTCGAGTTTTAGCTTTGATATTCGCTTTTTGAACTGCGCACGGCCGATGTTTGGCGCTTCACTACCGAAATATAAACCAAAGTTAAGTTCTGATGGAACACAATCTGGAACTGGTGTACACAATCCTTTGTGATATATATGTATGTAGGTACATTAGAAATTGGTAATGGTTACCTAACATTGCAGCATATATGGAACAAAATTACCAAGAAACACCGAAATCAGGGTATGTTTCAACAAGTTGTCGAGGGATGTGTGTACGTACATTCCTCGTGCTGTATGTGTTGCTCGTAGATGCTGCTGTTCTAATCACCATAATCCCTTTATTTACCTTAATTTTCTTGGAATTTGCAATTTGCAGGGTATAAATACTTTAGAAGTTCAGTTGCGGGTGCCATTCAAAGTCTGACTAATTAGTTAGTTTTAGTGACTTTATTTAAAAGAGAGTATTTAAACAAGTCTTTGAAGTAATGGGATCTGGAAAGATGTCAAATCAAATGAAAATCCAAAACATTAAAAGAATGCGCCAACAGGGATATTCTGTCAACAAAATTTCAAAACTTTTGAAGCGCAGTCGTTCAGTTGTCTCAAACTATTTGAAAGATCCAGAAAACTACGGGAAAAGATTCGTACCTCTACGAAAATATAGCTTGACACCAGCAGATCAGCGTCAAATTCTACAGCAATAACAAGGGAAATTGCAGTATCAGCAGGGATTTCGAATGTGAACAGAAAACTAAGGACTTGCTAGCGTGTGTCAGTAGAGGCGGAACATCTTCAAAGAAAGCGTTTGAAAAGAAAACCCGCCTTACTACAATGTCATCGAAACGCTCGTTTGACGATGACCATAAATCATTTAAAATGGAAGAAACATTGGGGAACTGTCATCTTCACCGATGAGAAACGCTTTTGCTTTGATGAACCTGAAGGATTTCGTCATTATTTTCAACGAGCTGTGTTTAAGACGACGACAAAAAGGCGGAAGCGGAGTCATGATTTCGACAGGAGTATCATGCCAAAATAAAACTAATATACGCTGCGTAAATGGCAGGATGAACAGTGACGACTACCTTAAGATCTTAAACGAAGAGATTGTGCATCATAATCAAAAAAAAATCGGCGAAAATTTCATCCTGCAACAAGAAAATGCAGCAATCCACACAGCTGGGAAGGTGAAAAAGTAATTCGAGCTTAGCAACGTTTGTATTTTTTACGGGACAGCATTGTCTCCAAACCTCAACATTGTTGAGAATGTATAAGGATATCTCTCCAGAGCTGTCTATCAAAATGGACGACAATTCAATAGCGTAGCAGACCTTAAAAACGCCATTGAAACTGAATGGGACAAAATCCCACGAAAATTAATTAAAACACTGTTTAAATCTCTTCCATCAAGAATTTTAGAGGCTGTAAGTAATGAGGGACGAAGTACTCATCACTAAAAAAAGTAAAACCATTCCAACCACTTGTCGTGGGTAATTAGGGACAAATTGCAAATTCCAAGAAAATTAAGGGAAAAAAGGATTTATGGTGATAAGAATTTTCTTAGAAATTGGCAATAATTACCTAACAGTTGTATTTTCAGCACATAAAGAACTCATTTAGTAGACATCAAATGTAAAAAACATTGTGTTTTAATGCTCTTCTTTGTAATACTAACTGATAAAAGTATTAAAGTAAAAAACAATTATATTTTAAAGCAAAATGTCTCGAAAATGCGTGAATAATCGTGACAATTTTTGATACATTTGTGGTGAGGTGATATTAAGTAAACAAAGGTGTTCCATATCGTCAGCAATAAAAAAAGCATATTTTTACTACAATACTTTAACGAGAACATAAAATACCAAGATAAAAGCTGGGTTCCACATTTCTCCTGCAATCCGCGTGCTATAGGTTTGAGAAATTGGCTGAATTGCAAAAAAATATCGTTTCGTTTTGCAGTGCCAATGCAGTGGCGAGTATTACCAAATCACGTAACAGATAATTATTACTGATTGACGATTCACATAAGTATTTGGAAAAATCAAGTGTGTTTCTAAAAAACAGAAGAATGCCTTAGTGTATTCACATATACCATCGGCTACTCGTCCTCTGCCGCACAGCAATGCGATGACCGACATGAAATCACACTTTGTCAACCACCAATTTGCTCAACGTCAGAATACGAAGTACCAAGTACATCATCATACCCATATAGAATAACGCAAGCTGAATTAAATAATCTTGTGAAGGAGTTAGGACAGCCAAATAACAAAGCAGAACTTCTAGGCTCGAGGCTCCAACAATGGAACCTTTTAGAATGTAGTGTGACTATAACATCTTTCCGCACTAGGCAAAAAGTGTTCACGAAATATTTTGAAATGGTTAAAGGTCTAGGTTTTTTGTGAAGATGTGAATGGTTTGGTGGAAGCCCTTAACATTATACATATATATACAAATCGAATGGAGACTTTTCATAGACAGCTCTAATCTAAATTTAAAAGCTGTTTTCCTACATAACCGCAATACTTTACCTTCAATTCCTATTGGTAACGCGGTCTATATGAAAGAGTCTTGTGAATGTATGAAAACCCTTTTACTTCGGATTATGTATGAAGAACACCACTGGCAAATTTGCGGCGACTTGAAATCGTAGTTCCCCTCTACAATTAGGCTACACGAAATTTTGTAGCTTTATTTGCGTATGCGACAGTCGTGATATAAAAGAGCATTATAAAAAAAAGGTATGTCGGTCACTTCAACCTGGTCAAAAAAATGATCATGATGATGACCGCCATTCCAAATAAAATTAGGACTGATGAAAAATTTTGTTTAGGCAATGAACAAAAATTTAGCTACCTTTCAATGCCCTCACCAAAAGTTTCCCAGATTAAGTGAAGTTGAGATCAAGGAAGGTAATTTTAACGGTCCTCAAATAAGTACGAGGGCGGGTCAATAAGTTTTTGAATTTCTGACCTCTTTACTGAAACAGCAACACTGTTCCTGTCAACAGGCATCTGTCAGTTGACTCCTGTCAAAATTTAAACTTGCTGCGTCAGTTAGTTTGTGTTTGACAGCTATTTTTATCAGACTACTCACTAATTTGAGGAGAAAATGGAAAAAAGTGAATTTCGTGTGCTTATTAAGCATTATTTCTTGCGAAAAAAAACCATTACCGAGACCAAGGCTAAGCTTGATAAATACTATGGGGACTCTGCACCATCGATTTCAATGGTAAAAAAGTGGTTTACTGAATTTCGTTGTGGCCGTACAAGCACTGAAGATGCCGAACGTCCTGGACGCCCAGTTGAGGTCTCTACACCCGAAACAATCGAAAAAATTCACGATATGGTGTTGGCCGACCGAAGATTGAAAGTGCGAGAGATTGTGGAAGCCGTAGGGATCTCGCATGGCTCAGTGGTTTCAATTTTGAATGATCACTTGGGCATGAGAAAGCTTTCCGCAAGATGGGTGCCGCGTTTGCTCACAGTCGACTACAAACGCAATCGTGTAACAACTTCACAGGAAGGTTTGGCGTTGTTTAATCGCAATATGGAGGAGTTTTTGCGCCGTTTTGTAACCGTGGACGAAACATGGATCCATCACAACACACCAGAGAACAAACAACAGTCAAAACAGTGGGTTTCTAAGGGTGAATCGGCGCCAAAGAAGGCCAAGGTGGGTTTGTCAGCCAATAAAGTTATGGCGACTGTTTTTTGGGATGCACGCGGGATAATCCACATTGACTACCTTCAAAAGGGAAGAACAATCAATGGGGAATATTATGCCAACTTATTGGACCGATTCAATGACGATTTGAAAAAAAAACGACCTCATTTGGCCAAGAAAAAAGTTCTTTTCTACCAAGACAATGCAAGGGTGCACACATGTGCAGTTGCCATGGCAAAAATCCATGAATTGGGCTATGAATTGCTCCCTCATCCACCCTATTCTCCAGATTTGGCTCCGAGCGACTACTTCTTGTTCCCAAACCTGAAGAAATGGCTTGGTGGAAAAAGATTTGACTCCAATGATGAAGTCATCTCGCAAACAAAGGCCTATTTTGAGGACCTCGACAAATCATTTTTTTTGGAAGGGATAAAAAAATTGGAGAAGCGTTGGACAAAGTGTATAGAGCTCAAGGGAGACTACGTTGAAAAATAAAATTATTTTTTTATCAAAAAATCTGTGTTTTAATCCAAAAGTCACGGACTTATTGACCCGCCCTCGTACTTCATTTAAAGATGATGATTTCGACGTTGTTTTAGAAGGTAAATTATTAGCCTTGGACGATTTCCGCCTTGCGGCAAAAAGAGTGACAACTACTGGGCTGTCATAAGTCCTTCAAAGTTGACTTTTTACTTCGCTTCGATTTTTGTCCAAACAATTGCCCTTTTGTAATGAACATGGTGAGCGCTTTCATCAGAACATCGCAAACATTGAAAAATTATATTAGGGCAAGTGTAACGTTTCAATGTTGGCGGATAATTGCTGGACTCTTTGTCGACATGTTAAAGTAGCAGAATGCTATAAGAATGTAATGAAAAAACGACGTCGCAATTCTAGTAATTGATAAAAAATCGAAAACAATATCAGAACATAATTATTATTGGGTTGTACCACATGATATATCCTATTTTATATATAGTAAAAATTTAAAAGCCAATATTATTTTTCCGTAAATTTTTACTCAATCAAAATAGGATCCGTTGACATCTATGGTATTCTTCCAACGTAATACAAGGTCAAATATTCCTTTTTCATAGAAGTTCTGACTTTTTGAGGCAATGAAATCGTCGTCGGCTCTGGAAATCCTTTTGCCGGCAAAATTGCGGAATTTGCGGATTGGGGAAAAGATGGTAATTTGTTGGGAAAATATCAGGACAGTACAGTGGATGCGGAAGAATTTCAAATCACAACTGCAACAGTTTTAGCACCATGATGGGGCCTAGCATTGTCATGCAAAGGGAACAGAACGTACCTATTGACCAACGCAGGATGCTTTTCAGCCAACATGGCATGCAATATGTCGATTGCCTCACAATATTTGATAGCGTTTATCATTTCTCGTTATAATTTTGTAATCAGAAAGTGAAAATTAATAAAAAAAAGCTACTTTACTTGATGAACATTTTTTTTAAAGTAAGAATTTGAAGATCAGTGTAATTGGTATATTATAATATTTTGAAGATTTCTCACGCCACTTTATGTAGTTTGAGAAGCCGACTTCTTAATGGTATCGAGTATATTTGGCTGACTTTTCCTATTTCTGCTTGAGTTTTTTTCTGAAGTTGAACATAGCTGACGATTCTTGTCCTGCTGCGCAGCAATCTCTTTGTAGAAACAGATCCTAGTCTGATCCACAGGCGCAGATCAACTGCGGTAAATAAACCTGTAATGTAGGATGCGACCGTTCAACCATACTTTGAGATTGAGAACGTAATAGTGTTTTTCGAGTTTTATGGCAGTCAGACACCTTCATTGCTTTACAAAAGACTTCCGACTGAATAGGTGGCATTGGTATCAGCGCTTATTTCCACTCTACGGATAAATTCACAAGCAACTTAACTTAATGCAAGATATTTATCGGAGAACAGAACAGTGATAACTTGTATAGGAACGCCAAAACATGTGTCACTTTTGAAGAAATAAAATGACAGTGCTGCCAAATTATCCGAATGTTAATACTTAACGCCGATAGCCTTTTTTTGGGCTCTCAAATTTAAGCTCTGATACCAATGCAAAAAAAACACTCCACATAGGGCACATCGGTAACTTGTTTGTTTGCTGGTAAACCATTGACCTAATTCGAGCTAGGATGTTATTATTATTATTATTGACAGCATACGCGAAAACAAACAGCTCATCGACTATCCCAACTTCTCTATTTTTTTCTCGGTATCAGAGTTCTGAATTTCGAGCTTCTAATTCCAGTCGAACAGTTTATTGTCCCAAAACAGAGTACAGATTCGTCAACTTTTCCAGCGAGACTTCATTCAAATCCATTCTTCTCATTGTGGTTTGGTTTTCTCGTGCAACGAAAAGTCACTACTTCTTCAAAAACACCAACTTATCATTGCCGTGTTCATCCAAAGTACCCTCCTCGATAACAGACCCCATGTCTTGAGCTTACGCTTTCAGAAATCCTGCAGCGCTTTTGAAGTTGTCGATGTGACATGTTTAGTGCAAATAAGTCTTCTATCCAGAAGCACACCCAAATACTTAGTTTCGTTGGAGAAACGAAAGGTGATGTCTTGAATCAGACCAGTCGCCTTACTCTTTCTCGAAAAGAAAACAACCTAGGCTTTGAAAGCATTGAACGAAAGTCATTGTGTTTTTGGTGTACCGCTCGTCAATCACGTCTAGAGCCACATGCGTACCAATGAGAACAATAGCGGTGGAGATGGGTTATTGTAGAGTCCTATTCATCAGCATTGCTCTAATTAACAAAACAAATGATTCATTAACACCATGTTCCTTGACCGAGTTACACAGCCTGTTGAGAGCTATGCCGATGAAAGCAGCATCAGTGTCGATGAAAATGTCCTGCACGTACAGCTTCTTGCAGAGTGCACTTTGAATTCTTTCTGATTTTCGGTATTACGGCTACTTCAACTCACCCAGTGCCAGTCTAGTAGTGAAGGACCGCCTCAGAGTAAGTAGCAGCTGGTGTATACATTTTACATTTTTGTAACATAACTGGGTATATGCCACCGTTGCCAAGCAACTTAAAGCCATTAACGGAAGCAACAGGCCTCAACCCTCACCACAACCTATGAGTTATATCAGCTACGGCACGTTGTGCAGTTCATTTCGGTGATAGGGGTTATTTGTGAGGTGCTTCTGATCAACGCGCGAGTACAGTGAAATCGTCATCCACAGTGCGGGCATTCCAAACTTTCTGCCCCTGCTTATACTGTTGGTTGCACTCGGTCACTGCCGTTGCTATATTACATTGTCATACAGCGCGTGCAGTGACAGAGTGTATGAAACAACCAATGGATAGCGGCCTGTGGGTTTGGATTTTGTTTGTGTGCTGGTTCCAATTTGATTCGGTAAACCAACACTGAATTTTTACTTCATTGCTGTGCTTAGTAACGTCATTGTTTGTGTTTGTCTTTAATGCTTCGGGAATTCAGAGTGGATATTGACAATATAAGCGGGCTAAAAATTAATCACTTTTCTGCGTACGTCTACGTCTGTAAATATAGACCAGCTGTTTTGGCACATAAGTAGATCACCGCCCACACCTCTCAGATCACTCTGATCTGAAGCTACCTGGCTACGAACTAGTGCCATTATTCTTCTCTCACCGCGGCCTCGCCATTTACGTGTGCAGTGATGTAGCTTAACGAATTCCACCACAATTTAGCTCCTGTTCCAATCCGGAATTCAATTTTATGTGGTTAAAATTCCGTCTCCGTAAGCAAATTATCCACTATTGCTTTATTTACAGAAATCCCAAACTGGACAGCAATTCGACCCTTAACGAGTTTCATGCGCTATTTGAGTCCATACAAAGAATTGTATCCCTGTATCCTCACACTGAAATTGTTATTGCGGGCGATTTCAATATACACAATTCTGGATGGCTTCGACAATCTGGACAGACAACACCCGAAGGGCTGTGGGTAGGGATCTTCGCTGCAGCAAATAGCTTAACCCAGCTTGTAAATGAGTCCACACGAATACCAGACGTTGACAGCCATACGGCCAATGCCAACCCTGGACTTGTTTTTAACTTCTCACCCTGATAAGTACATCGTTCGCCAGACAATTGTGTCATATCAGCTAATTTTTCGTACACCGACCACACAGTTAGAAAAAAGATCCCCAAAAGACGCCTCGTAGGGCAATATGAGAAAGCCAACTGGAGCGGTCTTAACAGCTTCTTTAAGAATTTTAACTGGTCGTTATATTTGCTTGTTAACGACATCGATGCCGCTGCCGACATGATCACAGACACCATTCTCTTTGGAATGAGAAGCTTTATCCCTCATCGAATAAATAGTATCAAACCAAAGGAAAAGGCATGGTACAACTTGAGCTGTAAAGAGAAATGTTTTTTTCGGTCCTTCAAGACCAACTCAACGGAGGAAAACCGAAAAAAGTTCAAACGAGCGAGAAAAGACTGCAACGTCTTTCCTAAGCCTGTCGAATTTCAATACGACAAAAAACTGATGCAAAAAATACTACAATGTGCCAAAGGGAGTAAACATTTTTGGTCGTTCTTCAAAAATATTAGAAATTCTGCCTTATCCACCATCCCATTTATAATAGCATTCCAGCTGTCAACTCTTTCAACAAGGCCAATTTGCTTGCTGCCCACTTTGCGGCCAGCTCAATATGGTGCTCTGTCTCCGCCTACATCAGAGTGTGTTGAAATTTCAATGGGACAAATCCACTTTCGCACTCGTGTAGTACCAAGAGTTCTTAAAGATCTTAACAGTCACAAATCCGCAGGTCCAGATGGTATATTTCCCCTCCTTCTGAAGAGGAGTTTTTCCTCGCTGGCAAAACCATTGCGTAAGCTTTTTCATCAATCCTATTCTTTAGGTCTCTTTCCGAGCAGATGGAAAACAGCATCTGTTGAGCTCGTCCCTAGAAAAGGCGAATCTTCCTCTCTCTCATCCTACAGACCCATTGCGTTTACATCCCTTCTTTCCAAGGTCATGGAAACGCTGATAAACCGTTATCTCATGAAATACTTCGAAATACGAAAATTTAATGACGGGCAGTACGGTTTTCGTAGGAATAGGTCCACTTTCGGAACGTTCAATTCAAGTTGTGTTGGATGGTTTCAAGTCTGATATTCACAAAATAAATGTTGGTGTGCTCCAGAGCTCCGTTCTGTCTCCGACACTCTTTTTGTCCGCTACTCCTAATCCAATATATTCCTTTGCTGACGACAGTACTTTCTGCTTTTCATGTTCGTTCCCGGACTCACGTCTCTCCTCTTCGACTGTAGAATTGGAGCGCCATCGTATGCTAAGCTCATTAAATTCTGATATTAACAGCATAACCAATTGGGGAACCACCAACAGAGTAGAATGTAATGCTTCCAGAACACAATGCTGTTTGCTGTGGTTAAAGCGAAATTTAAACAGCCAGCCGTTAACCATTAATGGCACTTGTATCGTCGAAACCGATAAACTTTACATTCTCGGTATGTGTGTCAATGAAAACTTACGTTGGAATGACCACATACTCGGTGTCTGCAAAAATGCTGCGAAATGCCTACATTTCCTCAAGCGATGTAAGAAATACTTCAAACCCTCTGATCTGGCCTCAATATACTCGTATAAGGCGTTTATCCGCCCGAAATTGGAGTACAATTCCCACATCTGGTCGGGTGCGCCCAAAAGATCTCTGCACCTGCTAGATAGGATTCAAAACCGTGCTATAAAACTCATAGGTGATACCAATATCGCTCAAACAATTGACACCCTCGAACACCGACGTAATATCTCGTGTCTCACTCTGTTTTATCGCTATTTCCACCAACAGTGCTCCGTAGAAATCGCCAATAGCATTCCGCGCATTCAAACTTTTAACTGTAACACCAGCCTCGCTATGAATGCCCAATAGTATACCCTCAAGCGCACTTTCGGACGTACTCTAAAATATCGTAATTCGTTCTTAAGCCGTACAACTCCCTTATGAATTGTCCTGCCTAGCTCTTTATTCCCTAGTCATTATAATCTTCAAACATTTAAAACCAACGTTGAACGGTACCTCTCTTTCTGTCCTCCCTGATTTTCCTTCACCCGCGCTGTGTGCAATCATTTTAAGGGTACTTAAATCCCTTGAGCGCGCTCAAATTATAAAAAAAAGGTACTTGGAAAGGGAGTCTCAAGTACGAGAGAGACTGTATCAACTTTTGCCTCAATGCAGGCGACCTCAGATCTTCAGAGTGTTTCCGGCCTGCCCGATTTGACTCTATTGATGACTTTGACAAACCTTCGGGGTTCACTGAGTGTTTCGAACTTCTGGAGAAAATCTTTTTAAGAGGTATACGCCGACGTCCCTGTTATTTTCCTTTATTCTTTTTGCTTCCTTTACTATAGGCTCAAGTTTTGATTTATCAGGTTTTCTTACGTAATCGCACCTTAGAAAGACCGATCTTCAGGAATTTTTCCTGGCTGTATACGTCAGTTCAAAACATTTGGTGGGATATTTTTCAAGTTATGAACAGCTTTGTTTCGTTTAAAATTTAGTACGAGCACTGGCGGACCTTTAAAACTCTTCCGTACGGCATGTTTATTTGTTTTGTCACGTACTCCTCCTCTTCAACAAGGCTGATACATCGCATGCGATTCTGAATTCAATATACCTATCATCTGAGATTCCAGCCAGAAATCTATAGAGCATACATGTTGGATAGCGTTGAGTCGAGTTCTTACTGGTGGCTAAGACCTATTTACATATCTAACATTGTTGACGTCGAAAATAGATATCCACCGAACATTTCATAGCATAAGCCGTAGAAGTCATCAAAATCTAGGGACTTCTGGGTCAAAACTCTATCAGGGGGAAGTATATTGGTTGGGGCCGCCATCGAGTAGACAACGTGTGGGTTATTGTTATTATGGTTATTATGAGTACCACCTGGCATTAAAGCCTATCTTGCCACTTCCATTTAGGTATATGGTTTAAAGTGCACGTGTGCTGATTTCTTTTCATTGAAATATTTTTTTGAATACAATTAGTGTGTTGACTGCTTATTCTTTTTTGCTGCATCATATACAAGTGTAGCACTGTCCTATTTCCAAGTTTTAAAAGTATATCACTGGCACAAAATTGGAACCAGCGTACTAACCTGTGCTATCTCTGGTTTAATTTTCCTTTCTATGTTTAGAAAGGAAAATTAAACCAGAGATAGCACAGGTTATAAAACAGTCTTATAAAATTGCCGCCTTTTACCTAGGAACAAATTGATCTAAAGTTCTATATGCCAAATTTTGTCAAAAGCTGTTCAGGAATACTGCAGAAATAACTTTTTTCCTTTCACTGCCAATAGGTAGACTTGGGCAATTGTCGAATGATTTTTTCAAAAACCGAACTGACGACTTAGTTACTTTTCACGTAATTTTTCAAAAACCGGAAAGGCACCCGCCTCTACTGTAAGATGCTGGTAAATTTTATTATTACTTCTGTTATTTACTTTCTATAAGCAAGGGACGCATTTTATTCAGAATGCTGGGTTAGTTAAATGTATGATTTTAGTTTACAGATAATTGCTTAAAATTATGACTATAACTAGGGCATTCTTTTTCTGGATCTTATGTCTTTTCACTGAAATTTTAACTCTTATGTTTCTGTCGAGTTGTTTCCACTAGTATTAGAATATCTTCTGTTTTTCTGACTGATATATATTTTTAAGATTTTCACTAAATATTTTACTCTTTTTGGTTTGCATCGGCATAATTGGGCTTTTGATATTTTTTTTGTTGCATTCCACAAAGTAACTACATAGATGTTTTCTCTTTAGCCAATTTTTGGAGTAAATTTTTGATTAGTTCTTCCTTTCAAGTTTTGATTTTTCTGCTTATTTTTTTTAGGGAGTAATTTAATTTTGTTTTTCCCTTGGGGAAAACTCGTTTGCTGCTACCTTTTTCTCGCTCTTCTTCGATCCGCTAAGGGTTCTTCTATTTATCCAGGGTAGTACGAATAGGTACACTTTACTCTCCTTTAATTTTGGATGTATTTATCTACGCTGATTTTTGTAAATGTATTGCTTATATGCTACCACTTCCTGTTCTATTTGTTGTTTATTTAAAAAAACGAGGTCTAGTACGACTCTTCTTTTAAAGGCTTTCTTATGGATTTCCTGAATTATGTTTTCATTCGACATAAGAATGACAAGTGAATGGTCAGAGCCTATATCATGAAACTCAACGTACTCGTACTCGCTTACTAAGATTGCGCTACAACCCAATTTTAACCTGGACTTCAACTAAAAAAACCTCTCCAGGTAACGCCGTGATCAAGTGCCTTCAGTTACACACTCCAAGAGGTCCCCTTCTGGTTGTCTTACTCTAATGTGATGTCGCTCAGGGCAGCTATCGAAAACTTTTCAGATTAATATTTATTCGCTCTACATGTCAGGAATCTCAGACGGCTGATGGGCAGGTCGATGTCGATATATGGATAGTAGAGCTCGCTGTGAGATTGTTACTGACATTTACGAAACAACGAGCATCCACCATCACTATTTTGTACAAAGAGTTTGGTTGAGATACCAAAACTAGGCATGACTTTGTGTAGCTCGTTTATAAAGATACTGTCATATGTTTGGACGAAAAGAAGAAGAAAGGGCGATACCGATGTACGTTGGTTTTGAATGTTTGTTGGTTTTAATGACTGGGAAATAAAGAGCTTGGCTAGGCATTCCACTAGCGAGATGCGCAACTTAGGAAAGGCTAACGATATTTCGGAGCTAGTTAGAAAACGGGCGTGAAATGCTACTGGCAATGGAGCGCTGATTATGAATAAGGCGATAGAAAAAGGCAGGAGAGGTAATCAAATGACTAAGGAATATTGCCATCACATGGTTTTTAATCTCATCTAGTAAGTGCAAAGGGGTATTAGGACCATTTGATCAGATATGGGCGTTATACGCCAACTTTGGGAGGATTTATGCTTTATATGTATAGTAAATATGTATATCTAATCAGAGGCGAAAAATATTTTTTACATTACATGAGAAAACCTAGATACACCGCATTTTAAAAAACATTGCGGGTGGCCGTGGCTCTAGTGGTAGTGGACTGGCTTCCAAATTGGAAGGTGCGGTGTTCGAGTCTCAGCTGCACCCAAAAGAGATTTTTTTTCAGTTAACAAAAGTCAAGTAAGATGAGTAGTTGACTAGAAGTTAACAACAAGCCTCCTCATTAAATGTTGGATGCCACCCAGGGAGAGAAATAAGCACTGATCCGAAACATCTTTCTTTCTCTCTCTATTCCATTTTCCAAAAACCTTACTCATGCTGAGACATTAGAAGTGTATTCATACCCACTTGGGTGTTAAGTTCTTAAAAAAAAAAAATCTATGACACACGTACTGAGGATGGAAAGTTTCCAGGTTTCGAGCTGTCCGACCTTCTATTGTACTCGTATATTACTAGATGAGTGTCTTGTATCGGGCGCAATATGTTTAATTGACTACTATGTCCCCCAGTGAAAAGTGAGGCGAGAAAACAGTGGAGCAGTTCACCTACCCCTATGTAAAGGTATATAAGTATCATCTTAGCTGAGATTATGTTCTACCCCAGCAAACCTTTGCTAATTTTGTTTGGTAAAACCTTTACAGCAATTTATGGTGAATATAGTAAAGGCTTGCCTCTTTCACTCTAATGCACCATGTGTAAGTTATTTAGCAAAATTGGGAATGGAACGTTTTATCATTTGCTAGGTTTAGTGGGAGAATGGAGGTCAAGGCAGGACAGTAAATTAAAAATGTACCAAAGTATTGGCTACACACTGAAAGATGCTGATTGAGAAAGCTAACTCTAAAAGAAACCCTAACCCTAGGTTAAAGTCAGCCCCGATAGCGGATGTCAAAAAAATTTATAAGATAATCTTGAATCTTCGTCGAACTGATGAGGCTGGAAGACCATACTGACTCAGTAAGAAAACTTCGACGAGCCTATAGGTTGTTTATTAGTTTAGTAAGTTTATTCGTAAATAAGTACACTCCATTCGTATGGCTACAGACATCTACTGGTACCAAAAACAAATGTAACATAAAAAAGCGGAGAAACCACAGATATTTGCGTTCCAAATCTTAAAAACAGAGAAAGTATAAAGTCTTCGTTGAATATAAGAACCCGATACCAGTAGCAGTGCCTCGTATTATAACTGGTCATTCGCTTTTCAGATTACTAAGCTGTCGTGGTAATGCTACTTCTTTGTCCTACTAATTTTTTTAAACAACTTTATTCCTAAATAAGAAATAAATACAATAGTTAAATTTATCTTTTGGTTTTTGTCTCCATAGCACTTCCACAGAACAATCCTCTTATTAGTGGATTCCATCCAATGTATCATTTTGATGAATTCGTAACAGCCAACTGTTCTTCAGACTATTCAAGTCCTACAGCTTTTCTATCATGGTACATAAATGGGGATATGGTATATTCTTTAAAATTGTCTTCAACACGAGCACAAAACAAGTTTTATCTCCTTTACTTAGGCTTTGCCCGGAGAATTACAAGCAAGAGTAGAACAAACATTTGCCGCACATGATTACCACTTGAAACGTCAAACGCTTCAGGTCCATTTCTATGTAAATGGTCCTAGATTCTTTCATATGAGAAAAACTTTGGAGTTGAGATGTGTGGCAGATATTCCCAACTTTCCACATCTGCGGCGAGAATCGCGACTATCTGCGATACTGACGCACGATCAAAATCTAAACAATCAAATGCTGCTCAGTGCGGGTAAGTTCAAAAACAAATTCTGAGCTCATACTTTATAAATTCGTATAGATATTTCTGTTTAATACGTATTGGTGAAATTATTATATATTTTCAGGTGGTCAAGGTGCATCTACACTCTCACTATTTGCTGTTATATTTCTTAGCATACGACTTGCTCTGTCTATCATTCAACTAAAAGCGGATATTTATAGCTAGTAAGGTTAACCGTATAGTACCTTAGTGGTAAAAGAATTAATATAAGGTTCCACTTTAAAACTATCTGAAAACAAATTTATGCAGTGCAACACTGGAAGAATTTGTTTTATTTAAAAATTAAGAAATATTCAATGTCACCGTAGCTTAAGAGATCGTATAAGGAATTTTATTTCATAAGCACACTAAATAGGTATTAAATGATATAAATCCAATCAAAATTATAAATTCAGTGGAAAACCATAAATTGTATTTTTTCCTCCTTATTTAATTTTAAAAATATTTTTTTATATCACAAAACAAAGTCAAAAAAAGAAACTATAAAGAAAGCTGAAAGAATTGGAAATAAAAACCAAAAATGAGGAAAAACAATTGTAGATAGGGAAATGTTAAGCTAAACAAGGATTAGTTTGTTAAGTTGGAAACTTTTGTTATTTATATAAATTTAAATAAATATTTTGTTTTAGAAAAAAACGATGTTTCACTTGCTTTATTCTAAAAAATTCACACAATTTTTCTTTTACTTGTAGGTTGAAATAAAATATGAAATATTCATACGGCAAAACAAATATCGCCTTATATCTCACACAAAATATGTGTACTGATATCTTATCACTGAGAAATATTCTTTATTAAATCTTCTCGTAAGTAGAGTCCAATGAGTTGCATCATGAATAGAAAACTATTATATAATATGGCATACCCTGTTACCAAGCTAAAGCGAAGGCATAAAGACTAACCCATGTTTTATAATGTATCAAAGAAAAAAGACTGTCTGAAGAATTAACCTTCGGATTCAAATCTGGAGTTACCGATGTGATTGCAGATCAAGTCTGTTTTCACTGTGTTGAGCTACTTCTATCAAAGAAATTGGAACCAGTAAAAGATTCTTTAACACCAAAAAATAGGCCCTTTCGGTGGCAGTGGGTAAATGTTCGAAAAAGTCGGTCATTCTCTAGCCACCCAGAGTCGAGAAAAAACACAAAAGTGCTCTCTCTGACAAGATAAAACGAATAATTTTTACACAAACAATATAAGAAAAATCAGGAACACACGTACAATCGAGTGTCCCTATGGAAGACCATCTTCAATTTTAATATACGAAATTGACTATCTTAACAATCCGCCCGCAAAGTTTGAGATACCTAACCAGTGAAAAAAAGATTTTAGAAGGGCCGAAATCAGGAAATAGGAAACCCAGATGGTTTCGGACCACTATTTAATTCCAGCCAGGATATATCTACGCATATCCCAGACGCCACAACAACGGAGAAATACTGTGAAGGATTTAACTTTGATCGACTTCTCAGACTCTCAGAAGCTTACAACTTGCATCAGGTGGTGAAGATCAGTAGCATTGATACAATAATTTGTCAGATATTCCTGATAGAAAGATAGATAGATCAGACAAGCACAAGTGGAAAAACAACTCATCGAAAAAACGCAATCAGTAAGGAGACAAAAATGAATGGTTTTGTTTAAAGGCGTAGCTGGTCAAGCGAGATTTGCTCCAACAGGAGTTTACTGTTTGGAGTAAATTTCTTGTTGGAGGCATCATTGGCCCATACTTCGGTCAAGATAATGCCGACGAGTCGGCTACAGTCGATGGAGACCATCTAAACATTTTTTTTTTGGGTGAAATTGAAACTGGAAGACTTAGAGAATATGTAGTTTTAACAAGACTGTGTGTGCCACTTCTAACAACTGACTTACTGAAAATGAAGTCGAGTGATCGACCTATAGCGACAAATTTTATCTCGCAATTTGTCGCCCCGATCGTGCGACTAAGGCTCTTTTCTAAGAAGCTGCATTAGGTCTATGAAAATAAGCAGGAAAGACTTGGCGACCAATATTTGCGTGAAATTGCTAGTGAAAAAGTATTGGAAAATTGGGTCCAGTGAATTCCTTTACAAAGCGATTCCACGGTATTCATTTGAATGATGGTATTCACATGGCATCGTGTAACAATTGATATTGGAAATTAAAATTTCATTGTTACTTTTAAAAGCTATATATATGAAGAAACTAATTCGGTCGACTGTTAAACTGCGGAGGCTTTATCTCCCCTGTTAGGCAGAATGAGCCTGCCAATCAAAGCCAACACTTTAAAATTTCTTAACACATGATCAAAATGAACTAAGGATAGGAACATCCAAACTTCAATACAATAAGACTTCTGAACCGAACTGCCGTGCTATTTAAGGCGGCAGGAGAGAGCTTGCTAGTAACCATACACCAACTCATTTCCAAGATTTTATCAAAAGACCGTATACCTGATGAGAGCTACTTCTGAATCATTTGCCCGATTCGCAAGAAGTAAGACACTCTAAACCGCGTCAGTTATTTATTGAGTCTTCGTTCTCCTTAATATCTTGTACAAAACATTATCTGACGTATTGCGGAAATGCCCGAAATGATTTTTCAGCGATTGTGTCTACGATTGTGCAAATATTCAAACTGTCGCAGATCCTAAACAAACTCCAACAACTCCAGATCAATTTCAATGCCACGTCTATGGAGATCAACTGTTAAGGTCAATCTCATCATACCGAAAGGACAAAATTTTTTGCTCCATGGTGCAGAGGCAGGGATGTTAGCGGAGGCGGAACAAGATATCCTTGGTCGTTTTGAACGCAATATTCTTCGTTTAATTTTCGACCCCGTTTTGCGTAGACGGGCCTATGGGGAAAAAGTATCACATCGAACCCTACGAGCTGTACAGCGAATGAATACTGTTTTATTCGCTTGAAATAGCTAGGATATGTATTGTAGAGTGAATAGATATTGACACTTCGACCCAAAAAATCTTCGATTTCAACCCAGAGGAAAACACATTAGCTGAGTAGACGTAGATGAGCATAGTCTACTTGCAATGTAAGGCAATATATTATCCCGCCAACAGCTCCTATTTACCTTTGACGTCAATTTTGAGCATAATCAGACTAATAGTTTATCTGCTGTGTTGTCTGGTTGAATTACGAGTGCGTGAACAGTTTTATATAGTTCTATATATATCTTAGGCTGGTTTTTACCATTTTTTGTGCTTTTTTGAATTAGGAGTTGATTTTTAATCATACGAGTTCGTTGCATTCCCGAATTACTTCTGGGTTATAAGACATAATTTCCTAATTCTAATTCGACGTTATTGTTCCCAACACAGATGCTTTATTTTGGGTATATTTATATGTATTTTTATATGTATAAACGATTTCGACCAAGATCCTCGTGGCGTCCAATAATTTTGTATTTTGTTCAATTGTCTTGAAAATTTTACGTAAGAATTTGCATTGGATTAGTAATGAATCGTAAGATTTTTTGTCCATCGCTTCTCATAGACGGTTGAGGTTGGCCGGGATGCCAAAACTAGACTTGTCTCTATTTAGCTCATCTCTATAAATGCTGCCATATTCCGCCTTAAAAACGATGATAAGATGGTGGGTATCGATTTGAAGTTATTGACTTTTTACCTTCTATGCCGCTACATATAGTCGGCGCAACTGAAGCTGTTTCCTTTTGTGCAGATCGAGCGAACGATACAACGATACTGAAATTACATTCATCAGACATACACTTTTCTTATTAGATCTGAGAAATGAATCGGTGTATGCTCTCCACAAAGTCATTTCCAACAGATTTCAATACTTCGGCGGGTAGGCCGTCAGGTCCAGCTGCTTTGTTGTATTTCAACTCAGATATTTCTGTCGTTACTTCGTTTTAGTCAGATGATCAGAACAAGGTTTCCTTTAACATCTCTATACGTTTCTGTGAGGGTCTTCTTGCCTTGAGACATTATTTTCACCTGTCGGTAAAACTCCCCAACATTATTACTGGAGTACAACGTTTCAGTATCTTCGATCGCGAGCTTCTCGTGCTCATTTTGCTTCTTCCGGAGAAACCGATGTTCTCCCGACTTTTATGTTCGTGAAGCTCAGGAGGGGCTGTCGTCTTTCGTTGTAGGCTTTGTTTAGCTGGATGTGCTTGCTCTTGTTCTTCTCTTATTTTTCCACAACTCTCCCCCAGTCCACTTCTTCCCCTACTCCATAAAGCTGATTTTCGCAAAATTAATATCTATTATGGCAAATTTTCTTTTAATTTTACCAACCTATCTTTAACTGAGTCTGCCTCTATTTTTTGTAGTGAAATATTTAATTCTATTTCTCTATACGTTCCCTTTTCTCGGCATAATACATCATCTACTTACCTTCCTTCTAACAAAAGAAATAAATTGTGGGGGTTTTTCTTTACAGCCGATTTTTATTTTGACTAATCTAACTATCTTGGAACCTAACTTCAATTCACCCAGCTCTATAACTGCCTCTCGACACTGTGCAGATAAGCCTTATCAGCGATCCTAAGTCGTTTTATCAATCCGTCAACTTCGACAATACATATATCCCCTACCGACCCACATACTATTGCCAACTATTTTGCAACTTTTTTTAAGCAATCATTTGCAGACAACTTATTCTTAACACACGCGGTATATTTTAAGTACGTTCCGAATTTCTCCATTGGCCCCTCTCTCTCCCTACCGTCATCGAAGAAATGTTACAAAATTTTAATGATGAATTTTTACCTGAGCAATGTTTCTGAAAAAGTGTGCCTCCATTCCTTCTCTTCCACTTTCCTCCCTATTTCATCTATCCCTAACATAGGTGGAATTTCACAAAATTAGAAAGACCTCTTTTATAACCCCGGTCCACAAAAAGGGATCAAAGAATGAAGTAACTAACTACCGTCCCATTGCTAAACTTTCTCACATACCTAAAATGTTCGAAAGTATTTTATATGAACTGCTAAGCTTTCTGTGCAAGTCACTTATACCACCCAGTCAGCATGGACTTCTGAAACCTAGATCAACTACTACAAACTTAGTTGAATTCGTATCCTTTGCGATTTCAGCCCTGGGAAATGACAACGAAATCGATATTTTGCCACAGAATTTGCTAAGTCCTTCGATAAAATATCTCATCAAATTGACTTCCCTACCGGTTTTGACCCCATATTATCAAAATGGATATCTTCTTATCTAGAGAACCGTTATTATAGCGTTCGTTTTAGGTTAGCCTTCTCAGCCCCATTTTTAACCACTTCTGGTGTCCCACAAGGCAGTCATTTTTGTCTCCTTTTTTTCATTTTAACTAAAAGCGATGTTGTGAGGTTTATTAAACACTGCCAATGACACTAAGTCCTCTAAAATTATTTCTTCACCCCAGGACTCTATTCTCTTTCAAGAAGACCTTAATAGGTTTTCCACATGGTGTCTAAGAAATTATCGGAAACTTAGTGAATCCAAATATCAATCTATGACTTTGTCTCATAAGCCCAATCAATCTCCTCCTTGAGCTTATTTTCTGCATGGCCAATCCCAGGTTCAATCCCTTCGCGAACATGGAATATTACATGATAGTGGGTTAAACTTGCGTTCGAATATTGATGAGGTAATCCTTAAAGGCAATTCATTATTTGGTTTTAAGTATAAAACGCTGTTCTAAAGAATTTTGGAACCCCTACATATGTGACAAGGTCAGCTTACATTACCTCTTAGTCTGGGCCCTTCTTGAATATGCCAGCCAAGTGTGTTCCCCCTTTCAGCGAGTTCATATATACGAAACAAAGAATAATCAAAGTTGATTCCGTTGATTGGTTCTGTGACTTGCGCCTCACAATTCTATTTGCTTTAACACTAACCTTCATAATTTACGATGTCATCTTCTGTTCATGCTCCGTAAGGTCAACTCAAATCTCCCCGTTTTTGATTTTAACCTGAGCACTTTTCGTCTCAAACTTGATCTCGCCCACCATTCCCTTAGTTCCTACCCCTTAATTTTTGGTAGTTTTTGAGTAATAATTTTTAAGTAAGATTAAGGTTGTATTAATCCAAATAAATTGCGGCCTCAACCCCCACCAAAATGAAAAAAATTGCTTGCACTCTTCATCAAAGCAGGGATTTCTTGGTGGTAGCCGGGTTAAACCCAGTACATCAGTCTGATGGCACGTTGGCAGCATTGCCAGTGGTCTTTGATAACCTTCGGGATACGCATTCTTTAAAAATTCTGGGGCTCTCTTGCGATTGCAGCTTTTTTACGTTATACACAGTAGTTTTTATTTGTTGTGTCGCTTAGGACATCCGCATTCGCTACTTGGCTGCAACAAGGTGGTAATCCGTTTCAATCTCGGCTGCCCGAAAGGTTTGGACATCAGGAATACTGGAGGTATGCCTTACGTCTATCGTAAAATAATCAATTCGATTTAGCGTTTGATGATCTGCAATGTCCATTTGTGTATACTGAGATGAGGAAGTCGTTTGTTTGCTAGAACAATATTTCTCCCGCCGCAAAGTCAGTAAGCCTAAGTCCGGTACCAGATGTAGTGTGGTGTAGCCTATGCCTACTGTTGGTGATTTCGTCACTCTTCGGACATTACTCATACATATATCTTGTCTTATCGAGGAGCTTGTAGAAATACTTTTTGGTGGTATCGTCCTTGTCTTCTATTTCATCGCTCGACTATTTTTATGGTGATGTTAGAAAAGCTACTTGAGAACACGCCGCTTTGTCTACAATCTTTCTTACCATTCAATAGCGACCTTGATGGAGCATAATGATACAGTCATAATGCACAACCTGACGGGTTTGGCAGGGATATCAAAACTAAACTTAGGGTTGTAAAGCATCTCCCTATTCACGCTGTCATATACGACCTTAAACTCGAAAATTAGACGGAGAATGTAGATCTGAAATTCCCAGGTCTTTTCCAAGATCTGCCGGAGTGTGAATTTATGATCGACGGTGTAATCTCCAGGCCTAAAACCGTACTAGTATGGATCAACTAGATCGTGCATGAATGGTTTCAGATGCTCATATGCCACGGCAGAAAGATCTTATAGGCAATATTTAAGTGAATTATTCCTCTATAGTTGAGGCAGTCAACTTGTGATTCGGACAAAGGATATCAAGATTCCATGCATCTGGAATACATTCCTCTGACCATATCTTACAGATGAGCTGTAACCAAGTCATCTCCAGCTCCTTTAAATAGTCAAACATGCATTTCATCTGCGCCAGCAGCTTTATTGTACTCGAGCTTCGATGTTATTACTTTCACTTCGTCCAGGGTTAATAGTTCGTTCTGCCTGACAGAGGTATTTTGTCTATTGTATTATCGCCATTTTAAAGTCTGCAGAAATGGTCAGTCTATATTCTCAGAATCGACTGGGATTCTACTACTAGCTATCCATATTCATCTTTGAAGCCGCTTCACACACTTCTCGTGCTGTTTGTCTTTTCTAGAAGCCTCTGCCTTTCACTTACTTTCTTTGCTCCCAGAGCTCAGGAGATGCTCTTGACCTGTACATGCTTTTCATGCTTCCCGTTTGGGTGTATCTCCGTATATGTTGCCAAACTATAGGTTGCTTTGTGGCGGCGCGGCGTATCCATCAGCAGATGCTTCTCTGATGTTTCGTTTACAATGATCAAACGGTGAAGGGTGCATTGAAGACAATTTTTTAAATATATGTCACCCGCCCACTAACAAATAACAAAGACAATAGAAACAATAATTTAAAGGTTTACGGTTAAGTACATATTGTATGTATATAGAAAGTTCGTAGACATGACACTCATTCAGAATACAAGCGCAATCTTAAATATGTATAAAAGAGCCATAGTCGAGGGCCTTAATAAGAAGACAGAATTAACTGACAGCAATTTCTCGGTGGAATTATTATTCAAATCTAAATATTTAAGTGTACCTATTGAAGCCGACATTGTCACTGGTTTCAAGAACTCTTTCCACATTTAACTACATTTAATATTTAAGACCAGTCCCTCAAACTGAAGAGCAAGAATAATAAAGGAACTCCGCAGCATTGTGGCACTTCTTACCAAGTTCGAAACGTCATATTCCACCCTCCCTTGCTGGTCGCTTTCGAATAAGAAATAAAATGTTTTACACTGAATTTGATCCTTCCCATCCCATCCATATGCATAGGTATATGCTATGTTGTGACTGTATTTCTCGATGTAAGTACGTGTGTTTGTAGAAATGTAGTGTGAATATTTGGTTAACATTTTTGTAGATTCAAAACTATACAAGGAGGCGAATAAAAACACATTTTACGACTCATTGGGCGGTCATCATTTGGTTTTTATTGCACAAGTTTTGTTCTGCTCTTTGCGTCTTCTTGTTTATGTAATACCATCCAGCGCAAGGACGACATTTCTTGTTTTCGTTTCTGTTCGGATTTTTTTTTTGTCAGCCTTGGTTTTGAAAGTTCTGTGCCATAGCTGCTAAACGTATTCACATAAAAGTGTTTTGTACCAACTCCAGCCCTTTCAACCCTTTCAACCCTTTCTCGCGAGAGTGGTGGACACCATACTGATTCCGATCCTGGCCAAAAAGAAGAAGGAAAAAAAAAAACGAGAACGAAAACAGAACTTTGCTGTACAAAATATTGCTGTACTAAGTGTCCAAAGTGTATCTTAAAACAGTTTCCTTTGCATTTTTTGTGGGTTCACGTAGTACAGCACACAGATAGAGACGGGGGAGAACGAGTCTCATGAAAATTTCAAACGACAACCAAGTAAATTTGCATTCCCGGCTTAAAATGTGTGGCATGGTAGAAAATCGCTTGACTTGTGCCACCCGGACGTAACCCTTGTAAATTTTAAATTGCAAATGATTCGAAAGAAACAAAATAGAAACCGCATAAGTACGAATAGATACAAAGATACAGCAAACCAACAAAAAAGCAGAAAAAACTCGAGGGCGAACGTAATGACAAGACCACAAACTAAATTCGTTTTTGGGTTTTCATGACTTTTTTTCTTCAAACGGGAGTGAGAGAATGATGTTTTCTTACAGTTCAACGATACCGAAAACGTTTCTATTATCCCCGATGATTTTTATGTATCCTCTTCGTTTGAGGGTCAGAAATGGGGCGTTGTTGAAAGGTCAACCGAATAACTATTTTGTGTTTAAGTTGAAAACTTTTTTTGGTCAGACAGTTAACATACTCGTGTATCCACATGATGACAAAACCGCAATTGGTAAAGGGTTTACTACCATCACATCAAATTTTAAAACCCAACTCGGTGGAAATCTTTGTGTTTTGTAGTTACGAGCTAGGGCGTTATTTGATTGGGAAATTGAATATCGGATACTTTTGCAGTTGTAAGAGGTTTCCAATCCGTTTTTTTGTTTGTTTGTCTTTTTGTTCCAGTTGTTGGGTGAAATGAATGATAAATTGTTAAGAGGAAGGTCGATGAGGACATCAATTTGATGGTGATCAAACTGATAATCAAACCTTTTTAGTCCCGTGACAATGAGAGAAGCTGTTCACTTGAATATTAAATATATCTACTTATATGTCCTTTTAGAAATAGCGGTATGAACAGTGGTTGTTAACTCAAAACATTGTTCTGTAATCCTCAGTGACTTGCATTGCAAGGCCTCACAATGGTTTTTTTTTTAAATGTTTAATTTTTGAATTGGCGGCACTTTTTCCAGTAACAGCTGACAGCTGATTTCTGGTCAGTTTGGTTTGGATTTACACAAGTACAATACATGCGAATTGCACAAATTTACTTCGAAAATCGGCAAAGACTTTGCCGATCGCATTCAATCAATCTGTCGACAAGTCCTATGCTTCCAAATCGGAAGGTTCGGTATTCGAATCCCAACCGAGCCCAAAAGACATTCATTTTTTCAGTTAACAAAAATCAAGTACTAGAAATCAACAACAAGTCAACTTCCACTAAGAATTTAGTCTCCTCATTAAATGTTGGACGATACCCATGGAGCAAAATTAACCACTGAGCCCAAACATCTTTCTTTCTCCCTCTATCTGATTTAACTTAACTTAATTTAACACATGCTGAGGCATTATATTTGTATTTATACCCACTTGAGTGTTAAATTCTTTAAAACAAAAAAAAAAGTCAACACTTTGCCATTTGCCAAGACTACCCGACACAGCAGGAAAAAGAGGATGAAGTCATGATATGGTCGCTGCAATCATCAGATTTAAACCCTATATGTAGAGCTGTTATATATATACAATACTATTGCAATGTTGAAGCAACATATTGTAAGCAACAATTCAAAAACTGATAAATAACTAAGAATTGTAGGAGAAGTAATCGAATGTAAAGAT
Source organism: Volucella zonaria (assembly GCA_963966105.1). NCBI lineage: Eukaryota > Metazoa > Arthropoda > Insecta > Diptera > Syrphidae > Volucella > Volucella zonaria. The sequence goes on from OZ014530.1 coordinate 217,833,675, forward strand.
GACTTTTGCGATGAAAAATCAGTTTAAGCATATCAGTTTTTTCTTCTTTTTATTTATTCGAACAAAAAGAAAATATTTTTCCTTTTATTTTGGTTTCGTATTTGTTCTCCGCTCATTTTGCATGATTACTATTCTACTACACTTTTTTTCAATGTTGGATCTTATTTTTCTTTCAAGCGGTGGCCTCAAACTTTTGGCCTGCAGTGTATGTATGCGTTAAAGAAAACGCGTTTGATAAAGAAAAGTATTTTTGCACGATCCAAGCAAGAGAATAAATTTTTCTGACGGAATAGACATGAAAGCAGCTTTATGTGGGGCTATTAACCAAGGGATGTTCGAGTATGTACGAGTAGTTCACAAGAAGAAGTTTTTTCTCTATTGCTTAAGTGACCAATTGTTGATGCAACTCTTACCTACTGGCAAATGCAGAGCCACTTTTTTAAACAAAGGAAAAGTACCATTTTATTTCAGAAGCGGTCTGAGAATAGGAGGCTTACTTTCTTAACTATTCTTAAACTGGTGGTATTTAAACCATCTTCATGACATAGGTATTATGCCACTCGTGCCACTGTAACTAAAAATTCAGGTAATAAGATTTTCGACGGCAAAAAGTGAGCAAACTATCTACACAGAATGGTCCTACTTGATGGCTTAATGCATCCAGACTTTTCTTCCTTTGCCTAAATACCTATCATGGCAAATGCTAACAATGTGTGAAGAAGAAGAATTGAGTCGAATGAAAAGAGCAAAACCTTGACTAATCTAACAGCATAGGCAATGGTATCTAACACTGCATTCCGGCAATTAGCTGCACATTCAGGAAAACACTCCGTTGACTCTCAATAGATTGCAATTCCATAGAAAAAAGTTATTCAGATATATATGTAGGCATTCATACATCGGCATACTGCCTACATACATACATTTCGTTTTTTTGATGAATGAATACGAATATTTGACAAACAATTTATGGCCTTCAACTATTTGCCATTGTTCGTTATTGAATAGCTTCATTCTAAACGAGTTTCAATATCAAAGCCGAGGCGTTCAAAAATAAAAAAATGACTTGCCGATTTTATTTTTAACCTTTTCCAGATAACTTGTTATTGCCCAGCCACTGTGAATCCCACAAATGAAAGAAAAAAAAAAAACAAAAAATAAAGAGGCCATCCCACATAGAACAGATTAAATGTGCGCATATCCCGGACACCAATTAGTGTAAATAAAAAATTTTCTAATTGCCACTTTTGTAGGTTTTTATTCAGTTTTTTAACTTCTCAACTGAATTTCTAGCACGTACGCCCACTGCAATTTTGAATCAGTTGGAATTTGTCATTTGCTCGTAAATGGAACCAAGAATTTGGTAAGGGGTGCTTTTTTGTCAACACCTTACAACAAGGATTAGTCATTTGTATTTATTTTGTGAATTTAAGTGTCAAAAATATGTAGTTCACTTGAACGGGTTCTTTTAGTAGAATGCCTGGGGAGTTTGACCTCGGGATCCAATTACTTTGAATAAATTAACGTAAAACCTTTTGACCAATATTTTTTACATAAAATACTAAAATGTTTACCGATTTCTTTTTCTCCTATTTATTTTCAGTAATTGCAGTTTTTTTTATTTTAAATCAATAATCTTTTCAAAAATTTTGATAATCTAACCATTATTTAAATAAAATATGCCTTAGTAAACATTCTTTAACTTACGGTAGCTTAGTATGGTGAGAATCCATAAATAAACTACAATATCAAACTTAGTTAATGATAAAAGTACAGGGGATTGCATGTATAGGCATGACTCATGCCATGAGAATGACACCAACGGCGGGATTGGAAAAAATACTTAACTTCCTGCTCCTAGAATTATACATGCAAGAATCTGCAGCGAAAGCTTAACGGATGGAAGCCAAGTCCGAAAAGCCATGCCTCGATCCTTACGAGTGAAATGGGTTTATGCTCAAATACGGACTACGTAATACCCCAACATTCGCCTGCATTTTCTCAAGTAGATCAAAATGGGAGAGGATATCAGAGGATTTTCACAGATAGATCAAAAATAGTGACAAGTACCGGCACAGAGATCTTCTCCGATGAATAGAACTTACGGTGCTCACGATGTCTTCTGGGCTACAGCAGTATCTTCCAGTTGCATCATAAACGGCCAAATGTGTGACAATAAAGGCAATACGAGTATCCTATGAGGATATTACTATATGTACTATATTGACAGCCAGGTTGCCATCAAGGCCATCGGAGTAATCGAAATCAAATCGAGGCTTGAGAAGCGCTATCGCGAAGAGCTTAAGCCTCGCGACAATTCCCCCACCCTGTCATAGCAGTGTGTCTACACAGACCTTGATATGATGGTGTACAGCCTAACCTAACCTAGCGTGACATACCAGCTTAAAACACTTGGTGAGGGTACGGTTTTTGAACGCAGCTTCCTCTAGCTTTCGTTTTGTCTTCGGGTTAGATGGAGTACTGTTGGGGTTAGAGGGCTTCTCCTTAAATCGCGTCCAGTTTTCAGCGGATTCCTCCTCTTCAACAAGGGTGAAACTTTTCATCCGATTCTGAATTCGATGTTTGGACATGGAGACCACCGATAGTACTTTCCAGCCAGAAATCTTCTTAGCATACCAGTTGAATAACGTTAAGTCGATTACTTGTTGTCTTACTCTCGTAACAAGAATTGGCTGAGAGCCAACATTATTAACAACCGATAGTATGAAATCCAAGACATTATTGCCCCTATTTTCTGAGAATTGGGATTACAGAATATGATAATTCTCATCTTCCTGGAATCAGAGTATTCAATGGGTTCGGCTACCGCCTACAGTGCTGGTGTTAATAACGAATCACAGGGAAAATAAGCAGACGCCACGACGAATTTGTGCCATTATCTATTTGTTTCGCAACCTACTAGTATGTCTGCAGCAATTAAATCTTGGTTGCAAAATTGCCCAAATTTAGATGCTGTGGGTGAATCTGGCACATAAAGACAGGCCCTCGGGCTTTCCGGTCGCTCGTCATATAGTAGTGTGAAACCCCTTAAACATCCGCGACCATAGATTCATTTATTCCATACACATGGTTCCTGTATGGACATAACAGGAGAAGAGCAGCCCTTGTTTTCCCGATGCCTTTTCTCCTTGTGAGAGTAGATTTTTCACTTTTCAGTGTTGTGTCCAGTGTTTTGAGTATGAAGACTCATCAGCACATCTTACGTCTTCCCATGCTGACCCGGGTCTCAGAACATTGCCTATTACCGGATCATTGAATTGGTTTCCTGTGGGTTGTCGTTATTTGTGTAAGTGATTGCCTTAAACATATAGCTGTGATGTTATGTTCCTTGTTGTTGGTAGCCCACAAATACTAAGTTTGTCCCCATTCTCTTCCAAATCCATTTATAAGACTTCTTTTCCAATAATTGCAAACGCTCCAGCGATAGCACACTATATTTTGCCAAGCAGACTTTTGGAAAATTGTACGTCTGGTGGTAGCTTGTAAATTTAATTGCAGACTGCACTCATAGAAGCCAATCATGTCGTTGGCAGATAGTTTCAGGAGTTCGGGCAGACATGATAATGTATGCGATGTTAAGGAAGTTTTCGTAGGTTAGAAGGCCCCCTTTCTTATAAGTTAGGCTAACGATACTAGGATTAAGTCTTCTGTGAACAAGTCTTCTCCCGCTGCCCTAAAGCTGGTAGGCCATCTGGTTCGGCAATTATGTCTATGGTTGCTTCAATGATCAGGTAGACTTTTGGATTTCAGTCGTTTTCGCAGTTTAACAATTTGCAGATGCTGGATGCAGATGGAAAACTCATAGCCTCAGGGCCGACTATGACCCTATGGCTGGGTTTCTTTCCTTATATATACAGGTCTCTGTTCTGATTTTGCTGCCTTTAATTTTCGTAGACTCCAAAATAGTGTCGTGGTTAAGCACTGCTCCATTTCCTCTACAGAACGCCTCTCACGATCTTCCTTTTTTTTCCCTGGAAAAGTTGCTTTTGTTCCCACTTTTTTTTTTCGTATACCATACGAGTTTTCGCTATTTTTGTATCATTTTTTTCATATGCTGTATATACTTGCCTGTACTCTTCAACAAGGCGAAAAGTTCATGAGGATAGTAGATAGATTTTGGGGTAATTCTGACAGCTACTTGTCATCGATGCCAATAGTCATCGGCGCAAAATTTCGCATGTAGAGAGCTACGTAAAACAAACAAAGTGGTTATATGGTACAACAAATTCCTCCACAGGAAGAGCAAAGAGCGCAGCATTCGAGTGTGTATCAGTCTGTGACTAGTCCCTCAACAAGATGACTTGTGCGACTTGTCAGTTTGTGCACGGATAGAAGGACCTTTTGCGGTTTTTGATCAGATAGACAAATATGGATTTCTTCAAAGTCAGAAGTTTTAGCTTTCGGAGGCCAGCTATTACCTGCATCTTCTTTTTTGTTTTGATGTATGGCGTAGGAATCAAACCCAGAGCATTGGCTTATTAGTTGGCACGCTTTATTACTACTCCACGCCGACCAACAGTCTCGTCGGTTAGTTTAGCTTGAACATAAATCTATAAATTCCTATTAACTTTGTTCTTTGAGATTGAATGGTTTTCAATGGCTATGACATTTCTGACAATTTCATGAGCTGAACAAATTTTATGAAATTGTCGACGTTTTGATGGTAAGGTGATAGTTTTAAACTTTCCCCGTCGTTGTTAAAATAAAAGTTTAATACCATGTACATTTAACTTGCAAATACTGCGTTCCACTTTAACCAATTGAGGATTTTATTTACAAACTTCCTTCCTGCAACAACTGTAGCCGCGATGATTACAAATGGCTTAGTAGAGATGTATGTATTAAAGGACCGGATTTGTAACATTTGCATTAAGTTACTACTCCACTTGCAGCTATGGCAATCCCTCGGTGACACTAGGTTTCCTGATCATTGTAACAAACATGCTCGTTGGTTTCCACAAACTTGAACAAAAACTTAACTAAACAAAAAAGGATACGAAATTAGAAAATAGACGCACAGTTACTCTTACCAGTACCATAATTTGTGTTGATGGTTCAACCACGAGCTATACAGCGAAAACGGTCTAATCAGGCGTCTGCGGATCCAATGCCTGAGATGGTTGGGCTATATCGAGTTTATCAACCCGATTAATTCCGGCCAAATAAGACTTCGAGTCTAACCCCGAGAGACAATGGAGGAGAGAACGACGACATCTAATGTGGACGGCAGGTTCATTCCTGACTGCAGCGCTACCTAAATAGATTCTCTCACAATGTCAACGTTATTCTGTTCTGTCAGCGACTCTGTGATTTTTTTTTGCCAAATTTGTTAACATACCTACCGCGAGCATCGAACTTGTCGAGTTTTAAAGGCTGAGTAGGGTCAATGAATCTCGAGAAATTCTCCAGACGAGTCCTGAAACCAAAGGATGCTCCCCCTCTTTCCTTCCAACTACTCCGTTTCCACTGGGCTGGATCAAGGTGTCATACTACCCGTGCCGAAGATCAACCTGGCTGAGGGCCCAGAATCTCCAAAAATAGCTCAGTCGCGAACGGAGTATCCGGATATTCCAGATAGACCACCCTTTCTCCGCTACTTGTGAGACCACATCACTAAAAACCTAAACAAAACAAAACCCGAACCCATTACTCCTTTAATACCGAGAGACAGAACGGTGACGGCACCGACTACCGACAAGGCTCCTGCATTGTCGAGAGGAGGTAAAACTGTGGCAGGACATGGTGCAGCATCCTCTAAAGGATAGCGCAACGAGCCTAAAACGAAATCTTCAGGGAGTGGTAGGACTGTGGCAAGCCATGGCAAGCCATGGTCCTATCACTTCCTCCACCCCTAGCAGCAGCAAGTTTGTGGCAGGCCACAAACTCCTCTCACAAAGGAGAAATCTAGAGTTCAGCTGCATCGGCAAGCTCCATCTAAGGCGCTCTAGCTAAGACGCCGAAATGCTTCACGCATGATCAAATCCGTCGGACCCATTCCGGTGGTTAGTAGAAGTGCGGATATAAAGAGCAAGATTGAGTGGGCTAACGACATCCTAAAAGACGGATTACCCACTGATTCCACTGCTCCCAAAACACCTAAAGACACCTGCAAGCGCCAGAGATCGTTGGAGGAAAGCGTGCTGGTTACCAAGTGGCCCAAAACCCACAGCGCCAAAACCCATGGGCCATTCAATAGCACATCTCTGACGTCTGTCAGTGAATTCCTAAAGGACGCAATAATAATCGCGGTAATAGATAGGAACGATACCGACAGTTCTATAACACTTGAACGGTGGCAGCTGGCCAAGCTGAAGTTTCCCGGCAACTTCTTGGCCATCATGCGGGAAAACCTCGGACCACCTCCCCTCACAATCGACACTGGCTGGCACCAAGGCCACGTCACGGTCATCGCATGTGCCAATCAGAGATCTCTCGATCCCTTCACTAAGGCCATAGGTGGTTTAAGAGAGATTTGGCCAGGTGCAAAACTCGAGGTCGTATCTACGGAGGACATCCCTAGCAGACCTCGAACTTGTACCTGGATCCCAGCCGAACCCTCCTCCCCAGAAAGCATTCTGGAAATCATAAGGCTCAGTAACCCGACCCTTCCGACTTATGACTGGAAAGTCGCGAAACTGGAGGAACTAAGGAATTTCCATAGATTAGCGTTGATCGTGATCAATAAGGAGCCCCTTAATCCTCTAGCGCAGACAAAAGGCATGATTCGGTTCGGATTCGAGTCTATACATCCAAGGGTCTACAAAAGGAGAATGCTGATAAGCAACCTCCTACTCCTTCAACGGAGACACCACCAAACACAACCTCAGATACTGGAGCGTCGATGTCCTTTCCAGAAATGGATAGAGACGACTCCAATCTATCCAAGGTGACTATCAAGCCGTCGGTATCCTCTTTTGACACCCCGTCGGAAATGGAAACCGCTGACGAAGCAAAACGAAGTCCTATACTATCAGAGGAAGAAGGTGAGCTCTTGGGCACATCTTCAGAATCGGAGGATCTCGACAGCACCGTGGTGGAGGCTACTCTGGAAAACTGTAGCAATGATACGGTATCTTCAGATTAATCTCAATCACTCAAAAAAGGCTTCGGCCACATTCATTCTGCGTCTGTCAAAAAACGCAGAAGACATTACCATCATCCAGGAACCGTGGATTGTAGACGGCGCGGTTCGTTGACTTAGGACACCCGTATACGCTCCGCTCTATACAAGAGACAAAGGTAAGATCAGAACTTATTTATTAGTGAAACGTAGACTTAATGCATTTTTAATTCCTAATCTCAGCGACCCCGACTTAATCGTTCCCAGACTAGAGACTGCCAAAAGATACTACTGGCTGGCATCGGCATACTTTGGCCACGATCATGCCGATCCTCTCCCTGGTGATAACCTAGAAAGGGTGGTACTGAAGGCTGGAAGGCAAAAAACTGGCCTCACCATCGGATGCGACGCTAATGCTCATCACAGGGTATGGGGCAGTACCGACATTAATGATAGAGGTGAGCCACTTACTAACTACATTATAAGTACTAACCTCTTTATTTGAAATATTGGCAATGAGCCCAATTTTATAACTAGAAACCGGCAGAAAGTGCTAGATATCAATCTTGTCTCCGACAGCATCACTCAAATGCTAACGAACTGGATGGTATCGTCCGAATACTCTTTTTCAGACCACTGATACATCCAGTTCAGCCTGAGTGATGCTCACCTCAGCCACCCAGCATTCCAGAACTACCGGAAAACTGATTGGCCAAAATACAGAATAATACTCTCAGAAACGCTATCCTCTGAACTATCAAGTCCCTCGCGTGACACCAATGAGCTTGACATGAAAGTCTGGGAATTCGCTCTGGCTCTCAATCAGGTTATCGTCGCTTCCTGCCCTCTTATTCAACCTAGAGGCAAGGAAACGCCACATTGGTGGACATCACCACTGAGACTGCTCAGAAACGCTTGCAGAAAACTTTTCAACTTAGCAAAGAGCACAAGAAAAGTGACTTACTGGGACTCATAGAAAGAATCACTCAAATTACACAAAAAAGAACTGAGGAAGGCAAAGTTACAATCCTGGAGGTCTTTCTGTGACAAAATTACGGAAACTTTTGAGGTATTGTGACAAAGAAAAATCCTCTCTACAAATCTTATGATGCCTAGCTGTTTGAAAAAAACCGATGCATCTTGGACAACCTCAAGTGATGAATCACTCAGCCTGGACACCCACTTTCTAGGTAGCTCTCAATTCGCGGCCAGTAGCAAACCAAACAGGCCTACTGCAACCTTGACCAAAATTCATGGTCTGATCACAAGAGACAAACTGCTCTGCGCGCTGCTTAGCTTAGCTTAGCCATACAAGTCTGCTGGACCGGACGGTATAATACCTGCCAAGCTACAGAGGTCCTCAGATATTATTCTGCCTGCGATAGGAAATATTATGAGAAGCTGTGTAGAACTTCTACTGTCATGGAGAGAAGTCAATGTAGTTTTCTTTCCCAAAGCCGGAAAATGTTCTCATGTTGTCCCTAACGACCTCAGACCTATAAGTCTATCATCTTACCTTCTGAAAACTCTAGAACGACTGATTGATATCCATATATGAGCTAAATTACTTCTGTCAACGGCTCAACATGCCTATTGTAAAAGAAAGTCGGTGCAAACGGCTCTGCATTCACTGACTAGCCACATCGAACGATCCCTTCAATATAAAGAGTACACAATGGTTGCTTTCCTGGACATAGAGGGTGTCTTTAACAACGTCAACACATCCGCAATCACGACAGCGCTGTCAGCTCTGCAGGTAGACGACTCACTTGGGGAACTGTTCAGTCTTATACTAAAAAGCAGGATAATCAACTCCAAACTGGATGAGACTTCTGCTAAAAGGTGTGTCAGCAGAAGTACGCCGCAAGGCAGTGTCCTCTCTCCCCTTCTTTGGAACTCAATAGTGAATGAACTGCTGATATACCTGGAGGCGGGTGGTAGCAGGGAGTTTGCCTATGCCATTAAAGAACTCCTTCAAGTAAATCTCAATAGATTAGCCCATTACGCAGATCGCAGTGGATTGGGAATAGACTCCAATAAAACTGATTGTGCCCTCTTTTCCAGGAAATACAAAATCCAAATTATAGACCCTCTTTCAATGAACGGTACCAGTTTAGTGTTTCCCAGTACAGCAAAATATCTGGGTCTTAGGAAACTAAACTGGAAACCTAACATTCAAGAAAGAGTCAATAAAACTACAATAGTTTTATTCTCTTGCAAAAAAGCCATTGGGAATAAATGGGGCTTTCAACCTCGGATAACCCACTGGCTATACATCTCGGTAATAAGACCGATACTCACATACGGCCTTAGAAAGTGATGTCAACTGCAGTAAACTAAGCAGAGTCCAGTCTATGCATAAGCGGAGCATTGCAGTTTACCCCCTCTGCGGCATTAGACATTCCGTTTTATTTGACACCCCTAGAGAATTTCAGCAGGCAAATAGCTACTAAACAGTGGAAAAATAATCCATTTGGCCATTCCAGCATTAGGAATCCTCACAGAGAACATCGATTACAACATACCTGAACTTTGGTTTGACAAAAACTTCCATGTAAGCTTCCTTTTTAGATCCTTCTGGAAGGAAGATGCTTTCATGGAGGACAAGTCAATCCATGTCTACACAGATGGATCTAAAACCGATAGCGGAGATGGTGGTGGCGCTTTCTCAGATTAGCTAAATCTAAGCCTCTCTTTCCATCTTCCCAATCACTGTGGCGTGTTCCAGGCGGGAATTATGGGGATTAAAGAAGCACTGTCCTGGCTGAAGAAAAACGTGATATCTGCAAAGGATATCAGCATCTCAGTGCCATCATAGGTGTCATCACTGGACACTGCCTCATAGGCAAGCACACAAGAAGGTTTTGCGCCTTTACAAACGATTTCTACAGAAGCTGCATGGACGAGGAAGAACAGGAAACAATCCTCCACATGCTTTGTACATGTCTAGCTCTCTCCCAGAGAAGAAAACTTCACCTAGGAGCTTTCTTCTACAACGACCTAAACGATCTAAAAAATATCGACGTAAACAGTCTGATACGCTTCATCATAAGCTCAAACTGGTTCCATTAGTAAGTGGATCATAGATCCACGTGGCATCACAATTGGCCAATTGGCCTAAGTGGATTTGTATTTCCAACAGCCACTCTTACCTTCCTACCTACCTACCTACTCTTTTCGAAAGGCTTGTTAAAGGTAGCTGTGATTTGTTTAAGAAGCATCCTAAAAAATTGGTGAAATGGAGAATGAATGATGAAAGTGTCTCATAAGAAAAGTCATGTTCCGTTGATTCAGTAGGTTTTCCTGTAAACTTTGTCTAATAAGGGAAATAAGTTTCAATACAACTGTTAAAGTCAACATCTTGCACTTGACTTAGAGCAATATGTACTGTCTTTATTCACTTACCTCAAAAGAAAGACCAATAATTATGGATGGTATCTAACTCAAAACGAAGCAACAACAATCATTAAGGATGTCCTTTAAACATTGCTATAAACTGTGATAGCCCAGTAACTTAATTCGCTAGCACCACTATCATATCGAAAGTAAAAATATGCCAACAATGTAATAGCAGATGACTAGATTATGTTTTTGTTACCAGATTCCAACACCCTGACTATAATGCATTGATCACTATTCCCTGAAAATATTTCTCTCCTATTTTTTCGTGCAAACATATGCATTTCCAGCGCCACGCTGGTCATATTACCATATTTCCAAAGGTTAGCATGCTCTTGCGATGCATGTCATGTTTGGTGATTAAATTTGGATTAGGTTCGGCCATGGCAACTGCTGTACAGAGTTGATTGAAGCGTAACCGTCGATTAGTTTTATGTCAACTTGTTTGTAAATGTTGATTGCTATTTGCGTTAGTGTCCCGAAATACCTAAGCACCCTGATTCTATTTAGATTGTGACAGGTATTCCTGCTAGCTGTTACCTGTTATGAACATTTTAACTTTAATCTATTCTATGGGACTGGAATTCTGAGCTTTCGAATCCATGTCCGTAGTTGTGTTTTGTTTAGATTTTAGATTTCTTTTCAGTTTATTTTACGATCAAGATTTATGTTTGCATTTAAAATCATCGATTTTAATTGAGAGTTCGATATCCATGGTTAAATTGTTTTTCAGACTTGATGTATGTTATGGTATTTTCAGTTGAATTGGAAAATATCTGATGATAATCTCGCTTAATTTTTATTTTATGTTTTTTTGAATGATAAGGGTCAGCTCAGCTTTGGAAATTTTTATTGAACTTCAGTAAGCCTCTAATGATTCCGTGATTTGAGATGTTGGATTCTATATGTAATCCGTCAATCGATATACACAGCCCTGTGATATCCATATAGAAACCATGAGTCTTACACCGCTATATGACCAGAGATCAAAAAGTCTGAAAACTTGTCTCTTTTTGCCGATATTACTCTCACCATTGAAATTGGACAATTTTGCAAGCAAGGTTTAGTTGCTCCATACATGTAAGTCACAAGATGATTGATGAATGGCAAAAATTTTTAGTTCTGCGATCTTATTTGCCCTATGGTTAGATAGATACGAGTATAAAAAATCGTTAAATACTGTGATACCAAGATGATGGAACTTACTATAAACTGCAATGCTAATACTTAGACAACTTTTTGGGGGTTGATATTACCAGCGAGGGAATCAATCATCATCAGGACATTAACGGTATGTTGAAGAGAAGGAGTCCGCAAAATGTTAACTGCACGCGCCGTAAGGTGGAACTCTACAAGTTCGTCAGTGCTATGCTTAAGGTCAAAAAGAAACAAAATGCAAAAGAGGCGGTTCAAAATTTGAAAACAAAACTCCATGGTGGTATGCAGTACGAGTAGTTTTTATATCAAAATCGAAAAAGATGACAACACACTTGCCAGGAGTTTCAGGGCTATCAATATGCCTCAAAAAATCAATCAATCTGTCAAAAATTATTATTTTTCATTTCATATTCCCTGAATAATTATAATTTGATATACATATTACACATGTTCCCTTCAAAATAGCCATGAAAATAGTGGTACATTAGAGAACAGATAGTGAGATTTTGTTATTGGCAGTAAAGAACTTGTAAAAAAAGACATAATAAAAAAGTTAATTTGTACACAGTTAAATAGTTCAGCTGATTAAATTCAAGAAGCCATATTTTTATTTCATCTAAAAAAGTGTCTAAATTCCTTAAGATTCGTATATATAGGTATATGTAGAAGGATCCTGCTAAACAGACTCCGAGAGACAATACTATAAAAATTTCTGTAAAAAGTTGTACGAAATATGGGGGTATTAACGAGAGAACTTGCATTTCTACGTATGTTTTGCACGTCTGAATTTGCGCAAAACCTTTAAAGCTCTAAATAGTTCAATAGATTGAGCTAAATGATAAGTTTTGCTAACTTTACTGATGGCACATCTTTGCAGGACAGTTATCGGTTGAATTTTATTGCGATAGTAATTCCATACTAAAGTTTTGAGCGTAATATACCATAATAAATAATTTTTAAAGTGTCAATAGAGCAATGTTTCCGTAGTCGGTAAAAATAACGAACCGAGAAGAGGAAATATGCCTAAATATTTGTAGTAATCCACAAATTTAATCTTAAAGCAGATTGAGGTAATACAAAATTCGGAAATTAACGGCTTTCTCAAAAATGTTTGATATTACAGGCAACAAAGAGATGGGTGCGTAATTTTTAAAAACTTTTCTACTACCCTTTTTGAATAAAGGAATCACAATTTCATAAATTAAATTTAAACGATGAGTCAAAATATCAACAATGTTCAGCGCAAATTTCCTTAGCACAAAGTTAGAGAGTATATCTATTACGCAAGAATTCGAGATTTTAAGTAAATTAACTCCCTATCCTTAAAACTTCTAAACTGGTTATGGGTTCGAAAGAGCTTTTTCCGGAATTTGAATCATCTAGCAGCACGTTTTGCAAAACCGTTGCATTTCGCAGACAAGTTACGGAAGCAAAATACTAGCTAAATTCCTTCGCTACATCTGTAGGATCTGAAATATTAGTATTGCAACTATTTAATGTGATAGAGTCATTCATATCACTGAACCCCTGTCATTCCTTCTTTAGATCCCTTTTCGCCTTTTCGATGAAGTATCTCGTTTTCATAATAAAGGTCCTGCGACAAATTTTAATTTTAATGTTATGCTCGTATCAGAACGTTTTTCTACTTAGCATATATGTAACTTGATGAACTAATATGTGTTTTAACAATTTTGAGAAAGGCTTCATATGCTATAGATACGTTTACCTGAGTATATAACTCATCCTATTTTTCTACAATAAAAGTAACTTATTGTTCAGCTTGTTAAAGCTGATTTCAGAAAGAAAAGAAGAAAGAAAGAAATTTTTATAATATCTGTTGTAAAGTTTTATGTCACAATCTAAACAGTCACGCACAAAAACTCCAACTCTACCTGCAACGTACGAATAGTTGGGATTTGCATAAAAATTGTAATAATGAATTTTTTAATCATCTATTCCACAAGAGTACGAGTACATATTTCAAGATTTCAGAAATAAATACTACATCAAAAAAATTCATATTATACATATACACAAACTCTTTGAAAGCATTTTATACGAAGCCTTAAGCTTCAAATGCAGGCCTTTAATTTCACTCCGACAAGCTATATCAACTACTACAAACCAACTTGAATTCTTGTCTTTTGCTCTCTCAGCCTTAGAAAATGGCAAAGAAATCGATTTTATCGCAAGTGATTTCACTAGAGCGTTTGATAAGATATCTCAACAATTGATCCTCTTCAAATTGTCTGCTCTCGGCTTTGAGCCCCTTTTATTAAAATGGATTTCTTTACCTGGTAAACCGATATTATAGTGTTCGGTTTAGATCCGCCCCTTTTGTTCCATTCCTGGCCTCATCTGGAGTTCCACAAGGAAGTCATCTTGGCCCTATTCTCTTCATTCTTACTATTAACGATATTGAGAGCGTCATTAAACACTCCTCCCTCTCCCTTAACGCTGACGACAAAAAATTGTTAAAAAACTATTTCTTCTCCCCAAGACTCTACCCTCCTTTAAGAAGGCCTTGATCGGTTTTCAATCTGGCGCCTCAAAATCTGCCTAGAACTTAATAATAGCCAAATGTCAATCTATAACCTTCTCACGTAAATGCAACCCGGTTCCTCTCCAACATTATTTTCTCTATGATCAACCAATTTCCTTGGTATAGTCTTTTTTAAGACCTTGGCATATTATTCGACTATGAGCTTAATTTCCGTTCGCATATCGATAAGATGGTCCTCAAAGCAAACTCATCACTTGGCTTTATTAAACGGTGGTCCAAGGAATTTTCCAACCCGTATGTAACCAGATCCCTCTATGTTACCTTTATTCGCCTCTTGCTTGAGTATGCCAGTCAAGCTTGGTCCCTCTTTTACTGGATTCATGTTTCCCGAATTGAGGGTATTCAACGTCGATTACTCCGATTTGCTCTCCGTGGTCTGCCGTGGAACGACCCTTTAATCTTACCTCCCTATCAGAACCGCCTCAAACTTCTAAATATGAATTCGTTAGAACAACGTAGGAATACTGATGACATTCTTTTCATTCATCGACTGCTCTCAGGTTCCATCGACTGCGCATCCATTTTTAACTCCATTTCCTTCAATACCAACCCCCGCAATCTACGTTGTCCTCGTCTCTTCTATCTACAGGTCCACCGCACCTCTTATGGCTACAGCGAACCAATCTCTCGCATGCTCCGAAAGGTCAAGTCAAACCTCTGCCTTCTGGTTTCCACCTGAGGACTCATCGTTTCAAACTAGATCTCCTCCATCCCTCCCTTAGTCCCTAGCTGTTAAGTCTTTCTGTTAATTTTTAGTCCTATATTGATGGTCGCAAATTTCTGTAGCGATCGGATAAACAAAAGTTAATTTTTTGAAACAGATTAGCTCTTTCTTGTGAATAACTTTGAAAAGGAAGGAACAGCACTTATCTTCGATTTACGCCTCTAAGTTACAGCTAAGAATTTGACGGGCTTCAGGCGAGACGTGATCAAATCTACGAAGATTGAATACAAATCGAGCAATAGAGTTAATAGCAACCCTAGATGTTTGAAGCGTGTGGGAGAGACGGGATCCGCAAGCAATTCACAACCATAAGAGGTTATTGGAACTATCAAAGCCTTCACCTCGTAGGGACGCGTAAACTTTTTTTATAATAGAGTTTATATGAGCGTTCCAAATTAGTTTATTATTGAAAATGATTCCAAGATTTTTAGCATGGGTGACATACCCAAACTTGAGATGTGTTTAACATGAGGAAGGAAAGTTAGGGAAAAGTGGTTGGTGTTTAGATATAAGTATGACTTTTGTTTTGTCAGGGTTTAATTTAAGACCATTCCGTATGGACCACTCAAATATTGAAGATAGGTCGTCATTTAATTTCGAAATTGCATCTTCAACCATGCCAATAGGAAAACTAATGTACAGTTGAATATAGTCAGCATATATGGGGAGAGATAACAATGAGATAAAACGAAAAGTAAGTCGTTTATGAACAGAGAGAACAGTAATGGACCAAGAATA
This sequence comes from Volucella zonaria, assembly GCA_963966105.1. Taxonomy (NCBI): domain Eukaryota; kingdom Metazoa; phylum Arthropoda; class Insecta; order Diptera; family Syrphidae; genus Volucella; species Volucella zonaria. The sequence goes on from OZ014530.1 coordinate 217,849,338, forward strand.
GATCCTTGGGGAACACCATTATTAACAGGAAAAATCGAAGACATTTTATTATTATTATACATGAAACAGCTTGCCAGCGAGTTGTCATGTATGATTTAATAAGTTTGTTAAATGTGTCAGAGATTGAAATAATTCGTCAGCTTATCACAGAGAATATTAGGATTAACACAGTCGAATGCTTTAGAAAAGTCAAGTAGTGCTATCACAGTGGTATAATTTACGTCAATTGCTTGTCTAATAACGTCAGAAACTTTAATTAAGGCTGATGTACAGCTGTGTTTAGACCGGGAACCTGACTGGAGAGCTGTTTTTCGTTAATGAATTTTTTATGTGATTGCTTAATATCGATTCGAAAATTTTGGATAAAAAGGAAAGAATTGCTATTGATCTATGTTCTCCCTTCCATATAGAAGGGTAGGTAGATGGCATTATAACGGTATTGAATATATGAGCGATGTAGGGAAGTAAAAGAGGAAGAAGGATTTCTATGAAGTCAGAATGAATGTTGTCTAGTCCCACTGCCATGCATTTGATACAGAAAATTGTCACTCCTACAGTATATTCGTCAACTGCCGCCAAAGAAAATGAAGTCGTCCTTGTCATTATGTATTAGTGTATAGCGAGAGCTTAATGACGTAACTGGTGTTGAGAATTTATAATTTAGATCTACTATATCAATGTTCTCGACCAAGACTGATATATTTTTCTCATTTAGCCCAATTGTGCGAACTTCATTCCACAGAAACTTGGAAGAATGGTCAGACATAAATGTATTATTGCAGAAGTTAAGTTTTGCTGATCTTATCAGCTTAGTAACAATATTACGGCATGTTTTGTACTTTTTGAGCATTTCTGCACAACCGAAATGTTTCCAACGGCGGTAAGAGGCGTCTCTTAATTTGATGGCGTTGGACAGGTTTGTGATTCCATCGCACGAGCCTTAAAAGAACATGCTAATTAAATAGGTAGTCGGTCGCGGTAATCAGGAATTCAGTTCGTTAATCCTCGTCAGATTTTAGGTAAATACTACTCCAGTGAATTGACATGCAATCACGAAAAAAACTTTCATAATTAATATTGCGGAAATCACGATAATGGATGGACTTTGATGAGCTTTTATCAACATGTACTATATGTCAAAGGCAGCAAATACAAGATCATGATATGAAAATACGGGAACAGGTAATTGACTAAAACATTTAACTAGGCTTTTATGACTAGTGAAAAATACATCTAACATCTAACAAAGATGGTATACAATTAGGTCAACAAGTTAACAAAAGGGAGGCCAAGGGAATTCATCGAGTTATAAGATTATCAGAAGAAGAATGAAGAAGGTTAATATTTAAATCACCACAAAGAATGAATTTTGGTGCGAGATAACAAATTGTTTCAGAAATTGGGGATATAATGCGCGAGCTCACAAGTGTGGTGGCATATAAAAAGTTCTAAGTATGAATTTGTTTTCGCCACTAAGTATATTAATAAAACAGTAATCAACAGACAAAATTTTTTTGAACAATATGTTTTTGAACTTAATATTGTATATTACAAACATGATTCTCGCTCAGTCGGGAATAAGAAGTTCTTGAGTGAACATTTATGCCAGAACGTTAAGTTTTCTTTTTTTTATAAAATAAAGTGGTACGTGTGCTTGACGTGTGAGAATTTTAGGATTCGTTACAAGTTCCGTTATTTTTTTCTAGGAATTATTTACCATGCTGTCGGCAGTTCAAATTTGAATCCTCTTGCTTTACGAATTTAAAATTGGACATAATGCGTCATTGGCAATTTAAAGCATTAATGACGCATTTGAGGTAGTAGCCGTAAACGAATGCACTATACGTCGTTGGTTTGGAAAGTTCCGTTCGGGAGATTTCAGCCTCGAAAATGAACCACGTGGAAAGCCGCAAATGTTAGTTGACGACGAGTGTTTTAAGAGCAACGGTGGATGCGGAACCAACGAAATTGGTGAGGAAGATTGCAGAAATCATGTGAGTATCCTCAATGACAATAAGCCGACAACTTTCTCTCATAGGAAAGGTAGGGAAACTCGATAAGTGGGTACCCCATGAACTAAACGAATCCCAAAAACTGTGGCTCTTGGAAATCTGCGCATCACTTACATTAAGAAACCAAACTGAAGCGTTTTTGGAACGGATGGTCACTTGTTATGAAAAGTGGATACTTTATGATAATCGTAAAAAATCTGGGCAGTGGTTGGATGCAGATGAAAAACCAAGGCACACCCTCAAGACCGATTTTCACCCAAAAAAAGTTATGGTGATAATTTGGTGAACGTCGAAAGGACCAATCCACTTTTCATTTCTTCAACCCAGAGAATTATCGCTTCTCCTATCAAATATTGTAAGAAAACGACATATTGCATGTCAAATTGACTGAAAAGAAACCTGCGTTGGTCAATAGGCACGGTCCGATCCTTTTGCATGACAATTCTAGACCCCATACCTCACAAGTAACGGTGCAAAATCTGTTGCAGTTGGGATTTGAAATTCCTTCACATCCACCGTACTCTGCAGATATTTTCCCAACGGATTACCATCTTTTCCGCAATCTGGATTCATTTTGCGGCAGAAAGTCTTCCGGAACCGAGCAGATGTCATAAAAGCCTTTGAAGAATTCACTGCCTCAAAAAGTCAGCACTTCTACGAAAAAGGAATACTTGACCATGTATCACGTTGAAAGAATGTCACAGATGCCAACGGATACTATTTTGATTGAATAAAAATTTACGGAAAAATAATATTAGCTTTTAAATTTTTACTATAAAATCGGATATTTCATGTGGTAGAACCCAACACTTATTTATACTCTATTGAACAATGGTAGACACTTCTTCACATTTTTAAGTTCATTCGATCAGTGAGTGCCACTTTTGACTCTCTCCTTTCACTCACTCTCTTTTTCCTTATTAATCCGTGGTTTCCTTTTTAAACTTTTTCTCCCTTTGTACTCTTATTATTAGCTGTGTTTTTTTGCACATCCGCTTTTAGCTAAAAACATAATTTGAGTGTAAATTACAACAACTACATAGCAATATACACTAAGTCTATTTATGTCCGCTATCTTCTTAGTAGATGTAAGAGTAAAATAGTGCTTCCAAATCCAAATCTGAATTTTCAGAAATGTCAAACATTTGCCATCGAAATTTTTTCAAATCGCTAACATGCGACCTAAAAAACACAGCTATTGTAATTTTTTAATTTTTCCGACCTCTTTTCACTTTAGAATATATATATCTCGTGCTAGAAATGTCACATTTGGTCGTTCGTGGTGCCAAATGAAAGACATTGAGATGTTGAACAAATTCATATATGAGGTATTTATTTACTGTACATAGTTAATCGGTTCAGAAGATATCGAAGAAAATGATTTTGCGGCCACGGAAAAAATATAAATCGATGAAGAATCATATGCATAGAGCTAATAGTTTCCCACAAAAAATAAGGCTAACTAGAAGTAAATTGTCGCTCTGCATGGGGACTGCCTTTTGATACTGGTCTTATGCAATGATACCAGAACAGCTACCACCCAAGACTATTTTCGGCCAGAATTTTGGCAAGGGAAGAATGTTGTCGGTTCTTTATGAATGGCTCCAAACCCGATACCATTTTTTGATAAGTATTCTAGCAATGGCAAAGTAAAGTAATTATCAGAATACAATTTGTAATTTTGGTTGTGAGGTATTTCTCGTGACAACATTTGAGGATGCATCTAGAGTAGGTTCGTCGGTCTGTACCACATTTTCTGAGCAAATTTCGGGTTCGGTTTTATATGCAAAACCAGAGACTCCACTAAGAACGTAAATGTTATAGCCCCATTTGTGAGGCTTTTTCGGGTAACATCTTTTTAAGATATTTCGTGTTTTCGTCGAGCATATTGCTCATCGACGCAAAGATATTGCTCTTAAGAATTTTGGCAAAGGTTTCGTTAAATTTTTGAACAAGTGGTCTAAGTCTGAACAGCCTGTCGAATTCCGGATGTTCGCGGGGCAAGTTTTGGAAATTGTCATTGAAATGAAAAATCGAAGAATCTTTTCAAACATCTTTACGGGCATTATTTCTTGAATTATAGGAGTTCCAATTGTGCAATTCCAATGATTGGTAACTCGAGGTTGGTGGATCAAAGACATGATATACATTATGACAACAAATTGCTGAATATCTGTTGTGGAAACCCGAAAACTATTATTGGGGTCCTTTTGTACAATATATAAATTGGTTTGAAATCAAGCAAATCTTTGGGAAACAAAAGCAAGAAAATTTGGATCGGCGGACATTATGAAGGTACGACTACATAGCCATAGGCTTCAAGGAATAGCCTGTATATTTACCATGGGTGCATTGACGTCGGTCCTAATTGATGCCCTTACGGCATCCTGGACTATTTACCAAACGACTACATCACACTTCAACGGTCATCTACACCGACAGAACTGAGGTGTGGGGGCCGGTGTCTATTCGAAATCACTGAAAACACCAATATAATAGCGCTTGCCGGATTTTGCCAGCATCTTTCAGGCAGAACTGCTTGTAATCCAAGAGGCTTGCACGCAACTTGGACCTGACAAAACGCAGTTGGGCTAGGCCAGGGTCACACCCTCTCTAGGTTCCAGGGTACAGTGACATAAAAGGAAACGAGCGTGAAGATAAATTGGCCAGGTAGGGCTCAGCGGTACGCGGCTCACTTGATGCAAGGGTCCAGATTCCGGAGAATAAAACAAAAGACCTACCAAACCGAACCTGCGTATATATCGCCAGAATCAAGGTGATAATTACGGGGCATTGGCCAATTGGAGACAGTCAAACTAGATACTCCTTTCAACCCCCATTGCCGTAGTTCCAGGAACGAAAACAAAAAGGAAACTCTCTCCCATTTCCTCTGCAAATATCCGACACTTGCAAGAGCCAGACAGCGTGCACTAAACCAACCATTCTTCGACGAACTTAACAATATCTCGGGAAAAGGGATACGGGTTCTCATCCGATTTCTTAACTTCCCAAGCTGGACTTAGATACCGATTGTCTCACAACAACACACACCATCAACTAGGACACACTGGTCGGGGTAACAAAAAGGTACATTCTAGTGCAACAATACTTGAGTTCATGTTGAACCGCCGCCTCTACCTACCTATCTACGAGTACCTTGGCTCCGATAATGCTATCTTAACTTGTTTCAATTGTAATTCTAAAATTAAATTGTACTTGAAACACCCAGTGAAAGGAAATTTAACATATAATGTCGCACTGTACACAATAATTGAATGTACATAAACTCACTTGCTTTTTGTCATCAGGCTCGATCCTCATCCATAGGCACTTATTAGAGGTGGGTCGTTCTCGGTTTTTGTGTTAACGAAACGAAACATTCATTTAAAGAAATACGAGTATAACTAGTTAAAAAACTAGTTAACTAAATAATAAGAAGCACTAACGAGAAATTATAATCCTGTGCTGCGAGAAAACCAAAAACCATTTTCGTCTCATCCACCCAAATGAAACCGTTGTTTTCAATGTAAAATAAGCCCAACCTTCCCTGGTTGATTCTACTCCTGGCTGGCAGTGACTACATTCACGAAACGAACGAAAAAACGGAAAAAAGGCAGAAAAGTTAAACTACTTCCCCGATCGTTATCGTTTTTTCGTTTAACAACTTCCCCGATCGTTATAATTTTTTTCGTTTTTAACATTTTCTCCGTTTTTTGTTCGTTCGTTCGTTCGTTTCGTGAATGTAGTTACTGTCAGCTAGGGGCACTATATTTCAGGGTGGAATCATGTTATTCGTTTTTCTCCTTCATGCGTTTTTCATATTTGCGGAATAGAATGATCCGTTCGCATACCTGAGTTGAATTTTGTGTATGCAAATAGATGAATGTAGTTATTGTACATATAAAATATTTTTTTATGAAAATAAAATGGTTACGTCGTTACGAGATGAAAAACTGTGTTTTTATCTAGTTCATTTTATTTACACCCACTCCTAGCACTTCTACAATACAATTCTCATATATGGACAATTTCCCTCTATAAAGATCAAAAAGAGCCCCTACCAGAGACTGCAAAAAACAATTAATCAAAAATTCTGCAGTACGCCATTGCCTACCATAAGCAAGAAAAATAATTATCTACTATGCAACACCATCCATTCAGGGAGTAGCAGAACCAACTACTTCCAACGAAAAGCGGCATAACTTAATGCTGTGTCCCTCCAAGCGTCATCGGCATGATAAGTAAGAACGTTTTCCTCTACATACGAGTATACTGACTTTCATTCAAGTGCTAATTGGGTTACACTCTTTCCAGTTTTGGAAGTGTTTTGAGATCATGATATCAGCAGATGCTTAAAATGAATTGAAAACCTCTTATTTTAGATGAACAAGACTACATAGTTATTCCGGAATATTGTCCAACTTTCTATTGTAAGCTTCAGAATAATTTAAAAAGGGAAATGATTTCCTGTGTCAGTTATGTCGTGCAATACATTTGGCGTAGTCAAATTAGTTATTTTGAAAATGTATTTGCTCCTCAAAACGCGAGATTCGTTTTTCCATCATTCGCTTTGATACATGTCATCACGGAAAATGCACATTGGGTTTTAGCTGGAAAAGTGTCCGGGATGAAACCATCTCATTGACTTTGCTATGAGTGTAGCTGACCCCACTAGTTTTGTGACCCCCATTAAATGTATTAGTACATGATAGAATAAAACAGTCTTCCGAATAATTGTAAACTCTTTCAATGACTTAACAGGCAACCACTTCCGACTTCACTTAACTCAAAGGACAACCCTTAACGAGAACCAACATTCTACAGACCACAAAATAAATAAATTAAACTATAGAGCAGTCCAGTGAATAAAAATTTCCCAATAACATCCTTACGGGTTCCATACGGCCACGTGATAGAAATCAGCAGTTATATTGGCATGTGACGAACATCACAATGACGTGCGCTTTGAACCCACCTCTACCCTCCTCAATACCATGGACGTTGTTATTATTTTTTTTTTCTCACCCTCTCAACAAAGGATGAATCCGAAGAGCGAGTCATTTGTCATGGTAATAAATAATAAATTGGCATGCGAACTATCTCTAAATTTTGCTACCAAGGAAGCAATCCGTTTGTGGATCTATTGCTTCCACATGACTCCCTGTAGTCCTTGTATAGTGTATGTGTGTTGATTTTCGACTGCCAAGCACATCTGGTGTGGAGTCCCATTTTTTTCGGTTTGCTGCTTTTATGTGCCAAACGTGATACGGGACAAGAACAACTTGGAATTCGATACCGATACCAGTAGTCGAAGAAATTCTACGGATATGTTTTGTGTCAGCTCGTTTTGGACTTTTCTTTTTCTCCTTGTTTAACTTTTTTCTTTAATTTTACTCGCTGAAAACATTTTGGCAACTTTTTTTAGTACCAAATTTCGGTTGAACCATTTTCTCCAGATATGTATCTATTTAAGACCTCATAAAACTTTTACCAAATTGTTGCATTCAATCGATAAGGCAGACCTTACATCATAAACTGATGTCGGGATTTTGTTCGTTTATTTAAAACCGCAGCTGGGACTGGAGGACTCTACCCATCAGTTTAGTATGTAGTCGGGCTATTCGCTATATCAATTAAACTGATGAGAATTTTAAAAATGCAGTAGGTAATTTAGTGGAATGAAATGCTTTTGTTGAGTGCAACAACAGCTGCCAAATAGGCCGTCATAACATTCATCCATTTAACCGGGCTTACACAGTGGTTTTCACGAATGGTGGTGGTAGTCCCCGTTTATATATGTTAAGAATAAAAAAATAAAAATAAAATGAAAATTACTCGTGTGATGCATGTAAAATTAATCCGACAATTGTGTGGAATTTTGCTATAGAGCAAATTATTTCTTTTGGGTTTGAATATTAGTGATATTGATTTTGAATTCCAGCCCGGATGTGGTTAAGTTTCTTTTCCTGCCGTCAAATAATTATTTAAAATTCACATGCCTATCACATTTTTGAATATTTTCATAATCCATTCCCTTTTGAAATATTTTTAAAATAGGTAATATATAATTGATACACGTTAATAGGGGAATAAAATATTTCTGTATCCTCATTATATGCAGAAATATTTTGTTAATAAATCCCAACATAAACCCGATTCATAAAAAATGTAAAATGCTTTTAAAATTAAAATTTAAAAAAAAAGTCGCTTTCCCAAAGCTGCACTGGAGGAAGCAGAAATATTAAACTGACAGTTTTGCACAACGAGACTTATTGTACTTACTTTTTTACTTATTTACTTAGGTGGTGCTTCAATTGGGGTAAGCCTGGGCCTCAACTAACAAACCCAGTTAGCAAGATCCTTAGTTCGGTACCTAGAATTGCGTATTCCAAGATGGTGCAGGTACTCTTCTTCCTCTTCCTTCAAGGGTTAGATTCTGTTTTTAATTCGCCCTAGATGTCCTAGCTATCTCAAGCGACTGATGTACAGTCGTCACATGACAGCACATCACCTTGTTTAAAACCTTTTTTGACATCAAATCTCTCGGATTAGTCGTTTCCGTTCTTGACGGAGCAACGAGCGTTCTCCATTGCCATTCTGTACAGACGGACGAGGTTGTAGGGATGCTAAAACTAAATCTGGCTCTTTGTATATAGATCATCACTATAAATGCTATCATAAAAGATAGTGGGTATCGATTTGAAATTCTTTGGTTTTTTCTAGAATCTGCAGTAGTGTGGAGATTTTGCAGATTGTGGACTTTCCTGGCCTGAAATTGCACTGATAGGGTCCAATCAGGTTTTCGGCGAAGAGTTTCCGAAGTTTACAATATTTGACAGATAAGATTTTGTATCCTATGTTGAGGAGACTTATATCTCTATAGTTGGAGCAGTTTTACGGGTTTCCCTTTTTATGGATCGGGCATCCGGTGCTGAGATTCCATTCATCAGGCATGCACAAAGGCATTTCCAGCAGCTTTGAATACCTCGGGTGGTAAGCCGTCAGGTTCAGCCACTTTGTTAGATTTCAGTTTAAATATTGATATTCTTACCTCGTTTTGGTCAAGTTGACGGAAGTTCTGGGTATTGTCGTCTAAGTTGAATGGTTTGTTCTGCCTGACGGCAGAATTTTCGCCTTCGTCGCCATCTTATAGTCTGCAGAAAATGTTTCTCCATGTTCTTAACGGTGACTCTACTACAAGATATCCATTCGTCAACTCTACAGGTATCAGTACTGGTCTTTTTACTTTGAAATCATCTTTCTACCTGTTGGTAAAACTTCCGTACGTTAGTACTGAAGTACAACCTCTCAATATCTTCTATCGCGCTCCCGCGCCGATCCGCGGTGTTGCGCCTGTATCTAGAGATTTTTTCTAGAGATTTTTTTTACAACTGCTTTGACAAATTTGAAAGGTGTTACAAATTCAGCTGACAGGGCTTATGAAGTAGACATGATGGCAGCAGAATTCAAATTTTTTCAACGGTTGGTGGTTACACATCGGGTCAACCCCCAGCGGAGTAAAATGGCTACAAAACAACATATGAAGAGAATAACATATGGCAATCATTTTCGGGCTTTTAAGTGTTCTAGGATTCTACAACTTACAAAGTTTCAAGACTGCTATAAAACTGATCTAATAACCATTATATAAGAAGTGCGATGGATACTCCGGCAAGTGCAACCGAGAATACATAACCGGCTATCTGGATGCAGATTAGAGGCAGACTTTGGCACAAAGCCTACGTTTTAGATGTATTAACAAGCACCACGTGATAATTTACACCTAATATGTGCATATTCCGTCACGAAGGAGAAAGACGATAACCACGATGTTAAAATAACCTCACGCAAAGCTTGGAAAAGCGAACGTCTTTAGTAGCATAGCCGATAAATATAGCATGAAGGACACGACCTCCCATAAATGGAGTCAGGCCTATCGAAGTGAAGACTTTAAGGGGAAATGTCATTGTTGATCAATTTGTAGTATCAATGTAAACATACCCAATTGTGTATCGAACATAACCCTACATGACGTGGTTTCTTAATAGCTGTCAAAAGCAACACGAATATCAAGGCAATCAAATAAAAACGCTTGAAGTATATACACGTGCTTTTCATCTTTTCTTAAACTTACATTACATGGCACAGCCGGTGAAATTTCAATAAGATAAATCAAGTTGAGCATCGTATTCCTACCAAGTGTTCATAAAAATGGATTTTCCGAAACCACAGCAACTAAATCTAGATTGAAATCTGCGTGCGAATTGGAAAAGGTTCACAACACATTTTGCTGTGTATGCAACTGCAACAAAGCCAGACAGAAGATAGTGCAATCCAAGTGGCAATATTTTTAAGTTGTGCGGGAGGCAAAGCGATCGAACTATTCCATACTTTTGGATTTTCGGATGAAGAAAAAAAAAACATACAAGAAAGTTATCGAAAAATTTGAAAAGTATTGCAACCCACGTACAAATATAGTGTACTAGAGGTTTCTTTTTTACACGCGGAATCAAAACGAATAAGAACCTTTTGACCATTTTCTGAAAGATATTTCGGCGTTGGTGGAAAATTGCAGCTTCGGAGCAGAAAAAGAGTCAATGCTATGGGATCGCATAGTTATTGACATAGAGGGTAGAGCGGTGCGAACACAATTACTTAAGCAAAGTGATCTGACGTTTATCAAAGCAGTGGAAAAGTGTCTTGTGGCAGAAAGTAACAAAAGTAAAAAGTATGGTTATGCAGAGCGATGGGGCGATACAGTCAAAAGGAGTTCAGGTGGATGCTGTGGGACGAAAAGGGGAAAGTTATAGTTCTAAGATGTCATTTAACGAAAAAAGAAATCAAAATTTAAGTTCTAGATTTGTGAAAGAAGGCACACGTCAATTCAGGAATAATTTTATTAAAAACGGTAAAAGATCATGTATGTAGTCGGGTCTTCATGCATGGCTCCAAAACTGATTAAGGATACGGCGCTGGTGCATTTCCGGAGGACGATAGTGTTAGATTTCACTCCTCATTAAGAAAACTTGTGTCTGTCTTCCTGTCTTCTTTTGCATCTGTAGCGACTACACCCCTCAGGACTTCCAAATTAACATAATTTGAGAATGCAAAAGTTTACTGAACGCAGTCAAAAGGCTAAATTTATAATGGGAATACGGGAAATGAAATCGCCGACGAACTTTAAACGCAAAGCTCAGAGGAGAGTTTTTCAGGACCCGAACCTCCATAGGGTCTGCCTGCGTCCTCGGTGGCAGTTGGGTTCTATATGAGCATAACTACAGACGTCGCGATTTTCAGGTTGCGGGCAGACCAAGCAACTGTTTTTCGACTTCTCTAAGAAGTCAGTGACCTTGCAGTATGAAAGACTGCATTGACTGACGTCGCAACCGGGTACTACACTTTTAAGTACTTAAATGTACTGGGTATAAGTGATACAACATCCTATGATTCTTGCTGTGATCGTGCATTACCTCTGTGAATGTTCGGCTTACTCTCGCATCAGGTCGCTGGTACTCGGCGTTGACGTGGTGAGTGCTGGTATTGTAGGCACTTTATCAGAAAGCTGAGCAATTTCGTTAAAAGGAAATTACAAGAAGTTCAATGGACTAATTCTTTGTCCTAGCACTTTGTTTGGAGAGAAAAACATGTATATATACCAGTGATATACCACAAGATGGGGCATCGATTTAGCTACCTGTGTTGACTGACCTCTGTGGTTTTACCAAGAAAACTAATGCCGATATTATACAAAATTTTAAAAATAAAGTCCTAAGAGAATTTGTCCATGCACCGTGGTATATGTACAAGAAGTGACGATTTGCGCAGAGACATCGGAATTCCTTCAGTTGAGCAAGAAACGAAAAACTTTGCGAGAAAGCACACAACTCGACTAAACCGACATATCGATTATACTGTTCTATAAGTTTTAGACGAAAGAAATCTATTGCAACGTCTTCAAAGAAACCAGCGCGATGAAATTTAACCGGATTTAAACTGCATTAAGGAACTTTCATCGGAAAGTCATCTTATTTTATGATGGAAATATCACTAGATGAATCGAAACTAAGTTGCACCAACCAACACATTATTTTCAATTGTTAAGCAAGTATTTTCAATTAGAAAGTGCGTCGCTTGCGGTCCTAGTTTCTCCATAACTCGGAAGAAACTAATTGCATAGCCAGTGAGTCTTAACATCAATTAACAAGAAAAAAAAAACAGTCCCACAAAGTTATTTACATATATCCTGCTCCTTCTGTCCACATTCACAATAATCAAAGAACATACATAAGTATTCGCAGCAACCAAAACGCCGTCTTGCGTTTCTTTAATCCTGTTTTTTTTTTATTATACGAGTATCTTATGTATTCTAGAGACTTGTTTAGGGTAAATAATGTGAAACTCGTTTAAGCGTTTAAAATTTTAATTACTGTCGTCCCGGCTACATGTTTTCCAGGACAATGTAGCACACAAAAGCTTTAACGCTGTTTCATTTAATCTCAATTTTTTGTTTCTTTTTCAAGTACCCGGCACCGTTTTACTTTTAACAATCTTTGCATAGTATAAATAAGAAAGTTAGAAAAAGGAAAAAGTGACAAAAAAAAATCTTCGTACGAATATGGGCGAAGGCAAACTTCTGAAAACACTTGTAGGCAAATAGCTAAGAGAGTTTAAGTCAAAAGGATTGAAGATTGGAATAGGGATTGTAGATTGACGTCCTACGTGGGACGTCGCATGCTTCAAAGTTTGATTTTACTTTGAGTAATTATGTATTAAGTGAAGTCAAAAGTCTGTTACGAACGAGCTAACGGAGTCATATTTAAAAGGCGTAAAGTTACCCAATATTGGCAAATGGAATTCTTGGCTGGATATCAAATTTTGTTTTCAACTGAAATTCTGGGTACATTCGTGAGGTGTTTTTCTTTTTGTATTGGCAGATATGCATAATTAATTTTACTTGATCAAGTTTTGTAGATATTTGGCAGTCTGAATTTTGCACAAATTATTAATTTATAATACTTGTCAGTCAGTAGAGGATGCAATATATTGTATACGATTCTTTAAGGAAGACATTTTTTTATCACTAAATTAATTATCGGAACGAACAATATGAAATATATTCAAGCAACACGAATAAATTTCTGAATAAGCACCAAGAGTAGCCAGTTTAAATTAGGTCGACGTTTTACTAGTAGAAAGACGAATATAGTCAGTGAAAGATAGATGTTTAGTTCAACGGAGCAGTCGGTAAAGAAAGGCGTTTCATCCTAGCAGAGGGAAGCCAAACTGCTTTGGGAGGGCATTTACCAATTCGGAAGCAACATGGCATTTTGTGCAACAAGAACAGTATTTGGCGAATGACCTGTTTAAGACTCTAGGCAAAAGCAACCACGGCATCAGTACTCCAAATCATTTAGTGGGATTATCAGCTATGGAAGTATTAGTAGATCCAAAAGAAAAACCAGACGAATGGCGTCTTCAACTCTGACAACACTTAAAATACGGAATATTTGGTGATAATGGATAGAAACCAACTAAAACTTGCACTATTCCTAAAAAGATTGATGAGTAGATACAGCAAATGGTACATGAAGTCAATTGAAATCTAAAAAAAGGGCCATTGATAGGAACATGTTGCTGAAATTCACACCTGCTTAAGCTAGTAAAATCGGGGTCATCTGGTCTTTGCATTTTCGAAGGGAGAAACAATGGAAACAGCAAGATTACTGTTTAAGTTGGTAAACATTTTTGACAACGTAGAATAACGAACGCAAGAGTTTTTGAGAAAGATTCTTCTGAGAAAAGGCCAGGATGGCGTTGACCTTTGAGAAAGATCGGAAAGAACTCATTTCGTATACTTGTACCATCTGCAGTTACATATGATAATATGAGACCCAACTATAAATTGGAGCCCTAACCAAGGGCTCAAGCAAGTTTAACGCTAGTTCGCGTCTTGAGAAACTCTCCTCTGAGCTTTGCCTTGAATATTTACCTGCGATCTTATTTCCTAGCCATTGAGACCCAAACAAGATTCAGTAGAAACTACCCTCTGACTGCGTTAAGAGAAGCTTCGAATTCTCACACTGGATTGAAAGTTGTAAGAAGCGTGTTGTGGCAACTGCAATCCGTGTTGTATCAACGCATGCCTTAAGAGACAGCACCTCAAAATATGAATATTAAGGGAAAGGAGAAAGTTTTTCCTGAGTAGGAAAAGCTCCCAGTTAAAACAGATCGTTTTTCCGAAACTCTGAAAAGTACCAGTGACGTTTTTCGCTGCAAGTTTGCTTCACCAAAAAATCTACGCAGAATTTAACCTGATCAGAGCCCATCTCGGTAACAAATCCCACGTTTTGCCGAAAGGTCCTCTACGCTGCAAGATGCCCGACAGCGCATGGGAGATTTTCGACGTAACATGTTTAGTTCAAAGAAGTTTACTATCCAGGATGACACCCAAACACTAAGCTACGAGGGAGAAGTGGATGGTGATGGCTGTAAAAATAAATGAGTCAGAACGGTAAGATTCCTTCTTATTGTAAAGAGAAAAATCAAAGTTTTGAGTGGATTGACTGAAAATCTAATTTTTGTCGATTATGTCTAGGGCTGCCTCCACTTTAGAGCATGACAATTCTAAAGACACTAGAACTACATTTTCTGCAAATGCCTGAACACACGACCAATATGCGCCATTGCAATGTAGACAGGATGTCCAGTTTTACATGCCGTTGAAAGCTGCCTTGTCGATAGTACACTTAATGCCGATAGAAATGCCAGCCCGTACTCTTTGAATTTTGATCACCGGATTTTGGTATGCAGTCTCCTAGGATTTTCTGTATGGATGCTTCATCTTTCACAGAGGCTATGTTGGCAAAACAGTTTTGGGCACATGAAGTTCAATCACTTTCTCCATGTTATTTAATGCGAAGGAGTTTCGACTGATTTTTCTGAAGCTCTGGCGAGCGTACAACTTTCTATAATTTAAAAAACGTTTTTATTTTTCTATTAATTATATTGTGCGACTCTAAGAAAAGGACCGAAAAGACTGTCCCTACATTTTCGTAGTTTCTTATTTTATACTGTTCAAATTGATACACAGATAATTCAGATGGGGCGAATGCCTTAATTGGTTCCCGGAACTTGTTTATCGATTGCGATATGCAGTTGATATATTATTTTAAGTGGGTCATTTATTGACAAAGGCAAAAAGCCGATACCATGTGCTGAATTGAGTGTCCGGTGACACCGAAAAGAAAAGCCGAACTGCCCTATATTGACAGCTCATTATTATTTATGTGCTGACATAGGACTGGGGTACTGAGTTTGTTGGCATATTAATTGACATCATATCGTTTGTTTTTGTGACAACTTGGAATAAGTATTTTGTATACATTCTCACAGTTGTCACATGGTTAGGTACAGATATCTGTAACTCCACCCCTCTTTGTCTGATGTTCCGACGAAGTGATTGTAATATGGGGTCTATAATTTCGTGCGGTTTGCTAAGAGATGGCGTAACTTGTATTATTCCATTGGAACATGCATTGGAAAGCAACTGTCATTGTACGTCATTTCAGTATATGTCATTCATTTGAAGCGTAAATAACAATAATTTTTTTTCACTCAAATATGTCGAACTTTGTGCCTGAAAAAGTGTTTTTGCAGGGAGTTCTTCTTCATTACTTTAATATGAAGAAAACTGCTGCCGAAAGTCATCGTATTTTGGTGGAAGTTTATGGTGAACATGCGCTAGCTGAGCGAAAGGGCCAAAAGTGGTTTGCACGATTTAAAAGTTCTGATTTTGGCTTGGAAGACGATGAACGTCCTGGGCAGTCAAAAAAGTTTGAAGATGAAGAACTGGAAGCATTACTCTATGAAGATTGTTGCCAAACACAAGAAGAGCTCGCAGAGTCTTTGGGTGTTACTCAAGCAGCCATTTCAAAACGTTTAAAAGCAGCTGGATATATTCAAAAGCAAGGAAATTGGGTTCCACATGAACTCAAGCCGAGAGACGTCGCTCCAAAAGGAAGTCATTTTTCTATCGGATTGTTACTGGTGATGAAAAATGGATCCATTACGACAACCCCAAGCGCAAAAAATCATATGTGAAACCCGGCCAACCAGCCAAATAAACGGCAAAGCCGAATGTCCATGGCGCGAAGGTAATGCTCTGTATTTGGTGGGATCAGATGGGTGTGCTGTATTATGAGCTGCTAAAAACGAGTGAAACCATCAATAGACAACGCTACGGAGCACAATTAATCCGTTTGAAGAGAGCAGTGGCCGAAAAACGCCCGGAATATGCGACCAGACACGAGGCAATAATTTTCCATCATGATAACGCTCGGCCCCACGTTGCTATTCCGGTTAAGAACTATTTGGAAAACAGTGGATGGGAAGTCTTACCCCACCCGCCTTATAGCCCAGACCTTGCCCCTTCTGACTACCATTTGTTCAGGTCGATGCAGAACGCCCTCACTGAAATACGGTTCACATCAGAGCAGAATATCAAAAATTGGCTTGATTCATTCTTGGCTGCCAAGCCGGCGCAGTTCTTTTGGGATGGGATCCACAAATTGCCAGAAAGATGGGAAAAAGCCATAGCTTCAGATGGGCAATACTTTGAATAATAATATTGTATATGTTGTTTTTAAAGAAACGTTCAAATTTTGAAAAAAAAACGCACGAATTAAGTTATATACTCACATGATTACTTTTCTTGGAGTAATATTTTTTAATTGAATTTAAGGTAATCAGTATGAGAGGAATAATTATAATAAGAGTTAGTGAGCTCACGCTCATCGTGTATACCACTTTGTTTGTTTTGCTTATTTGTTCGATTTCTTTTCTGTTATTTATGATTTTTTTCTAGATGCAGGTTTTCGAATATGAGTTCGGAACTTTTTATGTCTTCTTTTATAAATGTGTTAAAATTTGGTAATATTACATGATCTTTAATTTTGGTTTCATAATTTCGAAAAGCGACATTTCTTATTTTTATCCAACAACCTTCAAATTTCATAAGGGATGTGCCTTATAAAATATTTTTAAATTCGTTACAATTATGGTTATGTATGGTTTTTTCTATACTTTTTAAAATAACTAGACCATTTTTTTATTTTAATTTCTTGTTGCCTTTAAATTTTTCCAATTTACTCGTACATTTAGCTTTTCACTTAATTTAAAAATATTTCTTATACAATCGTTATTTATTTCTTCAAAATTTTTCTTTAAATATTGATTTACATTTGCTTTAAATATATTATTGTAGGTGTTACAAATTACTTCTGACTCTTTAATAACTACTGACAAGTTTTCTTTTTTTTAGAATTTGGATGTTAGAAGAACTATCATAATGTTATTTTCGAAAGAAGCAACAATGACTTTCTGGATAACATTCCAAGTTTGCTAGTTAGTAGGATTTGTCCTATGTCGTCAATATGGTTTCGTAAGAGATTTTGTATAAATATTTAGTTCATCTTCTACGTTTGCTATTGTATTGTAAATTTCGTCTGTCATGTTTTGTATAAAATTTTTCAGTGGTAATTGTTGTTTTCTAATATTTTCTGTAATGTTATGTATTTGTTCTGTAATGTCTGTATTAAATTTGACTTGTTTGTTGTTTTCTCTTATAAGCATTTTATTATTGTCTTTTATTGTCTTTATTTGTTCTAAGATTTCTGCTTCGTCGTCTGCATCCACAGTACCTGGAATATATTTGAGACCCTTTCCAACTATGTTTAAAATATCTCCTTTTGCTCTGGGATGTGGTAGATTATTTGTTAGTGTATTCCCCAAATTTTTACAGTTATGCTTACCTGTCTCCAGCCTTGGGCCTAACCTATTAGACTTATTTAAGAATGTTTCTAAGTTTTCCAATATGTTTTCTTTTGTTTCTTCGTACTCAGTTATGTTGATTACATGTATTATTTTATTGAAATTTGCAATTAGTCGTATATTTTCTAATTTCAGATTGAAAAACCCCTTATTGTTTGTCAGATCTTCTATTTCGATATTTTGGGCTTGAACTGATTGGGCAATGATGTAAAACATGTTCGAGTATAAGGTTATTCTTAGCTACATAGTTGGTTGTCGATTTTATCCTACAAAGGAAAAAAGATACCTGTTGTCCTTTAGCGTTTAAAGAAGTTGTAAGTGAATAAATGTAGTAAAAAACTATTGCAGTGTATACGAGTATGTGCGTGAATATTTTATGTTTTTCCTTTAAGTTGTTTGGTCTTATTCCCTTTAATGGTAGGGTTGTTCCTCTCTCGGTATTTTTTGTCTTTCCGTACATGTGTATTATAGTATTTAAATCTATTATTTATGTCCATTATGTATTCATTACCTAATTTTTCTGTCTCGATTTTTCTATATTTACTGTAGTTGTTACCTCCTCTAATTTCTTCAATGAAATTTGGACCTGGTTTGATCTCTATATCTTTTCTATGCCTATTGAGTTTACTTATAATGTTTTCCTTTCTTTTAGTTATTCTCTCTTGGATCTCTGGGTATTCTTCTTGACTTATTTTTCCGTTAAGGAAGTCGATAGGCCTTCTGTTTGTTGTCGTATGGATTGTATCATAATAAAATCTTATGATTCGTAAAATTTTTTCGTCGATAGTTTCGTCGTCATTTTTCTCATCGTGTTTAAGTAGTCTATTGTGAACGATGATATTATAATGAAGCCATTCTATATCAGCGTTGGAAGTATGATTGCTATTAGAATTTCTATATTTTCATATTTCAAAAATAATTTGTTAATCTGCCTTTGAAATGTTGCTGGAGCCGTTTTCAATCCGAATGGTATCCTTAAGAATCCCTAATGGCTGAAGGCCGTTTTGTGTCCTCTGGTGCTAGCTCGATTTGGTGGAATCCCTTAGCCAAATTATGCGTTGTGAAATAAATGCAACTTCCCAATTTGTCGAGTATTTTGTCAATGTTAGGGATAGGAAATTATCGTCTATCGTTACTTTGTTTAACATTCGATAATCGATGATCATTCTCCATTTCTTTTCTCCGCTCGCATCTTCCTTCTTTGGAACGACCTACACAGGTGCTGAAAATGGAGAATTGCTTGGTCGTATAATTCCTCCGTCTAGTATTTCTTGAATTTGTGCTTCTAGTTCCTTCTTGTGAGCATAAGGATATCTATACGATTTAACGTATATTGGCACGCTGTCTGTTGTGCGAATTCTGTGTTTCATAGCGTCTGTGAAAGTTAAGTTAGAATTCTGTTGATCGAGAATACCAGAAAATTTTTTTATAATTTGTATAAGTTTCTGAATTTCTTCCGTATTTAAGTGGTCTTTGGGAATTTGTTTAAACAATGGGACGTGGTCCTTTTTTTCAATAATGTTGAAGTTTTTGCAGTTTACCTCATCAGTCAGGGAACACATAATAGATAGAGGTGATTGAGAATCGTCTTCAGTATCTTCTATGGTTTCTCTGTTATGATTATTTAGTTCATAAATACACTTTTTAACGACGGTATTGTGCTTTAAATGTTCGTGCTTTTTTAGGCATATTAGTCCCTCCTTATGTTAGACTGTTAGATTTACTTTCTTTTCTATTTTATTTTCGAACGAGATAGGAATTTGTCTGTTTTCTATTTCTAAGGTATTATTCCTGTAATCTATTTCCGCGCCCATGTTCTTTAAGATGTCGTTTCCGATTATTCCATACGCATTATGAAATTTGCAAACCAGGAAATCTATTTTGTTTTCTGGATCTCCTATTTCTTCGGACATTGGTATTCTAACCTTCTCGGCCGTTATGAATTCGTTTTGAATAGTCTTAATTTTAATTGGGTTTGTTGTGATATGCCATTTGGGGTGACATATATTAGGATTGATAATAGAGTGGGTAGCACCCGCATTTGTAATCATTTTGAGAGGGTTTAACTTTGTTTTGACTATTATATGTTGAGGCCGTAAAAGGAAAATTTTCTGTTGCCTTATGGTTGTTTATGCCCATCGGTTCTATGGGCGGTTGCATTGTTTCCAGCTGATGGTGTTCTGTACTCCTGATTACTATTGCGATAATTATTTCTATTTTCATTACGCTCGGTTTCTCTGTGGTTTCTGTCTGGCTGAAAGTTATTTGCTCGATGGTTTTGCGTTTGTTAGTTATGGTACGAGTATATGCGTTCTTGAGCATTTTGTTGTCTATTATTTGTTGATTTTTTATGCTCATTTGTTTGGGGTGGTTTGTAAATCTGGCCATAATAGGCATATCCGGCCTAAATGAGGATATCCATAGCATTTTCGAGACTGCTAGGGTTCTTGAAAGTAAGAATTGTTTTCATTGGTTCGGGTATCTTACTTTTGAAAATATTGACCGCCGTTCTCATATTGTTTTGAGCGCACTCATTTTTTCCTAACCCTGCGCCTTATATTAAAAGTGTTTAGTTGTTCAATCTACTCAGTTTGTTTTTAATACTATTGTAAAACTCTACGCTGGTTGTTCTAAAGGTTATTCCCCGTAGTCGGTCGTATAGTTCCTCACACGAGAGTTTGTCTCCAAAATTATTCTGCAGTATTGCCTTCATCTCTTCCCAGGAAGTGATATAGCAATTTTTCTCCATTGTTTGTCGAGCTCTTCCTTTAAGTTTGCTTTTTTAAGGACTGTAAGTGAGGATGTATCCTATCTATTAAGTTTGTAAAAGTTTGTAGTTCCCTCGAGTCTCCGGTATACTGTGGTATGCCAGTTAAATATTTTATCGGGTCAATCATGATTGAGTTTCTCGCTACTTGTTCATCGTTGCTTGCCATTTTCGAAATTAATAAAATGATATTGACGGAGCGAAAACCCTTACACCGATAAATTTTAAAATGGAGAAGAGGTATGTATTTTGGGCAATACTAGTATTATTTTTAAACTTTAATCAAGAACAATTTTAAATTTATTTAATATAATGAAATAAAATTATTCACTTATAAAAAGAATTACAATTTGTTTTTGGAAATACAATATATAAAAAAATATTCGTGTAGGTATTATATACATAATAAAATAATAACTAATAATATATTATGAGTCAAGCGTTTTTTTTCTCTTTTTTTATGAAGAAAATAATTTTAAGAGCTACTGGTGTTGTTTTTGAGTCCTCTTCTGCAGATATTTTGCTTTTGTTGAGTCTTTTTTGCTATACTATGCCCATCTGGCGTTAGTTTTTTTTTTTACTTCTTAGAAATATTAAACGATTTTAAGTATTCTTTTCTTAGAGAATTTTTCACAAAATTTAAATCTGCTTCTCAGAGATTTTTAGACAAACCGTTATTCACTTCTCGCGAATAAATATAAAAACATAAGGTGAATTACTTCGCAATCCTACCCATTGCGCCACTTTTATAATTTAAACAACGTTTTTATTTTTCTATTAACTTTTTATTGCGCGACTCTAAGAAAAGGACCGAAAAGACAGTCCCTACATTTTCGTAGTTTCTTATTTTATACTGTTCAAATTGATACACAGATAATTCAGATTGGGCGAATGTCTTAATTCGTTCCCGGAACTTGTTTATCGATTGCGATATGCAGTTGATATATTATTTATTGACACGGAAAAGAAAAGGCAAAAAGCCGATACCTTAGAGTATTGCTAAATTGAGTGTCCGGTGACATGGAAAAGAAAAGCCGAAGTACCCCCTATTTATTGACAGCTCATTATTATTTATGTGCTGACATAGGATTGGGGTACTGAGTTTGTTGGCATATTAATTGACATCATATAGTTTGTTTATGTGACAACTTGGAATAAGTACTTTGTATACATTCTCACAGTTGTCACATGGTTAGGTACAGATATGGTTATATGATATGTTTATCTGTTACTCGTATACTCATACTCGTATCTACCGGTTTCCGGTTAGAAGTGAAAATTTTCTTCGGATTTTCAGTGGCGGTAAGCATTTTATGACAATACAAGTGTCGACATTTTAGACCCTTCCAATTACCTTCTACTCTCACTTTCAAGTGGTCAACCCTGGTATATCTGTCCGACCTAGGAAACTTATCTTTCATCAGGACGACGATAGAAGAATCCTATGTACGGATCAATATGAGGCTTCCAAGGATTAGATGTGGCGGCACAGGAAACCTGAATAGCCAAACGATGACTCTCATTACCTCAGCGAGGTTACTAGAACCGGACTGTTTATTCGGACGATTTGAACAGGGTTTTATTGAAGAACTAGCCCTGCAAGGTGGGGGCTGCGTATGGTGGCAAATTTCTAACTGCAGAATACAACCAGTCTAAAGAGCAGCAGCAGGATGGACGAATATATTGTCGACAATCCTTGCAGATGTTTTAAGGACAAGGAATTTCGGCTTTGCACATGGACTGTACGGACACTTAGCAGACCACGTGCTGCCGAACCATTCGTGGAGACCCTATAATCGATAGCTTGGCACCGGGCAAAAATACTACGAAAACTACTACATCTACTATGGAGACCGTTGCACAGAAGGAAGACCATGCTTACTTGGATGCAGATTTGCGAAAAGCACTTAGCTCTCGGCATGTAAAGAAATGCCTCATAACTATCCGCATCAAGGTCAAATTCGGAAATATAAGCCCAATGTGTCTCGTCGCCCCTACAGAGAATAAGGATGACAGCACCAAAGATGAATTCTATGACCTCATAGACCGATCCATGCTCAGTACTCACAGTTTGACACCAAAATTGTACTAAGAGATCCCAAAGAAAGGCTGGCTAAAAATACAGTTTTTGAACGGATCACGGAAATACTCAGCCTGCAGTACACAACGTCCTACAATGGATTCTAGTTGTGAGAGTTTGTTACGGGACGTAACCATTTAGTAGCCGGCAAAGGTATCCGCGTCGTAACATCAAAAAAGGAATTTGTCTATCAGGTGATCAAACAACCCCCAAGTATATTGTTCACATTATGATCGAGGGCAGACATCCCTCAATTGGATTGGATGCCCGAACTTTCCAACATCGACTCGAATTATTATTTTATTGCAGCCAGGGCACAAATGCGGATATCGCAGGTAGAACAGAGTTAAGTAAAGCCACAAACAAACAAACCTCTGGCTTGACGATGGATTTTTTTTTTTTTATAAATAGTGCACGCAGTGGTTTTGCCTGTTAGGAAGAACACCTCTTCAGAAGATGGGGAGATATACTATCTGGACCAGCTGATTTGTGTATATTTAGATCCTCAAGTTCTCTCGCTAACCAATTGTAGGTGTTGGGGAAGGGGGAGGACAAAGCACAATATGGACGTGTTAAGCTTGCCGTAAAGTGTGCAGCATGCAGATGGGCCTTGTTCAAAGAGCTGACAGCTAGAAGGCCATTATAAATGAGCGTTGGTATGGCGGATGAAGCAGTATTTCTAATACTTTTGACGAACGAAGGCATTGCAGTCGTTCATGGTTCGTGGAACTGTTAGGGATAAAAAGAAAAGACACGACTTTTATAAGTTATAAAAGTTCATAAAGTTTAATTATGACTAAACTCAAGTTACATAAGTTGCAAATATGTACAATGGTTATGTTTCAATTCCAGTTCAAGTTTATATAAAACAACTATAAAAAAAGAGAAGGCAAAGTGGTACATGTAATATATAGGTTTTACTATATATAACACAAACATATTTGTAAGTATAAAGAGAAGTACAGATTTGAATATATTATGTATCGATAAACTAATACTAACAGAAACTTTTTCTGATTTTCCTCTGTGGGTTCGGTCTTATAGGACCAATAAAACGTTTCTCTACCCTGATAGCCTCTTCACAGCTCGAGTCGTATCACGCCTTTTCTTTTAGTTTGATACTCTTCATCCGATAAGGGATAAAGGAGCTCATACGAAAGAGAATAGTGTATGTGGTAATATCAGCTGTGTCATCCACGTCGTTATCGAGAAAACAAAATGATTAGTTAAAATTGCTAAAAAAAAACTCTTAAGTCCGCTCCAATTAGCTTTCTGATATTTTTCTTGCATATTGCCCTACGTTTGTTCTAAGAATATTTTCTCTACCTTAACTCTAAAGACCTCAGTGAGAGAAGAATAACGGCTATAGTAGCCAGTTAGCTTTAGATCTGCGTGATCTGAGAGGTCTGGGAGGGGATCTACCTGTTTTTCACTATGTGCCAAAACAGCTGTCCTGTATTTATGCACGTGGATAGTGATTACTTCTTAGCCCGTGAATATTTCCTACGTCCACTCTAAATTCACCGGTCATTAGAAAAAACACAAACACTGACGATACTATGCAAGGCAGCGAAGTGAAAATCCTGACGTTGGTTTATCGAATCACATTGTTGTCGGTGTTATGTCCTTACTACCATAGTTGGGACTTTTTTGCAATTGCAGTAGATTTACTGCGGTTTTACAGCAAATTTACTGCGCAATGTGCAATTTTGTTAAAATAGACGATTATTTTTTTTATGATGCATTATTCAGCTTTTATCCTTGTTATACTCGTATATGTTTATATATCTAAAAAATTTATTATGTCAAAATCTTTAATAAATCTTTCAATTTACAATATCTACTTCGAAAAAAATTAATCTACATACTGTGCAGCTTTAATAAATCTACTGCGAAATTAAGCTACTAAGGTCTTAACCCTGCTTACAACAATAGGGAACAGTGCATCAGTACAATCCACACTCTCATTCCACTATCCATCAGTTGCTACGTACACTCAGTGACAGGAGCCATTGGGGATACCCCCACTGCATATTTTCCTTTTGCTTTCTACACTTCGCTTTAGTTTTTGCTTTCCTGTAGTGGTGTACCCGGCGAGGGTTTTTTTTTGTTTGCACAACACACGAGAACAGAAAAGAAAAATTTACGAGTGCACCGGTCAACATATGCACTCGTCTGTGATGGACTTGGTATTGATGAATGTAGGGAAGAGTATCCAAACAAGAAGCATATAAATCTGCGCTCTAGGAACAGAAAAGTTGAAAATAGCGGAAGCTTCTCGGATAGAAATAGAAAGCTTCCAAAGGAAAGCATAGATAAAATTCAGTAGTATCACAGTCATAGCTGAGAATGTGGAAAGAATATTCCTGCAGGGTATGTAACGGCGATAGTCAAAAGGTAGCTATCAGGCCGACTGATTCACCCTGGACGGAGGCGAAAGAGAATTCTGCCCCTCTAACCTAGACGAATCTAGGGGCTAATAAGTATGCTGACCCAGATGCACGGCTTACTGCGCAATTTAAATCAGCTGGAGTTGACCTGGTTGACAACAGAGCTTGGATCCGTAAGATTTGTTCAGACCAAAGCATCAAGTAACCTTAGCATCGTTTGCCGATTCACAAGAAAGGAGGTCCTTATGACTGCGCCAACCGTTGAGGAATATGTCTCCTAATCATCGCCGATAAGACCATTTCTGCCGTACTTATTAGGTTAGAATCTGAAACCACTCATAAATAATCTGGATGGTCCATACGATGAAAGTGCGCTTTCAGGTCAAAAAATATTAACATTTCGCTGCTCTATAAAGGAAGGAAATGACTATCCGAAACCTTCATTTTCTAGAAAAGTTTTAAAAGTTGCACTAAAAGAAATAGTGCAAATCTCACAGGGAACACAGCGAAACGTCAATGAAGCATTCGTGCATCCACAGTGGGGTCTTCATTTTCCGTATTTTTATAAAACATTCGCGAATCATACATGTACTCGTACTTGTATATATTGGGTTTTGAGGGATTCAACTCTGTGCATTAGACTGTCGGCTTCGAGATTGTGGGCGGCTTGCTGTCTGAAAATCGTAAATCATTAATAGAATTTTCAGCTCTTTGAAACTTTTTCAGGCTTCTGTCAAGTACTACTACCCTTTTATTTTTCTGATTTTGGAGTGCGAGTAACGCAGCTGATGCCATAAGAAATTGAATAATTTTCCTACTCGATGGAACCAATGCTATTTTGCTCGGAGTAAAATTTCTAGCAAGTTGTATAATTTTGGAACGAAGTTCCTTTACGCCGCTTGCGGCAGGGAAATAGCTGGTAGAAATCGTCAGGCTGAAAAGCGTAACGGAAGTACGACCATGTGCTTCTCTCTTTTATTTTTGTATTTATTTTTAAATTAAAAGAAAAAGAAAAAAAGTTTCTATTACACTCGGAGTAGCACCCACGACCTATAAATTGTCAACTAAAAGTTTTTGAAATTGGCTTCAAATCCAAAATGCTATCCTTATTAGATAGGAATCATTTCATCAGTGTCTCTTAATTCGGCTACAGAAGCTGTAAGTTTACTGAATGTGCATTACTGATGCTGATTGGAGAACTAACAGGCACTCGCCAACATACTACAAACTGCCTACGCACTTTCGTGTATGACAGTGACCAACCATTGCGGTCTCAGCACCGATATAACTGTAACCAATGAATCTGCGGAATTAGAAAAGTAGTTTCAAAAGGTACTTCGACGTCATTGGCCCGAACCATAACCTGGAAAATCGAGTACTTGTGCACGATTTCTACCTTCGAAATGAAATAGTGAACTGGCGATTCGAGATCTCGGGTTTGACCCAGTTCAGTGACGAGACTATAGTAAATAAAATCATTGCCGACGATTGGGTACTACCCCCGTGCATGTCGAAGGAAGAGCTCTAAACGATCTTCGAATCACTTAGAAATAAGGAATCAGTGGGAACCGATGAAATACCGAACATTATTCTTCGACATCTCCCACTAGAAGCGGTGGACATTTATACCACCTTGCTTAATAATGCAAGGAATAATGTCCAGTGCATTGGAAAATTGCGGTGGTACACCCCATCCCTAAAAGGGATAAAGACACATCCAATCCGCTGAATCTGCGTTCGATCAGTCTTCTACCAAACATCAGTAAGGTTTTCGAGAAGGTGATCAATAGAGTCCTGACCAAGTGGGTTGAGAACAAACATATATGTAGTTCTAGATAATCAATTCGGTTTCAAGGCGGGGCATGATGTCATTTATGCCGCATCTAAACTGGTTTTTAATATCTAATGGAACAAAGGCAAGAACCAGTGACTGGTGCTTGCCTGGTTGACTTGGAAAAAACCTTCAATACCGTATGGTTAAAGGGACTCTTTCTTAAGCTGAACAGCTTGGGCATTAGTAAACCACTTCTTTTCAATATGCTCACAGATAGACAGACAGGGGAGTCGGACAGAATCCCGAAAAACAAAATCCCGAAAACCTGAAATCCCGAAAATCTGAAATCCGGAAAACCCAAAATCCCGAAAACCCAAAACCTCGCAAACACTCCAAATCCTACAGTGACCCCAAGCCGGAGGGTTGCAGGGGGACAGATTGCCCCCCCCTCCTCCCCGTACATATCCCACTGTTATATATGTATACATATATATATTTTTATTAGGGATTTTCTCTTCGGGATTGGGGTTTTCGGGATTTTGAATTTTCTTGACTTTGGATTTCGGGTTTGTGACCCATCCCGACACACAATTCATCGTGAAAAATGGCGATGTGACTTGTACTGGAATATTTCACATTAAAAACAGTCTGCAACAAGATGCGGTAAATGCGCCGATAATATTCAACATCAGCTCAACCAAGTTGAGATAAGCTAATGTTGCATTTTCTAATTTACTAACTAAAGTAGGGAATGGTGAAGCATTAGAAAAACATGAACTAGAATTGATAGCATCAAGATATTTCACAAAAGCCGATACGCAAAAATTATGCCCAAATGGGATTCATCTCTTTTTCAAAAAATGAGCACGTAAATGCCTACAACAATTACGTTCTCCAACAATTTGAAGACAAAATTATCTCCACAACTACTGGTATAATTACTGGGTCTAAAAACCGTGAACAAGATGCAAATTTTCAAGCAAAATTACATAAAAAGTCAGTTATTGATACTGGCGGTTTATCGTACGAAATTACTTTTGTAAAAGGCAGGTTTTATCTTCTTACAACAAACATTGATGTATCAGATGGTTTATGTAACGGTTCAACTGGAAAATTAGTGCATTTAGATACAAATAAGATTGTAGTTAAGTTTTGGATGGAGTGTTGTGGCTCAATAAATATTGGTCGTGAGAAGAGAAGAAAAGCTGCTCAAATAGCTGTACAAAGTGGAGTTAGCAATCTTGCTGTGCCTATTGAACTACGATCTGTAAATATTTCGTTGACATCATATAATAAAATTATTGCAACTCAAAATCATTTTCCTTTGATAGCAGCTTGTGCCATAACTATACATAAATCACAGAACGGAACTTTCAGTGAAATTGTTTCCGAGTACAGCAAAGAACATTCGTGTACGTTGCCTTATCTCGTGTAAGAAATACCGAAAAGTTGTATATTGTAACACCTCAGGATGATCCAACAAAATTTAAGTTTTATCATAATCGAAAGCAAGCTACATCAACAGAGAGGTTGCTGCAAGTATTCCATAGATTATCTTTGCACACATTTAAACGCTTTGGCATCAGGCTCTTTTGTCGAAAATGCGTGCTCTTGGGATCGATGACTCTCTTCTTCAATGGATTAGAAATTACCTTTCGGAACGTTCAATTCAAGTTGTCTTGGACGGTTTCAAGTCTGATATTCACAAAATAAATGCAGGGCTCCGTTCTGTCTCCGACACTCTTTTTAATTTTCATTAATGATCTCTTGTCTGCCACTTCTCTTCCAATATATTCCTTTGCTGACGACAGCAATCTCTGCTTCTCATATTCGTTCCCGGACTCACGTCCCTGCTCTTCGGCTGTAGAACGGGAACGGCGGCTTATGTTAAGCTCATTAAATTCCGATATTAGCAGAATAACCAATTGGGGAACTATCAACAGGGTGGAATTTAATGCTTCCAAAACTCAATGCAGTCTGGTGTCATTAAAGCGAAATTCAAATACCCAGCCATTATTCCTGAATGGCACTGACATGGTCGAAACAGATACACTTTCCATTCTCGGTATGTGTGTCAGTGACAACTTACGTTGGAATGACCACATATTCGATGTCGCCAAAAATGCTGCGAAATGTCTAGGTTTCCTCAAGCGATGTAAGAAATATTTTACCCCTCTGATCTGGACACAATATATAAGGCATTTATCCGCCCAAAACTGGAGTACAATGTCCACATCTGGTCAGGTGCTGCTAAAACATCTCTGCACCTGCTAGATAGGATTCAAAACCGTGCGATAAAACTAATTGGTGATACTAATATCAGCCAATCAATTGACACCCTCGAACACCGACGTAATGTCTCCTGTCACACTTTGTTTTATCGCTATTTCCACCACCAGTGCTCAATTGAAATTTCCAGTAGCATTCCGCCCATTCAAACTTTCAACCGTAAAATCCGTCTCGCTATGAATGCTCATCAGTATACCCTCAAGCCCATTTTCGGACGTACTTTAAAATATCGTGAATCTTTCCTAAGACGTACAACTCGCTTATGGAATGCCCTGCAGACCTCAGTGTTTCCTGGTCGTTATAACTTGCAAACATTTAAAAACAATGTACATCGGTACCCGTCTTTTCTTCCTCCATAAATTTCCTTCGCCCGCGATGTGTACGAATATTTTAAAGGTACAAAAACCCCTTGAGCGCACGCTGATTATAAAAAAAAAAAAATTGCAGACCAGAACACAAGTTATCCAGAATAAGATTCGTAATATAAGAGGCCTATCATTATTCACTTTTAATTGTCAAAGTTTAAGAAACCATATCTTGTATATTATGGATCCTGTTGTTCAAAATTATAATCTACTTTTACTTTCTGAAACGTGAATGAGAAATGAAGAAAAAATTGTGGTCCCAAATTTCAATTGCATTTCTCAAAATAAAAGGAAAATTGTTCTTGCAGGTGGAGTCGCAAATACCAGAACTCTGAAAATACTGTCCACATTTGTATAGAAAATATAGAAGTGATTTTGTCAAACATTACAATCGGTCGGTGAAATTTATTCTGTTGTTTGTAAAATGGGACACGGCGTTGAAGTAATTATAGTAGCAATTTATAGATCTCCTAATCAAAAGATTGAGGATATTATATTATTTATTCATCGATCGCTGTTATACTAAGGGAGGTTCTAAATTACTTATGCCACTGTCTCATAAGCTTCCACTCATATTGGCTGGAGACTTCAACTTTGACTGCAGTAAGGAAGGAAAATTTGAAGATCTCCAATCTTTTTTAATGGAAAAATTTAATTTGTCTATAAATAATAATCCAGCGCAGCACACAACTAAATACGGTACGACAGTTGATGGTCTTCAGTGAGTTCAGCTTATATGCATTTTTATTTAATTAATTAATTTACTCTCACATGCTAGGCAAAAAAAAATGCTTAAAAATTAGTTGAAATAGCTTAAAAAACAATCTTATACTAACTTACTGGCAGCCTGCGGGCACTCTAAGTTAAATCTAACACTTAAACTAAGTCTTTCGACGTATCTTACAGTATATATTTATTTTTGCATTTATTGAAACTAAAACTAAGAAAATTTTATGTAAAAACTTAGTAAATGGACTGTTGTTTTTTTAATAGTATTACAAAAACTTAAAACTAAAAACTTGCAGAGTACCAAAAAATAAATCTAAATCTACTTAACCTACTTACATCTAACACATTATATACATATAAATTTGCACCTATATAATATACCATATGTATACCTAATATATGTATAGATATATTGTATGTACATATATGTATATCTGTTTTTATTTCATTTTTTATTTTTATTGATGTTTTTTTTTTTTTTTTTATTTATTTTTATCTAACTTACTCCTACTTAAAGCTATGTAGGCCGGCCATGGTTAACAAAATTAGGCGACCCACTTTGCTCACATGAAGCTACCAAATGTTGGTGGAATTCGACGACGACGAATCCTCCCTACCGCCCTACTCAACCAACAGTTGATGCTCTTTTTTCGAGATACTTGGACAAAATTGAATATGAGCTATCAGAAGCCAATGATAAAGCATGATGAGAGCTAAACTACTTTTTTGCATGAATTTTATTGGGTCTACAAGTAAGTTTCCAGCGTTTGTCAGAGATGGCGCCACCAGTGGATCCCGGGCAAAAATGTCAGACCCCATGTGTTTTATTTGTAGGTTTTGTATCTGTCAACAACTTTGCAGCGTTATATTTGAGCAGTTCTATCGGTGTCGTACATTTTATCGAGCAAAATCATGGCAAGTTTCCAGCCAAATAAACGTCATTTGCGGGAAGCGCTGCTTTTATTCTTTAATATGAAGAAAAGTGCGGCTGAGGCCTATCGTTTGCTTTCGGAAACTTATAGGGCGGAATGTATTGGTGAATCGACGTGCCGCGAGTGGTTTAAATGGTTCAAAAGTGGTAATTTTGGAGTTGAAGACAAAGATCGCCCCAAAAAGCCGAAAAGTTTTGAAGACGAGGAATTGGACGCTTTACTGGATGAGGATCCGTGTCAGATTCAAGAAGAACTTGCTGCATCATTGGGCGTCACGCAACAAGCAGTTTCCCTGCGCCTAAAAGCACTGGGATTCATTCAAAAGGTTGGAAACTGGGTGCCGTACGAATTGAAGCCAAGAGACGTCGAACGGCGATTTTGCATGTCCGAAATGTTACTGCAGCGGTATAAAAATAAATCATTTTTGCATCGTATGCTCACTGGTGATGAGAAATGGATTTATTATGATAATCCTAAACGCAGAAAATCGTATACAAAGCCCGGCGAGCCCGCCCAATCGACGCCGAAACGAAATATTCACGTGAATAAGGTCATGCTCTGCATATGGTGGGATCAAAAGGGTGTTGTATACTACGAACTGCTTCCGAGTGGTGAAACCATCAAAGGACCATTATATCGAAATCAACTAATTCGTTTGAAGTGGGCATTAAAAGAAAAACAGTCAGAATATGAGACCAGGCATGAGTCCATCATTTTTCATCACGACAACGCTCGGCCACATGTTGCGGTTTCGGTGAAAAACTATTTAGAAAATAGTGGATGGGAAATTCTGCCTCACCTGCCTTACAGTCCAGACTTGGCACCATTACGGGAATACGCTTCAGCTCAGTAGAGGAAATCAAAAATTGGCTCGATACGTTCTTGGGCTCGAAAGACGAGAAATTTTTTTGGTTCGGAATTCATAAATTGCCAGAAAGATGGGGGAAAGTTGTAGATTTCGATGGACGATGCTTTGAATAAACCATTGTAACTATGTTTTCATAATAAAACTTCAAATTTTGGAAAAAAACGCTGGAAACTTACTTGTAGACCCAATATATAATTTTAAAATTTGTAATCCATTATTTGTTAACTAATTTCTTACTAAATTGATATTTTTCCTAGTGTATTTAAAGAAACATTTTGATTTAATACCTTATTTTACATTATTTTCATTGAAAATACAAAATAAAATAAAATTATATGTATGTATGTATGTTAAGATTATATAGTACAGCAGGTGACGCACGTTATCCAACACATTTTTTTTTGAGAGACTTTATTCCTCCATACAAAAATAGACAGTATACGGACAACACTGAATAAATTAATCTGTAGATATTCGACCATCCCATGCCATCTGTAAACTATTCAGTCAAGAAACAACCTATTTTGAAAGCATCTGTTAGTAAAGGTAAGGTATCGATATAAATAAGAGTGATATCTGATCATGCTTCCTAAAATTGTCGCCCAGCTCGTCATCCATCTCTACATTTTATAATACTCGTACAAAGGTTGTGACATAACGAAACTGTACCAAGGACATGCATTGTTCAAAAATTTTGCAAACATTATTCGCCTCCGCCATGTACTCGCACATGTATATGTACAATCAACGTAAACAGCCTTGAAGGAAATACTTTTTCGACAATGACGATGACACCTACTCATATTTAAAGGAGTTGCTGGTTTATTCATACTCCTGATGTTAACTTCGTGACCGTGAGTACGAATAAAAGCTCTGAGTGAACTCATTTGCTATTCTTGAATAAAAACAATAACCCGCCGGCGTACTAGGGGTAATTTCAATCAATTAATTCTTGCCAGAGAAATTTTTATTTCAGGAATTTATTTGTTAACTGCAAATTACAAAGTTTGTTTATTTAAGCTTTCTACAGTTCGGAAGAATTTTCCCTAGTTATGGATGTTATTCGATTCAGGATCTTATAAAGATACTCCTCGAAGGCATTTTAATATGCAATTCCAGTTTTCCGCCTTAGAGGAGTGTGCTTTTAGTGCGTTTGGATTTTATTTTGATTTGAAATTGTATCTGCAGGGTTCAATATTCAGTTGATTTGATACGGCTCGGATAAAAAATGAATGTTGGCGGGCCACTCACTTCAAACTCTACTTAATACTTTACTTACGTGTATACAACAATAAAAATTGATTTTGACAATAAAATAATTTCATAAAAATCACTGTTGGAGGTTTCTTTTTTTCATCAAGAGGGAGAAGCCCACATGAATTTAAACATCCTATGAATGACTCAAATACATGCTAAATGTGTAAGTTTTCAATACGATCACATTAAGAGATAAATAAAAATCATATCGACTAAAAGGTCGTACATAAAAACCGCGCTTATCTCCTAGCTTCTTGCACACAGCGCTTACCGAAAATGTATTTCGCAATTGGTTTTACTCTTACACCGACATAGTTTCAGTAGGTTCAGGTTATTTTGTAGAAATTTTCAGCGAAATTGCCTACAGCATTTCGTCATTTGAAACTTTTAACCGTAACACTTGCATCGCCGAGAGTGCTCAACAGTCTACTTGTAAAATCTTGATTCATTTCTAAGCCCTACAGTATGCTGAAATTATCCCCTGACTTGGGATATGGTAGTTATTTTACCCTCTATATAAACATGTTATTCCTTATTTTAGTTCTGAAACTGGGCTGAAATAAATAGACCAATTTAGTTAGCGCGGCCTTTAGGTAACTGTCTCTAGTTGCAAACTGCTAGCGTCTATGATCCAATTCCATCTGTGCGTCGCCCCAACGGCTGCTGAGAACTGAAGACTCTTGTTCAAGCTATTAATATTCATTAGCTTTACATATCCGAGCCATATGATGCGACTAATTTGCATTTTTTTTGACTTGATTGATGCCGCTATAGGTATGTTAGACGTAAAGTTTGTTTTTATATTTTTTCGTCAAACCACCTTTTTAGGCCAAAGAAACAGCGATTGACAAGCGCAATTCATTATTAGAGATAATAGATAGACAAAATCCCTCACTACCTTGGAGTTTGTTTGTTTGTTTGCATGTTTGTTTGCTGTTGGCTTCTGAGTTTTGTACAAATTATTTAAAATATGATTTTTAAGAAGTAGCCTGACTGCGCATAATCTTATCTAATTTTTATTTTTTTTTTTAAATCAACCTCTGCGGAATATAAATACAGCGTTCTCCATCGTCATTCTACAAATTCTAATGAGTTTGGCAGGAATGCTACAACAAGACATACTCCTCTACGGTGTCTTGCTGCCATGAAATCGCTGTTATACATCTGTATTTCTTCAGTTTTCCGTATGATCTAATGTAGTGTAAATATTTGGTACTGATAAGTGTCAAGAGAATCACTGACAAATGGTTTTAAACGTTCACAAAGTACGGCAAACAAGTTCAAACACGCAATGTAAGGGAAACTGATGTCGTTATAGTTGGCACAGTTAAGATATTCTCCTTCTCAGGGGGTCGTACAAATAATGCTAAGTTTCAATTTGTCATGGATAATTTCCTACTACCAGTTTATAAACATGAGTCCGGGTATGCTCCCTACCAAGTCATCTCCTACTGCCTTGAAGAGCTCGGCGAGTTCGTCCGCTATGGACATTATGGTTAAGTTTATAAGTTGTTATCTTAACTTCATTATCTTGTATCGCCTAAGTTGTATGAATTGGCCTACCTGACGGCAGAGTTTGACTCGATTCTGTAGATTTCTTGTTGGTTTAAGGCATTCCTTTTACATTATGGTAAATTTCATTGCGCTCTATCTCCATTTCCTCGATCGTCCGCTTCTCAAGCTCTCTGTTTTTCCTTCACATAACCCGATATTCATCCCTTTTGATTAGACCGTACAGCCTTGTCCTTTAAGTAGTCCACCTGGATGAGGGAGTTATTTTGGCTCTTACTCTTGCCTGCAATCTACATCATATCAGGAGTTCCCTGCTTGTGGTTGGGTGATCTTAAATACTAAATGCAGCCTGTAAAAGCATTGACGAAGGTTTGGAAGATAAGCGAATGCAGTAGTTAATCTTTAAATCCACAGTATTTCTGCGTTGTTCTGGCGTATGAGATATCTGTGTAACTACCTTGGCTGGAACTATACATGTTGACCAATTTGATTGTTCGGAGATCTATAAAACCTATAAAATCTAAGGAGCGCTTAGATTAGATCAGATTAGATTGGATTACGGAGCGAGGTGGGACTATGTACCCTCATCACTGTAGCCAGGTTAGGCCTATTGTGATTTCCTTAAGTTAAACCTCACCCAAGATGCCCGCATTTTTAATAAATTCTCCTATTTATTGTATTTGAGTGACCTGGCAGTGATATCTTCTGCCATAATGTATGGATTAACTGTATCTGCAGGGTGCAAAGAATATCCTCTGCTGTTTCTTCGTCCTCGTAGCACATGTGACAGTTGTTGTCTTGTGCTATTCCCATAGACATAAGGTGTTTTTTGACTCCACAGTCATCCCTTAAGAACCGGGTTACTGTATGTATCCTACCCCTGGAAAGCTGTAGGAATTGTTTTGCTCATTTGAGGTAAGGGGTTGGTAAAAAGTTTTTACCTCTCCTGTTATCTTTAGTTTCCGTCCTGTGCCTTTGTTTTAGCCAGTTATTTATATATCTTTTTACAGAGGTAATTGGTAACCCGCAGATTGGTCTAAGTAACATGAATGTTGAGGCCGAAACTTTTATGACCATTTCTTCTGCTCCTTCATTACCATCATAGGCACTATGACCTGGCGCACAGATTAAGTGAACTCTATTGGTTTTCGCTAGTGTTATGAGAAGTATAATGCAGTCTTAGACAATTTTTGAGGTTATCTCAAAAGCATTGACAGCTTTGTTGTCAGAGAGAATGTGTTATAAATGTTCTTGTTGGTGGCAGATTTGTTTAGGTTCTCCCTAATGCAGAGCTCTATCTCAGCTTGAAACACAGATATGCTACTGTCCATACTTGCGAACAGTGAAGTATTGGTAGTTTCTCCGTATATGCCTGCTCCAACTCCTTTGCCTGTTTTGGATCCGTCGGAGTCCTACACCAATGTATCTTTTGTAAATAGGGGTTTAATATGTTCCCAGCTCTGCCGATTAGTAAATTTAACCTTGAAGTTATGGTAGAAATTGTATTTTTCGGACAGTTTTCTGTAAGACCAAGTCCCCTGAGTTCCCGTAAAATCATTGGGTGAGTTATTTCGGAATTGTTCCTATCCATCCAGATAAGCTTGTAGGCGTTTGCCAAACGCTTATATGAAAATGAAACGGTCGGAGGTTCAGTAGAATCTCTAATGCTACGGTGGGTGCACCCATAGTACACATACTGGCAAGTCTTGGAAGTTTGTGTATAGACTTTTGTTCGGTCTTATGGCACAATATTGGAGATATACAAGGGACAACAATTCTAGCAACTGCTGTGCACATCCACAGTGTCATCTTTGGGTTAAGGTCTCAGTTTTTACCAAGTACACTTTTGCTGTTCCATAGTCAGATCCTAGCTTTTCCTATGGTTTTTTTTTGATATGTGTATTCCAAGTAAGTTTTTGATCCAGGGTAAACCGTACGAATAGTGAAGGCAACTATATTCCTTTTTTTACGGTTCACATTAAGTTCAACCGATCGCTTCTTTTTATTCTTTTGTTAGCTAGCATGTTTATTATCCGCTTATATGCAGCACTATTAACTTTGTTTTGGATACATCTTGCTACTTGTATTGTCGAACACGTTATCTATAAATCAACCAACCGTAATTTCCTGGCCCCAGAGTGATTTTTTAATCCTGGAGGGTGGCTGATTTTCCTGGCTGGTAGGCAAATTGATTGACATGGAGGCAAATTGATTTGAGGAAAAATAAAGAAAGACATATAGGTCGATAGGGTTTTGGTAATTCTCTAGTTCTACACCAATTTTGGGTATGTATCTCACGATAATCTTTCCAATTGTTTGGAAAGTATCCACAGATATAATTTGTTCTGAAGGTGTTTATTAGAGAGGTTGTTATAATTTGGGTCACCTTCTGGATCTGAGCCGAAAATCCCCATTGATATGTATTGGAACTAATTACGTTATCCTCTCTCTTTTTGTAAATACTACCTTGATCTATGGAAATACTATGGAAATACTAGTTAATTCATCTAAATCTACATATATTGTCATCTTCAGAGTAATCCCCATCGACTGCAACACACTTATGCCAGCGCTTGATCCAATACCGATTCGGTTTTCGGTATGTCCATCAGTGTTTCCTGCGATTTTTCCATTACTTCCTCTTGGCGCGGCTGCTGAAAAGCGTTCCCCATTGTGGTTTTTTAACTCGATTGAACAGAAAGAAGTCACAGGGAGCCAAATCAGGTGAATTCGGTCAGTTCTCGACGCGCTCTCACTCGTGACTGACGTGTTCTGAAATATAATTGAAGCGTCCTCGATAGAAAAAATAAACGCAATCATTACGAAGCGGGATCGATCTGCGACTGATGAAGATTTTGAATCTTCTGTGAGCAAATTTAAGAAAGTCCATCTTTCTAACATGTCTCCCTACAAAGGCATTTTTGCTCCTTTGCAGTGCCTTCCCGATACAGACAATGGAGATGCATCTACGAGTTTGCCTATGCAGCAAAATGAAAATAAAGTGTCGATTCCCCCAATTAAACTTCTGCAAAAGACTTGTGAATATGTTCACAGTTTATGCAAAAAAGTGAATGTTAAAGATTATTCAGTGCGAAAATTCTCTATAGGAATTAAAATCTTTTGCGAGTCTATGGAGTCATATAAAATTATATATAATGAACTTAAATTCAAGCAGTGCCAATTTTTACGCATGACTTTAAGGGCGAAAGATCATTCAAAGTTGTTTTATTCGGTTTGGATGAAATAGATATTGAAGTGCTTAAAAAAGAGCTGGTAACACTTGGTTTAAAATGCAAAGAAATTAAAATGGTTAAAAAGAAATATGAAAATTATACTGATGTGTTTTATATCGTTTATATCGATAGTGGAACAGTGAGATTATCCGATTTGAGCAAAAATATCCGATCAGTGTTTCGTACCCAAGTCAGGTGGGAATTTCAACGTCGTTCTAAACATAAATTAACACAATGTCACAATTGTCAGATGTTCGGGCATGGTGGGAGAAACTACAGTGTTAAGACATATTGCGCAAACTGTTCCGGACCTCATAAAACATCTGACTGTTCCTCTGAAGGAATATTTAAGTGCGCAAACTGCAAAGGCAACCACCGCTCCACAGACCAAACTTGCTTAAATCGCATTAAGTATAATGAAATGAAAGAAAAACTATCCAAAAATAATTCTCTTTCATTGCCATCGACCCACAAAAAACAAATTTCTCTTTTTCAAAAAAAGCCAATAAATCATATGAGCACCGAAGAGTTTCCTTGCCTCTCAAAGCGCTCTACTCATCGTCATCAAACACCGCCAGCAGCAACTGCACCACGATGGTCATCTTTAATTGCAGATCAGGTGATTCAGGCACCAATACCCACACAAAAGAAGTCTTCGTCTACAACGCTTTTCTCTCACGAAGATCTTTCTTCGCTAACAACGGAAATGATTTCCAAATTGAGTGAATGTAAAACAAAAGCTCAACAATTCAATGTAATAGCACAGCTTGCTACAAAATATCTTTACTCCAATGTCATATAATGTTAATAATAGTTCGTTGAAGATTTTAACTTGGAATGCTAGAAGCATCCGAAATAAGTGTACAGAATTTTTCAGCTTTCTTTGCATACTAAATGTTGATGTAGGTGTTGTATGTGAAACGTGGCTCAGTAATGACGTCCAATTCTCCGATTCCAACTTTTCTTGTTATAGGTTTGATCGAGTAAATAGAACAGGTGGCGGCGTTGCCATTGTTATTAAGAAAAACATCAAACATAATTTATTGCCAGTAATTAATACTAAAGTTATTGAGGCAATTGGTATTGAAATCGTGCTGGAAGATTCTTCTAGCTTAAAATTATTTTCTGTTTATTTTCCTGGTGGAAATTCGAATAAACATAAAGCAAATTTGTTCAAACATGATCTAAGAAAGATACTTAACTGTAACGAACCAATTCTTGTAGGTGGAGATTTAAACTGCAGACATCGTGGATGGGGATGTCAGAGGGCAAATTCCTGGGCAAATATTCTTTCAGATATCCAAATGAGATACCCAATTAATATTTTGTATCCCAACAGCCCGACTTTCATTCCTGAATCTGTGAGGTCCTCTCCATTGACACTAGACTTGTTTCTTACTAATGTCTCTAATCTTATTATACAGCCTGTAGCAATTAATGCGCTCAGTTCACATAACCTTCCTGTTTACTGTGATATTAGTTTTAGAGCCAGTTTAAAAAACGTGCAATATTTAGATTTTAAGAAGGCCAACTGGGTACACTTAAGGCAACACCTTAACTCAAATCTAGAAAATTACATAGTTAATCCACTAGAATGAGTAAGCCGCGAACAAATCGACAATCACCTACAATTACTTACTTCAAATATCTTGGGAAGTGTAAGGGCATCAGATCCCCTAAGAAATCTTAACAGAAGATCGATTTTACTCCCGCACTATATCGTCAACAATATAAAAGTACGAAATGGGTTAAGAAGGCAATGGCAACGTTATCGTATCAAAATTATTTATTACCAAATGAAATTTTTAAATAGATTGATCTCAGATCAAATAAAAAATTTTCGAAACCAGGCATGGAACGAAAAGCTTGGTCTCTTCGATAAAGAGTCCAAGCCTTTCTGGAACATTGCCAAAATTCTAAAAAAGAAAAATAAACAAGTTCCATTTTTAGAATATGCGGGTCAAATCTGCTTTACCCCTGAAAGTAAATCCGAACTCTTGGCCGATACTTTCTTAATTAACCACAGCGCACCAGTAGCACTCACTTCACCATTAGACGCAACAGTTGAAGACACAATAAATGAATTCAACAGAAGTGGTGTGAGCACTCCCATTGATAAACTAATCACATATGAGGATGAATTTTGTATAGCTGATTTGCATAGTAATAAATCGAAAGGACTCGATAAGATAAATAATCAAATACTTAAGCAACTACCCAAAAATGGTTTTAAATATTTAACATACATCATTAATGCTTGCTTAAGTTTACAATACTTTCCTGATGATTATTCCAATCTCAAAAGTAGGAAAAAGCCCAAATAATGCTAAAAGCTATAGACCAATAAGCCTACTTAGTGGTTGCAGTAAACTACTTGAAAAAGTAATAAAAACAAAAATACAAGATTTTCTCTTCATGCATGATATTTTACCATTGGAACAATTTGGTTTCAGGAAAAATCACAGCACCTCTCATCAAGTGCTTAGAATTGGTAACCATATTAAAAGCAATTTATCTTCTAAGCAATCCACAGGGCTAGTGCTTCTTGATATCGAGAAAGCCTTCGATTCAGTGTGGCGTGATGGGCTAATATATAAATTAATTAGATTAAGGTGTCCCCCATATCTAATCAAACTAATCCAAAGTTTTCTAACAAATAGGTATTTTACGGTATACACAAATAATGTTTTTTCTTCAAGAAGAACGATACCAGCAGGCGTCCCCCAAGGATCAGTACTGGCTCCTATATTATATAATATTTTTACAGCTGATTTCCCTGACTTGCCCGCATGTAAATATGCCATGTATGCCGATGACATAGCAATATTTTCCTCACATGAATTAGGGGGGGGGTCATAGAGACAAATCTGCAAAGAGCACTAGGTATTATTTTGAGTACTACAAACACTGGAAAGTCAAAATCAATGCTGACAAAACTCAATCTATTTTTTTTACGAGAAAAAGAAAGAATCGTTTTTTACCTAGCAAAAATCTAGTGCTTGATAATACGGAAATCAATTGGGTCGATACAGTTAAGTATCTTAGATAAAACATTAACGTTTAAAATGCATACTGCTAACATAAATAATAAAATAAACATTGCCACCAAAATGTTATACCCTCTGATAAATCGGAAATCATTACTTAGTAATGAAAACAAAATTATCATATTTAAAGTGGTATTTCAAGCTATGATTTTATACGCGTCACCTGTGTGGGGTAATTGTGCTCAGATGCATATAAAAAACTACAAATTGCACAAAATAACGTTCTGAAAATGATGCTAAATCTTCCATGGTTTTATTCAACCCTTGAACTCCATGAAAAAGCCAGAATGCTTCCTGTTGCAAGAAAAGTTGAAATTGTCAATAAAAAATTCTTTCAAAAATGCGTTTCTTCCGAAAACCCTTTAATTAAGTCATTATCGATATGAAACTGTATTGTCAATTTGTTATTTTCGTTACTTGTTTTTCAAATACATGTTTGCATAAGTATTTATCTATTATTTATTTATTTATTTATTTATTTATTTATTTATTTATTTATGTTCATTTATTTTTATACATATGCATATGTTCTAATTTGCAGATGTGTTGCAATTAATGTTAATTTATATTTTCTTTTCATTTTTTCTCTGTGACATTACCCAATAAGTCCTTAACTAATATAAACTACTTAAGTTGTAATCTCTTTTTATATGAAGGTTTTTGTTAATTGTTTTCCTTCAAATCAACAAACTTTTGTTTTCAACAATAACAAATTTATTATGAAAAACCTTTTTCCAGTAATAAGATATAAATATCATATCTCTGTTCAAGCTGTGCTATATAATATACACAAAATGTAAATCAAAAATGTTCTTTACCAATTCAATAAATATCTATCTATCTACCTAGGTGAATTCGGTGGCTGTTGGATAGTATTTGTTGCATTTTTCGTCGAAAAATTACGAATAATGATGGCACTGTGCAACGCGACGGTGCGTT
This sequence comes from Volucella zonaria, assembly GCA_963966105.1. NCBI lineage: Eukaryota > Metazoa > Arthropoda > Insecta > Diptera > Syrphidae > Volucella > Volucella zonaria. Next base: position 217,891,360 of record OZ014530.1, read on the forward strand.
ATCACGATGCAAAATCCAAGAGCTTTCTACCCACAATGCTGGTCTCTTTCGGCGAATTGCTTCACGCAAACATCTCATAACGCACAAATAATACTCTTTGTTTTCTGTCTGTCCTTCTGGCAAAAATTCATGATGCACTACACCGATATAATCCATGAAAACCATGAAGCATTGCCTTCTTTTTTGACTGAAAACGACGTGGGTTTTTTAGTCTCGGCTCATTTGGCTAACGCCATTCACTTTCCTGATGTCTGGATTGCGTGTCGTACTCATAAACCCACGTCTCGTCTCCATTAATGATCCTTATGATGAATGTGGGATCGGATTCAGCTTCGCAAATCATCTCTTTTGCGACGTCAACACGGTCTCTTTTTTGCATGAAATTGAGGTCTTTTGGGACTAACTTTGCTGCTACACGACGGAAACTCAAATCATTAACCAAACTGTCTTGGACGGACCCATAGGCAATGTTCAAGTCCTCCGCTGTCTCTCTAATGGTTAATTTGCGGTTATTGACCAACATTTCTTTTACGAGTACTTCATCAATGTTTTCGTCGGTTTTCGATGTCGATGGTCTGCCACTGAGTTCATCATCTTCGATTGACTCACGACCACTTTTGAACCGCTCTTGCCACTAGCACTGGTAAACGATCGTTTTCTTTAGAGAATCATTGCCGAAACACTTTCCCAACATTTCCAACGTTCGCGCACCATTAAATCGGTTTTTTACGCAGAATTTAATACAAGTTCGTTGTTGCAAATTTAAATCCATTTCTAAAATAGTAAAAAATCGCCAACACACACAAAGATAGATGTACTCTTGGTTAAGTAACTTTTGCAAATGTCAAGCAATGACGATAAGATTTAGAGAGAATATCAACAACAGATTTACCAACTTAACAAAAAAAAACAGAACTCAAATCGGAATCGGGAACTTTGGTAGTTCTCTCAACTAATTCTATATGAAACGTCCCATCATCTTTTCCTTCACTGCACTTTCGGGGGAAAGCGGAATTACACATGGAGAATTTGATTAGTGTGCTGGTTAGAACGGATTTTGTGGATGCGTGCGCTGCTGCGCATTTCGCAAAGGCTTTGGCAAAAAGTTTTCCACGATTCTCTACATATATCCCACTCTCTATTTCTTTGCGCTTTGTTGAAGAGTCTTCTGGTCTCAGTTCTCAACTTCGCGAGTTTTTTAGGTCACAAAGGGGTGATTCTAATGCCCGATTCAGATTTTTCCGAGGAGGATTAGTGATAGTAAAGGCGGTGGTTAGGTTGCCACAAGCATGTTCAAAGCTATCATTGTCTCTTATTACCCTATTACAGCTTGTCATGTTTTCCATGAGTTTTAGGGTATATGAGTCCTAGTCTTTGAATCTTGGCAGATTCTATATTTCTATAGGTATAGTTCCGAGAATGTGGCGATGATCAGACATTGAAGTTTCTGTTGATATATTCCAATTTTTAATAAAGTTTTTGTTATAAATGGGGTGCACGGAGAAAATTCTAGAACCACCACACCCCCCACCTTGCATGCTGTGGTAAGCATTCGCATCACACCCAATAATAATTTGAAAGTTCCTATTGCCACAGTTAGTAAACAATCTTCCCAGTGGCAGAAATTCCGCATCGGTGGAGTTTCCCGGAGGATATGCTGAGCAAATGAATGCGTCCGGCATAACTCCTTCAGTGGGAAGCTCAATTATTGGCGCCGCCACGTCTTTGCTGCTAAACTCTGGTATTTGACTAATTTTAATATTACTTTTGTAGAGAATGCAGGCTCTTGGTCTGCATACAATATAAAATTTATAAAGTAATTCATCTGGTATGCTATTTATCTCGTCCTTGTAAAGATAAATAGATGAGAACTACATCAACGTAATCTGTATTAGATCTCTGACTCAGAACCGGCGACGCAGATTTTGGGTGCTGTAGACTAATTTGGATGCACCTTAAGCCTATGACTATTGAGTTAGAACAGTGCATGTTCAATCGAAGTGCTGTCATCCGGCATCAAGGGCGTTGATGATAAATCTCGTACCGTTGTTAATGCGCGTGCATCTGTTATTTTGTCAGACTAAATCGATTACAATATGATTGGTTTGGGTGGTTGTTTTATGGTCAGTTGACCACCCTGTTCTATTAAGTTGAGAAATTTGCTTACTACTCGTACAGTGATCTTCCCTTCTGCAGTACAGTGATATAGCTTAAGTTCAATGTTTTGTTTTCGTGATAAGTGTTAAGTACAATGTTATAATCGGATGAAACGATTTTACCTGCATACTTAGGGAAGCCTTAGGTTCTGTCGAGAAGGACGAAGGCGTATTGTTTGGTGGCATTTTCTTAATAAGGCAGGGCTCTGGTAGGTAACGATCAGTTACCAAGAAAGGACTCGTAAAGAATATACATATATGCCTACTTATCTGTAGCGTACCCAACCTATGCTCGACAGGTGAGAAATATAATAAATACTTAAAAACTTAGAGGGGCTATGACAACTATCTATCCTCTGTGCAAAAAATTCAAAAATTAAATTAATTAGGTACAATAATAATGATATCCGACGACTTAGACACTGTGATACGAGATACCACCTTCATACATAAAATGAATATCTAATTTGAAACTAAGTGCCGAAACTTTTAAACAGATGACGAAACTACAGAACTTATACGATTTTATGGTTCTCTGCCATTTGGACAGCCGTAACTTCCTCAAGAATACTGTGACCCCTGAGGACATAACTAATGAATCGTTAAATAGCATCCTCAGTTTCGTAAGGAACGTTGGTTGGTTTATAGTCTTAGCTTTCGGCGCAAAGGGTCCTAGAGGTCGCATAGCCTAATAATAAAACTTATTAAAACAAAAAAATTGATCACTCGGACGAATGATTATAAAAACCAATTTTGCATACGGCGTTTTGATATTTGGTTGAATTCACTATTTTTATCCGGTTTGGATTTTGGAGAAATGACCAGAAGTTACCAGGTCCTCTTAGCCAAAACCTTTTTTGAGCAGAATAGAACACTGGTTTTATAAATGATTGCATTTTTTATTTGATTCTTTTAATGGAATCGTGGGAAGATTAGAGGGCGCTTCAATGATAAAGTGCTCACAGTACCAGCACGCAACACATTAACGAGTAGAAAATACCTGCCACCTGATGCGAGCATAAGCCGCATATTCACAGGTTTCCAAAAAAGTTGTATTAATCATACCAAACAGACTTAAGTACTTAGCACGTATATTGATCCGTTTAGGCTCTAATAACTGGTCTGTAATCGTTTCTGTTGAGGTATATATTTGGAAGTATGTATGCTCTCAGTAGACCCATTTGTCAAAGAAACCCTTAATCGAAGAAGCCAGCAGTTCCACTCTAAGTTCAAAACCTAAAAGTCCAAACAACTCATAAAAATCCTATTACGTTCCCTTTTTGGCTCAGGTCCATTCCCGAGTACAGAGGCAGTCGAATTTGTATTTTTGCAGTTCAGATATAAATATGTTAGCCGGCTTGTTCATAAGACTTGAACTAAGTGGAAGCTAAGCTAAAGCCCATTTATATGACAGAAAATAGCTCTATTCACCCGACATAATCCGTTCTTCGGATCCTAATGAAAGCAGAATTGAACTTAAAACCGACACATAGGATATAAATTTATTTATGACGGTCATATAGATCCAAAGGACACCAAAGAGAGGACAACTTCCTTACGGTATCAATAAACCGAGAGCGCTTTGTAAGTTTCAACTGTATGGGTTTCCCAATCGAACGGTTCGGGGTACAATATCAGCTGTGCCCGAAAGACATTCTTTTTTTAGGCAACTAAAACCTTGTGAGATGAATGGTTGCCTAAAATACGAAATCAAGCTAATTTAAACTAATAATTTAGACTCCCCATTAAATGTTGAATGCCATCCATGGAGCGAAATAACCACTGAGCTCAAACATCTATCTCTCTCTCTATCCAAAATTCCGAGAAACATGATCTGGCATTTTAAGAGTAGTCACACCCTCTTGAGTGTTTTTTAAAAAAATAAAAATAAAAATAGTGGATAACACTCAGATGATTTGCTTTCTTTAAGCACCAGGCAAGTCAGACCCGCCAGCTTCCTAGTTTACGTAAAAGGAACAACAATTAATATAATACAATGGACTGAACCCCCATTACGTTGATTATAACTGACTTCGTTAACTTTTTCATCGCAAAAGGGGTCCAGATATCTTACACAACTCACAATTGATTATCAAAATCGGCAGGAGCACAGCGGAGATTAAAAGAGCGCTTAGATTGGCAAATTACAAAACAAACTGGGACGGTTTTAGAAGAAATTGCAGAGAAAATATTACCTTACGCGTCTCACTCACGACACCTTCAGAAATAGAAGAAGTTGATAAGTTCAATGAAGCCATTCAAAGAGCTGAGTGCAACAACACTTCTTTTCGAACAAGAGGAATACGGAAGGGTACGCTCGAAATCGAAAACCTTTAACAAGAAAAAAGAAAATCACGAAAGAGGTGGCAACGATCGCGAGCGCCCTGGATAAAACCTATTTAAACTACCTGTTAAATAACCTTAAACAAATACTGCAAGATCTTAAGAATCGTTAGACTTCTGTTTATCTCGAAGGCCTAACTGCCGACAACAGTTCCAATAACTTGCTCTGGAAAGCCGTGAAGTATACTAAAAAACCTGTTATGGACTCGCCGCCAACACGAAAAGCCAACGGCGCATGTCCAAAGGAACACAAAGAAAAATGTTTAAACCATTCGAACGACGACAACTGGCCGAAGAACTTAATGCCAATACAGATTCCGACAACTATAGAAGTGAATCTGTAACACTGCCTGAGCTTCGTCTGACAATAGCAAACTTGTAAAATAATAAAGTTCCAGGATACGATTTAATTACAGATGAAATCTTCCTAAAAAAGTTACCCAATAAAGTGTTAGTCAAGCTTCTTTATATTATAAATGCTCCTATGAGACTTTTATATGTTCCAACCCAATGGAATGTCCTCAAAGTTCCAAAACCGGGGTTATGGTCAAACATTTCATTCTTTCGAATAACAAATGTAATTGAGAACACTCTAGAAGAAAAAAAGGAATGTTCTGGCGTTTTTCTCGACGGATCGCAAGCCATCGACAAGGTATGACACGAAGGTCTAAAGAACAAATTTTACCAGACAAAATGCACAGAATATTGGAAAACTCAGAATTCAAGAAAATTCAGGCCAGAGTTCCATAAGGAACCGTTCTCATATCTGTTAATACTGTATATAAGAGATATATGTATATCAAGCCACGTTCGCAGATGATAAGTCTACACTCGCCATGAATCAAACAGTTGAATCTTCGACGAGAAAACTCCAACGAGCTTTGAACTCAATATTTGAGTGGACGAAGACCTGGCGAATCGTCGTAAACGAAACCAAGTCAACACACGTCTATTTTACATATAGAAAGATAAACGATTTACCCCTATGACTTGAATGACTTTAGATGCGAAATTAATGTGAGAATCACACGGTAAAAAGAAGCGTGTAATCAGGCTTAGAGAAGCAAATTGGCTTATCGGTAGATATTCGAAACTAAACTTATATAACAAGCTTCTTTCGCACAAGAAAATGCTAAAACCTTCTTGTACGCATGGTATACAATTCCGGGGTTTTACCAAATAAAACAATATGTCTATACTACAGAAATTTCAAAATAAATTGCTAAGAGCAATCGTGAATGCTTCATAAGCTTTGTTAGCAAACTTCATATGCGTCTCTCGGATCATTGCAAAAACTACTAACCAAACGCGATAAACTACAGATGTTTAAACTACTCGTTAAGGAAACTTAGTCGTAGTTTGATAGATGTTGGCAGGTCTTTTAGTGAGTAAGAATCTCATAGTGCCCATGAAGGTTTTAATCAATGCGATCAGCTGGGTATAGTCCGTGAGTTTTCTAAGTTTTTTTCACTTAGATCCCTGGGCGTAGACATCAAACTATTAACACCCACCATAGCAGTGGGAACAGCACGAAGAGCTGCTTTTCGATCCAATTTCCACACAGTAATCTGAGTCTAAATTCGCAGCTAAATTCTTGTTCATAAGCATTGATTTAACATATTTAATCATTGGTTCTTATACGCCATGCTGTTTCTGAATTTCGCATGCTGTCAATGACAATGCCAAACACATACTCCTTTCCGTAGAGCGCGAATCCTGTTCTATCTTCTAGATTCTAGTAAACAATTTCACACAATTTTCTGAATTCGTTTGCATCTTAAACAGAGGATGCCTTCGGAGATCAGTAGTGTGCGCAAGTCATCTTATCCAGGTCATCCAGCCCTCGGATGCTCATTAGCAGGAAGGATGTCAGAATGATAGATCTTTGATAATTACCAGCCAAGTTTTTTGATTTTTGTATAAGTTCTTCTCTCGCCATTTTCCAAGAATCCGGTAGACCAGTGACAGGCTAGCGAAGATTCTTTCAAGTTACGGCAGCATATGCCCTATATTTATTTTTGCTGCGTATGTACGCGGATTTATCTCATTTATCTCACCAGGCAGCTAATCCATCAAAGAACACAACAGAGTACTATAGTTCAAGGCTACATCCGTAATCACACTAGATGACATGCATATACAAAATGTTGCGAGTTGTTTGACTTAGCGGATCTGTAGTTCAGATTAGGGAGATAGTTTTGAACCGGTATTGATGGAACTGAGTATGAGACTGAGGGTTTGTACTTTTAACTCAACCGCCAATACTCTGTCTGCTACCAACTAGGCGGATTTGACCCTTTTAGGAAACTATGCCCAGTATGTTGGCTCTAATTTCTACGAAATTAGACACCTAAAAGGTGAGGCAACAGATGGTGTGGATGTTGGCTGTCAATTACTGCCATTTACTGGCTTCAATGTGGTTAATCTTTTTGACAGATGTCATACAATCTTTGGTAATGTTGCTTACCACATAACAACGCATTTTTGTTATTCAATCTTATTACGAAAATGGGCGACCTGCAGAAGTAACATTTCGTAAAATTCGTAAATATTTCGGTCAACACAATCCGACCAATGGTGAAGCGTTTTGAAGAAACTGGTTTGGTATCGGGTCAAACTCCATATCAGCATGCTCGGCCAGCACGTACACGTCAAAACATCACCACTGTGAGCGAAAGTGTTCAAAACCAGCCAGGCACCTCAATTCGTCGTCGAAGTCAATAATTGGACCTAGTGGCACTTTACGGCGAATTTTAAAAGTTGGTTTTCATTCGCACGCCTATATAATTCAAATTACACAACAACTGAAGCCTTTGAACCATCTACAACGTCGCCGATTTGTTAACTGGATGTAGGCAGTTAACAAATCGCCAGGACAATTTATCATCGAATTTGATCTTTTCCGATGAAGCCCATTTTTGATAAGTTCATGGGATTTGACATCTTTTGACTTCTTCCTGTGGCATTATATGAAGAGTAAGAGTTATGCCAATAACCCAGTGACATTCAGGATCTCAAACCTAATATCTAAACTGAAATTATTCTTCAAACAGTCATCGATAATTTTGGAGTTCGGATGGTCGCTTTCAACACATTAATAATTAATTTCCGCATTAATTTTTCAATAAATGTGTATTTAATGTAATGAAAACTTCCACACTTACTGTTGGCTCACGCTTTATATTCTTCATGTCATGATCCTCAAAGATTCTAGTCTTCGCCATATAAGCCCAAGGTGGCATACTAAGAAGTTTACTAATTTGTTCACGAGATTGTTGCAAATATCCATATAACCACCATCTGCAGGAGGTTTTCCCAGATGTATACATCTGAGCAGTTTTCTCTACCTTTCCACATCTATATATATTCCCCGTACATATGTATATACCTCAGATCTTCTGATCGAGGAACATAATAGGGCCACATGCTAGTCAATCCTGTATTCAATGCAACAGTATTTTCAGGTGTGGTGAATGTCTGTCGTCAAAATTATTAATCATTGCCATATGATTCGAAGAATCTCCGTTTATAAAAGTTTCACAGAGCTTTATACTCGTATCTTCTTGGGAATATATTCACAAAGTCTTGCAATTCCTGCATGGTCTCCACAGTTAATAGTATTAATGGAAGCCAGATTATCACATCAATAGTTCGGTGTCGTAAGCAACATCTAAACAACATGAAATCAAGCAATGGAATCAATTCATATAAGATACGAAGATTGGCGAATCGCGATTATATAGTTTCAGAATCCCATCTTGAAACCATCAAGCTGTGGTGAAAAATTTTAATTGAAAAAAAGAAACATTTTATAGAGATGGAAATTGAAAACCACTTCAGCTGAAATTTTTGGAAAATGACTTTCTTAGTTAGTGCATAATGTGCACATTTTCAGAATGTCCCCTTAGAGAAAACAATTCAAGGGAACTTTTTAATATATTCCACCTATTATCACCCATTATCTTTTCAGATAATTACCAGAGTCTGTAGCAGCGAAGGCAGACCACTTCTCACTACACTGGCCTGGAAAATACAACTTACATTGCAATAAAATAATAGTGCTACTTAACGGTGGAGAAGAATGACAGAGTTTTCAAGAAAACTCACTATATACTCTGGGTTCCCTATGTGCTCTGTTTGTTCACATTTTGCACCCTGAAGTCAGACGAAGCAATTTCCGGTGCAAAACTTGCAAAAGAAAGTTTCACACTGAGTTTTATTTTACCCCCAGGGTAGCATGAATTACTTTAAAACATATCCGGCAGTTGCATGTGCTTCTTCATCCAATCCTTCTTTCTTTTTGTGGTATATGTGAGTATGAAGAATTCATATGGGGGTGGATAGACGAGAATAGTTGTAAACTGTTGCAAATGCAGCTCACATATCTGCGAGTAAACATGTGGAAGGCAAAATTTTATAAGAGATATAAACGACTAAAGTTGCATACACACCCTTATGCATCCTGAGTGAAATTCTTTGCCAATTTTACACTTTAGTTTCTCTTTAAAGAATCCGTTACCATGGCGGTAGTTTAAACTTTCTGGTATTTTCCTTTCAGCAATCAATCTCAAGATAAATTAAAAAAAAAACTTGGTAATAATTAGGTACATAGATATGCACACCTTAAGTTCGGTGATAAGAATTATTAAAAAAAACAATCCTCATTAATAGTTTAATCTAGTTGCCCCAAGAGCTCAATTACAGCTTTGTGTAAGTTCTTTTCTTAAATTGAAGAAAAATTAAGTCCACCGTTAAGCACTGATTTCCAGCTCAAAGATGACTCTCCCAATTCTAGATCGCATGTAGTTCTAAATGAGTTGACACAAACGACGATCGATCTCCAATTAGTTTTTCTATATGTAATAAAACTGATCCTTGAACCCGTTAAAGGCTGAACGAATCAATCGTACTCTTACATAATGGTCGCAGTAATTCAGAGGGAAGCACTTTGATTGAAAATTAGCTTGACACAAACAAATTCACCTTTATTTTCCAGTTTGTATCGAGAAGAAGTGAATAGTGAGCAAAGACGGCAGAGATGCCGCCTCTGTTATGCTGAGTTTCACCCTATCACCACAACGAAACCCCTGGTTTGCACACAAAGCAGCGCTGCATAGAAGAACTAGAGCTGCTCACGAGTTCTACGAACAGCAGATGAGAGGCGAACACCGTCTTCTCAGCAGGAAAAAGAAGGAGCATGAGAAGCGCGCGGTCGAGGAAATTGAGAGAGTCAGAAGTTGTAACAAAAGGTAAAAAATCCATCCCACGAACACAAACTCCGAACCGAAACCTGTATAGACGAACAAGGGAACATCGTAGTAGAGCCGCAGTCGATGCTGAGCATTTGGAAAGAGCATTTTTTTAGACAATTATCTCCACCCGACCTGGATGAAGTGAAGCTAGCCATATCTAAGCAGAAGTCCAACAAAGCTGATGGACCGACGACCTGACTGCTGAGCTCTTCAAAGCGATGACTTGGTAAGGAGCATACACCAACTCGTCTATAAAATATGGTCGAATGAAAGTATGCCCATTGAATAGAACCTCAGCATTGTTTGTCCGATCTTCCAGAAAGAAACCCTCTGAACTGCACCAACTACAGAGATATCAGTCTTCTTATCAGAACTTAAAAGATCCTATCTGCCGTATTGCGCAAAACTCCGAAGCCGTTCGTTGACAACCTGATCGGTCCATATCAGTGTGGCTTTAGGCCAGGAAAGTCCACCACGAACCTAATATTCACACCATGTCAGATCTTGGACAGAGCTATGTCTAGGGAGTGCCAGATGACGATGGAGAATGTGCACCGAGACCTTTGATGTCAAAAAAGGCTTTTGATAAGGCGGTGCGCTGTCATGCGATTCCTTTAGCATAATTTTTGAAAGAATAGTGCAAAACTCACGCGCCAACACAAGAGGGGCAATCTTTCAAAATTCCGCCCAATTATTCGCATGCGCCCATGATATTGACATAATCGGAAGAAATGAACGTGATGCCAGTGAAGCTTTCCCGAGTAGTCAGATAGAAGCAGTCAAAGAGGGCAAGAACAAGTACATGCTGTCAACCGGAAAGGACATTCCACACCAACGCCTCGGACAGAATGTCACCCTCGACAGATATAACTTTAGTTACGGACTTTGTCTACCTACGCTCCACTATCAATTCAGACAGCGACACCAGCGCTGAGATCAAATAAAAATTAATTCTTTTCAATCGCTGCTTCTTTAGGCTAAGAAGGCAATTGACTAACAAAACCCTCTCTCGAAAAACAAAAGTGACCCTATACAAGACCTTAATAATGCCTGTCCTGCTCTATGGCACAGAGGCATGGATGAACACCAATGCTCTGGTCCGAAAACTATTTCAATCCGCTCCCGAGTTACAGCGCAGTAGAGTAGAGGATCACCGTAACTCATGTAGCGCACTCACGTTGAAGGGGACCTCAATAAACTTGACGTGTACAACTGGAGGCTGTTAGGTAAAGATCGAGTTGGCTGTAGACGCCTGTAGATTAAGGCCCAGGTCCACCCCGGACTGTAGCGCCACCTTAAGTAGGTAAGTAAGTAAATATATAAGCAGGCCCGAAGAGTCTACACTCGTACCATCGCGGAAATAAATCATAAACACGATCATTACCTTACGACAAAACTAAAATCACACCAAAAACAAGAGTTGGAATATCATGTAGAGCTAGTCTCATTGCCAACATAAAACTTTTAATTTTGGTCGAATACTCGTAAATCACAAATTTTCGCAAATCGAAAATCCAAGATTCGACGATGAATGTACACAGGAACCCTCGGCCAAACTGGAGATGCATTGCACAATACTAATGTACATTTGCTGTTAACACATATGTACAATCAGAGAGAAACCGAATACCAACTTCTGCAAAGGAAAATGATAAAGAGCAAAATTATCCTCTATATCAACGAGGCTCAAGAATTTCACCAAGAAGTGCAAAAAGTACAGTGCCAAAAAAAAACCCGAACCAATGGTTGCATAAACGACGCATCTTAGATGAGATGCATTCTATGCTAAAATTTAGAGGAATCACTAGCGTAGACTGTCAAATAGCACAAACGATGAACAACATGCAAATTTTCAACACACCAAAGCGAAGTGGGAATCCTAATATCTGAGCTCACATGCAACAGATCAGCTGAAGATGAATGGAATTTCAGTATCTCCAGTTCCATCTTAATGAATGGAGAAATATCCACATCAGTGCGATAATATATCTATAAACACCACTAATGACTAAATATTCACTCACCAGCATAAGACTTCAGAAAATGGCTAAGAAACCAAATCGGTTAGTGATTCTTCAAACCTGCCAAACTTATCCGATAGTGAAGGATGTTGCGAATTCTCGTTACCCTATCAAAGTTGAAAAAGTCATAACCGATTTTGTTTTAAAAAATGGGCTTAGGCATGTCGCCCAATCGCGCTGTGTCGCGCGTCATGAAAGAACTATGTACAACCCTTAAGCCAACATCAAAGGCACAATATTTTGAAAATTGTTCCGGCTTTTCATAACATGCTACATATACGAATATGCGAATGACATTGACATAATCGGGAGAAAACTGCGGGATATCGATGGAGCATTTGTGAGCAGGGTGAAGCTCCATTCATTTACGTAGGCTATGCAATGAACTCCAGTGATGGTATAAGAGCTGAAATGAAGCAAAAAATAGTACTTACTTACTGCTGTTGGGGACATTAGTTCTTCTGATCGCCTATCATCATTTTATTGAACAAAATCGCCAATTGCATTGGACTCGAGGTAAATAATAACATACGAGTGGATCTGATGGTTCTTCTTACTTTAAGCAAAATAAAGCGTGTCCTAAAATACGCGCAAGGAGTAATTTTTATAAAAATCATAGGCTTTTAATTACAAATTGTAAGTTTTTAATTGATCCATAAAGGATACAGTATAGGGTTATGTATGGAACAGCATATCGGGTAAATGATCTTGCCAGCTTTGCTAGCACTTAAGCACTCTTTTGTAGAAATTTTCCATGACAGTTTTACATAAATGTGGCAGAATTTTGTTAGTACAGCGTTCAATTTGTTCTATCAATAACCCCAAAGAAAAACGTTTAACGGCGTTAAATCGCATGATCTAAGCGGCCTATTCTGATTACCAAACCGAGAAATTAAGATTAAGATAAAAAAGAGCCTTATCGCTGAAGATAATTTTTTTATCTTCATCCACATTCGCACCCACAACAAGTTGTACCACAACAAGTGGTATAATCCATTCAACGAACTCTCTTCGCTATGCGTGGTCAGTAAGCTTTAGTTCCTGAGTCAATTGCACTTTGTATGCATGAAGATGCAAATCTTTCGTGAGAATGCACTGTAGAGAACTTCCCGAAATATCCGATTCTTGACCATGGTGCCGAATTAATATTCCTGGACTCTCAGCCATACTCTCACGAACTGCTTCGATGTCTTGTGTTGAACGACTTGTTGAAGGACGGGCAGAGTGCCCGAGATCACTAATTGATCTAGTCTGCTTGAATTTTTGAATTAATCTCTATACAGTTGATGAAGTTAAATCACTATTCCGAGCATATTTTATACGAAAATTTCGAATCGTAGCAACCAAAGCTTCATTATTTGGAAAATATTTCTCAATATGAAAACACGCTGTTCTTTATTGTACAAATGGCGCAAAATTCAAATCTTGCGTGAATTTTAGGACACCTTTTATATATCCATGGCGCTTCAACTACAACAGATTAATAGTTAAAAGACAAATTTTCGGACAGAACTAAAAAAAAATAAAGAAGTCAGAAGCCGGAGAAGATGATATTTGCCACCCATCGATATTATATTTTAATGAGTTACTACTCGTATTTCGAACCAGGTTCATACTTCATATTGCCAAAAATGGTGCTAAAGCTGTTTCATACGTCACAAAATTCGTTGAAAAGGTGGACCTTTTCCTGCAATTTTAATTTGCATAAACATTTTCTCGACGTCAGCTGTGATGACATATTTTGATAACATGACGTCGTTTAGTCTCTTGCCATTAGATGATTTGGCCGATGCATCAAAGACAACTCTGAGTTTTGTTGTCAAATAGTTCTCTCGTACAACCGCTTGATGTGGTAGATAGTATTTTCCACATAAGCCTTCGGTTGCTTTATTTATGTATTCCTGAATAAACTGCTTTTAGTCTTCCCAAAGTTTCCCATTTTTTTTTAATTTTTTCTCTACAATATTAGACGTGTCACTGCTTGTTTTCTAGATTGGCCAAGTTCCATATCCTCTCTTAAAACAATTTCAACTATGAATCTTCCGTCAAAATCCTTTTTGGTAGTTTCTTCAAACTTTCTAAAGCAATAGCATCTTCTTTGTTCGGTTCTTCGGTTTATTTCCTCTAGTTTCCAAAAGCGCTCAAGGTTTGTTATGAAAATATTTTTCTTAGCCTTTTTATGTTTTACCAAAAGATTCATCCGAATTTAGTTGCTTGTCGGACGATTTAATTTGATTTTTTGACGCCGTTTGCAACAATTTTGCTGAATACATCTCCTCCAGTTACCATGTCAATCCGATATGATTTGTTAAATAATGGGTCGGCTAGCAAGTGGTTGTCCCATTCATTTAGATTGTATGTATTTGAACAATTGATCAGGCTGCGCACTGGTTAACGACTGTAGTATTCCAGTTTCTACTTTTTCAACATGATTGCTCAGGAATGTAGGCTTTAATTCTACCTTAACTTTGTGAATGGATTCTTCAACTACCGTTGCTCCAAATATATACATGCAATTTTGTTTTAGTTTTGATGCTGGGAATACCCAGTATTTGTGCCGCCTCGTCCGATATTGATGTTATCTGAGCACCTTGGTCGATATGTGTCCTTAATATAATATACACTGGCGATCACTAGCATGAGGCCATACATTTTGCAATCGATTTTCACCCTTTATACTCGTACCAGTTTGAAATTTTGTATCCGCAAACTTCTACTACCTGTGAACAAGTACATATTTTCTCAACAGGAAGTCATAAAATTAAAAGGTAAAAAAGAAATGACCGTTATAATTTCACAAGGTCGAACAATGACCTTCTTGAGTAGCTTATAAAAAGCTGTGCCACTAGGATGAGGCCATATGCAAAATCTTCGGAAGAAAGAAAAAAATGAATAAAATGTTTACAATTTATGGTTTTCAAATATTTATTTGTTATGTTTTTCTACATTAATAATGAGTATGCCCAGCATTTTTCGATATGACCTCTTTAAATAATTCAAGAGAAATTTGGGCCAGGCATCACGAATAGCTTCGATTAAAGTGTCCTTGTCTTCAACTTGTGTTCCGCCTTCATATACTTTACGAGATAACACTGCCCAAAAATTTTCGAATATGTTTAAGTCCGGTGAATAGGGCGGCCATGACAAAAGTTCCACGTCTTCTGATTGAATCCAACTTCTAGCAATTCTAGAAGTGTAAACTGGGGCATTGCCTTGTTGGAATATCCAAGGCAGGGGTCCGAAAATGTTTTTCACTTTTGGAAATAACCGTTCCAACAAACATTTGTAGTTGTTTCCGTTCATTGTTGTGGACAAAAACTTCAACTCGATTGTAGGTAATAGCTCCCCACACCACTACACCTGATGTAGGGCTGTGGTGTCTTGCCAAAATAAGCTCCTCCGTCATGGTTAAACTTTTTTTCATCCGAAAACACAACGCGTTTCCATTCACTGCTCCAAGCGACATGTTCTCCTCCAAAATTCATTCGATGCTCCTTGTGTTCTTGCCTCAAAACAGGTTTCTTTTAAAGGTTTTTCTCTGTATAGTACCACTTTTTCGTATTGTCATTCACCGCTATGCTGGCTGATACTCCGCTGTTGGCCCTTATTTTAGTCACTGGTAGAGTAGAATTAGAGGCACGCAGTAGAATTAACTGCTTTTCTCGCAATGTTATTGCTTCTGCCGTGCGTCCTTTTTGATTTTTCCCATAGTTTTGTGGTTCCGCAAGATAAGTGTCTTACAGTCTTACTTCTTTTAAGCCTCCTTGCAATTTCTCGGCCTGAGAGTCCTAACTCATTGAAAGCATCTATTTTTCCTCTTTTTGTCGCTGTCAAAGTCTTTCCGGAACCCTTTTTTTTTAACTAAATAAAAACAGTTCTTAATAATATTCTTAACAAAACTTTGAAAAAAATCGCTGAAGTGAACTCCTGCAACGAAATATTCGCAATGGCCTCATCCTAGTGGCGCATCTTTTTATACGCGTTTTAAGTAGTTCATCGTTTGATCTTGGGAAATTCCAACGGTCGTTTCTTGTTTACCCTTTAATTTTCTGACTTTCTGTTGAGAAAATATTTACTTGTCCACAGGTGGTAAAATTTTGCGGGTATAAAATTTCAAACTGATATAAAGAGTGAAAATCGATTGCAAAATGTATGGCCTCATCCTAGTGATCGCCAGTGAATCAACCATTGGCTGATTTTGCTGTCATGCAGAAGCTCATGATGAATTTTTTGCCTTGTTTGCATTCTACAATAAAATTTTTACAAGTTTCTGCTCCCTGTGGTCAAGACACTTGCAGCAAACTTTTTGCTCTTTGGCGAATTTTCATCGACTTTCGACTGAATTCCCTTTATGATTGTGTGTGATCAATAAATTTGCTAAGATGTACAAAACTTGTTTGATTGCTGACTTTCTATTAGCCGTCGTGTGAGTAGCATTGTATATTTGTATATTGCTGTTTTTGTGCTACCGCTTTTAATGTTCGATATTGTTGATCCGAGAAATCCATTATATTAGTTAAAGTCTGAACTTCTTTGGACGCCCTTATCATCTGCTCGTACAGTTTAAGGCCTTCCTTGTCTAGCTTGCGAACAATTACACGGGAAAGGAACGTATCCGCCTCTTTTATCTTGATACCCATCGATGTTATACGCTTTCGGCGTTGTCACTCTTAACTTCGGGGTGATCCAGAATTCTGTCCCATTGAGCAGTGAACAGAATGCGAATAGAAAACTTTCTGTTAAATTTCAAACAAAGACGTAGACGAAGTGTTTGGTATTTGCTCGTTGTTGTGAACCATGTCCTGGAAAACGTTGTGAAAATTCGCCCATTCCCTTATATAGCCGTGAAATGTTGGGATTTCCAGCTCTTTAGGCTCCAGGTTGGTACGGTAGGCTTTTTTTGTGGCTTCGAAGCTCTTCAAAATGTCCATGAATTATTTCTGTATACTTAGATCATGTTGATTTTTTCATCATAAAGCTTTGCCGGCTCATTGGCATAGACATTCTTTATTCCTTCAAAAACAATTTCCAAATATGTACCATATCTGGTGGCTAACACTTGCCTCTTCAATGTTGAATTCGTCAGTCTTCTACCTTAGAATTTCGATTCAATACTTAAAAACCGCTAAAATGCGGTATTTCTGATGGAGCAACGTTAGTTGCTTTTGAAGTGGCTAGCTTTTCCCTCGGCGCAAACTTTATGGTGAAGGGTGATCTTCGATCTAATTCTTGTATTTCTTCAAGCTTTCCCATTTAGGTTTCGTAGGTACTTTTCTTGAAGTAGTCCTCTTCTCCAATGCCATCGCCATTAGTTTTTCGTGGGTGACATTGAACTCCTTCTGCCATTTCTTTAATTTTACGAGCTGCTCTTTAGACTTCGTAGTAGTGAACGGTTGAGCAACCTATTTATTATACGATATGTTAGAACAGAACAGAATTTTTCCGCAAAGTCAAGTTGGGTTTCCAATAATTTTCCCCTGTTAATGACCATTTTGATGATTGCCTAATTTTACTAAACCGTTGGAGGTATTTTTGATAAAGTCGCCTTGTTGACTTAGTTGTGCCTCGACTCACAGCTGGACGGCCGGTGTTTAGTTGAAAAGATGTTATTTTTCAATCCGCGAGTGGTTTCTAGATTATCACTTTTTTCGCTGATTCATTATTCGAAGGACCAAAATGATAATAAACGCGCCCAAATATTAGTTCAATTCTGATTTTATTTATAAACAATATGTATTTCGTTTTATACAAATCTACTTATACCTAGGAATTGTCCGTAACTTATCTTCTATTGTAAATACATACATGCTCGTAGATATGTGCATGTTGCTAACAAATTCTATCGCTATTACAGCTGAACGCATCGGTTTTATGACCGTGGGGGGCCCATATAAACAAAGTAAGTACTAGGTACCAAAAAAGGCAGATGGTGTAAAATCATCTGTAGTGTTTCACTATCTTCGATTACGAACAGTTACTGTTTCTGAAAGATCATGAAATGCCAAGAGATTGGCAGTTGAGACCTGTAGTGTCACCTTATTATAAGATTCTAAATCCACTTGAATATTTGCATACATATATTTTTTGATCGGTATCTTCAAATTACATTTCTTATCAAAGAGACCTCAAACATTGATATAATGTATGTTTTTTTTTTGCAGTGGCAGACTTAAATAAGGATTAAATGTCCAATCAGCTGTCACAATGAACTTTTTTTTCAAAGAACTTAACTTAACACTCAAGTGGATATGACTACAGTTATGATGCCAAAGCATATGCTAAGTTTTTTTTTCGGATAATAGGACGGAAAGATAAAGAAAGATGTTTGGGCTCAGTGACTATTTCGCTCCATGGGTGGTATCCAACATTTAATGGAGAGACTAAATTATTAGTTTGAATTGACTTGATGTTGTACAATATTCATTTATCTCACGAGATTTTAGTTGCCTGGAAAAAAGTCTTTCGGTCACTGCTGGTATCCCGAAGCGTCCGAATGGGAAGCCAGTACACAACCACTTGAACCACGGCCACCCATGTGCCAAGCTTCATGTAATTTCAGCACAGTTTGCCATTTTCTCATGAAGAGGATAATGTCAAATCGTTGAAATGTATTTGTAAATTCGAAGCTGTGTTTGCGAAACTTATACAGCACTTCGTGAAATTTACAGTAGATCTGATCTGATCGTGCTATTTATCGAGTTATTGGAGACTCACACACCAACAAGAACGAAAACAGTGCGTCTGGAAGAAATTATCGCGGCTGTGGAAGCTTGTGTTGAAGAAGACCCCAATTTATCGATTCGTAATTTTTCGCAGTAACTTGGCCTTGGTCCATCCACTATCTGGAAAATTCTGCGTAAAGATCTTGGTCTCAAGATCCAAATAGTGGAAAGCTAAAGCTGAGTGACCATTTATTGCATCGAGTATTCATTGAGGTTAATTTCGGTATAAACAAACAGAACTGCCATATTTCCCTTTTTTCTTATTTTCTGAATCCCCGAACTTTTTCAAACCTAGATTATGTTATTATCTGTATGTAAATATATTAGGTATTAATTAAAGTAATCAATGTATGTACTAACTTAACTAACTAAGTATTAAAAAGGATTGTAATCCTAACGTAGAAATCTTAGGTAGGCAGGTAGAAATGGCTGTTGGAGAGAACACTAAACTTAGTCCTATTGGCTCATTGTGACACCACGTGGATTCGTCATCCTCCTACTCTTGGAACCAATTTAAGCTTATGATGAAGCGTAGGAGATTGACTGATTAGAGATTAAGTTAATTTCGATGACAGTAGCAAATAAGTTTGTGTCATTCACAGAACCAGAACTTTCCCACCGTCTGCTAATCAGATACCACGCATAGGCGAAAGGCACATTCCCACCGTCTGGTTATCACTCGTGGGAATGCAAAAGTTAAGCTAGCCACACTATCGCATAAGAATCAAAAATTTATTAATAAGGTTAGCTACGTCCAAGAAAAACGTCTTTGGTATAAAAAATAGTTAAGTCAGAACATTACGTTAACTTCTAAATTCTTTCGATCGCTTAAGTCATTGTAGAAGAAAGCGCTCCTAAGTGAAGTTTTCTTCTCTGGGATAGAGCTGGACATGTACAGAGTAGGCGGAGGATTGTCTCCTCTTCCTCCTCGTAAATGCAGCTTCTACAGAATTCGTTTGTAAAGGCGCTAAGCCTTATAGCATGCTTCCCTATAAGGCAGCGTCCGATGATGACATCTATGATGGCGCTGAAATGTTTCCTATTTTGAAGTATAAAACACTTAGAGAGATACCGATCCAGCTTTGGCCAGATCCGTTTTGTCGCTTGAGATGTTGATCCAACAGTCCACCTAAGGTATGTTCTTTTGTTTGCATCCAGCTTTAATATTAATTTGCACATAGCGATTGGTATACCGATGCTACCCTTTTCCGGTAGAATAGGTAGAGCGGTTCTAATTTTGGCGAGTTGGTTGGCCCGGCACCCAACAAAACAGAAGGATGAACTGCTCTGCCATTACCCTAAGGGATGATCGGCATTCAAGGGCGGTTCTATAATTTAATGAGGCTGAGTCCATGGAGTTGATAGCAACCTGACTATCCGAAAAGTTGAGGATATCCTTTGCAGGTGCCACATTTTTCTTCAGCCAGTACAGAGTTTCTTTAATCGCCAATATTTCCGCCTGGAACACGCTACAGTGATTTGCTCAGCTTTAGCTTATCTGAGTAAACACCGCCACCAATCCCGATATTAGTTTTAGATCCATCTGTGTAAAAGTGGATTGGCTTATCCTCCTTGAAAGCATATTTCTCCCAGAAGGATCTACAGTAGAAGGCTACATGAAAGCCTATGTCAACGTCGGGTATACTGTAATTGATTTTATCTTCAAGTATATTAAGAATATTAGTGTGGCCAAATAAATAAATTTGTCCACCGTGTAGTCGCTTTAAGGTGAATAGCTGCTGTCGTAGCTACTTGCCTGCTGAAGATATCGAGGGGTGCCAAGCGAAACAGAATATCCAGTGCTCCGGAGGGAGTAGAGCAAAGGGCTCCACTTATGAGTGGATATGCTATTCTTTGGACTTTGTTTTAGTCCTCACCCCGTTGGTGAGTTTCCGTCTTATGACCGAAATGTATAGCCAGTGGGTTATGCGAGGTTGAAGGCCACATTTGTTTTTAATAGATTTTTTGCTAGAGAATAAAAGTACTGTAGCTTTGTTGACTCATTCTTGAATGTTAGGTTTCCAGTTTAGGTTCCTGTCAAAAATGAGTCCCAAATAATTTGTTGTATCAGAGAAGACTAAACGGTACCATTATTTAGGAAGGTTCTATAATTGGCAATCTTGTATTCGTGGAAAAGGGGACAAGATAAGGGTTTACTCCCTATTCACAGCGATTTGCCCTACGGGTTAATCTGTGGAGATTTAGTTGAAGGAATTCTTTAATTGTATTAAGATGTTTACCTGAGACGGCTATAACAACGTCATCCTCCTAGGCAATCACCCTGCTACCACCCGCTTTCAATTACATCATCATTTCATTAACTACTAAGTTCCAGAGAAAGGGAGAAAGACACTGCCTGTCGGCGTACTTCTGCTGACACATCTTTTAGCAGAAGCCCCATCCAGTTTGCAGTTGATTATCCTGGTATTTAGTATAAGACGGATCAACTCCCCAAGTGAGTCGTCTACCTGCAGAGTTGACAGCGCAGTCGTAATTGCGTTGTTAAAGGCACCCTCTGTGTCCAGTCGCTTTCATTGTGTACTCTCTATATTGTAGTAATCGGTCGATGTGGCTAGTCAGTAAATGCAGAGCCGTTTCTACCAACTTTCCATTACAGTAGGCATATTGAGCCGTTGACATTGTCTTGGATCAATTTTAGCTCGTATATGAATATCAATCAGTCGTTCTAGAGTTTTCAGAAAGAAGTATGATAGACCTATGGGGCTGAGGTCCTTTGGGCTTTGAAAACTATATTGACTTCTCTCCATGACAGTGGAATGTGGATCAGTTCTACACGGTTCAACCGTGTGGCTTTTTTCTTGCCTCTAGGTTGGATAAGAGGACAGGAAGCAGACATAGTCGGATTGAGAGCCAGAGTGAATTCCTGGACTTTCATATCAAGCTCATTGGTGTTGCGCGGGGGACTTGAGTGTTTCTGACAGTATTCCTCTGTATTTTGGCCAGTCAGATTTCCGATAATTCCGGAATGCTGGTTGGCTGGGAGAAGCATCACTCAGGCTGAATTGAATGTATCTGTGGACTGAACATGAGTATTCAAGCGATACCATCCAGTTCGTTATCATTTGAGTGATGTTGTCGGAGACAAGAGTTATATCTAGCTCTTCCTATACTAGATGTGACCTCCTTGAATGCGCTGCTAGTGCAAAAAAGGTTACGGAGCCTTGAAGTCCCTTTCATATTTAGGCAAACAAGCCAAATTTCAGTGCGATACTGTCTTAAGTTTTGTTTTGACATCTGATTGTTGTTGACGTGTTTGGCATCATGTTGAGTATGGACAAAAACGATTTTCGTTCTCTCATAAAACATTATTTTTTGAGAGGCAAAACGGCGAAGGAAACAAAAGAAAACTTGGATAAATATTATGGGGCTAATGCTCCGTCAGATTACACCGTCAAATATTGGTTTCGAGAGTTTCGTGGTAGCCGCAACTCCACTACCGATCAAGTCCGCAGCGGCAGGCCCTCCGATGCGGTTACAGAGGACAATGACAAAAAAATACATGAAATGGTGTTGGCTGACCAAAAAGTGAAGGTGCGTGAGCTAGCAGATACCACAAAGATTAGTACTGAGCGCACACGCAATATTTTGCATATGAAAAAGTTATCCTGCCGCTGGGTGCCGCTCCTGACCAAAAACACGAACGCGAGAGCACTTCGAAAGAGTGTTTGGACTAGCTGATGCGGAATCGGGCGGACTTTTGGCGTCAATTGGCAACTGGATTTGGATCTCTCGGACTATTATCTCTTTCCAAACCTCAAAAGATGGCCCATCAATAAAAAATTCAGCTCACGCGAGGAAATCATCGACGCCACGGAGGTGTATTTTGCAGGCCTTCCGGAAAATTACTTTTCGGACGGGATCAGGAAGTTGGAAAATCGCTGGAATAAGTGTATCAAACTAAAAGGGGACTGTATTAAATAATATAAAAAAAAAACATTTAAAATAAAAAAAAATTTTAATTCCCAAGGAGGTCACTCCATCTAGTATGTCGGTTTCTTGTTATAAATGTGGGCTCATTGGCAATGTTGCAAACAATGAGGTGAGTACTTATAATAAAATCAAGAAGTGATTCACCTCTATCGTTGATGTCGGTACAGCCCAATACCGTGTGATGAGCGTTAGCGTCACACCCGATGTTGAGGCCAGTTTTTAGCCAGCGAGCTTCCACTACAACCAATAGTTTAGCAACGATTAAGTCGGGGGCACTGAGGTTAGGAAGTAAAAATGCATTAAGACGTTTAATCCTTGTGAAATGAAAAAAAATTAGATAAAAAATTTATTAGCGACCCTTACCTGCAATTTTTCTTTAGGTACTTGTTACAATACATATTCAGTCCTGGGCGATAAAAAAGGCTATGAAAGAACTGATTTTTCCGCGTATGCTACAAGATGATCAACGAGTATTTATTTCCAAATTTGCGTGAAATCAATGTGGAGGAACTATGGTTCCAACAGGATGGTGCTCCACTCCCATATGAATGACGAAAACATCTCCTTATTGAGAATGCGATTTAGAAATAGAGTCCAAATCGTGGGCTTGTCACTCCACAATCGTGTGATTTGACGCCATTGTTTGAGTAAAACGCAATATACATAAACATCCCACTGGTCGAAAAATTGATCGAAAATTTGACTCCTAGAATGCACCTTGTACGAGGCAGTCGGGATATATTGGGTCTATAACTTAATTCGCGCGGTTTGCTAAGAGATGGCGTAACTTGCATCATTCCATTGTTATTATTGGAACATGCGTTGGAAAGCTACTGTCATTACACGTCATTTCAGTATATGTCATTCATTTAAAGCGTAAACAACAATAATTTTTTTTCATATGTAAAACCCGGCCAACCAGCCAAATCAACGGCAAAGCCGAATATCCATGGCGCGAAGGTATTGCTCTGTATTTGGTGGGATCAGATGGGTGTGCTGTATCATAAGCTACTAAAACCGGGTGAAACCATCAATGGACAATGTTACCGAACACAATTAATCCGTTTGAAGAGAGCAGTGGCCGAAAAACGCCCGGAATATGCGACCAGACACGAGGCAATAATTTTCCATCATGATAACGCTCGGCCCCACGTTGTTATTCCGGTTAAAAACTATTTGGAAAACAGTGGATGGCAAGTCTTACCCCACCCACTTTATAGCCCAGATCTTGCCCCTTCTGACTACCATTTGTTCCGGTCGATGCAGAACGCCCTCACTGAAATACGGTACACATCAGAGCAGAATATCAAAAATTGGCTTGATTCATTCTTGGCCCAAGCCGGCGCAGTTCTTTTGGGATGAGATCCACAAATTGCCAGAAAGATGGGAAAAAGTCATAGCTTCAGATGGGCAATACTTTGAATAATACTATTGTACATGTTTTTCTTAGATAAACATTCAAATTTTGAAAAAAAAAACCGCACGAAATAAATTGTATACCCAATAGTATGTCCAAAACTGTTTTCAAATGGTATAGAATATTCTTGCGAATAAATTTAATAGGTCGTCATTATGTTACTTTCTTTGTGTTTTATTTACAAAAACAATTTTGAAACTCTTAAAAAACACCCTGTACTCGTATTTATGCCATCTACGTATTAGGTATTCTATTCAATATAATCTATTTTAAATACGCCTATCGTCCACTAAGTTAGACTTGAAACAAATTTAAGAACACGTCAACAATTCAGATAAAAATGAGGAATTCAAAATCAATATAGACATTATGGTTGCTTCTGTTTACGACAATATTTTATGAAGTATCTCAATAACTACACTACGTTATCACACTATGAATTATTAAGAAAAATCTACCCTCTGAGCTTAGATACGATGTACGAGTATGTATAGTATGTTGGGTTGCTTAGTAATCAGACATTTAAACACCACAATACTCGTACACCATGGATCGCAACATCAGATTTTATGTCCATGGACCTTTCCGCACACTACTGCCCTTAAGCCCATAACAATGTAGAAAATTGTTTCCAATATCTCCTTAACACATCGGGGGAAAGACGACTATTGGATTTTATAGTTTTCCGCTTTAATACGTCCCTTTCCTTTTGTAAAATGGATTTGTATTGCTTCAGTTTGGTTCAATTTGGTTCGGTACCAACCACTTGGTTTGACTTGGATCCATTGTATTCCATCCTGTATTGGTCAGAAAGGCATGGATGGTTAATGGGTGAGGAGTTTTTATGTACCGGGACGAGACAGGTTTTCGAGGCTTTCCTTGTGGTTACAATGGGAATTGGCAATTAAATTGCAATTTAGTTTTTTCCCAAAACCAAAAATGTGTGGTCCCTGCTTAAGTATATGGAACCAATCTGAGGGTAGTAGATAGACGGAATGGAGATTTAGATAATTGATTTAAAATTGAAAATTACAATAATAAGGGCTTTGTCGGACGTATTGATTGCACAAAGGTCGAAGTGAGTTATAATACGAATTTAGGATTTGTTTCCTTTTGTTGTGAGTTGGTCTAAATTTTGACAATGGATATTCATGTCCTTTTTATGGTTTAAAGTATCAGGTACATTCGGATTTTGTCCTCTTTTTATGGCAACAACATACAAGTGGTCATTACGAAAATATCATATATTTAGGGCTAGAGTAAAATTATCTTATGGTATTGTGGTCACCATAGTAGCATGACATCGTCCTTAAATTTCATCTCATTTTAAGGTTTTTTGATTGGAAAAAAGGTAGCTAAAATACATAAGCTGACGCTTCAGGCTGTCTAATTTAATTTCAGCCAATTTTTTTTTATTACTTCAATTGTCAATTGTCCTATATAAAGATATACATACATATGTATATACTATACATATACTATGTAAAAATATAGCTTGATAAACAAAGCTGGAAAACAAGTTTTTCCTCCACCTACGTACACCAGGTTTCTTCTTAAAACTTTACCGCTGTGACATTACGAGTATATTAAATGGTATAATGTTTAGTTTAGTTTAATTAATTAGGATATTTGTATTAATCTTAGTTCAGATAAGATAATAATGTTATACAATATATCTTCTGAAACTTGCAGGAATAATTTTAAAAAGGTGGAAGATCATATACGTAGATACTCGTACATATCACATAGCGCGGGATTTTGTACTGTCAGTTTTGAGGTAATAAACAATTTATTTAGGAGTAAATTGTCCTAGTTCCAATAATTCTTTTTTTTTAGCTGATCAAGAAAACTCATCTCAACTAATGTTACAACTTGTTACAACTTGGCGCACGGCAAGTTGGCTTACACCCTCAAATTTGGTCAACAAAAGCTCCATCCTAAAATACCATCTTTCCTTTCTGGTGTATACAATCCAATCTCCTGGACTGTATCAAGGTTTCAACTGAACCCCACCAAGGTTCCGCCTGGCGGTGGTTGCAGGTTAAAAATGACTCAAATGCGTATGGTGGGTCTGATTAGCTGGTACATTTGTAGTACTCCACTACACGACTATATTCCCACCCCATAAGCAACACTTGCATCTTCCAAATAGCTACAAACAACCCTTGCATCTCCCAATAGCAACAAGTACATCATAATTCATACCCATAATTGAGACACAAAATCCAGAATAAGTGATTCCCATGCCAACCCAATCCAACGTCGTAACTCAGTGAAGAATCCACTTTGCGCTGCCATAAGCAAAAGGGAAAACTGTAAACACTCATAAATACTTCAAGTGTATTATATGTATTAGTTAAAGCCAAAATGCCGACTCGACAATAACAACACAGGGTAGGCATTAAGTGTAGTTGCATTGTGGCAGAAAGCCGTTGTACACAAAATGGATCGAATTACCGACCGATCGTGGGCGCCGACAGGAAAGGATAACTAACTGGGACACTTAGGACAATTAAGTCGGCAATTTAAAACTCGTCAAATCGATGAGTGAAAAAATGCATTGTGGGAATTATTTTGTGCTGACGCTATTGCGTGAGTATGCAAGCAGAATTGTCGACAAAATTGGTATAAAAGTCAGTAGTTGAGAAGGACAGATTTAGAGAGATAGAGAAATAGTCCAGACAGTAGAGGTCACAGCGCCCTTGGAAACACAGCATACCTTTAACTATTAAAATTAAATAAAAAAATATTATAAAGTTTTAAAACAAAAGTATTATTTTTTCCCTCCGCTTGAGTACTCTTCTCCGCATTCATACGTGGAAAGCACGGTACAAAGGGCGTAATCTAACAATTTGTGGCAGCGGTGGGATACCCGTAACGAACGGATCCAACTACCAACTACGAGTCAAAGTGCAAGGTGGAAAAGTGTAGAAAGTCCCATAAAATGTAAGACCTGCCAAATTCCATGTCGGACGCCAGATGCAAAAATTGGGCAGTTCCAAAGCCAAGGTCGTAATTTTCAACTCTAGGGCGTGAAGCCTACCTGACAAACCATCAAAAGAGCAGACTAAAAAAAGCATAGCAACACAAGGCAGAACCAGGAACAGCAGCAACAGGAACTTCTCCATCAACAAAAGAATTTATTTTTACATTTGTATTAACAAAACAAATTATTAACGAAAACACTAAAAAAAATTGGCATTGATAAATCTTTTAACGAAACTGTGAACCTATCAACGCTCTTCTTTAACCCACCCTCCCCAACCGCAATATTACTACCAGTAAACAGACTGCTATTCTGCAGCTTTTTGAGCACTTACCTTTTCCCAACGACGATTGTTCAGACTCTGACGCCATCATGTCAGAGTATAGGATCAGCCTTAACGACATATACACCCTCATGGCGTTCAGCGGAAACCCAGAAAAGTTGAACAAATTCGTCGCGTGCGGTAACATTTTGTTCACGTCAATAAAGACAGAGCCAGAACACAAGCTCTTGCTAGAGTTTGTGAAAACTAGACTTCAAGGACCAGCATTCGAGCTAGTCCAAGTAAGATCATTTAATTAATGGAATAACTTAGTAACTGAATTGCAGAAACAATTCAGGGAAGAGAAGTCGCGGCCATCGGTGCAGAATGAGTTTCTGAGGGTACAACAAAGGGCAAACGAAATAATCAGAGAATTCGGTGATCGCATCAGCCGATTACTAACCTCCCTGAACTTTGCTACTTTCGCCACCACCAACGACGAAGCTGCAAGACGGTTCCTAGCCAACGAAAACGATCGTCTGGCCATTCTAGTTTTCGAGGATGGACGGATGATTCTTTAATTAGAACCTCAAATTTATGGTTCAAACCCGCGGCGAAAAGGACCTGAAACAGGCGGCTTCCTACGCAGAGGAGCATTCAGCTCGTCTCGAGCCCAGGCAACTACGAACACGTCCACACAAGCAGCTGATCCTTCTCCCAGGCTCGTTTACCAGACATGTGATAAAATCGGACACACATTGGCTACTTGTTACGGGAACGCAAATTACCACAGTCTCTCCAATAAAATTATTTTCCAAACCTTCAGTAAGATAGGGCACACATCCCTCACATGCTTTTGGAATCCCAATGTTGTTCATAATAAACCCGTCTGCCAAACCTGCAACAAGGTGGGACACAATTCCGCCACGTGTTACCAAAACACGAATTTTCCAAATTTTCCTCCACAGAACATCAAGAAAGAGGTGCATCTCTTAAAATGTAGCTACTGCAAAAAGCCTAACTATCTCGAAGACGTTTGTAGGACACGTCTGATAGACATCGGAGTTGTGTCCAAACAAAACCCTTTTCGGAGAAACACTCCTGATACCGGTCAAACAAATCACTCGCAAAACGCTCCCAGCGAAGTTAGGCAAAACACCACCAGCCAGTATGGTAACCAGCAATTCCTAAACGGAACCAACGTGGCAAACGGAACGACCCGGGAAGATGCAGTCGAAAATCTATCCCGAGTGCAGACCCAAGCAGACATCCACTAATGAACTTAACTACACTCGTATCATTCTGTCCTGAATATAAAGAGCCAGTGATACGAGTAAAATTTAGTCCCTCGGACAAATATTCGGCAACGTTCTTGCTTGACACCGGCGCTGACATCAGCATAATCAAGTCGACAAGAACAGATACCGAAATTTCCGACTTAAACAGATGCATTTTATCCACGATAGCGGGTGATTGAGTCCAAACTATAGGGGAAATAGTTGGAACTATAGAACTAAGGACTGAAGAGTACTCTATCCCGCTAGAGCATTCATTTCAGGTAGTACCAATTATTCGAAGGCATATTTGAAAACGATTTCCTGGCCAATTTTCAAAGTCACATCGATTACTCCAAAAGACAAGTAACAGTGAGAACCTCAGGTATATCCAATACCAGCGGTTTGATCAACACTAAAAGCAACGGTGCAGAGCTTGGCCATACGAACTTTGTTGATTCCACAATTAACCCCGACTGCCAACTAGGCATCGGTGTGGAACATATGCAGTCTCGATGGCAATCGATACCCGAAACCAACTGTCTACGTACCGGATCTGGTGATTCACGGAATTCATGCCTGGACCTAGCCACTAATAAATCAAGAGCTTGTAACGGAGCAAACACCGAGGTAAGAAAAATTAAACTCCCTGCCAATGGTAAGACTAAGTAGAACTTAGCAGTTAGGACCGAGGAGAATAAGAAGAAACTCATGGCCAACAGTAAGACTAAGGAGAACTTAGCAGTTTCGACCGAGGAGAATAATAATAATCTCCAAGTATACAACAGTAAGACTAAGTCAAGAGAGAGCTTAGCGGTTAAGACTGAGGCAGATGATAGTACAAACAGAAAAAAGATAACAAACAATAAAACTCAAAAGGAAGGGGTCACCAGTCAAACAATTAGGCTGAAACCCCGATCTCAATAAATAATAAATTCCTTTCGAAGATATAAACGGAAGAGATTTATTACTCGTAATTCATAAAAAGCAAGTTCTTTCAGGCATTTATCTCGGCGAGAGCCTGACCCGAACCAACAATGCAAACATCAAAGTTCTAATGATGAATAACTTAGACAAGGACCAAGTCCTAAGCACGGAACACATCAACATCGAGTGGGACACCCTGGACAGTTTTAGTTTTGTAACTGATAAACCCAACGACAAGATCAAAGGCAGACTAGGCAGTCTCAAGTCAGTCATAGACCTGGATCATTGCAATCGTGAAAAAAAAACGGTGTTCAAAATTTGCAGCGAATTCAATGACTTATTTTTTCTCGAAGGCGACAAACTCTCGTGTACAGAAGCTTTACGTCATAGAATCATAGCTGACCAATATAAGCCTCCATTATACGTGAAACCTTACAGGCTCCCTGATGCAAACAGGAACGATATCCACAGACAGGTGAATGAAATGCTACAGGGAGGAATAATAATGACAGTAGAGGTCGCAGCACTTGGAAACACAGCGGGCCTTTAACGATTAAAATTAAATAAAAAATTATTATCAAGTTTTAAAACAAAAGTATTTTTCTTTTCTCTCCGCTTGAGTACTCATCTTAGCATTCATAGTTTTTTTTTTAAACGCGAAAAGTACTGTACAAAGGGCGTAATCTAACTCATTACCAGATTTATCAGCCCTGTGTGCACGTTGCAAGGCTCTGTGCAGATTGACGACTATTTCCGGTACTACTCGTGAAAATAAAATTACAAACCAAAATCTAAAGCATCTAAGCAATTTCAGCTTTGGGGATGTTATCAGCATCTGCTCGATCCTGTCAGACGAGTATATGGAAGAAAAAACTTCACGGAGGTCAACTGCTACTTTTCTGACATGCCTCTTCCGCTTTGGGAAGACAATCCAAGTGAATTAAGCCCTCGACCGTTTCGGTAAGTAAAAGAATGAACTTCGACAAAAAGCTAAACGTTTCTTGGGGCGACCGTCACGCGTGTTTTAAAACACCCATAAGTTTCCATCGAACCGCATCCTGTGAAATCTGTAGAGTTGGGCTTCTTGGCATGTCCCACTTTACTAGAGTGGCTCTACGAATGGGCGAACATATGCTCCGTCCAACTCCCATGTTCAAGGATCGTGTTAAGATTAGAATTTAGTGGCAGTACTGATGAATGCCAAGGAACGTCTTGGTGAGGTTTCCCCAAGTTCTTAGCTGCAGGTCTATCAGAAACATAAAAGCTGAGCCTAAATTTAATGACCCGCTGAGCCCCCTGGTCTTGAGAAGATTCCAAAGATTCAAAACCCCGAGCTCAAGTTCAACGATTAATTGCTGATCCCAAACTTTTAAGTCGTAAGCTACGGGAAAACAG
Source organism: Volucella zonaria (assembly GCA_963966105.1). Taxonomy (NCBI): domain Eukaryota; kingdom Metazoa; phylum Arthropoda; class Insecta; order Diptera; family Syrphidae; genus Volucella; species Volucella zonaria. Next base: position 217,922,066 of record OZ014530.1, read on the forward strand.
TCGGCCCTCGGATATCCCAGGAAACTGCGTCACTTGTGAACTGATTAGACTCTAATTCATAGGAATAAATAATAATTAGCTTGACAATGTTAAACCAACAATGCCCTACACCAAACAAATGTTTTATTTTCAAGTGCTTCCCAATCCCAGCACTAGGTTGACACATTGGGACTACTATGAGACATCTTGAATAGTGTGGCCCATATTCGATCCCAAATATTCAAGAGTGCTGATCAACCTCAGGGAATAGTACGTGAAGCCATTTAACTCAGCAATCAAAAAGCAGCGAAGGATTCCACCTAAGTATTTCAATAGTATACAATACCGTAGTGAGTGATTATTCTTTATTCTTTTAATGCATCTCATTGTGGTTGCCGGGGTTCAAGTGGTAGTGGACTGGCTCCTAAATCGGGACGTTCGGTGTTCCAATCCTAACCGAGCCCGAAAGACATTCATTTTTTCAGTTAATAAAAATCAATTAAGACGCGCAGTTGACTAGAAATTAACAGCAAGCCAACTCCCGTGAAGAATTTAGTCTCCCCATTAAATGTTGGATGCCACCCATGGAGCGAAATAACCACTGAGCCCAAACATCTTTCTTTCTCTCTCTATCCCATTTTCCTTAAAACATGCTGAGGTTTCTTAAAAAAAAGTATCTTATTGTAAATTAAATAAATCAAGCATGAGGAACAACAACTTAAAATTTTAAAAGACCAATAGTGAATTATCTCGAAGGGCGATGTTGGTGATGTTCGAAAAAAACGATGTCATCGGTATCAAGTGCTTATGTAGAAATTTTACTGAACGCGGATGTCCTGGTCTTATCGTAAAGGTATTCAGATGACGGCAACCAATGTTGCTACGATTTGACCAATTACAAGTTGCCGGTCATAGATCCTGTTGGTGGCAGGACCACTGATAGTCTCTATCATGATACCATGGGAGTCAGGACCCTCCCGGATCTCGGTCCGGGCCAGACTTGTTGAGGTAAGCCCCCTTGTAGGAGCGCCTAGGTGGTTGTGGTTTAAGCACAAAATCGCGGGAAGGGTCCTCCTGTTGGTTAGACCCAATTTACAGATGCAAAATGTACTGGGTACTGAGACCCTAAGATGTTTTAAATCGGCCTCGACTCATACCAAGGATGAAACTTGTGCCTCCAATACAGTTCGAAATTGGTACTCAGGTAGGCAGCAGGCACTGGCGTATCTTTGCTCCCACGGATGTATGGGGATCTCGTGAACTTGAGTTTTTCCAGACAAGTATTCACGTAAAACTCGAGAGACGTTCCGAATGTGGGTGAGGAAGAATCTGAAAATTTTGAAAAAATTTAGCTAGTGTTTGAGCAGACAAAACAAAATTATTTAGACTGTTGCGGAGATTTGCTAGACCCTCTAGATAAAGCTAAAATCGCGGCTGAAAAAGTGCATGTGAATGCGAGTGGGGGTGATGGAAATACCGTGGCTGGATCAAACTTGTCTCATAATATGTATAGATATGAGATTGCCTAAAATTAATCTACCCGCTTCTACGAAACTGCCACGAAACTTGGAGTCCATTTCACTACCTTTTCGTTTCACTGATCCACAACAATGGTGGATTGTCGGCCATTAAAGGCTGCATTATTTAAAGTCGTGCGTGTTAGGAGAAGCTGAAAAATTACTGAGATACATAAGTGTTCCATATTAAAGGATCGCCACAATCATACTTGTTTCTAAGGGAACACCCAGTTCAGTTTTATGTTTAATCAACCAACGATGTCGTACGGAAAAGCAAAGCCGATAAAGCAGCTGCACGACACCACTACACAGGTCATGCACAGCCTTCGAAATTTCAAGGTATCAGTGAATCATTGGGATGTTCTTGCGATCTTATTGCCTGAAAAACTTCCTGTATTTATGGGAGGTATGAACGATCCAAAAGAATTGCCAAATAGCTTTCACACAGCAATAGCAAACACGAAATGTTCCTGTAAGCTGTGCATTAGAGGTCAACATCCAATATGAAAATGTGGTCATTGTTTTAAGATGAGAAAAGCTGAGCGACGACAGAGTGTGGAGAAGTTACGCATCTGTTGCAATTGCTTTGAATTCAGTCATGTGAATTGAGCATTGTCCAAGGACTGGAAGATGCTACCAATCCCAACAGCCACATCATTCCTTACCGCATAAAGCACCGCCTAAAACAACACCTCTCAATTGCGCACTGATGCCCTTTTCCCCACACAGGTTCAGATATTGAAAAGTTATCATCTTATGCATCCTCCGTTAATTTTTTATTAATCTCATTTCGCCCGATCACATTGTAAGCTGGGACCAAATAAGATCCAATGAGTTATGTTAAGGCTTACAACTTCCGTTCAAGAAGCATTGAATTCCTTTTATAAGCATGGGGGTAGTGTGGGAGTAAAGCAAGGCCTTAAACATAGCTTTCTCAACAAGCGCATTTATCACCTTCTACCTATCTTTTTCATAGTATTCGCATCGGAGTTATCATAGATATACTCCTCTTGCATCTGACCTGCAAGTTTTTCCAACAAGCAGTGAGGTCTAAACCTGGCGTCATCACCCAGATAAGTTCTGGAGTCATCAGGAAGGCCGAAGACAGTTCAAGCTTCATTATCTGTATTTTCCAGAAGGTAAACACTAGAAACACTGATAATGGTTAGAAGAGAGTCTAGCAATTGTAGACTCATATCAGTAGAAGCAGGACGAGGATTTGAATATTTTGACTGCACATTGATCCACAAAACTGGTAATTCGTCTACGCTATGAAGTCTGGCTTAGTTACACTTTGCAATTAGAGATCGCGTTTCTGAGGGAGCCATCAATGTCGATGGGAATGCAAATGCATACTCCTTTTTGTCGGCTGAATAACCAATTCACTCACTACTACAGTCTTATAGGATCCTCTGCTCTGATCTACATAGATGTTGCATCTTGTACAGAGGATACAACCGCGAATCAATCGTACGCATATAAAGCTCAATCATTCTACTCATGCTCCTTAGCAGGTTATCTTTACCGGTTTACGGAACAAAAATCTATTTTCATTGTTCGCTACGGATTTGGTGTGTATGACAATGTCATGCTAGCCCATCGGCGCCAGGGGACTTGAAGTTATCAAAAGATAAATAAGTAGCAGCATCCGTCACCACATATGCAAGATACGGTGGGTTCTGGTTATGGGGCTAGATGCGAGTCTGTGCTGCTCTGGATATCTGCGAAGCTAATTTTGCGCATACATTGAGAGTCCCTGCTTTTGACGCAGTGTAAGAGTGTGTGCCATCCATCAGAATTTTTGAATATTTCCACCTGATTCCTAGCTGATTAGTGACCCGTTTGGAGGCTTTCTGCTTTCCAAACGTAGTCGTTGCCGATTTCAATTCAACAATAGACCTGACGATCTCCGGATTTGTTTTCCTTGCAGGACACGTCCTGCGTGTGGGCCTGTGGGTATACTTATGAGAATTCATAGTGAGACGTGTGTAATGGTTAAAAGTTCGAAAGTGCGGAATGCTACTGGCAAATTCGGTGGAAAACTGCTTTTGGAAATATCAGTAGAACAAGGTGAGTCAGTAAATATTACGATGTTATTATTGGCACCACCTATGAGCTTTATATCACGGATTTGGGCCCTATTCAGCAAGTGCAAAATGTCTTAGGGGCATCTGACCAGACGTGAGCATTGTATTCCAATTTTAGGCGGATAAATGCCTTATACATATATTGAGGCCAGATCAGAGGGGGTGAAATATTTCTTACATCGCTTGACGAAACCTAGACATTTCGCAGCATTTTAAGCGACATCGAATATGTGGTCACTCCAATGTATGTTAAGTTGTTATTGACACAAATACGGAGAATGGAAAGTTTTTCGGTTTCGACAATGCAAGTGCCTTCATGAATAATGGCTCTATTAATAGTTGACTCTATTTCGTGTTTTCTATTAATAGTTCCCCAACAAGTTATGCAGCCATTATGGGGATTTAGTGTGCCCAACATATGCGGCCATTCCCATTCTGTAGCCGAGGAACAACGACGTGAGTCCAACAATGAATATAAAAAGCAGTTGGTATACCGTTTACCATGCTTCGTCTTTCATGCTGAGTTTTAACCAAACTGTCATGCTCCTCTTTAAAGGGCTTTTGAGTTTTTCTTTAAATCTTTGGCACGGAATTGACAAGGGTTGCTGTTTGGAGCTATTAAGAATTTTCGTTTATCACGAATGCAAAGGAGGCCACAGCTTGAACGTCAACATACTCTGCTTTAGCTAGCTCCCATAGTCGATTTCAGTAGTACTTCAACTAAATGTTTGGTAAATTTATTTTATAAATCAACCAAATCCGTCGATCCAACGCCTTCCTAGGAAAATACCGTGTGAACATACTTTTGCCACAAAACGTATTAATCCGGTTTTGCAACTTTAAATTATTAAAGTTAATACCACATATCATGCTACCAAAGCAAATGAACCGTTTATACTTTTTTCAAATGTATTTCAGACATACCACTTGAAAAAGAGCTCAATTGATATTATTGAACAGGCCACTTAATTTCTGTAAAACTAATTAGCAGCTAACATTGATTAACAGCTAATTGGGCTTGCATTCATTTTATTTTTTTGCACCTTCCGTGAAACATTCATATGTATATTAATGGGGAAAGAATATTTAATAAACGTTCAAAATGGAATGATAATAGTTTTCGAAAATATTTTCTATGGATAACTACAATTTTGGGTAATTGTGTTATTTTCTATTACGGCTGAATAACCAAAAAAAAAAGTTCAATCAAATTATAGATATTTACTTGTTTGGTATCTCATTAATAATTTATGTTTCCTCAAAATTATTTATTGTACATATTTCAAAAAACAGCAAATTCTCTTAATTGTACCAAATGGAGCAACATGAAATTGTTAATAAGCCAATAATCTGAGAGTCACAAAAAATGCATTCTTTCTTCTGAATTAGCTCAATCTATATTCTTTTACACCTTTTTACGTCGAAATAAATTATGCAGCGGAAAAACCTTAAGACCTGTGAAACCTCAAGATACATAATTATTGCCGAAACTCAGCAAATCCATAACAAGTAAGATTTCCTTGAAAAGCAGAGCTGAATTATCTACTCTTGTTGAATTATTCACACGCCAAAATCTTCTAGGGGCGCATGCAATAAGGCCGCCACTTACCGATGATGACCTCTCTGCATTTAAATCTAGTTACGTTGCCCTTCATGTTCAAATATCGGCAATATGGTATACTACAATATATCGACTAGAAATTGTTGACAAATACAACTTGAACGATGAACCTTTTCAGACCTGCTCTGCTGTGGTGTAGCTTTCCAGAACCTGAACTGTGCCCTCACCAAGTGCAGACCGCTCCTTCCATGATAGAATGCGGAAAGATGCAACAGCCGGTGAATTCAGCAGGTTAGCCAATGTCATCAAAATAGGGAAATCAGAAAAACCGGAGTAAATCAGAAAATTTGATCGCAACTTCACTGAATCGAAATCAGAGACTCTCCGTCTCTTGCTTGAAATTCACTGGCCAGGTAACCTAATCATAACCATCTCACAACAAGTCGTTATTAACGAAGTTACTAACATAACATGCTGTAGCTGGTATCTTTCATCCGTAGTGGTGGCGAGTGAGGCCTTCAAACATGCTGTTGGTTCCTTTGATGGCTTCAAGTTGCCTTGAATAAACGAGTATTCAGCTATGCTGCAAAAAGGTGCAGCCCAGCTGCTATAACTTTAAAGAGAATATTCACTACCAGAAAAGATGACTAAACGCTCGTCAAGATGTTCAGACTTATGAGCCTAAATTATTTCATGTTGAAGAGCATCGAAAAAATGGTAAAGCTTCATGTGAACAAAGCTACACTTGCGAATGCATTCTATGGTTAAGATGCAACATGCCGTCCAACGCGGAAGATGCTGTGAGACTGTGCTTCAAAATCTGGTGGGCAGAATTAAAGGCGCACTCGGCATTTTCATCGACATTGAAGCTGCTTTCGACAACCCAACTCTTAACAGCAAGTGTAACCCGGCCAGAAAACACGGCGTAGATAAAACACTAGTTTTGTGGATAAGACCAATTCTAATGAAACGGATCCTGGTTGCGGATGCTGACCGCGACCAATATGTGATGGTGGGCGTAACAAGGGTTGCCTGCAAGGCAACGTGCATATTGGTCCGCTCCCTGGTTAAGGATCTAAATAGATCTAACGTCTACTTGCAGCCCTATGCAGAGGGTTTGATCATGTCTAGCTACTGACCGGTAAAAAACGCACCAGGAGTTCTGATGATCTTGTGCTCTGACGGTCTTTTGACTCTGGTCTTATGGATATTCTGTCTGATGAAAAATACAAAACTGACTTTTCCTGTACCCAGAGCAGGGCAGGGCAGAATCTGATATAAGAAAAGATTATGCCGGGTCTTCGATGGATGGCCCTAAAACCGATTATGGGTGCTGCGCTGGTGCCTTTCTAGAGACAAGTGCGTTAGGACTGCCTTCGCCCTCGGCTGGAGCCTTCAATGACTGCTGGTTTTCGTATGAGAATAACTGCAGATGTCATAACTCTCAAAATTGGTGGCATACCGAGCGAATGATTTTCGACGTCTGTAAGATGTAAACGAATTCGCAGCTGTCCATCAGTGGAATTCTGGCGTCGTAACGGGAACTACGCTGTTGCTAAACACCTAAGTGTGCTGGGCATAAGTGATACTACATTCCTCCAAGCTTGATACGAAAGTGATGGTGACAATGCGGAGCACAACTTCTGTGAGTTCCCGGCCTACGTGTTGGTGCTGTAGGCATCTTCTCACTAAAGCGTTTACTTATTTTTCTTCGAAAAACTGAGAAATTTCTATATCTGAATGCGCTGTTCCCACGGAAGAAATTACTAAGAATAACTTTAAAGCTAGTTAGCATTGGTTAGCATTGCTCAACAAACCATCATACTGATACCTACACCGAAGAATGGCTTCCGTATCGTTCACTTTTATTCCAAAAATCGGTCTTCAATTTACGAAACATCTATGAAAGAAGATTACATAAATTTTTGTTCTTCATAATGAGCAAACTAAACTGGGTATTTGTCGTATTGTGAATACATTTCACACCAGTTACATACATGCACTCTTCATAATGCGAAGCTACGGTAGATTGTGTTTGGTAAGAGTGGCTGTTGAAAAACCAACCCACTTAGGCCTGTAGGTCCATTGTGATGCCACTTGGATCTGTGATTCTCCTACACTTGGAACCAATTTGATCGTAAGACACTGATAACGTCTATATTGTTTAGATTGCTTAAGTCATTGGAGAAGAAAACTCCTAAATGGCGCTTTCTTCTTTGAGAGGCAACTGAACATGTACAAAGTAGGTGAAGGTGGAGGAGACACCCCCCTTCCTCGTACATGCAGTTACTGCAGAAGCCGTTTGTAGAAACGCTAAGCCTTCTACCATGCTTGCCAATAAGGTAGTGTCCAGTGATGCACCTATGATAGCTCTGAGATATTTCCTATTTTGGAACATCACACACTTAGAGCGATCCAGATCCAGTTTTGGCCAGATTTGATTGGTATACTAATGATACCTTTTTCAGGTAGGATAGGTAGAGTGGTTCCAGTTTTGGCGAGTTCGTCGGCCCTATAATACCCTGAAATATCTCTGTGATCCGCCACCCAACATAGGTGAATGTTCAACTGCTCTGGGAGATCCCTGAGAGATGATCGGTAATCAAGGGCGGCTTTAGAATTTTGTAAGACCGAATCCAGTGATTTGATAGCGGTCTGACTATCCGAAAAGGTGTGGATGTCCTTTACAGATATCAGCCAGAACAGGACTTCTTTAATCTGCAAAATTTCCGCGTGAAACATGGTACAGTGATTTGAAATGCGGAAAGAGACTTTTGGATCAATCCGTATAGAAATGAATTGACTAGTCGTACATGAAAGCAGCATCTCTCCAGAAAGATCTATCTTGCTTACATGAAAGAATTCATCAAACCAATGTTGAAACATAATGTAGTCGGTATTCATTCCTAGCTTATCAAGAATATTAGCGGGGCGAAATAGTTTATTAGTCCGCTGTGTAGTCGCTTTAAAGCAAATATCTGTGTTAGCAACCAGTTGTCAAGTTAAAAAAAAATAAATAAAAAATGGCTCGATGGTTTTGTGATGTAGCAAAATTGCTGTTTCTGCAGTGATATAGTACAGAGCACGATTATGATAATCAATAGCACCGAAAAAATTGGGGCCTTATTCCATCAGTCCTTGAATGGCAATATTAACCACTTTATTGGTGAAATAGCACCCCAAATGCTGGAGATTAAAATGATTGGATGCGTTTTGTATAAAATAGCCGAGGAGGCCATATGCTGGACCATTGTTCGTATTGAATAAAGATTTTCGATTCAAAAAATCAAATATATAATTCCAGTATTTACATCACACTATTACCCTAGCGTCTATATACTACAATACATCTTCCGCCAAAAGCAATTGTTGAGCTTGCCGAGTTCAGTGAAAGCTAAAATATGGGTCTAGCTATACGAGTATATTTGGATGCCAAGACTGAAGTTACTGTTTGCTGCATAGAATATCTACAACAACAAAAAATATTACTTCGAAATGACCACATGTGACCGATCTTCGATACTCAGGCAATGGACTCGAAACGATATTAAAGTGGTTGAGAAAACTTCATTAAGAAGCTATCCAAAATCATCATCAATCGCAGCATCCAGACTGGGGTACTTCTTAGCTTCAACTAATATTTTTCATAAGGCAGTTTGATTCTTACCTAGATGCCTCATCTTTCGCACGCCGTCTTAGTGTTATGTTCCCTAACTACTGGCAATCATTCGAGAACATTTCAGCTGGACCACTGGTGCAGATCCGTTCAGCTTATATATGACCTATTCGGTGTGAGCTCACCCTCCCAACAAGATTTATGTTAATGTTTAGCGGGTTTAATTCCGAGAAGCCAGAGAGTTTTTACAAACTCTGTTATGTGTCGGTGCCTTTGCTCCTTATAGCAAGGCCGAGATGATAAGGGAATTATGTAGAATCTTCTTCGCCGCTCCAAATAGAGCTTTCTTTCTCAAATGCCCATAGAGGCAGTGGTTGTTATTCCTTAGTGGAGTTATTTGTTGCTTGATCTGCCCGTTAATGCAGAGTCCAGAAAGATACATTTATGTACCACCACAAAATTATAGTAGACCATTTTCATGATTAGCTAACGCGTCGGTACATTGTACGTTGTCCTTATTTCCTAATAACATCATATGTATATTTTGTTTTGCTTTCGCTGATCGCCTGAAACATTTTGCTGACATCCTGCTCGTTTCACCTTTGATATTCTGCATAACTAAGGTCTCGAAACTAGACTTCACTCCGTATAGTTCGCTATCAAAAGCACCCTTCAAATCGATGAAAAGATTGCGAGCTCGCAAGTATCAAATCGGTATTCTCTGGCATTCTCCAAGATCTTCCTCAGAGTGAATATATGATATTAGAGATGACGGCCTTGCGAGGTCTGTAGCCGTACTCACATAAAATTGCCACTCGTATGATGCTATTGCTATGGTAAGTTTAATTAATACGCCAGCAAACACATTGTATACGATGTTTAGCAGTCTTATTTCCTTGTAGTTAGCGCAAGAGATCTACTTTCTGCAATACCGAACTATTCATGGACCTAAAATTGTGCATCTTGCTATATACGTATCTAATGTTTTTCATCCTCGCCGTTTAAAAACTTACGGAGGGGTTCTTCTAAATTCTCAGAGCCGACAGCATCATTATCAGCTCCATGCTCACTTGCAAGCAGGCATGGTATTCGTCGTTGTTCAGGGTCGCTTTATTATCGTAAACCGACCAAATCAGAGGTGATGCAATGGTTACTCGCAACATCACCACTGTTCATCCACCTCTTCTAACAGTTATTTATCGGTGTTTTACTGCCCTTGTTGTTTGGATTCGAATCTGGCCTAGTAGTAGTTAGTGGTCAGGTTCAGTCTTGGTCGGAATATCCGGAAGTCTAGAATGTCTGTCTTCGGTCTATTGCAATTTGATCAATCTTGTCATGCGATTTTAGATCGGCGATGTTCAAGCCACTTGCGAATCAGCCATAATCTGTTTTCAGATTCAATATTATATGAAGCTGTGCATGCTCGTATCATTGGATTCTATAAAATGTGCTCTCCTCTCTAATGCTTGAATAAAGATTACCAAGTACCACTTCTACGCCGAAAGTAATCGGGGCACTTGACTCAGGTCTTCTGCAGCAGTTATAAGGAGTAGGTTTATGTGCATATAAGACTACCATGATTCGGATTATTCCAGTCGTTTGCTCACAAATTGGATCCAAATAAGCGATCCGCATAATTTTAATCACCTATGTCGCGATTAGACTGGGTATATGATTCGAAAAGGCGATATCTACTATACACGACTCTATGCATGTCTAATTTCTAATAGCAACATGACTAAAAATCTATTAATATTCACCTCATAATGGCTATCTATTTTCCAATATTGGAACAAAAGTTTCGGCCGAAAGGTGACGCTATAATGTTGTGAAAAGTTTTCAAAAATAAGAGACGGCGCATACAGTCCATAAGCAAAGTCGTAACCTCGACACTGCAAAATTAAATAAATTTGACACTTTTCCTTATGCTCGTTTGGTGTTTACTCGTATCTTTTAGAGAAAAGTTTTCCTTCAACCTGCCAGAGTGTACCTAGCGGTGAGTCGTCTTCACTGAAATAAAACCGCCTCAGAGCAACCTGGAGATGGGGCGTTTCTTTTTTCTTTTTTTCTCAAACAAAAACAGAGTCGGGAAGTTAATGTGAGAAATGATTCATGAAGCATAATGTCCACATCTGACAAGCTCATATTTATCCACATCACGTACGTAACAAGGATGATTTCAAATCTGTATCGGACGGTCGGCTTTTTTTTCTGGACTCGTACAGATACACCATGCTGCTCATACTGAATGTGACCGTTTATACATTTTTAATAATTTTCTTTTGTCTATTATGAATTACGTATACATAACGTATCTCGAACTTTACATAGTCATCAGATGTATGGTATGTACCAAAATTATTTTTCTTGTTTTTTTTGTTGAGTTCCTATAGTCATGGGAGGTGTACTTTGAGTACTCAGGCAGAAATCTGTGTAATTGATTCTGAATCTTTCACTTTTCACAAAAATGCAGTCATTATAATTAGGTACATTAGTACTTGTATGTACATATACTATGTGTGTTTTCGAAGAAATCAGCACGTGATCGAGGAAATAGGGAGGTGCTACTCCAGGAATAATGTTCGGAAGTTTTACCAAAAGATAAAAGGAACGTGTCAGGGTAATAAGACTCAAACGGAAACCTGTAGAGATGAACAAAGAAACCTTGTAGTAAAGTAACAGTCTGTGCTGAGGATATGGAAAAACATTTCTGCAGACTGCTAAACGGCGAAGACGAAACAAATTCCGCTGTCAGGCAGAGCGAACCATTCAATATTGACGATGCAAGTCAAGAATTCCGTCCACCCGACCAAAACGAAGTATGGATAGGAATATCTGAACTGGAGTCCAACAAGGCTACCGGGCCGCATGGCTTGCCCGCTGGACTATTTAAGGCAGTAGGAGATGACTTGGTAGAGAGCATACATCAACTTGTCCGCTTGTGCAGGATGACGATGGAGAAAGCTTGCTGTTGCATCAAGGTCGGTAACGACCTAACCGAGACCTTTGGTGTAAAAAACGGACTTAGGCAAGGCGACGCGCTCTCATGTGACTTCTTCAACATCATACTTTAAAGAACTGTGCAAAACTCACCAGCCAACACACGAGGTACGGTCTTTCAAAAGTCTGCTCAATTGCTTGCATACGCCGACGACATTGATATTATTGGACAGCGAGCTGTCACTGGTGAGTTTGCGAGTATAGGAACGGAAGCGGTAGTCGAAATGTTTTGGCTTCCTGAGCTAGATCCACAGCTCATAGAGTTCGCGGTTGTATCATCCCTTCCATTTGCCTTCGCATTCTTAATCAAATATTCGAAGAACAATTTTTCTCTCGAATGAGTTCAATATTTTTTCTGCCTTCGTGCTTATCGTCCGACACTCGGACCCATATACCAATACTGAAAGGATCGGTGTTCTGTAGAACCCGCATTTCATCTTCGGAATTAGTAGTTTGGATCACATTTGTTTCGTCGAACCCAAGTAGCAGCAATTTCCTAGGGTAGGTCTTCGACGAATCTCCACTAGGTTGCCATTCATAAAATAGATATGATATTTGCTAAGATGTAAGTAAGCTCCATAACCACCTCGAAGCTACTATTGTTAAAAGTTGCGTTTTGTGGGTTTAGTCCTAGGCGGTAGACATATTCTTCTTTGTTTGTTGACAACATATGTTATATGTACATACTTGGTTTTGTCCGCATTTACTTCAAGGCTAACTCATTTTGCCTGTTCTTTAATTGCCGTAAAATCCTATTTCACCGCCTGCTAGAAACAAACGGTGATGTCGATTTCATTGGCGTTGGACAGATTTCTTGAACATGAATCCCTTTTATGGTTCCATCCTCCTTGCCCCTATATACTATTATAAATTGAAGAAATTACATGATGATGCATTTCTTTGCCCATATGCGGTACATGCTTTGAATACTCGTAGCTCGGAGGAACTGTTTCATTTCTTTTGTTGGATTTCGCCAGAATTTCTCCATGTGAGTGTATAAATTTGGTCGATGGTCAATCATTGATCTGCCGAACCGGAAGCCACACTGATGTGTTCCAATAAGTATACTGCAGACCGGTTTGAGGCATTCATATAATATTGTACTCGTACATTCTAGAGGATCTTCTATGTGAAAATAACCAGGCATATGTCTCGATAAGTCTTAGCAGACCGGTTTGTCCTGTCCACCATCGGAAATGTCGTCCTTGTGGTTTTTCATCTGTTCATAGCTGAGGCAGTTTTTTCTATACTAGGTGAAAGTAGGAAGTAGGACTGAAAGTAGATTCTTTACTTGCCCTATAACTTTCTCTACCTGATTCCACTTAGGCCTATAGGCCCATTGGATGTGTGCTCCTCCTATTCTTGGAACCAATATTAGCTTCTGGCAAAGCATAGGAAACAGTTAACCTCTATGTATATTGTTTAGATTGCTTACGTCATTGTAGAAGAAGCCTTTTAAATGGAGTTTTCTTCTTTGGGAGAGAACTGGACATGTACAGAGTAGGTGGAGGATTGTCTCACCTCCTCATCCAGGCAGCTTCTATAGAAATCGTTTGTAATAACGCCAAGCCCACTTGCATCCTTGCCTATAAGGCAGTGCCCTGTGATAACACCTATGGTATCTTTCCTCTTGTATTTTGAGTTTGGCAGTCTAGAGTATAGCAACTGTTATATCGGGGTATGCTGAGATTAGAAAATAGGAGAACATTAAGTCTACGTTCCAATAATATACAAGCTCTGATCTTACATTTCCCTTCTGTATAGAACGGAACGTATTCAAGTATTTTATGTTCACGAACAACGCCTTCTACAATCCATGGTTTCTAGATTAGAATGATAGTATCTTCTGCGCCTTTCGATATACGCAGAATGACTGCGGGATTGATGAAGGTTAATCCAAAGGAACCGAATCATTGCTACAGTCATTTAAAGAAGCCTCCACCACGGTGTCATTTGAGTCCTCCGTTTCTGAAAATGTGCCCAAAAACTCATCTTCATCTCTGATCGTAAAGGATCTCATTTTGGTTCCTCGTCTAACAAGGTGTCGGAGGCGGAGACAGTCAGCGTGGTTGTCACACCAGAAAGATTGGAGTCGTCGCTGTGGCTGCGCTTACTGCTTACTTTACATAAAGGAAGAGGAGATTGCTTATCAGCGTTCACCTTATCCATTTAGCAAACGCTTAGGGCTATAGACTCAAATTCGAGCCGAATCGCCTCTTTAATCTGCGCCAGAGAGTTAAGTGATTCCTTATTGACTACAATTAACGCACATCTATAACAACCCCTTAATTCCTCAAAAGGTCGAATTACTGAGCCTAATGCGCTCCAGAATGTCTTCTGAGGAGGAGGGTTCATCTGCGATCCATTTGCGGGTTCTAGGTCAGCTAGGAATAACATCCTTAGCCACAACTTCGAGCCTTGCACCCGGCGATACCTCTCCTAATTCACCTTTTGTATAAAGTTCAAGAAATCTTTGATCGGCATAAGCGTTAGGCTGGACGTAGCCTTGATACCAGCCAACATCGCTTGTGGTGAGAGGCAGTCCGAGATTTAATTTTAACTTGACGAACTGCCACCGTTCAAGTGAAATTGATCCGTCGGCGTGGCTTTTGCCGAATAGCGCGATCGTTATTTCGTCTTTTAGGACTTTGCTAAAAGACTTCAGCGATGTGACGTTGGAAATTCAGGAAATTCATCTTATAAGATGTTGATGGTCCACTTTATCTTCTTCCTCATATTCGCAGTTCTCTGACTTCCGGAATAGATCCGAATGTTTTAATAATGCGTGAAGCACTTCGGCGTTTTATATAGAACTACTTGGATTGGGCTTGCCGATGCAGCTGAGCCGCTGAATCCTGTTTAGTAGCAGCAGAAAGACCGTGGCTTGTCGCAAATTTGCTGCTGGAACAGGTTTGGTTCGCTCTGTTTGCCTTTAGAAAGCGCACCATGGCTTGCCACAGATTTGTCCTTTCTCGGCGTTGCAGGAATCTTTCTACTAGTCGGTGCAGTCAGCGTATTACCCTCTTGTCTTAAAAGACTACCCGCCTCAAATTTTGCTCCTAAGTTTGATTCCATAATGAATCCCACGATTCTTGAAGAAAGGGAGTTCTATATGCACAGAGATCCACTGTATTCAAATAAGGCTAGCCAATACGGAGGTCGACAGGTAACCGGATACTTCGTTTACGACTGAGCTATTTTTAAAGATACTGGGCCTTCAGCCAGGCTGATCTTCGGCACGGGTCGTATAACATCTTGATCCAGATTAATGGAGAAAGGAGTTTGAAGGAAGGAGGAAAGTGATGAAGGGAGAGGAATGGAGATAAGGATCCTTTAGTTCCAAAACTCCTCTGGAGGACTTCTCTAGAGTAATTGATCTTACTCAGCCTTTACTACTGAACAAGCCCGATGCTCAGATAGAGGCGATTTCTATTAAATGGCTACTAGAAGTGTTGCTTAAACACATCTACTAATCCCTGCTCTGCAGTGATAAGGTTTTTTGCGTTCTTAAAACCGTCTGACAGTGGCTTTGCTTTCCTGTTGAACATTCGCTGTTGTTGCTATCACGAGACTATTCGATATATTTCAGCTGGGAGCTACTCTTATTTGAACACATCAGTCTCATACTAAGTGCTCAATTAATTCCGCAAAGTTTCTCGCTCAGATACTCCATGTAAGTTTGGATTTCCATTTCATTTTTGATTTGCAGTTTTTTTTTCGTTGTATTGTCGAAATTTTTAATTTGACTGTAACTAAGAAGTGGTCAGATTCAAAGTTTGTATCTGAACGTTTGCACATTCAAAATTCTAGATCCGTCTATCGGCTAGTGGTCGATTTTTTGGCGCTCGGAACATCTGGATTCTACTAGATGTATTACGACTTATTGCAAATCCTCTATAACAATCCTTTCAGTTTCTGTAACAAAATACTTCAGAATTTCTGCATAACAAACCTCACACTAACTATATGTGTGACATCATTCTTGCAATCATTAAGGAAGTCGATCCTGACTCGTTATTTTTCTTCGATATGAAGATCTTTCGAAGCTTCATAATGTTTTCCCGTCATTGGTTGTGCGTTCGATGGGCTTTCATCACTTTATTAAACAAGATTTAAAAGCAAGCCTTCCGATTCCAGCCCATACTTTGGAAGGTAGAAATAGCTATCAAAAAAAAATTTAAAACATGTCAAACGTCAGTACGTATTGAAATGAAACGTATAACATTTTGGAATCCCTTGAGCTTCTGGATGATGTTTTAGGAACCTATCATGAAAAAGTCAAATACATATTTATTGGGTTAACATGTGAATACTTCAAAGAGGTAACACACTTCAGCTCTGACTGACTGCTCATTTATATCTAGCTTTCACTGGCTTATGTCTGGACATCTACAGACTTCCGAGTTGGTTTTCATTATTTTTCCTCTGACTTTTCACCGACTTCCGCTCCTACCCTTATCTGACTTCTGTTAAGCTTCTCCCTTAAAATAATAGTCCATAAAAGCAACTACGTCATTGGTTGTCAGTTAGTTACACTATGACAAAATCACGAGACCTTGTGAAAGAAGTTATATCTTACATACAGAAATTAGTCCGAACAACATGAAGAGGAAACGTCTTACGATTTTTTAGCGTAAATTTTATATGATAATTTGAAAGTTCAAAACCAGGAATGGACAATGCACAACGAAGGTGTTTATGACCTTAACTCCCTAAATAATCATCTCCTGATCAATTTTGTCTCCATACAAAAGTTTTCCAAACCGAAAGAACTACTCTATCCTTTATCAATTCGCCTTCTCAAATCATCCTTAACTAATAGGCAGCCCAACAACAAGCGTAATGAATCCATATCCCTTGTTGGTACTTTGCTTACCTTATGCTACCAACAACTATCTACACCTATACAGGCCAATAAAGTGGCACCATCTAGAACGACAAAGTGTTCGTATTTCTTAAAATACGAAATTGTTGGTCCTAGTTCGGAAATCCTTCTGCACCATTAATTTTTCTCGGAAGCATTTCTATTGTGAAGGTGGTAGTAGCCTGTGTGGTGTGATTTTGGGGATGCCATAGAGCATCCGCAATCTTACCAATAGACATAACATATTTTTCTTCTGCACTGCTTAGTCTCCTTTTAGCCTTTGGATACACTTTTTTTAAATGCTTTTTCTGGCAGAGTACCTCTTCATGTCTGTTGATAAGAGTTTCCAAAAACCTAATGAACTGATGATTCCTTTTGTCGACCGGATTTCTTTCAGCTAAGTTGTTCGTGGAAAGGTTTCCTTCACGGTATTGTTCAATAAAAGAGCCGATGTAATAAATTTTATTAGTGACACTGAACTGATATAAATGGAACTTGAACTAAATGTAGAGAAGAAAGATTCCAGTAAGTCTCGATTTAAAATCTTTTGAGTGATTGATTGAAATTTATTTCATACGAATTCAAATATAAATTCACATACTCAAATACAATTAATTGACTTAAATTATATCAAAATTCGAATTTAGAAATAGTATCAGTAATATTTTATGTTTTCTGTACCATAAAGTACTCGTATTAATACAGTGTTTAATGCAATTTCAAAGAGCTTTATTACAAATAATTTATTAAATAATTTGTGGGGTGACCCTTTAAAAAAAATACAGACATTAACAATAGAAAAAATACAATAAAAAAATATAAAATAAAATTGCAAAATGCATTATTAAGTATCCACATATTATATACAGGTACAACCATTGGAAAGATGGAAGAGAAAATAACATTTCTTACACCAGAATGTCTGAAAAGATGGATTCTAAATTTCCATACGCACTTTAAAAGCCAATGCTTTACACATTTTTCAGGAGACACTAATACTCTGTTTTTTGGAGAAAGCTTGTTAAGTAATCTGCTGGATGAAACTGTATAAAAATTTACAAAAGCCTTTGTACACGGAATGGGAGCACTCACAACCCGATCTGAAAGAGAATATTATTGTCACTTTAAAACAGTACAAATTCCGGGTTGGTAAAATTGTCATGCCACGAAACAAAGGTATCGACGATGTTTTCTTCATATTTTCCTTAAAATATTTGTAAAACTAAGAGCACCTCCCTAATACGCAGAGCTATATTGAGGCTTCGGGTGGGAAATATCAGAATAAACGATTTTAAGTAGCTTATTCGAACAAACATTTTTCAAGTAATGAGAGTGCAGCGAAAATATTTCTTACGTATATTTTTAAAAGTTCATACTGCAGTAAATAGTGTGACCCAAATATTTAAACTCGTCTGCATTCACTACTAAAAAACGCTTCACATTACAATTAAGCGTGCTGCTGAAGGACAAATGCAGTCTGCCAATTTAAATCATTGACAATCCGATGCTGATAAACTGATAAACCTAATTTAAATTTTAGAGCTTGTGCTTAATCTATGGCCGGCGAACCAGATCGTAAATATATTATGGTCCCAGTTGATGTCAGCAGCCAAGTTCAATACATTTTTGGACCCGTACACACAGACTATGTCATCACCGAAAGCAGTAAGTGATACTCTAACATTCTGTTTAAACCGCGAAGTATACAAGAAAGAAAATAGGTCCCAAGATAGAACTCTGAGGTAGTCCCCGATTCAGAAACCGAATGTCACTCCTGGTGTCCCCAAATTTTGCTACTTGAATTCTATTTAAGGGAAAATATTTGAGCCATTTTATCGAAAATTTTTATTTTAACAACAAGCTTTAAGAGGGAATATTTGTAAAGTTTATCGAAACTTGGTTTTACTATTACATCATATCTTTAAAACTGCTCTTATAACTCTGCCTTGCTTCCTTATTAACTTATTCATCTCCAGGAAGTCAGGTCTGGGTTTTGATAAAAATAGCGATAAAACTAATAAATTGGCATAGCTAAGATGTTTTTATTTGGCATAAGGCAAGGCTTAATTAAATCACGATTTTTTTTAATTTTTTTGTGCTGACGCTGTTTTCCGACCCCGAACGATAAGAGCGATGCCTTTTTCGAGCAGAAGTTGATTCTCGAATTTGACTTTGTCTGACGATATACTGCTATTTGGTGTATGACGTCTGAAACGAACTGAAGCCCAATCGCAATATATCTGAAATATATACCTCGTAAACTAGCAACGGGGCACAGTACCTCATTTTGACTTCTTTGCTTGTGAAAATCATAACTCTTAAACGAATAAGGATATCGTGACAGTTTTATTTCTGCTTAAAGAAAATTATTGTACTAGGGATATAAAAGTTCTGGAGAGTGGGTCCGATGAAGCTGCAATCAGTTTGAAAAGATCTTCATTCCGCAACATCTTGGAATCCTTGCACGTATTGTGGTATCTGTATTTCTTATATTATTTATTTTTAATTCCTGAGATTCCTCTCACATCTCTGCAAGTGGTAACGATTGATACTCGATCATATTTTAACTATGAGCCAATATTTTGGACACAATAAGTGTGAGTTGTTAAATATTTTTACTTTAATAACGCAGTTGTTTTCTTGGCAGTCTCCCTAAACTTGACAGTGTTAACCGTTTCACTGCAATTCATAACATTAACTAATAATTATAACCCTCATTATTATGATGATGTTTCTTAAAAAGACATCTTCTCGAAGTATTTCCATCATTGGTATTTCCAAATCCTTGGTTTGGTTTATCGACATCGAACATAATCATCGCGAAAATACTTTGCCCTTGTTTTCTTATTTGTTTTGCTTCCTTGATTCCAATAGATTCATCCATATCCTCTCCCTCTTGTCGAAGTGTACATGCAAGATCCAAAATAAATTCCGTGCACCTGATTCTTGAATGTAACGGAAAGATTCCATATTCGTAGTTATGTTCCTCATCCTTTGATTCATCTTCGTTGTTGAAGTTTTTTTGCGTTGATGGAACTGATGATGGGCATGGGTTCCTTTAAAGTTCACCATTTGAACTGTTAAGGCTTAGTGGAACAACTGAGACTATAAACATGTTTATATCTGTTTCAACATCTGGTGTGTTTATTTTTTGCTTGTAGGCAGGCTCCTAGTCCAGATTATCTATCACAGCCCCAGTTACTTTGTAGGGTAAGAATTCTTCGAAGTGCAATTAATTTACCATCACTTTTGCTTTCTAAAAGCCACCTTGCAATATGATCCATCACGTCTTGAAGTTTCCTTCTGGCTGATATTCCCATGATTTTCTAATTTCCTGGAACTGCCACTTTTTTGGCAACTACTATAATTCTGTTGGATGGAAGAACATCTACGTTGTGTTTTCTCAGTGAACTTATATATTCCTTTTGACAGACCCAAATCCATAAACAAATCTAATGCATTATCATTATTATACTGGATAAGATCCTTTTGTAGAGTAGAAATTCTTGCTTTTATTCTTTGGACTCGCAATGGACTTGGGGCAGAGACTACGCTGGTAGCATCAGCTTTCATCTTTCCATGATCATTATTATGCTTAATTACTGAAAGACCTTCAATAGTTATGTTTTCGGTAACAGATATTAATTTTTGTTTTCTGTGGATCAGTTACTCATTTCCTTGGCCTTCCTCTTGATGACTTTGATGTACTTGGAAAATATAAGTTACTTCTGTTTTTCAGTATCGATTTGGAGATAATTTTAAAACCATTCGTTGTTATTTTTGAAATTCTTTCTCGACCTATAGGCTGCGACACATTTTGATTGAAGATGCACGTAAATGAATGTTAAATTGCTTTCAATTTCGGACACGTTTCCGCTTGACAAATCTTCATCGGACAGCTGGTAATTACTTTTTACGAGACACGTACACGTATCTCTTTTTTATTCGAGAACATGACAAATATTCCAAATAAATTGTTGTACGAAATATCCATTTTTACTTTTTAGCTAATATTTTCTAATACAGCCGTTTGCTTTATTGGTGTAATTCTTTTTTTTTTACCGCGAATCGTATCTCTGAATTGGTATCGTATGACAATGTTTTGGAACAAAAACAATAATAAATGTTTATTAGTCATTACAAGGAGAATGAAAATTTGGGTTTGAGTTTATAATTTTGCACAGCGCTGTACTTCTCCAATGAGAAAGAGAAAAAAAAAATTAAATTTAGCTCATGTCTACAAATCCAATCTCTCTAGCACAAAGTGCCGCAAGTTGCCGCACTTAGGGTTTTAAATTTATATTTATATATAGGAATTAGTTTTGTGTTGAGGTTAGGTCGTACCTTTTTGGATCCTTTTTTTTAACGTAAACGTAAAGATAAACAGGTATACCACACAAAACGAAAAATAAATGATTTTTTGAAGCTTTTACCATCAAATTTAAAAAAAACTACACTCGTGGACTAAATCCACGCGCTGCTGCCTGACCTAATGCGCCCCCCGTCATAATGGGTACATGAAAATATTGGAGCAAACTATTAAGGTCCTTGCATTGAATGTTAATCCATTGTCAAGTATCGAGCGAAGAGCTCCACTGTTTAATTTGCCAGAAGACCAAGCCTCTGATGTACTTTTGGTTACGGAAAGCTGAGCAAAAAGAACAAAAAAGGGCATAGCAACTACAAAATTGTAAGCAACAAAACTAACCAACTCCGTACAAGGAGATGGTTTTGCGACCTTCATAAGAAAAGGATTGCGATTAAGAGCGTACAGGAATGCAGTGCGAAGGTTTCAGTTACTTGAAGCATGCATAGTGTACATCCCCCAGCACCTTAGTTGACTCTCTTTCCTTCACATAGTCCTTTTTGAGTGGCTGCCCTCCACGGCAGCCATGGTCCCATCAGCTAGTGGTCGACCAACCCCAGACCTCGAAAAACAACCCATATAGGTTCTACGGGCTTTCTTCTTATCAGATGAGAACAAGGTAGTTCGGTCGGTTGAACCTTTAGTACGGTAGGGAGACCCACATCGAATCAGGAGCTCACAGTGCGATAGGAGATCCACCGAGAGCACTGTTTCCAAAGCTGCACCAGATAGGATGTCTGAAAGTCGCCAACGGACACCTCAACACCCCTAACATGATTATGACATGTGGGCGAGGACGATCTCTTGAACTTACACCCTAACAAACCCTGAGCGACATAAAGGCATGAAAAACACCACATCCCCCAATCGACTTGGATGCAGTTAGCGGAGAGCAAGTTATGGTTACACCCGAACGAGAGAGGAACACGAACAGAGTATCAACAGTGGGGTACAGGCGGATGGCCAACATAATCAAGCACACTTCCGACATATCAACTTTAAAAGCGTCGACGAGGTACCCTTTGTTAAATTAGCACCTCACCGATGGAGCACCGAAGAAGCAGAGGCACGTAGGCGGACGGCAAAGAAAAATTTAAAAAAATGTAAACTCCCCAACTGGTCAGCAAACTGATGTCGAGTACCTCCACCGTTTTTAAGGAATTGACGATGTAACCAGCGTCCGTGATGTCGTTTCGGCGGCAACGAAAACAAACCTCAGAAATCCAATGCGCTTCGCTTATCTTTCCTTGCAGCTACGGTGTAAATTAAAATTGTCAGATGTTTGTAAACAAATCCGGCAAGAAAATCGTTTTTCAACAATTTCTTAAAAGCTCTTAACTAGTCTTCGTACTCGTATAAAGATGTGGTGAAAAAAAAAATCAAAAGTAAGGAAGTTGTACAAACATAGCACCAGTTTGGTTGTACGTGAAATGAATGTTAAATGATTTTATTTTTCCTTCACCTGGCTGTTGTGCTCCTTCGTCTTTTTAGGGAGGTTCCTTGATCCGCGCAGAGCGCTCTGTGCTCCGTGCTCAGTCGGTCTTTTTGCATTTTTGCATTTTCTCGCAGGGACAGTTGCAAGGCACTTTAAAGCTATTAAAAAAAGGCATTCCGTGAGATTTTTGTGCCAAACCCATTCCCGCTGATTGCAAACGATTTCTCGCGACTTGTAATCCTACAGTATGCAGAAAAGAACCTCTAGCTACCTGATAAACGGTCAGTAGCCAACGGTCTACTTATATTCGTATATTTGTCATTATTATTTCCAATTTTGCAAAATAGTTTAAATTTAAAAAAAATTCACTTGCAATTATTAAAATGGATTGCCATACTTTCAATTCTACTCCGGAATGAAAAAAAACTTAATACTCGTATTTAGTCAACGGTCGTCTGTACATCTTAGAAGGCTCGTTTCAGCAAAGTTGTGTCGCAAGGACACTTAGCAAATTTAACTTTGACTGGCTCTACCAGCAAAACTACTGATTCAAAAGGAATAGTTTTTTCGATTAACAGAACTCCAAACATTTGTTAATCTAGTGAATTTAAAAGTTTTGCATTACAGATCCAACCGAAAGTTGAATTATTCAAGCACTTTTGCCTAAATGGACCACTGTGCCAATATCAAATTGATGAAAAATGTCTTTACTGTGCCTCCTGGTGCAAGTAGGATATCTCGCCATTTTTGCAACACGTTGGATGACTTCAATTTCAATTTATTTGTTTTAGCAAACGTACAAGTAAGGCCTAGCATTTTATAGTACTATAACAATTAGTGTGTATAAGTGTATTATACAATAATTGTGGTTTAATGCTAGTTTTTTAATATGAATGTTAATAGTTTTAAAAATAAGTAGAAAAAGAAAAAAAAAACAAAGAGAAAAAATAGAATTAGAATAAGGAAAGTGATGGGAAAGTAGTACGGTGAAGAGAAAGAGTGAAGAAAGAAAATCAAAAAAATTCAGAATAACTAGCCCTGGTTTTGAAAGTGTGCCATGACTGCACTTTTAAATTTATTGGTTCTGTGGCACAGAGTTCAACTTAGGATAAATTACTATATCATACTCAAAAATAGGCACCAGCAACGTTTTAACGGATCTCAGCGTCGTGTCCTTTGGTGTGAAATTCGAAAAAAAAACAGATTTTCCGAAGTCCCGTATAAATTCGACCGACAGTGTGACTTATATGGTCTACTTTTGAAAGTAAACTGTACATTTTAAATCCTAAAGGATCTGGGTTTTATATATTTTTGGTCCGAAAGTGAAAGTGCCGGCCGAAATAACAGGTGGGTTATTCTGATAGAAGTAGTCCGCCTAACCTTTTTTTATTATGGCATAAAAGTTATATCAGCATTGTACTTGATTTTATTTGAGTTCAAAAAGTTTATTTTTTCATACATTTTCGAATTAATGAATTAATTAAAACAAGTGAAACAGCTTGACAGAAGGTGACATTTTCGATTAAAGGAATCTGCAAAAACCAAATACAGTGGCGAGCAAAAATGAATACATGATTCAAGAAAATGAAATAAAAGAAAATAATTATATATTGTTTCAGTACGAACTTAATCAAATTATTTGTAATCGTAAAACTACAATAAAAATTCACTATTCAATAAAAAAAACAAATAAAAAGATACTTAAGAGGTAACCATATAAAAATTTAAAAGTAACAGAGACTCGCATTTATTCAATTTTGCACGTTGATTTTCTTTTTGTACTATTTTTGCCACTTTTTGATATTTGGTCCATACTCCCTTATCTTTTATAATACACCTAATCCTTTTTGGCTTACTTCCCACCCATGTTTCAATTTGTTCATGGGAAATATTTGACCACTGCTCTTATACTCCCTTCCATAAGTCATTAAAAGTTTTTGGAGGGTTATTGTATGACGCCACCCGTCTTTTCAGTATGGCCCATAGATTTTCTATTAGGCTGACCACTTAATAGTATGAAATACCTGGTACCCAAGCCA
Source organism: Volucella zonaria (assembly GCA_963966105.1). Lineage (NCBI taxonomy): Eukaryota > Metazoa > Arthropoda > Insecta > Diptera > Syrphidae > Volucella > Volucella zonaria. Next base: position 217,946,530 of record OZ014530.1, read on the forward strand.
GTTCTGGTCAATTCGTGCGGTATGTTTGGAGTAACCGTCTTACTAAAAACAAACATCTCTTCAATCGTATAAGCACATTCCTTCACGGATTCTGGCAAGTTGGTATGCAAAATATCAAGGTACTGTTCCTTTTTCATCGTAACTTCCATCCTCATCAGTGGACCCGTATTCCACCAGGTAAAGCATTCCCACACCATTAAACTTCCACCATCATGCTTAATAGTTTCTTTAACCTGGTACTTTTGAAATCTCTCATACGTTCGATGCCAATAATACTCCTTACCATCTGATTGAAATCCGTTAATTTTTGTCTCATCTAACCAAATCACTCACTTCCAATTTTCAACATTCCAATCTTCAACATTCCAATTTGTATGTTCCTTACTGACTTTACATTGTTTTTGGACAGAGCTGGATTTTTTGCCGGGATTACAATCGTCCACGAATAATCCAAAAATCGTTTCCCTGATCCTGTAACTCAGTCAGGTTTTCTGACTGACAAATCATTGCTGATCTTAATTGTACGGGATTCATTGTCAAGAATGTGTTCCCCGTAATACCTCTTTGCCTGCTTTAATTGATAAACGTCAACAAGAGCGTACAAAACCAACTCGAGCTCATTCAACCTTGGAAATTCTGAGAATTCTTCCATATAAGGTGTCATCACCCTAAATTGAGCACGTCTGCGGCTGTAGTTATGCCGCTCTACGAGTTCTGCCAATCTGTTTGGCGTATTTATTCTTTCATGAATAATCTTTTTTTTTTGTTTTTTTTTATTTTGTTAAAGTTGTTACATTTACATTTCATATTTCTTACATTGTGTTATATACATTTCTTAATTGTGTTATAACAATTTTAATGACTTGAATCATTCTGTAGCACTTTACGTGGCGAATGATTCATAAATTCAGTTTACCAATATATTTGTGTATTTGTGGGGTTGATACAAAAGATAAAAATGTATTCCAAATTCAATTCAAAATTATTTAGTACAAAAAGAAAAAAGAAAAAAAGAAATAATATATTTAACAATATTTGTTAATTTTGGTTTATTAATAAATTGACTGCAACTATCCATATTAAAAAGCCATATCTTTACTTTTTTTAGAAATATAGTTGGTGGAATAGTTGTTCTAATTTCAAGCGGTAGCTTATTAAAAAGTCTGGGTGCTGTCACAATAAAAGATCTCTGAAAATGCGTTTTTTTAGCTGCCGGGATTTTTACAAGCGCCATATTATTAACTCTCAATCCGTAAATATTTGAGCTTCTAAGAGTTGAGCTGTAACCACTTCGCAAGAAGAATACTTTAAGTACTTTAAAGATATAAATATGATTTAGTGGAAATACTCTAAGATTACAAAAAAGAGGCCAACTTGCTGTAAATCTGTTTACCCTATAAATTATTCTCATTAAGTGCTTTTGAGCTATGTGCAGGATTTTTGTTGTTGAGTTGTAGGCACCTCCATAACTTGTAATCCCATATTGTAGTTTGGAGCGTTCAAGTCCATAGTATATCATCAGCAAAATCCTTTTTGAGCAATATCGTTTGAGTAGGTACATTTTACGTGTATCAGCTGACATATATTTTTTTAATTCCTTGGCATGTTTTTTCCAATTTAAATTCCTGTCAATTAGTACTCCCAAGTATTTAAAACTATCTACACTTTCAATTTCAAAACAACTAGAACTACAAGCATATTCTTGTGAAAAATTAGGTTTTCCACAAGTATGAACAGATAAAGACAGCTTTTTCCATGCAGCGGAGTGAAACGAGATGAAACAGACATTACGGCAAGGACCTTTTAAGTTGAAAGGTATTAATTTTGTTTTTTCACTAATTAACAGTTCATGCTGGGCAAACCATTGTCGTAGTATATGTGTATCATTAAGGATCTTTATTGATAAGTTAGTTGAGCTGTCATTTGTATAGGACAACGCAAAATCATCAGCAAATGCTGTGATATGACTGTTAAGATTTTGGGAAAATAAGGAATTGATATAAATTAGAAATAGTATGGGGCCAAGGACTGATCCTTGAGGCACTCCAATACATGTTTCTAATTCTGTACTGTACACGTTTTGCAATTTAACTCGTTGAGTTCGACCAGCTAAATAGGAAGTAAACCAATCGTGAATTACTCCTCTCAGCCCAGCTCTGTATAATTTATCCAAGAGTAACTTATGGTTATGTTTGTTAAAAGCCTTTGTCATATCTATAAAAATGACTGAGGGATTAACATTTTTGTTGAAGCATTCACTGATCTCATTACATAGTCTAAGGATCGCATCTTCGGTTGACTTGCCTTCTCGAAATCCAAACTGATCATTGCAGAAATAGTTGTTTTTATTAAGAAAAGATACTAGACGAACTTCCATTAATTTTTCGAAAATGTAGGCAGTATCGATATTGGCCTATATTGAGAAACTAAGTTTCTGTTACCTTTTTTGAATAAAGGAATTACTTCAGCAGATTTCAAATACGATGGAAATACACCACAATATACACTCATATTAAACAGATGACATAGTACATCAACGACATATAGCGATATACGCTTTAAAAGATAGTTAGTAATATTGTGGAGTTTTTGTTGTTCAGTTGCATAATTTGTTTATGTATTTCCATACCTGTGAATGGCGTGAAAGCAAAAGTTCTATTTTCGAATTTATCGTCAACTACGTCTGCATATGGATTGCAGCTACAATCATATGGAGATGGAACAGGTTTTGAATGGTTGCCAATTGACGCAAAAAACTTATTGAAATGGTTAGCAATAACCAACTGATTAGCTACCATTTCACTTCCAACTTCTATTTTGTAAATTTCATCCTTAGCTTCTGACTTACTTAGAATATTATTCATAACTTTCCACTCTTCCTTAACCCTTCCTCTACAGTTTTATAATTTATTTTCGTAATAATTGTCTTTACTTATTTGTACTTGTTCTTTTACCTCTTCATTCAGTTTTAGGTAATATTCTTTTAAACTTTTGTTATGAGGCTGACGTAGACATCTTTTCTTTATAGTATTTTTTTTCGTTATTTTTTCTAAAAGATTTCTGCTGATCCAAGGCCTTAAACGCTTCAACCTACAATTGCCTGAAGTCGACGATTGAGTACAAATGGAAATATGTTTTTGTAGTACATCAAGAAAAACAACATAGGCCACCAAAGGAATTCTTTCTGCATAAACTGGTTCCCAGAACTCAAAAGTCAAGTTTGAAACTAACTTACTAAAATCTATTTTGCGAGCTGTAGAGAATGGAAAATATTTATCTGTGGAATTCAAGTATACTGTTTCCACGTTTAAATGGCTCATGCAATGATCAGTAATCTTATGGTCTAATACCTCAGCAGAAAGACGATGTGGAAAACTATTACCTAATCTTACAAAAATATGGTCGATGCATGTCCGCGTGTCATCTGTGATACGAGTTAGTTCCATTACTAGAGGTTCTAAGCCATAAGATGACATTAGAAGCATATAATTATCGGCGTCATATGTACTTTTCAAAATATCTATATAAATATCACCCACAACTAATAAATTCTTACTCTTTATATCTTTAAGTAACGTATTCATTTCATCTACGAAAATGTCCTTGCTTAGATTATTTGAGCTGTTAGTATGAAGCCGGTAAAGGCAAAAAATTGTAAATTGTTCGTTAAGTATATGGCAGATGATTTTTAAAACATTGGCACTGTTCAAATTCTTTTTCACTACTTCACACTCACATTCTTTTTTTATATATACTATGGTACCACCAGATCTGTAAGAATTATTGCAATTATCATATTGATCATAGCCATGTATGTTATAATTGGATAGTTCATAGTCAAACAGCCAAACTTCAGTTAAAACAATTACTTCTGGTTCAAATGTACAAGCATATAAGTGTGTTAGAAACAAATTAAAATTTGCTCTCATACTAGTATATTTTGGTAAGAGACTATAGTGTACAAATTGGTGGAAACATCATAATTTTCTGCGTAAGTTGAGTTGTTTTTATTCATTTTAGTTATGATTGAAAATATGTATGTTTAACGATAATCTTTAAACATGACACCTCACTTTAAAAGCGCAATTACCTTCATTCTTACGCAGAAATATTATGTTATTTCTCTTCCACATATACTTCTAATTTTTTTCGTTTTTGATTTTCCGTGCTGCATTGAAGAGAGATCTCATGTGGGATGTTAAGCTGTTGTTTATGTAAATTCGGGAGCCGTCTTTGTTGTTTCCTAGCAAGTTCGTCGTTAAGTTTTGAGTCTTTACACTTTTTACTCTCATGATTTTCTCTAATTGCTGAATGAAACTTACTGACACAACGTTTATGCACTTAGCTGAGTTACTCGATGTTGGTGCTCTCTTACTTTTTATTTGTTTCACGAAACAAGAGTTAATATCGCTTTCACTTATTTGTACGTTTAGTCCTTCGCGCAAAATTTGCAGTGTAGCTTGCACTGCGTTTGAATTCTTGACGTCAGGCACATTATAAATAATAGAGTTGTTGAGTTGTGCCTGCTCTAAGAAATTAACGCGCTCCTGCAATGCATACACAGCCCCCTTTAGTTCTTTATTTTCATTTTGTAACAAATTAATGTTAACTAAACAGTCCTGGTTTATTTTTTTTTTAACTCTGCAAACACCATTTCAATTGTTATGGTCTCACTGGAATGTTTTTCTTGATCAGGTGTTTTCCTCTCAATGTAAGAAGCCGGGAGAGGGAGAAGACTATTTAGAGAGAATGAGAATCTCCAGATGTTATAGTTTTTTTTCATGTAGTCCAAATCAGCTGGTAGCACATTTACACATTTTATATGAAAGAGAGTTTTACAGTCATTGCATTCAATTTTGACGTCATTACGATCAAAAAAAAATTTTCACTTCAAAATTGAATGACCTTGTGTACTTATGTTCAGATTATACTTTTGAGTATTAGAATTGTTTTAATACTATTTAGTTTTTATGTTTTTGTTTGTCTATTTTTATTACTCTATCTATTTTAACACTCTATCTATCTACACAATCCAAAATGCCTGTAGCATGTAGATTGTCCTCAATTAAAATGTAAAATCAAACAAGCTTCTTAAGGGCCTATTATCCTATATGTTACGCAGCAGCCGAAAATCTCTTTTAAATCTACCGTTGACCACTTCAGCTACTCAACGACATATCGTAATCGGTCTTGATTTGTTAGCCTGATCTGTGATTAACTGAGTCTCATTCTAGCGTGTGTGTTATACTATATAACCGCGCGATTTGATATTTGCCACTGAATCACGAAATCCACAGCCCAAAATAAATACGTCTCCACTCCTATAAAATTAGTGAAATGCACTGTTCATATCATTTATCACAAATAGTAATTGCTTTCCTTTCGCCTTCTGGACTCAAGGGATTCCCGAACAGATTGTTGGACAATAACAGGTTCCGTTGTGCTACGTCCTCCCTTGTTATGTGATCAAACCCAAGATTTATGGGCGCGAAATCTTCTAAGAGTGCGTTGCGTCCAATTTGTAACCATCTATGGAATGTTGTTTCACCGCATTTAAATATATTAGCAAGTCTTGCGTTCGAATCTCTACTTCTTAACTTAACCAATACAGCCGCCAATATGGTTTTGCTTTCATTCAGCGATGCCAGAGCTGGTAAGGTCTCCAGTAATTCTGCAAACTGGATTTGACGTAAACTTGTCCAGGTATGAAATTCATCTGGTGCTATATTTTCATATTGTTCAAATTCAATGATGTCTGCAGTAATATGCTTTTGTAGCATTGAAAATATTGTAATGCTCTGTGCTGCAGTACACCCCATAGATGCATTGTCTTGTAAAGGCAGTAAATGCCACAGATTTTGCTCCAAAAGTTCACTGCATAGACGTGCACTTTCTGGTACAAAATAGCTGTATTGGCAGAGCATGCGAAGAGTGATGTTGTCGGGAATACGACGGCGAGATTGACTTGCACAATGTTGGAATATACGTACACGGCAGCGATGCTTTCGGTACTAAGCAAATAAACATGCGGTGCCGGACAATAGGTTTCGGCAGTTGGCGGAGGGGCGGCACTGTATTATGTGGTGTGGCGTCTCTGCCAGCATATTGAAAGCTAACTCTAATTTTCTTAAGTCTTTCGAAAAAACAAAAAAAATAAATAAATTAGTTTTTCTTGCAAAACCACACCTTCCCCTACGGCCATGTACCTTGGACCGATCGTACCTTTCACCTAGTGGCAATTCCTGGCAGTTGGCTAAACATGTTGCAAAAAGTTCTTTAATACATTTTCCAGTATGTCTATGGGACTCATTTCAGTTTGTGTTAATTCGTCGCATAACACGGACGTCCAAAAAAAAAACAACGTAACATAAATTACACACTCTAAAGTATTGTTTTTTGTGTTTTTGTGTTTTTGTGAAGTGTTCTATACATTCAGTTACTGCTTTTAATGTGTAAGTTTATGTAATATTTCAAAATTCAATAGTTTATTTTCTACAATTATAGAACATAATGTGTTAAAATTTTGTATTTTTAAAAAAAGTGTAGTGAATGTACCTTGGATCTATGTTAATGCATGTACTTTGGACCTGCTTTTCGAATTTTTTTAAGAGTTTTGTTTTCCATTTTCCTCAGGAAAAATGCTAAGGAGTAAGTCTGGAGTAAAAAGACCAGCTGTTGACGTTGACGCTTTACGGCGAGCTGTGGATGAAGTAGTGGGTAAAGAAAAATTAATGTACACCGCAGCAAATATGTTCACCGTTTCCAAAACCACTTTAATGCGGCACATCGCCGCACATCGAAATTCTGATTTCGTTTATGAAAGCCGAATCAATCACCGCCAAATATTTTCGCCTGAAGAAGAAGATCTTCTAGCAAAGTAGGTTCCAAACTGCACTTCGGACTACCTAGGGCTGAATTAAAGAAAATTGCTTTTAACTTTGCTAAAAAAAAAATAACAAAACCATTCCCAAAAACTGGTTTGAGAAGGATGCAGTTGGTAGGAACTGGCTTACCTTTTTTCTACAACGTCATCAAACAATTGGTCTCCGAAAACGCGAAGCAACCAGTCTTTCTAGAGCTACCAGCTTAAATGAAGCCAACGTAAAAACGTTTTTTCGGAATTACAAAGATTGTATATCCCGATACCGCTTTACACCTGAGCTAATATACATTATCGATGAAACAGGTAAATATTTAGCTCTTAATTTAAATTCCAGCTTCAGGTTATTCATTTAACAGGTAATTCTATGGTTCATCTTCCGCCTAAAATTCTGGCTCAGAAAGGTGCTAAACAAATAGGAAGTGTGTAACATCAGGAGAACGAGGGTTAAATGTTACTAAGATCGCTGCAGTGAATGCGATCGGAAACAACGTGCCTCCAATGCTAATATTCCCGTGCGTAAATTTCAAAGATTATATGAGCATTGAAGCTCCTGCAGGAACGATTGGAGGTGCCAATCCCAGTGGATGGTCCACAGAGCGGTTATTTCTCAAATACTTAAAACATTTCATTTCATTTGCCAAGCCAACAGAAGAAAAGAAGTGCTTTTAATAATGAACAACTACGACACTTATGTCGCTATTTCGGTAATAGATGAGGCAACAAAAATAATATTATTTTGCTCACACTTCCGCCTCACACCTCACACAAATTGCAGCCACTGGATAGAGCAGTGTTCTGAGCTTATAAAACGTTCTACAATAAAACCGCAAACGATTGGATGTTGTCTAATCCTGGAAAGCCAGTAACGATTTATGATGTAGCGCAAATAGTTGGAAAGCTTTTACTTGCCAAAATACTACGAAAGGTTTTCAAGTAAGTGGTATTTGGCCGCTGGATGAAAATATTTTCGATGATGACGAGTTTTTGTGGTCAAAAGTGGTGGACACAGACTGGGAAAAAGCAGAATCCTCACAGATACCCCTGAAAAAGAAGAAATTCTAGCCAGTTAAGCAGCAAAGAAGACATCGAAAACATTAGCCAAAAAATTAAAAAAAAATTGGTAAACCATAACTCTCCATCTTCAGAAAACGAAAACGGTCGGAATCGCACGCCATTCAGAATCAAGAGCAGCAAAGCAAAAGGCACAAGACTTTCTCGCCAAAGATGCTAATGATCCAAATGATGATCCTGATGATTTTGACGCCGAAAATGATTGGTCGATTTCGGAGTTGTTTACAGCTGCCAGAAAAGCATATTAAAATTCTAACGTTTTTTTTTTCTCATTTGTTTTTAGTCTTTGTTCTTTTATTTTCAGTTAAATGTACTTTTTAATGAATTAATATTTTAATGAAATAAAATAGTATTTACACTACATCATTTGAACACAATTGATTTCGGTCCGAGATACATACGCTAACAGCCCAAGGTACATTCAGTATCTGTACCTCGGATGGTTTGAAGATGCTGAAGATGTCATTTTAACACTATTAAATATCAAAAATAATACACTTTTAGCATAAATAAACAAAATTGGAAACACTTACGTCGAATAAAAGTAGCAGTAAAAATAGTAAATTTCGGTCCAAGGTACATTATCTTCCCCTACTTGAAATTTTTACGTACAATTATAAGCTATTTAGTACTTTCACCGTGCTGCAGTAGATGATTTCATTAATTTACAGCTCTGTACCAGCTTCTCTATTGTAAGCGCTACCGTTATTATTACGAGTACTTGACTTACTTACTTATTTTTTTTATTATATTTGTTAATATTCACTTTGTGTTAATAATAAGTATTTTTGTTTAAATAAACGTGTTATGTCCAGCTATTACACTTGTTTTAATTAATTCATTAATTCGAAAATATGTGATTAGGCGGAGAACTTCTACCAGAATAACCCATTTTTTTTTTGGCCGGCACTTTCACTGTTGGACCACAATGGATGATGTTCTTTGCCGTAGTGAGGTCGTTAATCAAGAGACAAAATAAGATAGGGCCTAGTATAGAACCCTGAGGCACTCCTGATGTTTGGCAAATTGCAAAAGAAATTCTATTGCCAGCCATGACCATTTGGCTACGAACATGTAGGTATGTACTTAAAAGAAGGGCCGATCTTATACTAAAACCAAAGTACATTCTTAGTTTCATACACAGGATGTCATGGTTTACACTATCAAATGCTTTCGAAAAATAGAGCGAGCAGAGTATAGTTTTATGACCTAGATCATGGTTTGGCCTTATGTCAAGGTAATTAGATATCTGCCCCTCAATAATCTTTTCGAAAACCTTTGATAATGATGCTAATAGGGTGAAGGTCTGTGGTCGAATTGGGATTTAGTTTCTCCTTTACGGAAATGATCTTAGACAACTTCCAACTGTCGGGAAAAGTCGAGGAAGTAATGGAAAAGTTGATTATACATATGTGTCAGACAACTCAGAAAGTGTGATAAATTCATTTTTATAAATCGAAGTGGTACTCCATCAACACCCACTTCATCAGATTTGAGAGAACGAATAGAATTGATAACTTTAAAATTAAATTCAAACAGTTGATCATTTGGAACAAAAACTGGACTCTGTATTTTTCTGGAGACAAAAGCATTATTAAGGTCGTTCACATTTGGTATGCTTTCAAAGTCGTCTTTTTTTACTATCCCAATAGATCGAAGATTACTCCAAAGTTTTTTAGAGGGTTGATGTATGACTATTACTAGTTTATTCTAAAAGTAACGTTTTTTGGCTCTACGCGTAATGAAAGACAAGTTATTGCGTGTGCGACAGAAAGTTTGCAAATTCAAAGTTGAGGGATTTTATCTCCATTTGGAGTACTTATTTCTCCGAACCCTAATGGCATTTTTAACGTCAAACGTGAACCAGGGGCAATTCTTATTACGAATTGCTACAGTCTTCAGCGGAATATGCCTATTATATACGAGTAGGTCCAACAGTAACAATTTTAAAACTCTAATTTAATTATCCAAATCTGAGAAATAATAACTACTGCACCACGGTAGGAAGTTCGCATCTAGTTGGAGGGAATTGTTGTCAATTGAAGCAAAGTCCATATACTGGAATGATGAGCAAATGGAAAAACCCGAAAAATCTATGTCGTCAAAGTCAGGTTTAAAAAGATCAACGGTGAAGTCATTGCAGATATTTATGTGTTCACAGAGTGAACAACCGGCTTGAAATTCAGTAAATAAGGAGAAAGAGGAACAACTTCTGTTAGGATTATATGCAACGTCAACAATGCATTTAGTGATATCGTCAGAGATCTCAAGCAAAAGATACTCAATATCGCTGTCATTTGATGCACAGACTTTTAAGCATTTAAGAGATTCGCTGTGATAAACTGCCACTCCTCCACCACCAGTTGTGCTGGTGACCCTATCGTGCCGCACAATTTTATAACCCGGAGTGTTATACAAACAAGTGGTTGTATTGCTTTCTGATTCTACTTCCGACTCATCTGACTGGAACCAAGGCTTAGCAACACAAATAACATCAACAACCCAGCCAACAAAAATATGTCGAAGGTAGTCTAATTCAGCCAGATTTAAACTACGAGCATTTAAGTACCTTATTTTAAACCCATCGTGTGCTTTAAACAATATTCTAACCATCGATTTTACTGGGACCCAATGTCACATTAATAAAGGACATAATTAATATGCGAAGTCACAACAATCAATGGGAACTTAGTATTAGAAGCTAGTGACCAAATTGGAGACCATGAAAGACAGCAAAGTAGTCATAGAGAAAAAAGTATAGAACGAAGTAACGAGAGTAAAGAAAACATAAAAAGTAAAACATAGCATTAAGCTTCAAATTTCAAAACATTCTAGTGAATAAAGAAATCAACAAAACATCGAAATCAAGTTTTAAATAACAAAAAATTACTTAAACAACAAATTTTTAAACTGCACTGACTGACTACAGGTGTGGTAGAGTAGACAAAGAGAGTGTTGTTGCTTTTTACACCTTCATCTCGGTATTATCTAAATTTTTCTTGACATAAAGCCATTACACGTTTTTACAGAATATATGTAATAAACCCTCTCGTCGTAGGCGTAGAGCATGACGAAGAAGAGTGCTATTGTCAGGCGTAAGGCTTTCGTTAATGTATATGCGTTGGCCCCGTTGGTCCTAGTGTTGGTACTGCAATAGTGGCGAGATTTGTGTCCGCTTGCAATCCTCCAGTGTGAAAGAGAGATAGCACCGATATGCTGACAACAAAGCCATCTGTTCAGCGTGGGAGGAGAGTAGAATTAGCAATTAAATTAACATAGGAGTTTGTTGTTTATTGCTATGCATAAACCCTCAATCAATATTAGGGCTTCATTGAAAATTTCGTCCTACTACTGCTGATTTGGATCGATTTCGCGTGATTGGTTGAAAATTTCTTCCCTGAGACTTTCGCGATGCATCTCCCACAGTTCTCGGGCATTCGAATATACGCATCTTTTTAGAATGATCACAAACAAAGTACATATTTGCAGTGGATGCCTTGTGAGCGATGCTTCTGTTAGTGTTGTATTCCAATGCTGATCGTTTACAAGTAACCCAAGTTTGAAACATGCTTCTCTATACGTTTGGCATACTACTACCTAGGCGGTTTTCAAGGCAACGAATGATGCCGAACAGACAAAAAAATCACATTCATATAGTATACGCGTAGTTATTCGAATATCTATATATAAATTAATAAATATTTAATTTTGTTATACAAAAAAACAACTTTTTATCTTTATTCCGAGGAACCGGACTTTTTTGGATGAACTTAAACAAACTCTAAAATAAACTTATTCTAACACCTAATATTTATGCTTGAATTTTGGTCAAATTTGTTACATGCGCCGGATGTCTAAGTTATTATTATTATTATTATCAAGGGAACGATACAAATTAATTTGTAGGGTCCGGGATTTAACGCCGGGGTACTATGACCATGTGGCGCGTTTTGTCAACAGCACGTGGAGTACTGAGTTCCCATGTGGTCACCCACCTACGTACTATACCGTGTAATGTATAAATTGGATTGTGGGAGCAATGCGGGCCCCCGCCCAATTATCAAGGCTTCGCCCATCAATGACGTTGCCTAATAAAAAGCGGGGGTAGATTATTCTATAACTGGTCTTATCGAAAACATCCAGATTTTTTTGCATGAATGGATGATACGATTTGACCAGTTACAAGTTGCCGGTCATAGGTCTTGTTGGCGGCTTGACCACTGGTAGTCCATACCAGGACTTAAATCACGGTACCATGGGAGTCAGGAGCCCCTCGGATTTCGGTCCGGGCCTGACTTGTTAGAGGTAGGCCCCCTTGTGGGAGCGTCATGGTGGCTGTGGTTTAAACCCAAATCGCGGGAACGGGTCTAACCCATTGTAGAGTTGCAAAAAAGTACTGGGTGCTGCGACCCTAAGAGCAGCAAGAGGTTTTAGGTCGGCCTCGACTCATACCAAGGGTGGAACTGTGCCTCCAACACAGTTCCGAATTGGTATCAAAGGATTGACGGAGAGCGATGGCAAGGCGTATCCTTGCTCCCTATGGGTGTATGGGCACCTCGTAAACATTAAGTCTACATGACAGGTGGTTTACGATAAAAAATCCAGGTACGTTTTGTGGGAGCAATGCATCGTGGGAAAAGGTTAATAAATGTTTATCGTGTTAACACCTTCTTAAATTCGAGTGTCCCCACTTGTGTCCACGTAGAATATCGGGACTTGATTTCTGTTATGATCTATTGAATCTTTGTCTAACTGATTGAAGACTTCTAATCGGTTTTTTCGCCATATGCTGATATTTCTAGCTGCTAACCCCGCCAATGCTATCAGTATTATGCTTAAAAGGCTGAAGTTCGTTATCAAGTATTTTGTTTCGTTTTTCTATAGTTGGTCTACGTACTCGAACGTTGTCGGCGTTTTTAAAGTGAAGTTCTTTTATCATCTTTAGAGATAGAAGTTCTTCATAGGCGTTTACTGGAGACTCTGGTTGTAATATTGCGGGCAGTGGTCTTGATGTAGGAATTTCTTTGGAACTGAAGTTTTGACCATGAATGACAAATGTTCCCGAAAGGTTGACTTGTTTGTCTTTGACAAAAATCGATCCATTGAATTTACATATTTAAAAGAAGCGTTCTCTTCTATGGACGCTATGTATTGATTGTTGGTTATCGGGCAACTCGATGGTTTACTTTGTAGTAGGTTACTTATACAATTTTCTTTACTTAATTCTATGATATTTGATTTCTTACATATTTTTAACTTGTTATAATTATTACAATTTTCTTTAATTCCATAGTATACATTTTTGCATTTCAAAATATTCTTATATTTTAATTTAATTATATTGTTTACCATTTTTATTGGCATTTACCACATATCTCTATTTCCGTTTCTGGAATACTAATGATATATGGTTGAACCATTGGATGCAATTTTAATATCTGCAAACATTAAAGCTTCTTTTAGATTAATATAGGATAATTTGTCCTTTACAAAGACTTGTTTAATTAATTTTAATTCTATGTTTGATAAAATAAAAGAATTTACGATTTTAACTTTTGCCCACAACAAGGCGTATTCAATATTTTCTAATTCTTCTTGTACAATATTTAACTTATATCTAATAACTGTATAGTATCTTTCTTTTATATATTTATTTGTCTTAAAAAATTCCACAAATTTATTTGAAATATTTGTAATATTATTTATTATTTGTTTTGTAGAATATTATGCATTTTAGATTTGATAATTTTGAAATCATCGTGGTCTGGGGAACCAGCTATTCACTTCCAGGCAGTACCCAGAAAATTTAACGCTCTTCTACTCTTGGATTTAGGTTTAAGGCTGTCATGTTGTGTTGCTTGGTGGGATAGTAAAAGTAAATTAGGATCGATATTATTACTACCTCTATACAATTTGTCTTGGAGATCCTTTATTATATTTTCATAAGCCTGAAGGTTTATTTCATGAATGATTTTATAGGTGCCAGTTTGTACTTTCATCATCACGACATCTAATAATACTATCTTTGAGTTTGAGTAGTCTAATATTTGGACTTCGGTGAAAATTAGGGAAAGGAGGGATCTGAAAAAAGTGTATTAATTCCTAATATTATTCTGGTACACTATTTTTCCTGCTCCGGTTCATACGATAGGAGACTTTTCCTCTTTGACTATTTCTTTTTTAAACCTAGATGACAATTTTGAACCTAGTCGTTTGTTTATTTTAACATCATCTTCCGCTATCCTGTGGAATATGCTTTAGTAGGTTTCCTATTCTTATTATCGCATTCTATATCTTTAGCCTGTTTTTCTATTAATTTTTGAATGTTTTCCTGACGAGATTGTTCATACAGATCTGGATTGGTACTGACGTATCTACCAAAAAATGTTTCTATGGGCCTTTTGTCTGTTGAAGAGTGTACTGAAGAATTATATTTGTATACAGCGCGATCTAACAGGATTGGTGGGTGCGCTTTGTTTTTAGGCAACGTATAATTTCTGAAAGAGTGGAAAGAATTCATTCAACTTGCCCGTTTACTGCGCTAGTATACGAAGGAGTTTTATAGATTTCTATGTTGAGTTGATCCTTTATCATAAAACAAATGGATGCTGAATTGAATGTTTCTTCGTTATCGAAGACGACCATTTTAGGAACTCCATAAGCGAAAATTTACTGTCGCAGTGGTTCTCTAATATCCTCAATTGCTCTTGATTTTAAAATACGCACTTGGACATACTTGGGGAACTTATCCACGGCTGTATGGACTAAATTTTTTTCAGTTGAGTACATATCGAAATGCACGATATATCCAGGGTATTGTAGTAGCAGAGTGGCAGGTAAAATTGGTTTATTAGGGTGACGGTCATACTTTTGTTCTTTACCAACCCTACATTACTTAGCTATTTCTTGGATTAGTCCTTTCATTTTGTGGAAATAAAGTTTTTGAAGAAGTTGTACTTTGTTCTCGTTGCCATTACGATGAGCTCTTTGATGGTCTTTAAGAATTTCTTCCCTTTGCTTATTTTTATCGCTAACATCTACTACTTGAGTTTATGTAAACCTAGTTTTGTAGTATCTGAAAAGGTGTGGGTAGATCTCTTGAATCCTTCCTATAATTGCTTCTGAGGTAAATATTCCATTAATGACACTGGGGTTGAGGTATTGTTTTAAAATTTAAATTAAGTCTTCGTTGGTATAGTCATTTCGGAAAATTATATGCCTATGGTAGGTTGGAAAGGGGATTTTCGTTTCCAATGCAAGACATAATATGATTAATAAGGACGTTTATAGGGCTTTCAACAGCTGGAATGAGAACATGTGCTGAGCTTTGATCGCTATGTGGGGTTACAGACATTGCATTTACCTAATTAATTTGTGGAATATGGGACAATGCATCTGCGACAACGTTGCTTTTCTTCAAGAATTGCTGTCCAGCGTTTCATCTTGAAATTGTTATTTTTGCTACTTAGATCGTAAGTGAGCGGCTCATGGTCCGTATAGATTTTAACACGAGCAGTACTACACAAATAGTTTCTAAGGGAATTTAACGCCCATATGATGGCTAGCATCCCTTTTGGCTAGTGCTCTTCAGTTCAGCTAAGAGATCTGGAAATGAACATGAATGGTCTACCATCTTGTGATAACATTGCACCTATTGTGAAATTTGAGGCGTCAGTGGTCAATTCAAAATATTTATTGAAATCAGGGTAAGCTAATACTAAATCTTTGGAGGTAAGTGAGTTTTTTAATTTATTGAAGGCTTCAATTGCCATAGTGGATAAGGAAATTGGAATTTTTGCAGATTTATTTTTAGAAGTAAGTAAGTAAGCTATTTTCGCATAGACTTTTATAAAATGACGGTAATATCCTGATGGTCCTAAGAACGATCGTAGTTCTTTAATGGTCTTAGGAATGGGAAAGTTTAGTAGTGATTTCACTTTTTCTGGATTAGTTGTTATTCCTGAATGGGATACAACAAAATTGCATTTTTGTTTAGAATCGTTATTAAGCTTTCCTTCGTATGAACGACGGCAGATAGTTGCTTAAAGCTGTCATTTCCTAGAATACGATGAAATGATTTAAGGCTTGGAAGAAGATAAAATTTTAATTTTACAGCTCTTTGGCCAAACAGTTTTAATAAGGTGTAATGTGTTATCTTAAAATTTAATACAATAGATTTAGCGAAAAAATATTCTTAATTTGGTAGAGGATTTTCAACTAAGTCTAGTTTAATGTAATTTTTGCTTGAGCCTAAATCGATCAAAAAGTTTGAAGTTTATCCACGAGGAGTCTGTTAACCTAAAAAATGGATGTCGCTGTATAGAAATTGTGGAAATACCTGGTAAGGTTCGTTTTGTTGGGGAAAAACATCAGCTTGCTGTCTCAGGTATTCATTAAGATTGGGATCATTTCTTGCTTCTTCTACGTTTAGTTCCTGATTGAAAGCATATAAGTCATTCGGCGATATGTATCGGTCATCCGGTTGTGTCACAGGTGGTGGTGGTTCCATATAAACAAGTGGTGGTTCCATAATTATAGACGGTGGTACCTTATTGATAGGTGGTGTCTCCATTGTGTCTACGAGGGTTGCCTGAAAAGTTTCCGACCGAACAATGATACAAGACATTTTTCTCAAAATTTTTTCTTTATTTTTCTACATAGTTTCCTTGTAACTCTACACACTTCTCCCAGCGATGCTCCCATCTCTCTAACCTGAACATATAGTACTTGGCGTTTTTCTCTGCAAAACAATTCTTCACGAAGGTAATTGCCTCCTCATTTGATGAAAATCTCTGTCCTCCGAGCGCAGTTTTTAGATGAGGAAACAAAACGAAGTCGCTTGAGGCTAGATCTGGTGAATAAGGCGGATGGTCAAGCAGTTCAAACCGTAATTCATGGGTTTCTGCCATGGTAACCGCTGAGGTGTGAGACGGCGCGTTGTCTTTGTGAAACCGGATTTTCTTTTTCTGCAAATGTTGCCGTTTTTCCGCAATTTCTACCTTCAGCTTGGTAAGTAATGATGCGTAGTATGCTCCTGTAATGGTTTTTCCTTTTTGAAGATAATCGATTAAGATAACTCCTTTACTATCCCAAAAAACAGTCGCCATCACTTTTCCAGCCGTAAAAACAGTTTTTTCTTTTTTTTGGAGCCGGCTCGCCCTTTGCAGTCCACTGTTTTGACTGAATTTTTGTTTCGGGCGTATAATGGTGTATCCAAGTTTCATCTACAATAATTAATCAGCGCCAAAACTCGGATTGCGCCTAAACTGCGCCAAAAGAGCGTTAGAAATGTTCATTCGAACACGTTTTTGGTCTAACGTAAGAAAACGTGACCCCAACGTGCGGACAGCTTTCTCATGCCTAAATCTTGATTTAATATGTAACAAGCACGTTCTTTCAACATTTTCAAAACCTCTACTATCTGTCTCACTTTACTCGTAGTTCGCCGGTCGTCTAACACCATTTGGTAGCAATGTTATCGTCAATGGTTGCAGTTTTTGGACGTCCCAAACGTTCATCATCTCCCAAGCTCTTACGGCCACGTTTAAATTCAGTTGCCCAAAATTTCACTGTGATAAATTACGGTGCAGAGTCCCCATACACAGAGTCCAACTAATTTTTGATTTGTGTAGGCGTATTGCCTTTCAAAAACAAGAATTTTATAACAGCTCGATACTCAATTTTTTTCCATTTTCACAAAAAACCCTCACATCGACTAACTCAAACGACTGTCAACTAAAAACTGCGGGTCCAAAATGACTGAAACTTCGGTAAGTAACAGTGAAAAGATGCACAACTAGCATTCACTAGCTTTAATTGACGAGTGCCGTTATCTTTACGTTGCGATCGGAAACTTTTCGGCCTACCCTCGTATATGCTTCAACTAGGTTTAGTCAAAGCCGCAATCAATAAGTTAAGCGCTGTTCTCAAGAACTAGGAACTCTCGAACTTCTTTGTTAAGTATTTGCCGATGAAATCATATATCCAAAATCTGTTATTTTCTTATCAGTGTGGCTTAAGATCAGATAACTCGACAATCGGTCTAATACTTGTACTCATCCTACGTTATATTTTGGAAAAAACTTAAGAACTCTCTTTTTTTTTTGATTTTGAAACCACTTATGAAAGTACTAACTGCTACCCGCACTTCATTCGCCCATCGGTACTTTTTTTATGATGAATGATGATGAGTAAGTCAGGCAGTAATTTCATAAGTATTTATAAGTAGCGATTTCTCTTAATGCTTCTCGGCTATTTTGAGTGTTTGGCTTTGGGATTTTATTTTCCAGTGGGAATTGCAATCTTTTAAATTGAAAAGGCAAACACGACGGTATAATTGGGATTCGTTAGATCAAAAAAATTCCGACTTCAACAGTGCCACTAATTATGATAGCCTTAACAACACTTCGGCACAGATGTGTAACTTATAAAGTGTACTGTTACATAATTTGGGCACATCAAGATTTTGCAATAGAGGATTGGAACACCAGCCTTTAACCTTAGTTCATGAGAAGCCATTCCTGGTAAATCCAAAGTGTTAAGAAAATCTAGGGGGTGTGAGGTGACTTATTCACTGTCCAAAACATTATCCTCAGCCAAATATTCTACAATATCCCCTGTGACATATTCACCTTTCACACAACCAGTCTTTGTTCACAAATTCCTCAGTAATTTGAACAATATTACAGAACACACAATTTAATACTCGCATAATTGTACCGGTAGTATCTGAAGCAATATGATCTTCGCCGATTTTCCGATCTCTCTTACAAAATTGTGATTGCTTTTAATATATTTCTTGGTCCGAATTAGTGCTTCAATTGATTTTTTGTGTCGACAATGTATAATAATTACATTCGTCCTGAAGTAACAGCTTACATTGCTGCAGCATTAGTCCAAAATCACTATTTTTATCGATGCTACAGTTGTTTCTTAACGAGCTAAGTTCATTTGAAGCTTCAGTACTGAATGAGCCATTTGGCCACCATCGAATAGAGTAGCAACTATTCCAGAGGAGGTTACTGCAATAGCAACTCCTTTATTACTTTATCTTTCCAAATTTGGGCTAAAAGTAAGTTTAAAAGAAAAATCTTGCCATTTCCTCCAGAAAATCTAAAAAGAACAAACCACTCTCCACTCTCAATTTGTTGCATTTTTTTTTTATGTTATGAACTTAACAATCAAGTGTGTATGAATACACTTATAATGCCTCAGCATGTGTTAAGTTTTTTGGAAAATGTAATAGAGAGAGAAAGAAAGATGTTTGGACTCAGTGGTTATTTCACTCCATGGATGGCATCCACCATTTAATGGGGAGACAAAATTCTTAGTGGAAGTTGGCTTGATGTTGATTTCTAGTCAACTACTCATCTTACTTGATTTTCGTTAACTGAAAAAATGGATGATATATCTTTCGGACGAGGCTGGGATTCGAACACCGAACCTTCCGATTTGGAAGCCAGTCCACAACCACTTGAGCCACGGCCATCCATGCATAACATTGTTAAAAACTACTCTATGTTGTGGATTGAAGTTTATGTCGCAATGAAATTATATTATAACTCATTTCTGGTATTAAATCACTACTAACCACCCAGGTTCTAATTGGTCTACTCAATTCAAAGT
Organism: Volucella zonaria; assembly: GCA_963966105.1. NCBI lineage: Eukaryota > Metazoa > Arthropoda > Insecta > Diptera > Syrphidae > Volucella > Volucella zonaria. The sequence continues at coordinate 217,966,109 of OZ014530.1, forward strand.
CAGATAAGTGTTGCTCTACCAACGTTATGAAAGCTTCTTTGCAGATAAAATCATTGTATGTTATGTAGCATTAAGGTCTTGAAATCATGCGCTAAGTCAATTTTATACTATTCCCATATTCACTGCGGATTCGGTAGCCCACAGGTCGCTATTACGATAATATTGCAAAAAGCTATCTCATCTTGGTTAATTGCTGGTTTGTACTAAAAAAATTGAGCCAGACTACATAAACCTACTTAAAAAAATATTACTTATATATGTACATATGTTATATACATATATACCGTAAATAATAAAATCAAAACAATTTTAAATGAATTAAATAATATTCAAATGTTACCTAAATCAAAAAAATAATAATAGGAAGTATGTAATCTGATTATTGTTTAAATATTGTAGAATAATTTATGATGGCAAAGAAAGAAATTGGAGAATACATATGTATATAATACTTCATACATGCGACAGCTTCGGCTGCAGGCTGCCTAAGGATTTAAACTCTGTCCATACCAAATTTCATCAAAATATAATAGATAAAATTTATGTGTGTCAGACACCCACGTTAATATGTCATCACGGACATGTTACGGAAACTTAGCAATCACTTTAATTCAACTTGGACACCTTCCGAATGGCAACGTAGACTTTAAAAGCTTGCTTCGAAGATCCAATTGGTCACTACGCCTCTTATCAAAGGTGACCCCTAAAAGCTGATGCTGATTGGATCTGGAATTTTTTAGAAAAAAAATATGGCATCACCATTAGTCACCGTAATTTGCTTCCAACATTGCACAACTGAAGCAAGCACGCCTTCAAGCTCATTCTTCCAGCCAAATACGAATGGTTTATCCATAATACAGCCAGAAACAATTTCAATCTTGGAAAGATGTGTACCTGCAAATGGCTAGAAAATACGACCAAGAAGTAGAATAAAGTCAAGCAGTTCATCATACCAAAACCAGCTAATAAGTTAGGAAGTAACTCAATATTGTCAAACCCACCTCCTTTTCCCACAAAAAACCCAGCTCCAATTGGTGTTTCAAAACCAAAAGCCTCCCACAAATATTCCCATTCCATCTATTCCACCCCAAACCACGCTCAAATGTCAACGTGTCTCTTTCAACTTAACCCCAATTCAAACTGCCATCAATCAACCCGTAACACACACGCCTTTCCCTAATTTCGACCTCAGAACTGCAGCAAAGTCTCCCAATTTCATCAGTTCCCACATTTTGAACCCCACTTCCGACATCCTATCTGTTGCGCCATCAATCCCTTCTTCCTTAACCACTCCCTTTTCTATTGACCCCCTTTCGACACCGTTTGTTAAATTAACGCAACAAACTAGCCATGTCGCCGAATGTCGCTATGCGATCTCTAGGCTTAGGGACAAAAAGGTACACCACACTGATCAAAAAGTTCCCGGTTTATTCAGAAAATTAAAAATACTCGTAAAAGTTTACTTATCTAAATCTATGTATATTGTCTCCTTCAAAGTAATCCCCATCGACTGCAACACACTTATGCCAGCGCTTGATCCAATCCTCGAAACATTTTTTTATATTCGGTTTTCGGTATGTCCATCACTGCTTAATGCGATTTTTCCATTACTTCCTCTCGGCTGCTGACACGGGTTCCCCGTAGTGGTTTTTTAACTTAATTGAAGAAACAAACAAGTCACAGGGAGGCAAATCAGGTGAATTCGGTGGTTGTTGGATGGTATTTGTTGCATTTTTCGTCAAAAAATTACGAATAATGATGACACTATGCGACGGTGCGTTATCATGGTGCAAAATTCACGACTCTTCTGCCCACAATTCTGGTCTCTTTCGGCGAATTGCTTCACGCAAACGGCTCATAACGCCCACATAATACTCTTTGTTTACTGTCTGGCCTTCTGACAAAAATTCATTGGCTTCTTTTTTCACTGAAAACGAAGTGTTTTTTTTGGTCTCGGCTCATTTGGTGAACGAAATTCACTTGCCTGATATTTGGATTGCGTGTCGTACTCATAAATCCACGTCTCGTCTCCAGTAATGATCCTTTTGATGAATGTGGGATCGGATTCATCCTCGCAAATCATCTCTTTTGCGACGTCAACACGGTCTCTTTTTTGCATGAAATTGAGGTCTTTTGGCACAAACTTTGCCAGCAGCGTGACGTGATGGAAATCCTAATCAGTAACCAAAATGTCTTAGACGAATCTATAGACAGTATTCAAATCCTCCGCTATCTCTCTATGGGTTAATTTGCGGTTATTGACCAACATTTCTTTTACTTCATCAATGTTTTCGTCGAATTTCGATGTCGATGGTGTGCGTCTGCATTCATCATCTTCGATTGACTCACGACCACTTTAGAACCGCTCCTAGCACTTGCACTGGTAAACGACCGTTTTCTTTAGAGAATTCGTGCTGAAACACTTTTTCTACATTTCCAACGTTCGCGCACCATTAAATCCGTTTTTTACGCAAAATTTAATACTCGTACAAGTTCCTTGTTGCAAATTTAAATCCATTTCTAAAATTGTAAAAAATCGCCAACACACAGAGAGATAGATGTACTATTGGCTACGTAACTTTTGCAAATGTCAAGCTATGACGCTAAGATATAGAGAGAATGTCAACAACGGATTTACCATCTTAACAAAAAAAAAACAGAACTCAAATCGGAACAATGGGAGAGTCGCACGGTGGTTATTCCAACTTTTTGATCAAGGTGGTATGAGAATCTATGTCTATATCTCGCCTTTCTGCACGATAAATCGAACTCGGTGTGCTACGAGGGTAAAACAAAAACAAGCGTCATGGTTTTCATCCACCAGGAAGGCTTCCCTACTGATGTTACCAGCCTCGGGAAACTTTATATAAACTATCACGAGATTTCAATACGCCTCCCCGAAAAGTTGTAGACGATCTAGGCGCTCTTCGTCACCATGTACATCCTAAAAGATTCCCACACCTCCGACGCAGTCGACTTGACCACGATACATTTTTCGAACCCAAAAAATTATTCAGAAACCTTCCTCTTACCTTCTACTACCAGGACGTCATAAGACTGCTAAAACCCAAGCGGTTTTGCGTCAATCTCACGCTCTCCCATTTAATATCTATGGTCTGACTGAAACTAAGCTTATCGCCAACATAAAAAACCCTTAAATGTTTTTTGGGAATTATGATCGCATACCCCCTTTGATTGGCTCTCCTTGTCGAGGTGTCCTACAGGCCATTCACAACAGCTTTGACTCCTCCCTCGTTGCAACTTCGTCTTCTTCTAAGCTCGACTTTGTGTCAGTTAAAATAACGCTTAATCGTAGATGCTTGTACGTTATGTGCTAACATTCTTCCGGCCGAACTCATCGAATCCTGCCGGATTGCTATTGATGCAATTGAAAATTTGATTGACTTATCGGACTCGGTTGATGATATCATTATCATCGGCGATTTTAATCTGCTTCAGCTGAAATGGACTCCATCTGAAGACGTATCTTTTTCGTCGCTTCTAATCCCATTTCTGCTAAGGATTGTCTCTTCTTAGATCGGTTAATAAACTGTGGTCTATGTCAAGTCATTGGTGTGTCCATGGAAAGTCAATTAAACCTTATCTTCACAACTGATCCTATCGTGTTGTCCCCTATCTCTTTCAACTATTGATAGCTTTCATACTACACTTCTTCTTTCATTTTTCCACAACTCTTCCCTCTAGTCGCCCCCCCGCAATTTTCCAAAGGTAATTTACGTAAAATCAATACCTATCTACGCAGGGCTTCTTTCGAGTTTACCAATCTATCTCTGGTCGCTATCTTCTCCATTTTTTAAAGAGAAATATTCAAATCCATCTCCCTTCATGTGCCATATTCCTTTCATAAAACATCTTCTACGTCCCATCCTGTAGTATAATCGTAGACCACGCTCTCAACGAAACAAAAGAAACAATTTCTGGGCGGTATTCTTTCGCACCCACTCTTCTTCCGACTATACAAATAATCTAGGTACAAATCTTCATTTCATTGAACTCTACAACTCTCTGTATCAACACTACCTGAATAGTGGGCAAACCAATCTTATAAATGACCCCAGGCCCCGTTTCCAATTTGTTAATTGCAAAAGTAAGACCGATGGTTATCCTTCCTCCCTCGCTTTCTACACCAAATCTTCAAGTGATTTTCATACCATTGCCAACATTTTTGCTACATTTTTCAAACAATCATTTGTCAACAACTCCTTCGTACCAGATCCCTTTTACTTAAAGGACCTAAAAAATTTTCAGTTGTTGAAGAAAAGTTACTAAATCTTAAACATGAATTTCTACCTGGCCCAGATGGTCTCCCCGCATTTTTTTCTTTAAAAAATGCTATGTTTCTACCCTTTCCTGCCTACTTATCCATTACTTTGGGAAAATTTCCCCAGATGTGGAAGACCTCTTTTAGAATTGCGAAAGACAAAAATGGATCTAAGCATGAAGTTACCAATTATTGTTATTGTCCCATTGCTAAACTCTCTCATATACCCAAACTCTTTGAAAGCATTTTATACGAAGCCTTAAGCTTCAAATGCAAGCCTTTTATTTCGCTCCGACAACATGGTTTTCCAAAGGGCAGATCAACTAGTATAAACTTAGCTGAATTTTTGTCCTTTGCTCTTGCAGCCTTAGAAAATGGCAAAGAAATCGATGTTATCGCAATCGATTTCACTACAGCTTTTGACAAGATATCTCACAAACTGATAATTTTCAAATTGTCTGCTCTCGGCTTTGAGCCTCTTTTATTAAAATGCATTTCTTCTTATGTGATAAACCATTATTATAGTATTCGGTTTGGATCTACCTTTTCTGTTCCATTCCTGGCCTCATCTGGAGTTCCACAAGGCAGTCATCTTGTCTTCATTCTTTCTATTAACGATCTTGAGAGGGTCATTGAACACTCCTCCTTCTCCATTTAGGGAGACGACACAAAATTTTTTAAAACAATTTCTTCTCCCCATGATTCCGCACTTCTTCAATAAGACCCTGATCGGTTTTCAATCGGGTGCCTCAAAAACTGCCAGAACTTAACTTAATATAGCCAAATATCAATTTATAACCTTTTTACGTAAATGCAACTCGTCTCCACCCCGACTTTATTTTCTCTATGGTCAACCAATTTCCCTTAATTTCCGTTCGCACATCGATAAGATAATCCTTAAGGCCAACTCATCACTTGGCTTTATTAAACTATGGCCCAAGAAATTTTCCAAACTGTATGTAACCAGATCTCACAATGTTACTTTTGTACGCCCCCTGCTTGAGTACGCCAGTCAAGCTTGGTTCCCTTTTCACTGAGTTCATATATCTCGAATCGAGGGTATTCAACGTCGATTCCTTCGACTTACTCTCCTTGGTCTGCCCTGGAACGATCCTTTAATCTTATAACCCTATCATGACCGCCCCAAACTTCGCAATATGAATTCGTTAGCAGAACGTAGAAATATTGCTGACATTCTTTTCATTCATCGACTGCTCTCACGTTTCATCGACTGCGCATCCCTTTTCAACTAAATTTCCTTCAACACCAACACACGTGATCTACGTTGTCCTCGTCTCTTCTATTTACCGGTCCACCGAATCTCTTATGCCTCCAACGAACCAATCACCCATATGCTCCAAAAGATCAACTTAAACCTCTCCGTTTTTTATATCAACCTGAGCACTCCTCGTCTCAAACAAGATCCCCGCCATAATTCCCTGGACTCCCTGCTCTTTAATCTTTCTGTTTGTTTTTCATTTAGATTAAGCTTGTATTAAGCCAAATAAATGGAAGTCTCAGCCCCCACCAAAATTAAAATTAAAAAAATTAAAACGATATCTCGAGTTGCAAACTGTTCGCCTGTAACCTTTGGCTGCGCGTTCTTTCATCAATGGTGCCTTATATCGTGTTTCCCACTTGGTTGGTGGTCTGAGTGCATCAATATTTTGTAAACTTCCCCCGCCATGCTCTCGAAAACAGTTTTAAAAGTGGCTATTAGGCGGCTAGTTTCATGCAAGATTCTCTGAAACTTAAAAACAGTCCCTTTTTCTATGCCTTGGATATTGTGACACCTACGGTCCACTTCATTGGTTTCATTCCTATAAAGTAGATCTGTAGGAACATATGCGGGTGATTATCTGTGTGAAGCAAATAGTCAATTCTATGGTAAATTTGATTTTGTATCGTAAAAGTAGCTCAAAAACCTGCCTAATGCCTTCCATTTCACTGCATTGCAATGCCCACATTCTTGATCCATTCTGCCTGTAATTACCAATCGATGATTAATATAGTTAATTAATCAGACATAATTAAGTGAAGCGTCATTAAGAGCCTCCCACATCCTACGTGTAAAAGCGCGACTCACTGTTTGTCGTTCAGCATTTAAATGACGCCGTCATTGTTACTCTTCAAGCATTTCAGCAGCTTTAAGAGGCGTGGTGCGCTCAGCGTATGAAATGCTACGGATCTGTGACTGTTCTAACCTCCCTCTCTAGCATCAAAGGTCTGGCGGACCTGAGATTGCTCCAACGTCTCTCCCTAAGTGATGCTTGACATTCTGCTTCTAAGAACCGGTGGGAATGCGATTGCTCGTGAGTTTCTTATGTTCGAGTAGCTTTCGAGCCTCTAGGTATCTTAAAGTTACGCGCTATGTTAACCTTAAGTTTCCGAGGCATATCGCTGGATAATAATACTCAAAAAGACAACAAAACTACCCAACTTAAAAAAAAGTTGAAAAGGTTGTTTTAGAAAGATTATTTTAGAAACAAAGAAACAACTACGGGTATATGCTAAAAAAAAACTGTTCAATTTAACGGACCTTTTTTAAGCTTCTAAAAAATCTGTGAAAACACATTCGGAGACATACAATAGCAATACCATTTTTTATGGAAGACTGTCCATTTGACATTTCGTCAAAATCGGTTCAGCGGTTTAATCGTGAAAAGGAAACAGATAGACATGGCTACTTTCGCATTTATGATATTACATAGTATAGAATTATGTATTGGGTATATAACTTAATTCGTGCGGTTTTTCCTTGAACGTTTATTTCAGAAAAACATGTACAATAGTATTATTCAAAGTATTGCCCATCTGAAGCTATGACTTTTTCCCATCTTTCTGGAAATTTGTGGATCCCATCCCAAAAGAACTGCGCCGGCTTGGCAACCAAGAATGAATCAAGCCAATTTTTGATATTCTGCTCTGATGTGAACCGTATTTCAGTGAGGGCATTCTGCATCGACCGGAACAAATGGTAGTCAGAAGGGGCAAGGTCTGGGCTATAAGACGGGTGGGGTAAGACTTCCCATCCACCATTTTCCAAATAGTTCTTAACCGGAATAGCAACGTGGGGCCGAGCGTTGTCATAATGGAAAATTATTGCCTCGTGTCAGGTCGCATATTCCGGGCGTTTTTCGGCCACTGCTCTCTTCAAACGGATTAATTGTGTTCGGTAGCGTTGTCCATTGACAGTTTCACCCGGTTTTAGCAGCTCATAATATAGCACACCCATCTGATCCCACCAAATACAGAGCATTACCTTCGCGCGCTGGATATTCGGCTTTGCCGTTGATTTGGCTGGCGGGCCGGGTTTCACATATGATTTTTTACGCTTGGGGTTGTCGTAATGGATCCACTTTTCATCACCAGTAACAATCCGATGCAAAAATGACTTCCTTTTGTGGCGTTCCAGCAGGATTTCGGACATGCAAAACCGCCTTTCGACGTCTCTCGGCTTGAGTTCATGTGGAACCCAATTTCCTTGCTTTTGAATATATCCAGCTGCTTTTAAACGTTTTGAAATGGCTGCTTGAGTGACACCCAAAGATTCTGCGAGCTCTTCTTGTGTTTGGCAACAATCTTCATAGACTAATGCTTCCAGTTCTTCATCTTCAAACTTTTTTGGCTGCCCAGGACGTTCATCGTCTTCCAATCCAAAATCACCTCTTTTAAATCATGCAAACCACTTTTGGCACGTTCGCTCAGCTAGCGCATGTTCTCTATAAACTTCCACCAAAATACGATGACTTTCGGCAGCAGTTTTCTTCATGAAGAAGAACTCCCCGCAAAAGCACCTTTTGGGCACAAAGTTCGACATATTTGAGTGAAAAAAAATTATTGTTATTTACGCTTGAAATGAATGACATATACTGAAATGACGTACAATGACAGTAGCTTTCCAACGCATGTTCCAATGGAATAATACAAGTTGCGCCATCTCTTAGCAAACCCCACGAACTAAGTTATAAAATATTTCAAGTCATTCTAAGTTTCGAGATCCCCACCAGAGACGTCCGGAAGATGATTGAAAAAGCTGGCTCCCCCATCAAAATTGGTAACGGCGCCCCTGTTTTATTTGGTTTCGAAAAAGATTTATGGAAGGTGACACGATATCTTGTGATATTCTCAACACCGTACTTGAAAGAATGGTATGAAATTTACAGGTCAACTCTCCGAGAGTCTTTACTGCTCCCATACACCACCACCTTTGCCAGTCGCTATTGGTTTGGACTAAGAGGGCTACTGAGATATAACATCACATACAACCAAGAAAATGCTGTAGAAGATCATTTTCGTCCCAGTTCCACTGTATGGCACGGAAGCATGACATTCCTTTCAAACGGAGGAAAACCTAGTTGGTTGCTTCGAGTTCTTCGAGTTTTTCCTTCTACATGAGACGTATTGGAAGCAAAAATATCACACATCTATGAGCTTTACAGTGAGATTTACCTAAGCAGACGGACTACAATGGCTAGGGCATATAAAGTGAATGAATATAACGAACCGCTCCGGCCCGAAGTGTCTTTCAATCCTTCCCAGAGTGACGATGCGGTAAAGAAAGAGCTCACTTTATATAGCACGTCCAAGTGGAAGGAACTTCATTAAACTTTATAATCGCAACTGGAAGCGATTAGTGCAAGATGATGCTAAATGTAGAGTTCTCTTATTTGAAACCAAGGTCCACCCCGGTCTGCAGTGCCACCTTAATATGTAAGGAAATGCTTTTTTGCAATCGCTATGGGTTTAGTTCAAAATTCAATCCTTTGACAATATAAGCAATTTGGTGGTTCTTAGACTGATTAACATATCTAAATTCCATTACGCAATTAAACCATGTCCTCCTGCATAGAGAAACCCTTCTACGATATATTGTTTATTTAGGAGAAAAGAATCAAAGTTCAACATTGTTAATTACTTTCACGGACTCATGGTTACAAAGTTATATTTGTTAGTTGCTAGCGTCTAAAAAGATTATGTCCGAGGCCACCAGTTGGCTGATTGCAATCAACATATCGTAACACAGAAAAGCTTTAACAGCTTTACCAGCATGAACCCAAAATTTAATTACACTTATATTCATATCGTAAACTCGTATCTGGAACATGTGTTAAAATATCAAGGACCAGACGGCAGGGGTTGTGGAACACCATCATATGCAATCAGCACAAAAATGATTGCAACCAATGCCCGGACAGACCCACCAAGTCATATTTGACAATTAGATTATAGAATAACAAAGGCTTTGACATTGTTTACAAGATAAACCGGGCGCTTAATTAACTTTTGCATACTCGTATTTTCATTGCATGTGTGGATGTAGTCGCTCCCTGGGTCAGTTGCTCCTGTGAGCTTGTTCACATCTCACTCACTTGAGTGGTATTCGTATAGATAGACAAGAAGCTGCTTCCGTTTCCCATGCTCGAAATTAATTTATGTCCTGGTATTTGTTACATTTCAGATCCGGACAGGAACATTAAGTGCCCGGGGATGTTACAAGCTCAGGAGGAATGATAACAAAGTAAATCTTTGTGAGCATCAGTGTGCGTAGGGTAGTTAACTCATTCGTCAATTACAGAGAACTAATGAAGTTATGAAAACAATAACAAGTTGTCAGGCCCATCTATACGTATGCAAGTGATATATCGGCATTTCAAGAGTGTTCTTGTGGTGGGTGGCACTGGCGGTTCTAAATTAGATTGAGGATGGTATAATGTGGTTTGCTGGGGGCAGTTGAATGTCCTTATTGCAGCTCTGACACTTGCAGAAATCGGTAAAAGTACCTAAATGCAATTCAGTGAAGGGATGTTTATTTGTCCTGAAGCTTTTCCATATGCAGATAACAGATACAGAAAACAATTTTCTTATGATATATGTAACTGTTCGAGCCATTGAATTTGAATAATTTTTGGGCAATCCCCAGGAGATATCAGTTCTCATAAGTAAAATATTGTGCATTGTGAAAGTGCATTAGAGATTCATCGATGTGTACTGTAAATCAGAGTAGTGAGCGGATAAACAAACGGTCTTGTTTCATTTGTCATTAAAAAATGACAGTATATCATTTTGGCTAGTAAATTTGAACAATGAATTTCACTTGGATTTCAAAGGAATAATCAAGGTAATAACAGAGTTTTGAAATTGACTTTGAAACGTCTTTCTTGAGAGATATGTTGTTAGGAAATTGATACATTCATACTATATAGCAAATTTTGTTGTTTAGTACTGGAGGGACTGAATGATTGTCCCCTAAGGCAAGATATTGATTTCTTTGATAAGTTATCTCTATTTGTAGAATAGGCCTTTTGAGACACATTTAATAGAAGATTGAACGAAAATGTAGTGGTTTTGAAGATTCCAACAATATTGAATAATTGAGTCGAATTAATGTCACTGAAAAATGCGTAACTTTCTATATGGGTTAGCAAAAAAAACGACAAGAAAAACTCAGTGTGGTACGAATAGTATGTATAAGTTAATTGTGTCTTCCTTCGTGGGTGGTGGTTCTATAGATTCTGATCTCAGTTTACCTGATGAAGATGAAGTTGCTCTGCTGCTGTGATGAATTTTGGTTTCTTCTTTCAAATGCTTTGGACAGAATGTGCTGTCTTAAACAGTCACTAAATATCGTCGTATCGATTGGTATTAATCAGTGCTGAACAGTATACAATTTTACCATAACGAAACAAAGTAGAAACAGTTCAAGAGTTAGACGACTTACCTTATGATTTTCAATTAAAAGAGTTTTCTGGTTGTCTTTCCTCGTAGTGTTGAACCCCGGTAACAGAATGAATACTAGTCTGCGCCGTCATAGGGCTCACTATCTTATATGGAAGAGACAAAAATAACGTGACGAACCAGCTAATTCCCTCGGAAAATAGCGAATCCACTATTGGTGACCATTGCAAACGATTAAAAGACAAAGACCTCCGGATCTCATTATGCACAAGGAAACATAGGGAAATCAATTGTTAGCGCCCAAACTGTGAGAGAACGGTTTTTAAGTGTAAGTAAACGGAGGCTCTAGACTGCTATAAAGCAGATATCACCGCCATCCAGGAAGAGCGGGGAGATGGGCCGGGAAAAAAAAAAGATGAAACTCTCTGATGTTTACTACGGTGATTGCTATAGGGAACGTAAGCAGCGTCTATTTGAACGCGGGTTTGTTGTAAGCGGCAGAAGTCTTGACATGTTAGTGAACGCATTATAACAAACCATATCAAAGGTAAATTAGCTAACATCAGCCTCATGTGCGCTCACTCTCGAAAAGGACGATGCTACCAAAGAAAGTTTCTACGAACTCCTCACCCTAGGCGACTTTAATACCAAAATTGGAAAGGAGAACGTCTTTTTCAGCCGAATCGGAAGACATATCCTACACAACACCACGTCTAGAAATGGAGTTAGGCTAATCGATTTCGCTGCGGGATGTAACGTTACTATAGTAAACACACGGTTTCCTCAGTTTAATTTTCACAAGGTTGTGATCGACGTAAGGCACTCTTCACGTATTTTAAATGTCCAACAATTCCGAGCGGCCAACCTAGATTCAGACCACTAACTAGTTGCAGCCAAGGTACGCCTACGGATATCTCCGACGCCACAGCAACGGGGAAATACTATGAGGAGATTTAACGTCGAACGGCTGCAATCGCGACAAGCCGCCGGAACCTTTGCCGATGGCGTTTCCCCCGACCTCTCCAGAAGTCCTTTGCAGCCAGCATCAAGTGTTGAAGACCATCAGAAATGTCGCAATTCTCTCAGTATCTATGTTTCACCTGCCCATCACCACGAAGAGTGCCGGCAAGCACATGGAGCAAAATAACATGCCTACAAAGTGGCGCAGCATAAAAGGACGAGAACGGCTGGTGAGCTCTACGAGCAAAAGAGGAGGGACGAAAATCGGATTCTCCGGAAAAAAAAGGGTGAACATCAGAAGCGCGCGATCGAGGAAATAGAGAGGTGTTACTCCAGGACAATGTTCGAAAGTTTTACCAAAAGGTAATAAGACCCGGACGGAAGCCTGTAGAGATGAATTAGGAAACCTTGTAGTAGAGTAACAGTCGGTGCTGAAGATATGGAAAAGCCATTTCTGCCAAACGGCGATGACGACACAAATTCCGCTGTCAAGCAGAGCGAATCATTCAATGTTGACCATAGAAGTCAAGAATTCCGTCCATTCGACCAAAATGAAATGAGGATAGCAATATCTAAACTGAAGTCGTTCAACGCAACTGGGCTGGACGGCCTACCCGCCTATTTCCAAGATTTGGTAGGATGAAATTATGCCTGATGAATGCAACCTCAGCATCGTTTTCCCGGTTCATAAGAAAGGAGACCCTCAAAACTGAGTCAGCTATAGAGGTATAAGACCTTGTCTGCCGTATTGTGCGAGCACCTGAAACTATTCGCCAATGATTTGATTGGACCCTATCTGTGCAGTTTAGTCTCGTTAAGTCCACAATTAACCAAATGTTTACACTACGGCAGATCCTGGAGAAAACCCAAGAAGTGCGGATCGACTCTCACCACCTTTTCATCGATTTTAAGGCCACATTTGACAGCATCTACAGACACGAACTATACAGAGCCAGGTCTAGTTTTGGCATCCACGCCAAACTCGTCCGCTTGTGCAGGATGACGACGGAGAAAATTTGCTGATGCATCAAGGTCGGAAATGACTTAACCGAGACCTTTGATGCCAAAAAGGAATTTAGGCAAGGCGACACGCTGTTATGTGACTTCTTCAACAGCATACTTGAAAGATTTGTGCAAAACTCACCAGCCAACACACGAGGTATAATCTTTCAAAAGTCTGTTCAATTGCTTGTATACGCCGACGATATTGATATTAGTTTGCGTTGTATAAGAACAGAAGCGACAAAAATGGGTCCAGCGGTAAACGAGGGTAAAACAAAATATATGCTGTCAACAAGAAGGGACACTCAACATCGACGAATCGGCCAAAATATCAGAATCGACAGCTTTGGGGTCATAAGGGACTTTGTCTACCTCGACTCTGCTACGAGTATCACATCTGAAAACAACATTTCTACAGAAATGAAACGAAGAATAACGCTTGCCATTTCCTGTTTCTTTGGGCAGAGAAGGCAACTATGTAGTAAGGTCCACTCCTGAACAATCAAGGAGACTCTATATACAATAGAACCCTAGTAATGCCAGTCCTGCTTTATGGTTCCGAAGCATGGACCCTTTCTAAAGCGGGTGAAGATATCCTTGGTCGTTTTAAGAGAAAAATTCTTCGTAAGATATTTGATCCGGTATGCGTTGACGGGTTCTGGAGGAGACGATTCAGCGACATCGACCTGGTCAAAAAACTGCGCACTGGGCGTTTGAGATGGCGGGGATACGTAGAGCGAATGAACACCAACGCTCCAGCCAGCAGAATCTTTGGCTCTAATCCGGAGGGACAACGCAGTAGAGGAAGGCCTCGCCTTAGGTTGTGCGCGCAAGTAGAAGGGGACCTTAACCAAGGTGCGCAACTAGAGGCAGTTAGAGAAAGACTGCGCTAATTGGAGAGGCTTATTGGTTGAGGCCCAGGTCCACCACGGACTGTAGCGCCGCCTAAGTTATTTACCTCAAAGAGTTTTATAATTTTATTAATAAATTTGAGGTCATATTTTTATTTGAAACACATCATTTGTAACTGCAAATATCTTTAGCTTGTTTGAGAAAATATTTTTAAATTTCAACTTTAAATGGATACCACCGAACAGAGCACATGATAGAGAGAGCGCGAGTAGAGTAAAGGGACTGGGGTAAAATATTACCGCAACGCTACTTTTCAATCGAATAATTTTTTTTCTGACAAGTTTTGAAACCTGTGATCCAGTGCTACTACTACAAAATTCGTCATGTATCCATTTTTACCATTTTTAGCGACCTGGGAGCGTCCCATATATTTTTGGCACGCTATTTTTATTTATTTATTTTATTCTTATCTGGCTTTGTGTTTTTTTTTATCCTCTTAGCCGACTACCATATGATGATGAGGTTGATGTTTCCGAGTTTGTAAATGATGCAGATGAAGAGGATGAAAGTTTTAATGATGATGGAAATGAAAATACAAATTGTGGTATCACTCAGTATCGTGTACCAAATGGAAAAAATTGGAACAGGGAATCAGTTGTAAATTCAACAACTGCTCGAACTCGTATCTACCTATCCGTTTACTCTTATGATGAGAAGATGGTCAAGTGTTATATTTTATAATTTGTTGATGTCGCGGCTCTTGTAGCAGTCATTTGCTTACGCCATTTTCACCCACTATCAGCCAACCCGAAACGTTTCAAAATGCTTAACTAATCGATCGTGCTCGGTAATTGTGCGTAAGAGAAATTGATTTGGCCGAGCTCGACCAAAGCTTTCAAAGCTTGTCACGTGTAAAAATTTAGCTGACGTTTGAAGATGTGTTGCGAAGCTTAATTGCAAAAGATTTATTATCAGTGAGAGTTTAATGCCTGATATTCTTGTTCAATACTTTAGCCAGCTTTTAAATTCAACAACTGATCAATGAACATTTTACTATGCACAATCAACCTGAGATGCTCTAGTTACTGCGACAGAAATAGATACAATATTTAAAAGATGGAAAAGCACCTGGATTGGATGGAATCCCTACAGAATTATACAACTACGGAACATCTAAGCAGACTAAGCTACTAAAAGGCTTATATAATATAATGTAGAAACGAAATGGCGCAGGAGTGTGGTAAAAGACTGGATTTGAAGGAAGTAAATGTGGAAGCATGGTAGCCAAAACTATATCAGCTAATTGCAACACTAGATCTCAGTTTCAGGCAGGAATTTGAAAGAAAACCATTGGAGTCAATATATCGATCAATTTATAGTCAGCTGGACTAAAATTTGGAAGAGTGGAACCACTTACACGAGGATAATAATAAAGACGAGGAAATATCTTTCATGACAAAATTTCGAGCGGAATTACTCCAACTAAATTATTAACCGCATAGGATAAATCGACCGATCTTGTGTAATTTATATAACGTAGCGAAGAGGGAAGCCACACCTCATTTTGGGGGAAGATGTCCCATTGTTCGGGAAACAACACAGCACTTTTTTTTGCCGAGGATAATGTCCACAATGAAGAAATCATACGCAAACATAATGAACTAGACGCAACTATTCACTTGTTGGAAAGCAACACTATCTTATCGTCAAAGAATTATAATTGAAAGCTTTTAATTGTGATGCAAAAAGCTACATAATTATAGCTTTTATTTTGTGAAAATGCAACTTATATAGTATTAGAACAAAAAGAATAGACAACATTGTCTCGAATCGCTACCTTATTGCAGGTACCAATGCGGATCTTCAAAGCGCCACAAGAAAGAAGTTGCAATCGCAAGAGATCGTCAGAATTTTTGCCATAAACATATATATGGGACCAGAACTAACTATCGAAAACCAGTGGCAACTGCTGCGTTTGATTTCACCAACACCAAGAAATTCCTGGTTAGATGAAGAATGCCATCAAGCACATGCAGCTAAACAAGGAGCGTTCAAAGCGGCAACGAAGCAGTAAAGAGACTAAAAGAACATCGGGATCTCCAGAAGATGATCGAAGATATTGATAGTTTATGATCCAAGAGTAATTTACGGAAGCTTTACAAACGTTTGAAAGAACGTGTCAGGGCAAGAAGACCCCTACCGCCCCCCAGAAATGAAGAGTGAACTTTGTATTAGCGTCACAGTCGGTGCTGAGAATATGGGAAAACTTCTTCTGCAGATTGTATCATGTCAACTAAGCGCAACGAACACGCCAGGCAGAATAGATCTTTCAACTTAGATGATGATAGGTAAAACTTCCATCCACCAGTATGATGCAATACCTAAGCTGAGATCCAAAAAATTAGACGGACCTGACGGCTTACCGGCCGAGTTATTCAAAGCTGTTCATTTATCAGATCTGGTCAGAAGAGTTTGTGCCTGAGGAATGAAATCTCACCATCGATTGCTCGATCCTCAAAAAAGTGGACCACATGTCTAGTTTTGGCTAGCTCATTCGTCTGTGCAGAATGACGATTAAGAATGCTCGCTGCTCTATCGAAGTCGGTAACCGTGTGACCGAGACTTTTGATGTTAAAAATTGTTTTGGACAAGGTGCCGCTCTGTCATGTGACTTCTTTAACATCATGTTTGAAAAACAGACATGTACGGAACTTACAAGCAATTTTTGAAAGTCTGTGAAACTACTAGAGTACGCCTATGATACATAATTAGCAGAGTTCAGCGGGCTGTCATTAGTGCTTCCAGTTGTATTGAAACCAGAGTCGACTGCTTCATCGAGCTAGTAAGGGTCTTTTTCTACATTGGCTCTCTTTCAAAAACACCTCAGTAGAAATGAAGCGAAGGATCAGTCTTGCCAATCACTGTTTCTTTGAGCTAAAAAGGCAGTTGAGTAGTAAGGAGACGAGACCTTAATCATTCAAATCCAACTTTACGTCGTTGAAGCATTGACTTTATCGAAAGCGGATAAAGATGTTGTCGTTTTTTTCGGGAGAAACACTCTTCGTAAAAGATTCGATCCCAGTTGCATTGACGAGCTTTGGAGGAAAAGATTCTACGATGAACCATATTAGCTGTACGGCGACATTGATCTAGTCAGATCATATCAGTCAGCTGAAATGGTTAGGATATGTCTTCGAATTCAATCCGGAGGGGCAATGTTGTAGAGGAAGACTTCGCCTTAGGTGGCACGCACAAGTAGAAGAAGACCTTAACCATCATTAAATGCGCGAATGGGGGAAATTAGCTAACGATCGAGCTAACTAGAAAGGCTTGTTGGTTGAGGTCATGGTTAACCCCGAACTATAGCGCCACCTAAGTAAGCAAGTGACTGAAATTTGTCGGAATTTAAAACACACTGATTAAAAAATTTTGGTGTAATTTAATAGTAGTGAGGGGTACTACTAGTGGTACCATGTGTGGCTGGAAACTTGTTAACCCCGAATTCATCTGTTGAGTGAGCCGGAAAAAAATCGTAGATCCACTCTTGATGTGAATAAAAAAAATAAAAAGGTGAAGCGCACTAGTAACCTCTCAAAAAGAACCAACCAACCCGTTTCAATTCCCGTGACGCCATTGTGACCTGGAAGCCAAATAAGTAAGACTCACAGTGTTCAGTACAGACTTGAGATGGTTCAATAAAGCCTTCAGTGCAGCTTAGCTGTAGCTACAAATGAGGATGCTTCCCTCCCTCCACCGACTATAATTTAGTTCATTGCCATCGTGTTGCATGTATCTACGATTGGAAGACAGACTCAAGTTTTCCTAAAGAGGAGTGAATTCCCTCCCTTTCGGTGACAAATCCAATGTCCTGACGAAGTCTTCTTTACACTGCTCGGAGGCTCACAACCCTCTGGAGGTTTTTGATATAACAAGTTTAGCCGAAAAAAGTTTACAGGATGACTTCGAAATTCTTAGCTTTGTCTGAGAAATGGTAATGGTGATGCCCCCAGGCACTAGATACTTCAGACTTAACAACCAATTTCTAGTGCACTAACCGCCCATCACGTCTAGTGTTGCCTTTTTTTCGCTTTTGACCAGACAGTTGGTATATGTATATTATTCAACAGACAGTATAGCTAAATCATCTGCATATGGCTGAGTATAGACGTCAGAACTATTGAGAACATTAAGCACTGAGCCGACCAACATTCACCATAGCATTAGCGACAGGACTCCGCTGTGATTCATTTATGCAGTTTTGTCCGGGCGAGGTCCATATGTCGTCAAAAGTTCCGTTCTCGAAGGCAACGTCAATGTCGATGAAAATGCCTTGCGCGAATTCCTTCTTTTCAAGTGTGTCTTCAAATCTGCATACAAGATTTTCCAAAACAGAGAGAGGATATATTCCCAAAGCAGTTTTGCGCATATAGAGCTCTACTATTCTCTCTAGGCTATTCTTACAGTCCGCCAGACTTTCGATATGTATGCCAGTGTCAGGTTAGCATTAAAGATTCTGTTGAGGTTTAGAAGCAGTTGCTCAATATCTTTTTTTACTGTATTTAGATTACCAGTGCCATCAAATTTGAGGCCATTGAAAGTAGTAACAGTATTGTTTGATGGCCGCATTTGTCACCATAAGCTGTGAGCTGGTTCTCATCAGGTTATGAGGGAAGTGAGTATCTTCAATTTTTCTCCTCACTAATCTTAACTACCTTGTTCAAATGTTTTCTGGTTTCCTTGCGTAGTCGCAGCAGATCTGCAATTTACCATAGAACGGAAGATCTGCATGATTGCTTCCTAAAAGGTGATCCCCTTAGTGTACTTCTTGGACTCATACATTTAAGGAGACATCTATGTTGTGGAGCAAGCATATGAAATTCAACCCTCGGGAATGTCAGTACGTTCTAAGACAAGGAACACTTTTCAGCCACTATCCATTTACATTGAGATAAGAGTCACCAAACTTGGTTACTCCATTAAATTTGCAATGAGAAAAAAACGGGTTTACCAGTCTGTCAGTTCATAACTGTACACCGAATACACCCTCCCAAGGCGAACTTTCAATTAAGCTTAAACGGATTTAAATATTTCATTAACATTTTTACAACTTTTTAACTAAGAAAGAAAAAAAAAACAACAAATGTCTAGACTTTGGAAAGCTAACTGACGTTGTTAAGAATTTTCCTAAAATTTACGGTTTACACAACCAACAACAAATGCAATTGCTCGGACCGAAAACAATAAAAACATTAATCAACGAAATGTAAGCAATAACTAAGGTTCCCATAAATCACTCGTTAAGTGGTATCCTTCGGCATTCATTATCTCAAGTAGAAGGGTGCTATACCGGCTTGCAAATCCAGTAGCAAATTTTCTACTTACCATCCCTACTGAGGAGTATTTTTGAAAATTTATGGGCATGTTTACCACATCCAAATACACGTGGACCGTAATTTTATACTGCAGTCCTTAAACGGTTTTACGCCTTCTCAACCAGAGAGAGAGAGAGCACAAATTATTTGAGGTAAAATCCCTTCACCTGCCAAATGCGGCTAAATGCCCAAACATGAATAGGACCCCTGTCTGGGTTATGATTTAATCGGTTCCAACAGATTTACAACCCTTCACAGCCTACGCTGTGTATATGTATATGTATACCAGTGTATGAGTATTTTGTGTTTAACCGAGCGAGGTGATTGAATTCCGACTTTCACGAGTCCTTAAGATTTATAGTCACTTAAAATGGGTTGACTTGATTGAATTTCCAACTGTCCTGTGACCGACGTTTAGGGCTGTTTGCAAATTTAATTTGTGAGAATCTCCTGCTTTTTTTGTTGTTGTTCAAAAACGAAACAAATTCCAACATCGCAACTTACGCACAGTACAAGAACATAATCCCATGTAGTCGGCACTTGCTGCTTTGTATGTTAAAATTCATTTGTACCTTAATCCGTGCCTTTCAAGCATCTCAACCACACCCGACTCAGGTAAACATATAGTTAACACTGTTGCCAACATCCCTGCTCATTACTAATGCAACCCTGTACCCATAATGGGTTCAGCAATAATCACACTCATAAATGTAACAATCCACTCTGGGGGTTTCATACCATATACACATACTCGTACTAGATACAGATTCGGTTACGACTACGGATACTATCTGCGAGGAATTGTGACGCCAGTGTAATGGCGTAATAATGGTAATACATGATCGTTAAAAATGATAGTTATCCGTACATTGGGGCTATACCCAGGTGCAGGCGGGTACGCTCATTTAAATTCCAGACAACGATATCTTTTGGAGGTTGCAAGGCATACGACTTTTTCACACTAAAGTGCAACATTACCTCCTCATGTATGAACGTGTACGAATGTATGCATGCAAATATATATGTATGCTCGAAAGCAACAGTTTATTATCCATTTGCATATTTAACGAGATGCAATTAAAATTTTGAACGATGTGTCAGTTTTTGTAAGTGAAATTTCTGCTTATCTGCGAAAGCTTAATTCAAAATCTGGTGGAGCAAGTAGACAAATGCAAATGCTTGTTAAGAGGTTTAATTTATATTTTGACAACATGACTTTCAAAGGTTTTTTTATTTTGGTTTTTGCTGACTGAGCGAGATACGGATGTACGTTCATATTGAATGTATGTTATGAAATTGGGGTTCATAAGCCATCTGTACGGCTTAGGAAGGAATCACAATTTTCCAGAGTACGCCCGACGGTAGGCTTAGGTGTAATCTGTAACGGTTAAAAGTTTGAAGAAGCGAAATACTTCTGGAAATTTCGAAGGCGCACTGGCGAAAATAAGTGTGGGACAAAGTAAGGGAGGAGACATTTCGTTTGTGGTTGAGTGCGTCTATTAACTGTGCAAAATTACTATCACTTATACACACATTTTTGACTCCCATCTAGCACCTGAACTTCTACAGAACTGTAGAAGAATACCTAACCAGATGTGCATATTGTACTCTAATTTTCGGCGATATGCACATTGACCCGATTACAATACCGGGAATCTATTACGGTTGCAAAGACTGTTCAAACCTGCCAAGCTGAAGACTATGACTAGAATTAAAAGAACGACATCCTTTTTCATAAGAGGGTAAATATGAAAACCACTTTTAATAATGTACAGTAGTAACCCCTCAGAATTCTGAAAATTGGCGAAAAAACTAGATGATGGAAAATATATCATAGATACGGAACTAAGCCCACCCATCCTTCAAGTTCTCTTCGACACGCTTTTGAACCCCTCTTGCAGCTCGCCTAAGATTAAGTATGCCATACCTGGCTTCCAGAATGACATTTTGGATAGGCTAATTGTTTTGCAGGTTGTTGTTGAGGCTCTAAGTAATCTTAAAGATGATAAGGCGGCACGATTGGTTGGGATACCAGTCGAATTTTGTAAATATGGCACATACGAACTGAA
Source organism: Volucella zonaria (assembly GCA_963966105.1). Lineage (NCBI taxonomy): Eukaryota > Metazoa > Arthropoda > Insecta > Diptera > Syrphidae > Volucella > Volucella zonaria. Next base: position 217,987,324 of record OZ014530.1, read on the forward strand.
CACTAATTTTACCTACTTGTTCAATAACATTTGGAAAGCGGAAAAATACCTCAGGGTTTCGAGGAAGCCCTGATCTTTCCCATTTATGAAAAGGGTTGTATTGCAGACACAGGGAACTACCGAGGCATTTTCTTTTTAAATGAGTCGTACGATCATCTCAGACCCTAAGAAATTCTATCAATTTGTGTTAATACAAAAAAATATCCGATTGCTATCCATCAACTCTCAAATTTTCTAATATGTCTTTGGATGACCCAACAACCATTGCTAACCTATTTGCGAACTCCCTCAGTAAATCGTTTTCAGCCCAATCTGATGACCCCGTTCTTGAATACTTTTGTTACCTGAACAACTGTTGTCAAATATCTGCCTCGTCAGTTGAAATTACTTCAGCGCAGTTATTAGACAAAATATGTACATAAACTGAAAGACGATTTTTCTCCAAGTCCTGATGGTTTCCCGCAGTTGTCTTAAAAAAATGTGCTGATAATCTAATTCATTCCCTCACTAGTATTTTCAAACTATCTTTGTCTAAAGGGCTATTTTCCCATCTCTGGAAAAGCGCTTTTATTACCCCTATTCACAAAAAAGGGCCAAAGCATGACACCACCAATTATCGCCCTATTGCTAAACTATCCAGCATCCCCAAGGTTTTTGAAAGCATCGTCTATGATGCACTATATTTTCAATGTAAATCTATATTTGTAGCCAACCGTAATAGTTTTCTCAAAGACAGATCCACGATCACCAACCTCATTGGGTTTGTTTCCAGTACAACATGTGCTCTAGAGCAAGGGAAAGAAATTGATGTAATCGCCACGGACGTCAGTAATTCTTTTCAATCTCAAAGCTCTTGGTTTCGGACCTAGACTGACCTCTTGGATTAACACCTACATTAAAAAATGCTACCATCTTGTCCATTTTCGTTCCCGTTTTTCTGACCCAATTCTGACCCAATCCTGCCTTCTGGTATTCCACAAGGCAGTCATCTTGGCATATCTATCTATGCCGATGATAGAAAATCTATAGACAGCCCTCAAGCCTCTCTGGCTCTCAGTCTTTATAAGATGATATTAATAGGCTCTCGATATGGTGCCATTAAAAACTTTCTCGAGCTCTATATAGAAAAATGCAAGTCATTTCTTACTACCGGAGGCGTTTGACACTTCCAACCCGCACCTATTATTTATCCAATTAATGAGTAGCTACAGTTACTTCAATGCGGAACTTGGGTGTCATTTGTGATACAGAGCTCAATTTTAATTAGCAAAGCTAACTCCGCTCTCAGATTTGTCAAGCGATGGTCTAAAGAATTCTCCGACCACTATGTCACCAAATCCCTGTACATAACTTTTGTTCGTCCACTTCTCGAGTATGCCAGCGAGATATATCCAACTGAAATTTCTACGTTGCGCATTACGCGGGCTACCATGGGCTAGTCACAATATTCTACCCCCTATGTTAATCGACTTAAACTACTTGGTCTCATGTCTTTGGAATAACGTCAGTAGTCCGCCGATATTCGCTCCATCCAGAAACTCTTAACCGGCATCGACTGTCCCACAATACTGTCCCAAATTCCATTCAATACCAACCCGTGTCATTTAAGATCTTTTTCGTCCGAATAATCACATGACAACCTATGGTCTTAACAAGCCACTCTGTCGAATGCTATGTGAAACAAATTGGATACGTCAAGTGTTCGATTTCCACTATAGGTACTAGTTTAACCCTTCGAAATTCTTGAACAACCGTTAAAATGTTCACTAGACCTTAGTTTAAGTAAAAAAAATAGTTTGTAGTTATAAGTCATAGTTTTGAGTTTAGTTTGTTAAGCTATATGTTTGTATTAAACATTTTAATACAGTGTCCGGAGTTGACCCGTGCCACAGTTAATCACAAATTTTTTTTTACAGCGATTCTTCCCAAGGAATATCAAGCGGGTTTCCTGCCAGGATAGCCCACTCTTGACAATAAAGACACTTCGAAACCGCAAAGTGTGGAATTTGGTTTTGAACCAAAGTAAGTGTCAAATAATTATATTCAATAGAGGTGGAGGCAGAAATTGCGCAAATGAAAAATTGCACTTTAATAGGGAGACAATTCAGGTTGTGAAAGAATATACGTAACTCAGAGTTTATTTTAGAAGGAATCTCCATATGGAATTGTTTAAGAATAAAGCAGCCATCAATACTACATGGAGAAACTGCTCCACCAAGAAATACACATATTGACAATACTCGTAGTTGCAAATATAAAGTTTTTGAAGATGTTTTGGATTCCATTCACTGCTACACTTCTCAAGTGTGGGGAGGAAAACAATATGAGACACTGCGAAAACTGCTTGGGTTTTATATAAAGAGAGCATATTATCTTACACCGGATACACCAAATTATATGCTCATGTTGGAAACAGGCTTACCACCACTCTTTGCTAAAACCCTAAAAACAAAGGTGGAGTACATGGTCAAAGTACTAAACATGCCGGAATATCGGCTACCAAAGAAACCAGCTGCACAAACAATACGAGGTAGGACAGGATGGTACAAAGAGTGGTTGTGGGATAGAGTATCGAGGACATAGCGAGTTGGAAGCCCAAACGAAATTCCAAAAGGAATCATCTGAATCAGTCCACAGAGCAGTCTAAAGTCGGTTATTCCACAATTTGGAGCACAATAACTATTTTTATGGTGAACACAGCATAAAAGAGATAGCGACGGTTCGTAGAGAGCTCCGTAAACTGATTTATATACCCCACAGGGGCGATCTACCGAAATTCTATCGAATGTGCAATTTGGCAGAGGATAGTATGTTTCATTTTGGAAATAAGATATTTTCGTAAAATCAAGTAAAATCCTTAATAAGACTAAATTTCCATTACTAACCAGGTACTGCAAAACTGTCCTACAGTACAGAGACAGATTATTAAATGAAAACTTCTCAAAAGGAAACAAAATAATAATACTCGTAATAAAAAATTAATTCATTATACTTCATGGCAATGCCATGCTAACTGATTTTTGTTTATACCATCTAACAGTTCGTAAATATTTTATTACAAAAAAGACTTGATGTGTTTTATTTTATAATTTGCGTGCGCTCGAGGGATTTAAGTACCCTTAAAATGTTTGATTGCAGTGCGGACGAAGGAAAATCAGGGAAGATAGAAAGCGAGGTACTGCCATCCGGAAAGTGCAATTGGACGGGCCGAAATAGGATGAAACACTTCGACATATCTACTATTATAAAAGCGCTGTGAAGCTGTGTCTTTATGAGTACATTGAAGATATTTTCAAAGGAACACTTTGGTTATGTCGTATACACATCCATACGACATAAAATAATTTTATTTTAGAATTTATGTCCATTTGTCTGTTTGGCTGTTTGTCCGAGTATCACACAAGAAATACTGAAACTTCAATATGTTTCATTGATCGGTTGAATACTGGTGAAGTTATAATTGAAGAAACATTCTAAAAGAATTAAATGCAAACACATTTCCTGTACACATATGTATGTAATACACTCATAGTGTAAACAAAACAAGTTTTATGTTATGCTCACTGGTGTATCATCGGTTTCAATAATCTTCGCTGGGTTGTAATTAGATTTCGTAAGGTAAATAAATCTATTAATATTTATTGTTTGGTGTAACGTATAGAAATTAGTGATACCTTACAAGTTTTTGTTATGTCCAGCAACTTATAGCGAATTAAAATATAATTCCAATAAATCGGATACACCGTCTTTGCGCGAATGTAAAATGTAATGTAAAAAAAAAATCTAAAACTATTTAATACGTGGTGGGACAAACGTAATGTCATAATGTGAATTGGTTGCCATTTTGTTAAAAATTAAGAAACTTGGGCTCTGTTTTCACGAACAGTTTACATAAATGTTTAAAACTGATGACGTTAAGTTAAAATAATAATATCTGTCAAATGACGACCTCCTGAGTTAATGCACATTTCTGCTCGTTTTCCGGCATTTTGACTAGTTGCTTGTAAAATAACCGGCTCCAAATTGGTGAAATTGAAATTCTTCTTCAATATCGGCTTTTAAGACTTGCAAGATTTGTAGTTTGCTGAGGTAAATGCGAGATTTAAAAAAATGCAAAAGAAGGAGTCTTGCGCCGTCAGATCTGGCTATCTGGCCGGAAAGTTGAAATCGGCGATCGACAATTAGTGATTCAAAATCGGACGGTTGTTCCGTCCTGCTGGAAGTAACTATGCTCGAGAACCAACTCACCAACTTGGGTCAAAACAACTCATTTAACATCAGTCTGTAGCGCTCACCAGTTACGGTTACGGTGGTGCCTCATATAAATAAGGGCCAATCATTTTTTCACTGCAAATGCAGCACCAAACAGTCCCTTTGAGGGAATGTAATAGCTCCTTATGCATTTCATGTGGATTTTCCGTGCCCAGAAACGCAAAATTTATTTATTCACATAACCACTTAAATGGAAATGGGCTCCGTCGCTCATTATGATTTTGGATACGAAATCATCCTCTTATTTCAAAAGGTTTAACACAGCATGGGAGTAAGCTAACCTCACTTTATAAGGGGACATGTTCAGGTCTGTGACCAAAATTCGACGCAACGGACGTCTGCTGATGCCAAATTGTGTGCATTGTTGTCTCGTCGATGTTTCTGAACTTTTTCGGACGTGCTCGGCTACATCAGTGATATTCTCGGTCGAATGAGCAATACGGGACCGGCCACTTCTTCGAACATCTCTTGTGGATCCAGTTTGTACGAGACGCTCAGCCCAATGCTTAATTGTTCGCGCACGCAGTACATGATGACAAGGAAAACGACGACGAAATTCACGTTACGTTAAAACAACAAACCGGAAATTGGTCAAATAAGCAGTAACCATAATTCTGCGTTCTTCAGAACCATTGCTTGTTGTCAACTAATTCTCGATCTGCCTACCATATAAATGTCAAAGCACAATGACACTTGATGCCATTTGTAACAATTGTGGCATTATCATATTACATTTGCCCACCTTGCAGTTTGACCGCAGTGTGGAATAACTGGATAATTTGTACATAAATTTATGAAATTGATTAAACGCATCTGGATTCCCTGCGTAGGAGATGAAATTAAAGTTGGGGAATTTTAATGCTCATTCACAACTCCACATCGAAAAACAACTAAAGAACATCAAAGAATTCACAATTTTAAGCGAATGTGGCCGCGGATATGATAGAATTTCATCTTGCGAGCTCCACTGATTCCTTTTAACATCCCTTTCTACTTCAAACTTTCCCATTACCCGTAGTCCTCTGCTTCGCTATGACCGTCAACAAGTCAACAAGTCGCCTGGCGCCAGACGCTAAAGACTTTCATCGTAGACTTCGCACGCCTTGCTCCGCCACGGCCAACCCTACGTCGCTTATTCGGTGCTGAGGGCCTCCTTGAATTTCATCATTCACGCTCGTGTAAACCAAACAAGTAATGCAGTAGACATAGCAAACTAGATTTAAAGTTAACTTCATACCGTGCGGTTTGTTTTGATTCCCCCCAGCAAGCAGAGGAGTTAATTCACTTCACTTCCAGCGTCTCTGTTTCCAAATCTGGCTGTTAGTGACGGAAAATTTGGAACCAATGAATTAAAAATACTAATGTAATTTCAGTAAAATTGGTTAAACGTTTACTTAAGATTTACCTTTATAAAATATGAAAGAGGCCCCTGGTCGAGATGAAACCTCGGACCCTGTGATTGAGAAGCCAATACACTACGACTGGTCCCGCGGCCACAAACTAAAACTTTTATAAGCTTATATAATATCCTTAGCCTTATATAATATGCTGTGCAATAATCAACCGTTAAAAACCTTTTATTCATTATTCACTATACCAACGCGAACAAAGTTGCGGGTATATAACTTCGTGCGGTTTTTTTTCAAAATTTCAAAGTTTATTTCAGAAAAATATGTACAATAGTATTACTCAAAGTATTGCCCATCTGAAGCTTAGACTTTTTCCCATCTTCCTGGCAATTTGTGGATCCCATCCCAAAAGAACTGCGCCGGCTTGGTAGCCAAGAATGAATCAAGCCAATTTTTGACATTCTGCTCTGATGTGAACCGTATTTCAGTGAGGGCGTTCTGGATCGACCGGAACAAATGGAAGTCAGAAGGGGCAAGGTCTGGACTATAAGGCGGGTGGGGTAAGACTTCCCATCCACTGTTTTCCAAATAGTTCTTAACCGGAACAGCAACGTGGGGCCGAGCGTTGTCATGATGGAAAATTATTGCCTCGTGTCTGGTCGCATATTCCGGGCGTTTTTCGGCCACTGCTCTCTTCAAACGGATTAATTGTGTTCGGTAGCATTGTCCATTGATGGTTTCACCCGGTTTTAGCAGCTCATAATACAGCACACCCATCTGATCCCACCAAATACAGAGCATTACCTTCGCGCCATGGATATTCGGCTTTGCCGTTGATTTGGCTGGTTGGCCGGGTTTCACATATGATTTTTTGTGCTTGGGGTTGTCGTAATGGATCCATTTTTCATCACCAGTAACAATCCGATGCAAAAATGACTTCCTTTTGTGGCGTTCCAGCAGCATTTCGGACATGCAAAACCACCTTTCGACGTCTCTCGGCTTGAGTTCATGTGGAACCCAATTTCCTTGCTTTTGAATATATCCAGCTGCTTTTAAACGATTTGAAACGACTGCTTGAGTGACACCCAAAGATTCTGCGAGCTCTTCTTGTGTTTGGCAATAATCTTCATAAAGTAATGCTTCCAGTTCTTCATCTTCAAACTTTTTTGACTGCCCAGGACGTTCATCGTCTTGCAAGCCAAAATCATCACTTTTAAATCGTGCAAACCACTTTTGGCACTTTCGCTCAGCTAGCGCATGTTCGCCATAAACTTCCACCAAAATACGATGACTTTCGGCAGCATTTTTCTTCATATTATAGTAATGAAGAAGAACTCCCCGCAAAAACACTTTTTCAGGCACAAAGTTCGACATACTCGTATTTGAGTGAAAAAAAAATTATTGTTGTTTACGCTTCAAATGAATGACATATACTGGAATGACGTACAATGACAGCAGCTTTCCAACGCATGTTCCAATGGAATAATAACAATGGAATAATACAAGTTACGCCATCTCTTAGCAAACCGCTAAGTTATAGACCCAATAATTACGAACATTTCTTTTTACTTATTTTTATTTTGGTCGCTTTTTTTTAGTTTTAAAATTTATAATGTTTGTTAGTTCTTGGGGTAAGTTGTTGATTGTTGCCGGAACGCTGTTTTCTTGCTGCCTACCACCATATTTGTTGCAAGTGTTTGATACTTGCAGCGTGCCTTGAGTATTCACTTCATCATCCACTGGCTGAACAAACTTTATGTCATCGTAGTATTTTAATGTGAACGTCATCTTAAAAATGTCTTCTACTTTAAGGACTTTGAAGCTAATGTCGTTGTTTTGAGTATTTATAGAGTTGATATGTTTCAATGCGGATTTTTGAAGTTTTTTTGCAGTTGCGTTGCCCCATGCAAGAACACCATACCGCAGTTTAGACTCAATTAGTGAATAGTAGACCTGCCTCAAAACGGACACCGTAGCGTGATATTTCAGATGGGCTAGTTCATAGATGGCTTTCTTTAAATCCATGCGTAGCTTATAAATCTGTTCGTTCCATAAGAAATGACAACTGTTAACAACTTCGATGACTTCTGTATTGGCACCAGGACATGCATGATTTCTTAGGAATACTGGAATTTGTGTCGACGTAAAACTGGAATTGCGGATGTGTATCATTTTGGTTTTCAACGCATTAATCACCCAGCCGTTATCGTTCTTCCTGCATTATTGCTGTCGCCAATTTCAGCGAGCTGTGATGTACATCAGCGAAAGCAAAGGGTGAGCTGTGCTTAAAAGAGTGAAGGAGCTCATAAGTGTACAAGATAAAAAGAAGTGGACCTAATTTCGACCCATGTGGCACACCATATTCCACCTTTGTTTTTACGCTCTGTGCTTCGCTGATTTTCACGCAGAGTAGTCTGTTACACAGATAATCGGTTAACCAGACTGCCATTAGTCCGCGTATACCAACACATTGAAGCGTTTCAATTAGGGTTTTGTGGGTTGAGGTGTCGAAAACTTAACTGAAATCCATGAGGAGTACCAATACGTGGTGACATTTGTTCAAACTCTGGTTGACACAATTTGAGAATTCAGCTAACAATTTGCTTGTACATTTGTTTTTCTGAAAGCCGTATTGACTTTTATGGATCAGGGAATGTTTTCCCATGAAACTCTTTATTCTTTCAGAGATTACGCTTTCGTGACACTTTTCTATTAAAGGAAGAATCGATATCGGTCTATAGTTGCTGAGCTGACTTTTAACTCCTAATTTGTAAATCGGCCTTACCACAGCTGTTTTCAGAATGGACGGAATATTTGATTGTGCCAGACTGATGTTTATGAACTTGCTATAATGGGTGAGAATACGAGGGTTTTCTGAAAAGTTTCCGATCGCAATGTAAAGATAGCCGCACTTGTTAACAAAAGCTAGTGCAGGCTAGTTGCTCATCTTTTACCAGTTACTTACCGCAGTTTCAGTCATTTTGGATGCGCAGTTTTTAGTTGCAAGTCGTTTGAGTGAGTCGATGTGAGAGTTTTTTGTGAAAATCGAAAAAATTCTTGTTTTTGAAAGGCAATGCGCCTACGCAAATCAAAAATGAGTTGGACTCTATGTATGGGGACTCTGCACCATCATTTACCACAGTGAAATTTTGGTCAGCTGAATTTAAACGTGGCCGCAAGAGCTTGGGAGATGATGAACGTTCGGGACGTCCAAACACTGCAACCACTGACGATAACATTGTTAAAGTTCACCAAATGGTGTTAGACGACCCCCGAATTAAAGTCAGAGAGATAGTAGAGGTTACGAAAATGTTCAAAAAACATGCTTGTTACATATTAAATCAAGATTTAGGCATGAGAAAGCTGTCCGTGCGTTGGGTGCCGCGTTTGCTTACGTTAGACCAAAAACGTGTTCGAATGAATATTTCCAACGCTCTGTTGGCGCAGTTTATGCTCAATAAATCCGAGTTATGGTACCAATTAATTACTGTAGATGAAACTTGGATACACCATTATACGCCCGAAATAAAAATTCAGTCAAAACAGTGGACTGCAAAGGGCGAGCCGGCTCCAAAAAAATGAAAAATGTTTTTTCGGCTGGGAAAGTGATGGCGACTGTTTTTTGCGATAGTAAAGGAGTTATCTTAATCGATTATCTTCAAAAAGGAAAAACCATTACAGGAGCATACTACGCATTATTACTTGCCAAGCTGAAGGTAGAAATTGCGGAAAAACGGCCACATTTGCAGAAAAAGAAAATCCATGGTTACCATGGCAAAAACCCATGAATTACGGTTTGAACTGCTTGACCATCCGCCTTATTCACCAAATCTAGCCCCAAGCGACTTCTTTTTGTTCCTTCATCTAAAAACTGCGCTCGGAGGACAGAGATTTTCGTCAAATTAGGAGGCAATCACCTTCGTGAACAATTATTTTGCAGAGAAAAACGCCAAGTACTATTTGGACGAGTGAGAGAGATGGGAGCATCGCTGGGAGAAGTGTGTAGAGTTGCAAGGAGACAATGTAGAAAAATAAAAAAAATTTTGAGAAAAAAAGTCTTATACCATTGTTCGATTGGAAACTTTTCAGACAACCCTCGTATATCGGCGTGTCTTCGAATATCAGCGGCTCGAATTCCATCAATTCCCGGAGATTTATCTTCACAAACTTATAATGCTGTGAACCTTCTGAATGTTGGTTGGCTTCGCAAATAAAGTCTTATCTAGAATTCTGTTCGGGTGTCGAGATGTTGTCGAGTCACAGTGATGTATTTTTGTTGCAAAATAATTTGAAAATTTGTTGGATAATGAAGGCGGCTTGTATCAAAGTTTTTATTCAATGTCTCATCAACGTTTATTTTTTTCGTCCCATGATAGCATTTATCAATCCCCATGTTTTTCTGGGATCGGTTTTAAATTGAATGAACTGGTTTTTAAAATGGTTTGATTTTTGAATCGATATTTTTTTGTTTATTTTGTTTCTAATATTTTTTTATTCAACTTCATAAGCTTTGTTTAACCTGATGCTTTTCTATCTACTGTATAGTTTATCCCTTCTTTTGCATTTGTCGATAAGATTGGCTGTCATCCAGGTGCTGTTTTTTTTTCTTTTTCTCGTTGTTGTTTTTATGTTGGTTGACTTTTTGTAAATATCTTCAAACTTTGCTGAAAACAAGTTGTAAAAGCTTTCAGCATCATTTTCATTCATAACGTTATCCCAATTTGAGTCACGGATTAGCTGGTTAACTTTTGTATTACTTAAGCACTTTGTACTAACCACTTTTCCTGTTGTTGTTTTGTTTTTTTACACAAGTATAATAAAGTACCGGGTAATGGTCGGTCATGCCACTTTCCATAACTATTGAATTCATCTGAACATATGTTATACTGGCCAGTGTGTGATCAATCAAAGATTTCGACCCATTGTCAGGCTCAACTCTTATGAACTCAGTAATGACATTCATAAGTCCTAATGATGCTAGCATCCTCAAATAATCTTTTACATAATATGCATTAGTATCGCAAACATTAATACTGATATCATCCAACACGAGGATTTCTTCATTTTTAGCCAATTCGCCAACATTTCTTCTAAACTCTTCAACAAATGCCTTCTTACTAAACGGCGGTCTATATATTCCTATATATTCCTAGAACATACATACGTCGTTGTTTGTCCCTCAGTAAAACGAATCTACAAGTTTTCGTAATAAGAGGTTTCGTAAGTTATTATCACGTGTTTTAAATCTTGGCGAATGAATATCAAAACACTACCTCCTCTTCGATTGTTTCTATTCGAAAATTCAGGCAAGTAACCTTCTATTTTGTAAAATTCCTTTTCTTCATCTTCTATATTGGTTTCAACAACAACAATGATTTTCAGCATATCCACAAAATGACTTATAATTAGACAAAAACTATTCCAATTAGTACGCAACGATTGTATAGTACATTAAAACATAGACAGTAAAAACTTGCATTAATAAATTCATTAGCACTTATGCCGTTAAAACCTTTCTCTACCCTACAATCAAGGTGGCATTTGTGTTATTGATTTATATATAAAAAGAAAAACAATTCCGCTTTTCTTGTTATTAACTCACAAACAAGAGTTTATTGTATGCGTGTTATTTTGTCGACGTCATTTGCTATACATATCATAATTAAACATGTCAAGAACCATGTTAACAAACTATTTTAATACGCACGTTTACAAAATTTAGTTAATGAAGGAATTGAATTCTCCAGACTATTTCAAACGCCCAAGGTTCGCCGATTGGATGCACTAGCAAACACAACTTGATGAGGATTTTCCAAAGTAAGTCGTCTTTAGTAACGAGGCCGACTTTCATCTCAGCAGGTATGTTAATAAGCAAAATTGTAGCATTTCTGCCAATAGAAACCGAAGGGACATTGTTCAAGAATCGATGCATTCGTAAAGAATCACGATTTTTAACCTGGTAATGTTATTGCTGTGAACAGTGAGCGCCTATTGTACCATGGCTCAACAAAATCATAACGCCACACAGCTAATGAAGCAATAACTCTTGGAATTCTTTCTTTGTGGTTTTTTTCAAAAGCAAGGTGTATGCAAATTAGCTCGCAACAACTCAAGAGCTATCATCCTAAATTTGGAGAAAGGGATTAATTTATGGCACCGATGCTATACTTACTATTTCGCCGATATCATCTTTCACTCATAGTTGTTATCAATTAATAAGTATCACAAATCATTCTAATTCAAACATTTTTTATTTACTATTCTCAGGGTGAAACCTTCATTGGCCCAACGTGTGCAATAAATACACAATTAAGCATAAATTACAGAATGATTAGAGACTACCTGACATCTTTTAATAAGATTGCTAAGCAGCACGAGATCCCACCGTATTGGGTTCCCGGACCTTCGGACATCCCAGAACACTTCGTCGCTGTTGAACTGGCCAGACTCGGATCTGTGGGCACACATAATTGTCAGCTGGATAATGTTAAGGAACCAATGTGCTACTCCAAACAAATGAGACACTTTCAAGAGCTATCTAAGCCCAGTTACAGAAGACGGCTAGACTTATGAGTGTATGGCCCGTACTCGGTTCTAAGCGATCAAGATAGTTGATTAACCTCAGGAGAAGAGACATCGCCAAACTAACAAACATAATTATAGAACACTGTATCATTGTTCCCTCCAAAGGTCTTTATAGAAGCTATACTGCAGTGATGAAGACGAATAGAAATCTGTGGCGCATTTTCTTGCAACTACTCTGGTGAGCACTAGAATGCAATCTCTATCTCTTTCCCTATAAAAATCAAAGATTTTGAAAAAAATAACCAGAAATCTCATTCGTTCAAGGGTTAATTAGCGCGTTGCCCTCCTACGCTCTCTCAGTGATATCCCAATGGGCTTGCAATTGGTCTTGTGTACCTCAAACGAAGCGTTACACTTGGCAATGACTTTTTCCCAGGCCTTGTCATGAAATATTGAGAATCGAAAGGTAGCGAAGAGAGATTATAATAGTCTTGGTCTATTTGTCGTAATTGACAGGCGATAGAAAAGGAGATATAACAGCGAACAGCAATACTGAGCTGATCTTAAAATTGCGCATCACCCACCTGAGATAGTATGGATATGAAGCGTGAATTGATATCAAAGCACCGGCCGAAGAGCCTTCGATTTTAAGATGAAAGGATCACAAAGTAGATTAATAGATTAAGATCTCATCTTAGGTGGTATGCAAATGGCACCTTGGCGCATTAGTTGCCAAATCAAGGCCCACTTCGGACTATAGTTTCTAAGTAAGTATTGGGCATATAACTTAATTCGTGCGGTTTGCTAATAGATGGCGTAACTTGTATTATTCCATTGTTATTATTCCTTTGGAACATGCGTTGGAAAGCTACTGTCATTGTACGTCATCTCAGTATACGTCATTCATTTGAAGCGTAAACAGCAATAATTTTTTTTCACTCAAATATGTCGAACTTTGTTGAAAAAAGTTTGAAGATGAAGAACTGGAAGAATTACTCTATGAAGGTTGTTGCCAAACACAAGAAGAGCTCGCAAAATCTTTGGGTGTCACCCAAACAGCCATTTTAAAATGTTTAAAAGCAGCTGGATATATTCAAAAGCAAGAAAATTGGGTTCCACATGAACTCAAGCCGAGAGACGTCGAAAGGCGGTTTTGCATGTCCGAAATGCTGCTGGAACGCCACAAAAGGAAGTCATTTTTGCATCGGATTGTTACTGGTGATGAAAAATGGATCCATTACGAGAATCCCAAGGGCAAAAACTCATATGTGAAACCCGGCCAACCAGACAAATCAACGGCAAAGCCGAATATCCATGGCGCGTAGGTAATGGGCTGTATTTGGTGGGATCAGATGGGTATGCTGTATTATGAGCTGCTAAAACTGGGTGAAACCATCAATGGACAACGCTACCGAACACAATTAATCCGTTTGAAGAGAGCAGTGGCCGAAAAACGCCCGGAATATGCGACCAGACACGAGGCAATAATTTTCCATCATGACAACGCTCGGCCCCACGTTGCTATTCCGGTTAAGAACTGTTTTTAAAACAGTGGATGGGAAGTCTTACCCCACCCGCCTTACAGCCCAGACCTTGCCCCTTCTGACTACCATTTGTTCCGGTCGATGCAGAACGCCCTCACTGAAATACGGTTCACATCAGAGCAGAATATCAAAAATTGGCTTGATTCATTCTTGGTTGCCAAGCCGGCGCAGTTCTTTTGGGATGGGATCCACAAATTTCCAAAAAGATGGGAAAAAGTCATAGCTTCAGATGGGCAATACTTTGAATAATAATATTATACATGATTTTCTTAAATAAACGTTCAAATTTTGAAAAAAAAAAACCGCACGAAATAAATTATACACCCAATAATTTAGCCACATACTGAAAAAAATCAAAAATATTAAAGTTCAAGCGCTGAGAGTCAATTCGGGACTATTTAGTAAAATGATTGCCCTTTCAAACTCATCTTCAAGGAGTGGTGTAAATACCTTCAATCTGCATCCAAACGTACCACATTTGCATTTTCTGCACACTCATGATTGTTATATAAGATTTGTTTGAAACGCGTGCTAGTATCTGATTAAGATTTGTTCTCGTTCCATAAAAACTTCCGATATCTGCATTGAACGTTAGATTTCAGTTTAATTCTACTATCTCTGCTTTCTTATGATTTTACCAAAGAAAGTTTTGGCTATTACTATCCACAGTGGCCCATTCGTTACAGCGAGACGTTGGTGTCCGCTGTTGCTTAGCAGCTCGCTAAAATCCTCTTTCCGTAACTATTGTTACCATATTTCCTTGTTCATCTGTGCAGAAATCTGTTTATGTTTAAAGGCCCTTTTATCCTTTCGAAAAATGCCTCATGGACAGTGTCTCTCAATTGATTTCATTTCCCACTTCTTATGCTTCTGTTTTATCTTTCGCATATTTTCATAAGATCTCTCCTCTGCGCGACCTGTGCTTGCTAACTCGCGCCTAGTGTTACGGATTCAAGGAAAAATTCTGAACGCAACATTGTAGTTGGTAATATCTATATAGGTTTAAGAAAAAGCGGAAGAAAATCTCTTCTTAGTTAAACCACTTCGCAATTACTTCGTCCTGTAAAACCAATGAGTACATGTCATTCAAACAATGCTTTTGGAAACAATTTGACATTTGTTTTGTTGTCCTGGGGAATATACATATATGTAGATACATACTTCCATTATGTTCTGTTAATTGGCTTTAATAGGAATCGCATACATCCATTCGTCTACATCTGCACTCACTAAAGACCATATGGCTAGTCTATCCTATTGCATTTCCTTGTTGGTTGTAACGTCGACTATGTCACACGACAGAATCAGGTATACTCTTCCAAATTGAAGAAATAAAGTACTGTCACCTTATTAAAGTGCACTGCTACTCAAATTCATGTTAGGAGTTGTGCATGTTGGAACACTATCTTCTCACACAAACCAATTGCGTTTGTTCTCAAACCTTTGTTGGGTTATATGCTTTCAAGCTAAATTTAGAGGGAGAGCATATACACTTTCTTATGTGAACATAAAGATTCTCTTTGAAAGTACCAAAGGCACCAATAACTCACAAATATAGATGGTCCGAATTCGGGACGACCTCGTACTGCTTTGTGCAAGCCGAAACCTTCAGATATTAAAAAGAAAAAGCTTTCAAATCCATTTTCTTCTACCTGACCGACTACTCATCTTTATCAACATTGTCATATTTCTCGGACATGAAATACAAAAAATTTAGAGTATAACAATAAAACGCAAATAACCCAGTCACATCAATCAGCAAAACAGAAACAACAACAACAATAAATAAAACAATCTTTCTAAACCCATTGCCCCAAATTGCATCTAAGTTTAGCCCAAAGAAACGCCTTAAGTCTTGGCTTAACAATATCTCAAAAGTCTCCACGGAGCAACAACTTCTTTCCTCTCCCAAGGTAGGGAGGCAGAGATATTTCTTCATAAAAACTCGGCTACCAAACGTAAAGAAAAGAACTTGTCTCGCCTGTCCTCTCGACATCAACAATGTCATAGCCAAAGCAACAAAAGATTGTTTGAGAATAATAATAATAAAAAAAAAGAAACAAGAAAAAAACGAATATCTCAACCATCACCGAGTGAAGATAGATAAATTTTCAACTAAACAAGCAAATTTTGTGCCAACTCTTGAAGCATCTTTCATTGGATGCCTCATGGAATTGCAATCGTTGCAAGATTATGCCGGTTTAAGCTTATTTCAATTTTTGGCAAAAACCCGCAGCATACTCTACTACTGATGGTACTGGTACTGATGGTAGTTGGAGTTGTTGGAATAAAGCCACTGCTAAGGGCCATCACGTCACTCCAAAATGTACTCATTGGATGGAAATGCAATCTTTTCGTGTCATCAAAAAAACTGAAAAATGTTGGTACCCAGCCAGCAATTCAAAAGGGAAAATAATAATAATAAGAGTAATACGCTTTTGCGGGCAGTCAGCTTATCTATTCTCTCTGTGGAACCTTTACGAATTGGGGTTGCTCCTCCAAAACCAAACCTTGATGGAGGAATTCCTAGCTAGCAGATGACCGACTCCCTGACTGGTTGACTGGCTCACTGGCTGACTGGCTGGCTGGCTATTGGAGGGGTTACTTTAAGCATCTATTGTTCCGCCATTGCAGATGTTATGTAGTTTGTACAAATTGTTTTTTAGTTTGTAGGCGAATATGGAATGCAGTAGTAAATATCACTTGAGTTTCCCCCAGGGATACAATCTCTTCTCTAAGATAAGAGTTGGCTTTTTGAGGCTCCATACAAAATCATCAACTAAGTAACCTTATGGTAGTGTAAAGTTGACACAAGAATAAGTGAGATTTTTATGCTTCCTACAATGTCTACTTCAGACCAATTAACATGTTTATTTTCGTATCTGTACTTCTAAAATATCTAGAAATATTGGTAAAGGCTATAAAAAGTGTTATTTTGTTTAAGTTACTAAGAAGTTTTCTTGTTATTCATTGGTTTATCTCTGCCTAGGAAATTTCTTTTCCCACTTCAAAGAAATGAAATTTGCATTGAACTCGCTGTAGTCTTAGGGTTCATCGTTGAGAATTTGTATGACTACTTCCGTTGAGTAAAATGTCAATCATATTTATGACAAAAATCCTTTTCACTTTGTGTACACACTGCGCTTCTTAAAAAGACGTGAGAACATAAGATTTAAATGTCAAAGTTTCAACTTTGGAAAAAGTTTCTACTATCAACTTTATTCTCAAACCCAGAATACTTGTCATCACCATGGCAGATACTTTTTAATACTTTACCATAAGGGATGTGTTAACAAGGAAGCATACTTAGCCTTAAAGTAAACATGACACGATGGTAATACACAAATACGAGTACATATAATGTGTCACATGCACTGAGATCATGTCAAAACCATGCTTTGCTAAATAATTAACATGAAAGGGATATGCGGAACATTATTTGCATATAATAGAAGGACCATAATATTGTTCCAATTAGGTATTGGGTTTATAAGGAGTAAATAAGCTCGACAGATATTTTTTTTTAAGTCACGTCATAGATGACAGTTTAATACTTTTTAGGGGCGAAATCTTAATATGAGTCGGTAATCTAGAATATTTTGTTGATTGGCCTTAAAGAAATATTAAAGGAAGTGCACTCCCTGTTATCAGGTTATGTACATATAAACAAAGAGCACGTGTTTTGTTTTATTAAGAATTGTTCAGTAGATACGCCGCAATTTTGTTTTAATTGTCATTAGTTGTGAAATATGACATCATTCAAATATCCTCCATCGCAATCGCTTATATGAGTTAATGTGCTTGACCCTATTTGCAATGGCTTTTTCACATGATTCACCCGGTATTCCAGGTCGAATTTTCCCCTCCAAGGCATATGAAATTCTGCCTTTTTGGTATACATCAGAGACCTAATTTCGGACCTAGGAAAACAGGTCCGCTGTGGGGCAAGTGTTAAAATCAACACAATTATCCCAGCAAAATTTGTTCACATATATGGAGCGATAGCGGTTCCCATTGACTTTAACCGGCTCGCCGGAAGTTTGGCCAAATCACACATCCGGAATGAAAATCAAACCAAACAGTAAATTTTTTCATTAACTGCTGCTGGAATACCTGCCGATGTTCGGTTGGCCAAAATGTGTCTCGTCACTGAAAATGATTCTTCGGTGCAGATCCTCTTCAATTTTCAATAGAGCCAAATCAACGAAAGCACGAGGTGCACGCCGGTTTTTTGGCTTTAGCTCTTGGGTCAATACAATCTTGTACAGCATACGACCGTCTTTTCGCAAAATATACCACATCGACGTTCCAGTAATGTTCAGTCGTTGAGAAAGGTGCGAAATCGATTGGTTGCGGTCCTAACTTAACGACTCGCGTACAGTTGTCGTATTCTCTTTAATTCTGGCGTTTCGCTATCCGACTGACAGTTCAACGTTGTGGAGTGAATAAGTCAATTCGAATTTTTTCACTAAATGCTCAATTTCTCGCTTACCGGAAAGATTTGATAAGAAATTTGGATGATTTGTAAACTTTGTGAAGCGCATACTTCATGACTTAAGGGTAAAAAATCTGTACAACAAGTATGATATCTATGAAATACAGAGAAGTTGTTATTTGTTAATATGGCAAGGAATTAGTCCTTTCTATTCCTCGTATCTACCTTTTAATGGAATTTCTCTGTCTCTCGTAGATGTATGAGAAATTAGCCCTGTGAAAAAGCGAGGATAGTATTATACCAGTGCTAAATGTATGTAGCCTATTAAGTAATGTCTATGTTTGTGTTTGTCTTTTTTTATAATGGCTCGGAAATTTAGAGTGGATATTACCAATATTCGCGGGCTAAACAGTAATCACTTCTCTGCGTACTTCCACGTCTGTAAATACACTTAGTGAAACACAGGTAGATCCCGGCCCACATATCTCAGATCAATCTTATCTGAAGCTAAAAAGGTGGCGCAAAAGTAATCATCCAATTTTGTTTTTGAATGATTTTGAGTGATAGAAATCTTTATTTGGACCTTTACAATTGTTCCTGTTAACTGGAAAAGATGATATCCGCCAAGTGGCTGCCACCAGTGTTAATACACATTTGTGCCTATTTTCGGTGATTTCCGGTGATAACTGTTCGTAGTCCTGTCAAATATTCTCCTTAAGGGCTGCGATTGTTTGAGGTTTGTTGGCATAAACCCGCGACTCCATGTAGCCCCAAAGAAAGAAGTCTGGAATGGTTAAATCGGACGATCTTGCTGGCCATGCCAAATAGCTAAAACGGGAGATTACCCGACCTGGAAACATTTCCTTCACAATATCCATTATGGCTCGTGCTATGTGTGTGGTTGCACCGTCTTGTTGAAACCACATGTTCACCCATCCCCGTTCATCCAATTCCAGCAGTAAGAAGTCGTTTATCATGGCACTGTAGCGTTCGCCAGTAACAGTGACCGTATTGCCAATGGCGCCCTCAAAAAAATACGGTCCAATCACTCCTCTTCGTGCATTACACGCGGATCCCCAATGCCCCAGAAACGACGTAACGGCTTAAGTGGAAATGCGCCTCGTCGCTCATGATGATTATCGACGCACAATCGTCGTCTTCGTTGTTGAGAATGAGGATGGCTTTACAGTAATTCACACGCGTCTGGTGGTCAGGAGGCATTATCTGATACACTGTTTGCACTTTTTTACGGGCACATATGTAAGTCTTTCACTAAAATTCGCTGTAGGGTCCGTCTGGTGATGGGCAATTGCGTGGCCCGTCGTCTGGTTGATGTTTCTTCGTTCTCAGTGACATCGGCAGCCACAACCGCAATATTCTCGGCTGACCAGTCAGGTGGCGGTCACACCCTGAATGGTCTCCTGTGGTGCAACTCTGTTCGAGACGAGTAGCTAAGCGTCATTCCGGCCCAGTTTGCCAAGTTGGTGTCGAAATTCACGCTGCGCTAACGCCACCGGCCGATTATTGGTCAAAAACATCGACACAATTATTCCACGCTCTTGTGGAGTATAGCGCTTCAATGCCTGTCTGTTTGTATACTGCAGCTGTCTAATACACAATGAATGACGTAGGATCTTCGCTGCGGAAAATAACTTAAACCAGCTTGTAAATGGACCCACACGAATACCAGACGTTGATAGTCATACCGCCAACACACTGGACTTGTTTTTAACTTCTCACCCCGACAAATACAAGATCAATGTGCTATCCCCTTTAGACTCGTCGGGCCACTGTGTCATATCAGTTAATTTCTCCTATACCGACCAGAGAATTAGAGAAAAGATTCTTAAAAGAACCGTATGGCACTACGAGAAAGTCAACTGGAGCGGTCATAACACCTTTTTTAAGAATTTCAACTGGTCGTTATGTTTCCTCGACAATGACATGGATGCCGCTGCTGATAAGATCACAGACACCATTCTCTTTGGAATGAGAAACTTAATCCCTCATCGGATGAAGGGTATCAAACCAAAAGAAAAGGCTTGGTACCACTCGAGCTACAAAAACGTAGTCAAGGTTAGAGAAATGTTTTTTCGGTCCTTCAAGACCAACCCAACGGGGAAAAGCCGAAAAAAGTTTAAACCAGCCAGGAATGACTGCAACGTCTTTCTTAAACGTGTAAAATTCCACTACGACCAAAAACTGAGGCAAAAAATACTACAATGTCCTAAAGGTAGTAAAAATTGTTGGTCGTTTGTCACAAATATTAGAAATTCTGCCTCATCCTCCATCCCAACGGTCATTTATAAACACATACCAGCTATCAGCTCTTTGCGGTTTTGTCTCCGCCTACACTTGAGTGCGTTGAATTTTCAATTGACAATTAAATTTTCGCAATCGTATAGTAGCAAGAGCTCTTAAAGGTCTTAATATTCACAAATCTGCTGGTCCAGATGGTATATCCCCCATCTTTCTGAAGAGGTGTTCCTGCTCGCTGGCAAAACCACTGCGCAAGGTTTTTCATCACTCTTTGGGACTCTCTCCGAGCAGACGAAAAACAGTATGTTATTTGTCCAGCCCGCCCCTAAAAAAGGCGAATCTTCCTCTCTCTCCTCCTACAGACCCATTGCACTTACGACCCTACTTTCCAAGGTCATGGAAATGCTGATAAACTGTCAGCTCATGAAAGATCTCTAAACACGAAAGCTTCTTAATGACCCGCAGTATGGTTTTCGTAGCAACAGGTCCACTGGTGATTTGATGGCTTATCTCACCGAAAAGTGGAACCGAAGCGTACATCAATCTGGAGAAAGCAAGATAATTGCACTTGATATCAGGTTTTTTTTGTCGAAAATGCGTGCTTTTCGGATGGGTGACTCTCTTCTTCAATGGATTATGAAGAAATAACCTAACGTTCAATGCAAGTTGTTTTGCATGATTTCAAGTCTGACATTCACAAAATAAATGCTGTTGTGCCCCAGAGCTCCGTTCTGACTCCAACGTTGTTTTTAATTTTCATCAGCGATCTCTTGTCTGCTACTCCTAATCCAATATACTCCTTTGCTGACGAAAGTACTCTCTGCTTTTTATATTCGTTCCCTGATTGACGTCCCTGCTCTTTGACTGTGGAATTGGAATGCCAGCGTATGTTAAGCTCATCAAATTATTAAATTCTGATATTAACAGCATCACTAATTGGGGGATCACTAACAGACTAGAATTTAATACTTCCAAAACGCCATGCTGTCTGCTGTCGTTAAAGTGAAATTTAAACACCCAACCATTATTCATGAATGGCACTTGCATCGTCGAAACCGATAAAATTTCCATTCTGGGTATATGTTTCAATACAACTTAGTTGGAATGAGCACATATTCGGTGTCGTCAAAAATGCTGGGAAAAGTCTAGGTTTTCTCCAGCAATATAAGAAACACTTTACCCCCTCTGATCAAGCCTCAATATATAAGGCATTTGTCCGCCCGAAATTGGAGTACAATGACGACATCTGATCGGGTGCGCCCAAAACTTCTCTGCACCTGCTAGATAGCCGTGCGATAAAATTCATATGTGATGCTAATATCACTAGAGACACCCTCGAGCATCTGCCTACCTCTTTATTTCCTAGTCATTATAGCCTTCAGACATTTAAAACCAACGTTCACCGGTACCTCTTTTTTTTTCTTCCCTGACTTTCCTTTGCCCACGCTGTGCGAAAGCATTTTAAGGGTACTTAAATCAGTTGAGCGCGCGCAGATTATAAAACAAAAAAAGAGCGAGTAAGCTGCACATGTACATAGAAAGTGGTACAATCAGCAGGTGTACTTTTATGTTCTTGGCATATGCGTAAGTTGCCAGTAGGCAAACGATTTTCTTCCTGCTCTGTGATAGCAAAACTGTTGCTTTTACAAACATCGTTTGGACTTTTCTCAGGAACTGAAATTCTGCTGTCCATGCGTCATTACAGCATGTCCATAAGGTCGACCTTAAACACGAGATTGCTCTCGTAACTACTGTTCGAGTTATAACAAGAACTAACGATGTTATTGGGAGTGACATTAGCATTCATGGAGAAGAGCTTCATAAAGCAAAATAAGATAACTAAATGTAATAAGCTATCATTATTCCATATTCAGCAAGGCTTGGTGTTACGTAGAAAGCTGATATTAAGCCAAGATAGTCCGCTCACAGGAGTCTGGTGAAAACGACAATGACGTATTTCTGTGAAAGTTAGTTCCATTAGACAACTGTGGCATATGTAGACTATAATTTGTCTTCTTAATTAGTTATGTCATTGCAGGGGATCTTCCTCAATGACAAGCCCCATGTTTTCGAGAAGAATCCTTTAAATTCAGAGAAAGCCGACAGCACCTTGGATGTTTTCGAAATAACGTGTTTAGTCCAAGAAAGTTTGTTATTCAATATGACACTATGTTTATTTGGAAAAACTTATGGTGAGTCAGACCAGTTTAAGCACTAGATGAGTCAGACCAGTCAGCTTCCTCTTTCTCTTAAAGAACACAATTTCAGTTATGAGAGAATTTCCATTTTTAATGTAAAAAACGACGTTCACGAGTTGTGCTGCCTGCGACTTACTATAGAGTATGATCCAACATACATTGCAGCCTCATCTTCTACATATGATTTAGCTTCTACGTTAGGACGAGAGCATTAAGCAATGGAAACCGGATGCCACGGTGAGGGCAAACCCCGTTTATTCATGCCATCACTTATTGACCGCTGTCAGCTTATGCAATCTGGGTCCTTTTCACAAGCATTGCTTTTTCCCACAAAAGTGATTATTTGTTGTTTGGTCGAGTTTCACATGTCGTCCAAAATTATATTGTCGAGAGCACACTCAATGTCGATGTAAATTCCGAACTCGTCCTCCTTCTTTTGGAGTACTTCTTCAATTCTGCCCACCAAATGTAAGACCATAGCCTCACAGGATTTTCTGGCCTGGAAGGGACGTTGCATCTTAGGCAGAGAAAGCATTAGCAAAACACAAGAACCTCGATAATTCTCTCCGCGCTTGTCAATATTAAGGAAGCCTGGCTGATAAGTTTGAAACTCTTAGCATGTGTGTAGTTATCTTTTCTAGTTTTTCGTATAAAGGCTACTTTGACTGTCCGTCAGGGTTTCGATATATGTACGAGTATATGGTATGACAATGCCGGGTTAGCAGTAATGATATTCTTTAAAATTGCCAGCAGCTTGTCTGTACCTTCTGTAGCGTGTTACTAAATATACATATGCCATCGGTATCAGTCGAATTGAAGCCATCAAAGGAAGTTTGATGGCCTAACTCGTTAGCACAAACAATGAGATATACCTACTACGGCACCGTCAGTGATAGGAGCTAATTGTGAGCTAGTTTTGTTTAAATCTCCTTCGATGCAGTGTAGGCGCCATCGAATTTTCTGAGCGTTTCCAGTGTGTCTGATTTCCTCCTTTTAGTGACTATTACTAGCCTACTGGTTTCACCATAGGCACTCTTTAGAATCATAGCAATCTTTTATTCTTCTTAATTCAATCTCTAAATATTATTCGAATAAAAGTAATTGGGTACTCTATTTAAAGTATCTACGTTTGGTAGGGACACAGTTCAGATTCTGAACAGATTCTTCTACATTTTGTCTTATTCTGAGCTTAGGCAGAGTTTTGTCGGCTTTGCCAAGATTTTATTTAAAGCACGAATTCAACAAGTCAGGATTTTGCTTTGATTAAGAAAGTGATGAATTCGTGGTCCTTTCCAGGTGCTAATTTTTGTTCACTAGTTGGATAGGCTTAAGTCGACTACTTGCCTGTAAATCGCTGAATCGATGTCTACAGCTCACGGCGTTGAATACAAAATAGTAGGAATTACGAACGGAAGTAGCTAATGTCTTCTAGCATTTGCTTATAAAACTAAATATTTTTTCCGCCCATTACCCTTTTTTACGGATATAGCCGACTTTTGTGCATTTTGTCGTGTGGCAATTTCTTGATCTTATAACTGAAAATGGTCTTACTATTGTTAACTCCTCGTCTACTCAGTTTGTATCGAATGTAATTCCAAGTTTACTCAATCTCATCGCTGTGTCTGATGTGGAAAATGTTCTTCTTTGTGATCAAATCTCTCTTGAGATCATATCTGAGCTCGATTTATTTTTTCTGATTTAAAATATTGACTTTTTCCTTGATGCCACCTCCATATCGTTCACTTATAGAGACTATTTTATCAATTTTGATATTCTGCACAGAAATGCTAATGCAATATGTTGGAGTCAATGCATGTAGATTGCCGGAGCTAGTGAAAAATTATCCTTCTTTCAAAACTCTGCTCTGGAGCTATTCGATAAAAATGTACCACTAAAGGCAGTTAAAATTCGAAATGTCCTTTGTTTTCTTCTGAAATTCTCTACTGATGGAGCCAATAAACGAAGAAAGCTAAAATGGAAAGAAAGACCGCCTTCGAGCAAGTGGGAACATTTTCGTAAGGCCAGGAGCTACTCAAACAATGTGACGCGGCAGTCCAAATGCCTCTACTACCTCTTTAAATTAAACATATCATTTGATTCAAACACCTCAGGCAGTACTGGTGTTAACAAACAAAATGACTTTGATCGCTTATTAAACCCTGAAAGTTTAAACAATATTCTTATCGAATGTAAGAAGTAGTCATCACTTCTCGCTAAATAGTAATTTGTGTAGTAAATTAAACAAAGGCTCTGGAAGTGTTGTGGAAAGTGGCATCTTCGAAGTTACAACTAATCTTAAGTCAAATGCAATCGGTGAAGACGGAATGCCTCTTCGTTTTTTAAAATTAATTTTTCCATATATCTTGCGTTCACTGACACATAACACATTGGCTGAAAAGTCCGTGCCGTTTTATAGTAAAACACAAAATTATTTATCAATATAGTTGCCTTTGAGGGCGATAGACTGATTAAAACGATTTTTCAATCTTTCGATACCAGTTTTGTAGTACGATTTCGGTTTAGCCTCAAAATAGGCCTCTGTTTTGGCGATTACTTCTTCATCGGTCTTAAATCTCTTTCCGGCGAGCATTCTTTTGAGGTCTGCGAACAGGAAATAGTCGTTGGGGGCCAAATCTGGAGAATACGGTGGGTGGCGAACCAATTCGTAGCCGAATTCTTTCAAGTTTGCCATCGTTTTCATCGACTTGTGACACGGTGCATTGTCTTGATGAAACAGCACTTTCTTTTTCTTCAAATGCGGCCGTTTATCTGCGATTTCGTCCTTCAAACGCTCCAACAACGCAATGTAATAGACGCTGTTGATAGTCTGCCCCTTTTGGAGATAGTCGATGAAAATTATTCCATGTGTATCCCAAAATATGGATGCCATAATCTTGCCAGCCGAGGACGAGGTTCGTCGCCTGCTCGCCACTCAGCTGACTGCCGACTTGACTCTGGTGTGAAGTGATGGAGAAAAAGTTTCATCCATTGTCGCATACCGACGCAAAAATTCGGCTTTATTACGGTTTAAGGCTGTTAAACACTCGTCTGAATCATCAGCACGTTGTTGTTTTTGGTCGATTGTGAGCAAACGCGGCACCCACTTTGAACAGAGCTATCGCATGTCCAAATATTCGTGTATGATATATCCAAAACGCTCTTTTGATATCTTCAGAGCCTCAGCTATCTCGATCAACTTCACTTACGGTCATTCGTAATCATTTTGTGGACCTTCTTGATGTTTTCATCTGAAACAGCCTCTTTTGGACGTTCACTGTGTGCATCATCTTCGGTGCTTGTATGACCACTTTTAAATTTTTCAATCCACTTGCGATTGGTTCATTCGCCTGGTGCAGAGTCCGGGTAACACTTATCAAGCAATTCCTTTGCATCGGATGCATTTTTTTCCATCAAAAAGCAATGATAAATTAACACACGAAATTGCTTTGAATCCATTTTTTTTCACAATAACAAAAGTTGCTTCACTCACAACGCTATATCTCGAGAACTAATCGTCCGACAGCTGTCAAATTTATACACGTATCTTTTGAAGGTTGGTACTAACTGAAAATGGTATGGATTTAATTCAAGTGGTACGCTTTCTTAGAAACGGCACGGACTTTTCAGCCAATGTGTTATTATCAATTTCTATCGCTAAGAAACCTAATCCAAATGAACCCTCTGATCACAGACCTATAAACATAATCCCAATTCTGCCTATGGTATTTGCGAAGTAGATAGTCAAGCAGATCGCCGATTATCTTCGCATAAATTCCCTAATTTCCCCATATCAGTTGGAATTTAGACCTCAACATACTCGTAGTTGTTAGCTACGGGAATGTTTTAGATGATATCAGACAAGAATTTGGCTGGGGGTATTTGACAGACTTATTACTTCTAAGCTTCTCAAAAGCGTTTGACACGGTGAATCAAGAAATACTTTGCATAAAACTGCGTTTTTATTTTAGACTTAGTCAAAATGCGGTAAAACTCTGTTGAAGCTATTTGTTTGGTCGTAGTCAGAGGACCTATAGTAATGCTCTCAATCTAAATCCTTTTTTTTAAAATCTAAATCTCTACTTCAAGGTATTCCGCAGGGTTGTATATTAGGCCCGATTGTTTTGTGCATATACATATACTACTTAATGATATTGCTAGTTATTGCTAAAATATATCCCACCATCTTTATGCGGATTACCTAAAAATCTGCCTTCCAAAGCCCGTAAGCCTAAGGGAAGACCTTTTTTGTAGGGTAAATGAAGACCTGCATGCAGTTTATCTTTGGACTGTTGAAAATGCAGTCTAAATCACAGGCAATATAGATTTTTAAAATTCAATATGATACTAATAATAATAATTTCCCCTATGTGTCAATAAATAACACAAGGGTGTCAATTGTCGGCTCTACTATTCTGACCAAGTTAACCAGTCGCAGTTACGCCAGTCTTTGGAAGATTTGTTCTTCACATTCCAATTGAATCAAAAATTTACTTGATAAAAACACTACTGATACCTGTTGTTCCGACGTTAAATGCTGTCAGTATCTAGAAATAAATTTCAAATTGCCTTTAACAGTATGATACGGTATGTTTATTGCTTGTGCAAATATGAACATGTTCCACTATTTGCAAATAAAATCCTTGGCTGTACCTTGCAACAATATTTAAGTGCTACTGCATGTTCTTACGCAAAACAATTTATACAAAATCCCCTCACAAAGTTGCAATATTACAACTTAACCCTTCAATTGTGTTAATTCACAGCGAACTCACTCACAGAACACATAAAAGGGACGTCGAGAGCTTCAGATTTCAAAGCAACCCTTTTTAAATATTTCTCAGTACAGGAGTAGGAGACTTTAATTTTTACTTTTTTTCTTCATCTTATCTATTTCTTCCTTATTATTCTTTTTCATTTTCCTTCTTTTCCTTATTTGTCATTGAAATCATGCATGTATTTAACTACACTCCTTTGGAAGTCACCAACTAGACAGAGATTGGTCCGAAATGAAGAAAACATAGCCACCTTAGCGGCCAGTATCGAAGAAGTCCCAGAAATGTCCATTTGGAAATGTTGATCGGGGATCCGAATGTTGGCCAAAAAATCATCTTCTCGGACGAGGCCCATTTTCGACTCAGCGGCTATATCAACAAGCAAAGTTGTCGTTATAGGAGCGAACACAATCCACAAGTGTTCGGTCAAGCACCAATGGATCCATAAAGATTGACTGCTTGTATAGAGCTATATTAAACAACTTTCTGTGGTCAGAGCCCGACAACATCAGTATATCTTAGCTGTGGTTCCGACAAGATGGCAATATATGCCGACGCAACGCTAAAAGTTGTGAAGGAAAAATTTGGCGACTGGGTCATATCACGTCGAGCGTTCACAATTAGCCGCAGCGATCATCTTATTTGACACCACTCGATTATTTTCTTGGATACTACGTCCCTAGTCTACGCTAACAAGATAATCACTTTGGGCGAGCTCAAGGCCAACTTTCGGCACTTTATTGCCGGAATAATGCCGCATACTCGTATATTGGGCCGAGTCATCAAAAATTGGACCGACCGCTTGAAGCACTACCAGCGAATAAGGGTTTTCAATGATATTAAATGCTTAAATACGAATTTAACTTTGTTCTTGAAAGGATTACGAAGATTCGCAAACAACATAAAACGCAAGGCTTTTCAGACTCATACGATTATGAAGACGACGTTGATGTTGTTGGTAAGAACGTGACCGCCCTAAGTACAATCTGTCTGGTCAACATTATAGAAGAAAAATATGACCATGAGGTAGGTAGATGTATGTATATGTACTTCTTCTCTGTCCACATATGAAACTGTTCACTATTCGAGATGCAGTTGGACTAGAAAGCTCCCAGGATGATGATAACACCTACATTTATGAAAAACGCTTGGACTGTAGAGGCTAATTTCCAAGTATAATGTATCAATTAAAAATAAGTGACTCAACGTCGTAGTGAAGTAGTCGCAGATCTGTCTCAGTGCTACTGCAGCATACAAATGATTCCTGTAAGATATCGCAGATCGGATACAGTGATCTGCTGCCTGTATAAAAGTTGTTATTTTTATCAGAATAGAACACAACTCTGCCACATACGCTTATGACTTCAAAAGCATCTGGACATCGGTTTGTCTCGGCTGCATGCAGTTTTGCCTTGCTCTGCTCTAGACGTTCTGATGAATATTCCTCTCCTTAATTTTCACATCATGGGCTGTGCTTTCAAGACCATCTTCATGTTGTGTTTAAAAGAAGTGGTCTTTGGAGCGACAGGCACAGAAGTTTTGATGACCTTGTGCCCCGACGGTCTTTTGACTCTGGTGTTGCTATCTGATACAATGACACAACATAAATCGACTTTTTTTGTGCCCAGGAATAGTTCCGTTTAGAATATGAACCAGGAAAGGAATAAAGGCTCTTCACGGATGGCTCCGAAACCGATCTACGATACGGGGTCGGATGAAAACTTGCGTACATCTTTCAAGCATACGAGTAGATGTACGCTGTCTTGATACCACCAATATTATGAAGACTTGGTGGGGCGTAAAAGTGTCTACTTTCTAGTGCCTATAGCCAAATTGATCTTTAGTTTTGCAGAACCTCACACCAATTCTAAGGTAGGTAGAGAAATGCTTCATTGAACCCAGTTGGGAGGCTTCAGTATGTCTTTTTTAGATCCCAGCTCACAGTAGGGTGGCGCGAAATGAGTTCGCAGTTGGATTTACTGTGAGCATAACTGCATGTGGCATTACTTTCTAGGATGCAGTCAGACTAAACGAATGCCTGATAACATATGTAAGTGGTCAGCGTCCTTTTTGCTGCCCCTTAGCAAAAATGTCTGTATGCTGTTGAAACAGAGTTTTTGGTAAGAATATATGTACACATGTGCTATCATAAGTGTCACAAAATCTTGCGATGCTTGTAGTGAGTGCATTGAGGATACCGTGGAGTTATATCTCCGTGAGAATCAGGCCTAAACTCGCTTCAGGCTCCAGGAACTCGGCGCTGACGTGGTGGATGTTGGTGCTATAGGTATCACTGAAGCTCATACACATATTTTTCCGATGGAATGAGAATTTTCATTAAAAGAAAGATTTCAAGGAGTAGGTACAATGGATTGGTCCATAGTCTGAGTATTGAACCATTTAAATGGCAGAAAGATGGTTTCGAAGTGCCGAATAAGCCAACTCCAGAATACGTACCGATGCCACCACAAACAGACTTCAATCGCAATTAAATCGATTAATGTAGTCTGATCCAACAGAAAATAAAAAACTTATCTGCGCAATGGATGAGAAACGTTAAAAAGTGTCAACAGAATATGATACCGAGGACTTGATAGCCATTAAAGGCACACAAAAGCGTTTTATGCGAAGTTTCTAGATACGATACCTTAGTACGTGTAAGGTAATAAAACCGTGGATCATTATTTCGAGTACTGATAATTTGAATACTTGGCTTAACGAAGAATGTAGAGAAGACGAAGAGAAAACTAACTGCGAAAATTCATGTAAGAAGGATAAGCCATCGAAAGCAGAAAAGGCATTCGCAACGAAATGCAGGATGGCCGAGTGCAGTAATATACCTTCAGCATTTGACCTCGTCGCATATTATTCACATTATACTCGTACCCCAAATTTGATTTATCAAGGACTTTCCGTAAAAAGGATCTTCAAGGAATATGTCGTTTATTTTCGAAGAACAGGACAGCCGATGATGGACTAAATGGAAATGTAAATTAAATGGGTGATTGAATAAAATAATTGTGTAACATTAATTTCTATGTTCAAATCAGTATTAAAGGCTGTAGCTAAATGTCCCGCTATTAGGTTTCATTCCTATGAATATTTTTTCTATAAATATTCTACAGCCATTCAGTTTTAAAGCATTATTTACGCAAAAAACAGATTTCTTAAGGAATAAATACAAAAAATAAAAATTCCTTAATTCTTCGTTCCAATGACAAATTTATCTATGCTCTACTGAGTTCAAATCTTCGTCCACCTGGTTTTGAAGTTCGGGAATGACGCCCACAAACATGAAACAAAAGACAACAAAAAACTGAAAACAAAGCCAAGCAAGATGAAAAAAAAAATAGGAAAACGGTAAGAAAATCGCGCGCAAAGTGTAACATCACTCTTGGGAACCTTAGGCACTTATATTTTCTTTATTTTGTACCATATTTCTCGCTTCCAGTCACGATAACTGTAAGATGAAAATATTACAAAGAAAATTCCACCATTTTTCTTACTTATAACCTCTGGCGAATAAAAATAAAGGTGATACGTAAGATAACAGACGACGAGCGAATGAAAAAAAAAATTAGATGTGTATACATATAGGTACGAGTATAACGGTAAGAAAACGGTTTTTAAAGTCCTTTTTCTGGAAATTGTCACGTTCCACGGATAAAGCACAAAGGAAACAAATCATTTAAAAGCAGATGTGCCCTTACACACTCCCACACACACACTCATACATACATAGGTATACCTATAGGCAGACACAGAACGAAAGATACACTTAGAAACGGGAAGATTCCACCGGAAATAGCAGTAGGGGTAATCATTATTGATAGGAAAAGGTATACAGTTAGCATCTCACACCATCTTGAAAGCAGAAAATATGATGAATTTGTAACAACCCTGCTGGTCAGGATACCTTCACATAATGGCAGGATACCTTCACGTAATGGTAGCATTTATGTACTTCCATTTTGCACAAGTGCTTTGCTGGAACTCTCACAACACAAACACAACTTCGCCTGTCAAATTTTCTTATGGCATTACCGTTGACATTAAGAGTGTTATAAGCAACTTATCGAGCACTGACTTGTCAATCGAGGTGAGAATTTTGTTTTTTCCATCTTTTGTTTTATAATTCGAAAAGTTTTTTGTAAGTCAGGTTGTTTGAAGTCAGTTCAAGAGCTGCTAGATTCCAGGAATTCTTACTGAAAGAAAGGGTAAAATGTTCTTGTAGGGGGTAGTCGAACGGAAATATGTGTGCGGTCAGTATTCAGACAGATATCATGCGTCTTGTAAGAACTTTACGGGTTCCTTTTGCAACCATGATGTCGAAACGAATCACTGACCGAGGATATATTGAAATGCAACATTAACATGCAAGCTGGTTACCTAGTTATAGTAAATTCGAGAATTTTTTCATATTCAGAGTTGGCCACAGGATAACTAAGATGGCCAGTGCAAGACTTCCAAATCTATTAGATCCTTCCCTTTGGCTACCCTGCGTCCTTTATACACAATAGTTTTGCCATTGTTCTTGGTATTACATCTACCTTCCAGTTCCTCAACTTAAAATCTTATTTCGGGTTATACTTAAGTTATAGAATCTGCTTGATTCTGCTGACACCATTGGCATTGAAAAGTATAATGGAATCGCTTGTGTCCTTTCTTTTTTGTTGGAAAGAGTCTACGATAAATTGTATTGTAAAATCGATTCAAATTGACTACTTGTCCATACTACTTTGCAGCCTTTCGTAGAGAGGTGAGTTAAAATTTTAGTGGTAAGTGCCAACCCCTATTATACGCCCAAGAACTACTGCAAGAAATTCAGAGTTCACCGCCTCTTTGCCCAATACGTTTGCCTCACACATTCTTCTCCTCTTCAACTATAGTCACTCAGAGTATACCGTTTCTGCAGACTATTTGGCTGTATCGGTTTTCCGAGGCAAGCCGTAAAAATCAGCACCTTGACCAAATACCTGTGTACTTACAAGCATAACAGACTGAGCCTGTCTGCTATCGCGTTCGCGTCGAAGGTGGAGCCTCAGGAGTCACCGTAATTGAAAGATCTATCAACTCCTGGGTCAGTGGCTAAATCGGCAGGGTTTTGCTAGGACGGTCAAAAATGTCACTGTTGTCTAGGTCGAGTACCACCTAGAATATAATCCTGTGGGGTCAACTTCATACCCTTTAACCATATTACGTCTATTGTACATAGTTTGGACGTCTTTCCGTGTATTCCAAGGTCTCACCTAACCTTAACATCTTTCACTTCTAGATGGGAAGGTAGTAATCAGCATAGTTTAATAAAGTGTCATGAATAGAGTTCTGATTAAGCAATGCTTCCAAATAGAATTTACTACAAAAACCGAACGTTAATTCGCCTAATTTATAGGCAGTTTCGTGATTTTTTCATCAAACATAGCCCCTCCTATAAGATCAAGTCGTAAGAGCAAGCTACGAGTATATGGGTAAGGAAAATATCGTTAGATCACATACTACGTATCCTTAAAGAGATGAAATAAGAAAATCATTATTATAAGTTAACCGTTTCCCGACGAGTAGAGAATCTCTTAACTTCTCACAACGGCCTTCCAGCTTTCTCGATTCTGGGCATATATTTTGTAACACTGGATGCGCGGTGAAGCGTTATCGACTAATCGTATTTTTTCTTTTTGTCTACATCAGGATTTTGTTATTGAAAAATTTATTCTTTTTTGGTTATGATGCTACCGTACATTGGCAGATCCAAAATCCTGTAGAGCACCGCCTTGGTCAATCGATTTAGAAGTTCGTCAGATCTTTGATAATATGTTATTTCTGGTGTTAGAAACCATTCCACGATAAGTGTTTACTTTAAATAACGCCTTGATTTCCGACAATAGGAATAACAATTATTTCCTCTTATCCTCGTCAGCTTAGAGATCTGTGATTTTTTTTATTAGCTTTAGTCATATAGTAAAAGAGGGCACATACGGGGGTAAATTCATCAATATCAGTACCTGTTGTGGTCACCTCACCGTTAGAATATGAAAGGTAGTCACCTTTTGTAGTGCCGTAGACTTACACAGCTTATAAGACATCATATCCGCAAATAGACGTAGGATTATAGTTTTTACAAGTGGAAGTAAGAAGGTTTACTTCAGGTAGTTCTGAAAATCCTGCGTCGCTGGCATGGATTGTGGAGAACTAGATACTAACGGAGATGTCGGCTCTGATATGCTTAGTTTCATTATATAAGATGAATACAAATAAGAAGCTCTTGTTTGCCAACCAAGATGAACGTCAGCGAACATTTTTAATCAGGGACGAGTCGTACTATGTAACACTGCATTCGCGGACGTAGATTAAGATGAAATATACTGTTAGAAATTACTATAAGGGAGGAAGTGTCTTACACAAACTTCTGCGAAAAAAGAGAAAAATCTCTAAAAGCAATCGGAAAATGGTATTATAAAAATTGTACTTGAAACTTCCGCAACAAGGTAAAAAGTCGGTGTAATTTCAACAAAAGGTGAACCGATGGCTAAAGGGAGATCTCCAGAACATCGTATTGAGAGTTCTGAAGATCCACCTCTCCAGAAAGTTTTACGGTGGTATCCACGAATATAGTACTGTCAGTCAGGCGCAGTCGCTCTTCCCACATGAGGACTATTACAGTCTACCCGATCAAACCGAAGTGAGGATAGTAATATCTAAAATCACATTTAGGAATTCCTCAAGAGCTGATGGCACCTAAGCTATGCAAAGTTAGAGGAAATTATCTGTTTAGGAGCATTGAAATTCGTACTGAGAAATGCGTGGCACACTCTCCGGTTCTAAACAAAGTAGATCTCCTAGATTATGTGAACCAACTGCCCCTATAGCAAAGAAGATGGCTAAGTTATGCAGAATCGCACCTTCGATTTTACGAGGGGCGTTCAAGATATTCTCGGTATAGGGGTGAAGCTGTGGTTGCATATATAAATTGACTTATTTATCAAGTAACACTATTATTTTAGTGCATTCATGTAAAATTTCATATAAATGTGATTATTAATTCGCGTTTTATCTCTAGTTAAACAGAATCATAATGGCAACTGAGGCGATGATGGTGAAAATTGAGCATCGCGCTGTAATTAAATTTCTCACTAAGCAAGGAAAAAGTCAAAAAACTATTCATGAAGAGATGGTGGCTGTTTACCAGGGTTCCGCACCTTCATTATCAACTGTGCAAAAGTGGTCAAGTGAGTTCAAGAGAGGCAGAGAGAGCATTGAGGACGACCCCCGCTCCGGCGCCCCGGCTACTGCTTGTACGGGAGAAAGCATCAAAGAAGTCGAAAAACTTGTTCTTGAGGATGCCCGAATAAAGGTGAAAATGATGGCAGAGATCACCAAGCTTTCAATTGGTACCATTCACACCATTCTTCATGACCATCTTAACCTTTCAAAGGTCAGTGCAAGGTGGGTGCCACGAATGCTCACAGCGCCTCAGATAAAAAGTGAGAATCGCATGCTGTAGAGAGCTTTTTGAGATGTGTAGTGAGAACGCGGACGGTGTTATGGATCGAATTGTTACTGGGGACGAAACATGGGTCCACCACTATGACCCTGAAAGCAAACAAGAGTCCATGCAGTGGCATAAAAAAGGAACAGACCCCCCGAAGAAGTTCAAAGTCACTCCGTCTGCCCGAAAGCTCATGGCCACAGTTTTTTGGGACTCAAAGGGAATCTTGCTCATTGAGTACAAAAAAAAAGGTGAAACCATCAACGCCACATCCTACGCTTCCACCTTGCATAATTTGCGGGAGAAAATTAAAAAGAAAAGACGGGGTAAACTCGCAGCGGGTGTGTTGCTTCTTCATGACAACGCTCCTGTTCACACGGCGCGAGTTTCCAAGGCTGCTGCGCGAGATTGTGGTTTCGAAGAAATCCAACACCCACCCTATAATCCAGACCTTGCCCCTAGTGATTATTTCCTGTTTCCGGATTTGAAAAAATGTCTTCGTGGAAAAAGATTTTCGGATGATGAAGAACTCAAGTCGGTATTTTGCAGAGAAAGAGGAAATTTATTATTTTGAGGGTTTAAAAAACTTATGTCAAGATGTAACAAATGCATTGATGTTAGGGGAGATCATATTGAAAAATAAAAACAATTTAAATTGAATTCGCATTTTCCTTCATATCGATACCGAGAATGTATTGAACGCCCCTCGTAAGTCAGTGAGATCTGCACAATAAAAGACGACATTACCTGGGGACGACATTACCTCGCAGTTGAAATGGGACCTCAAACAGCCAGATAGTGTTTTACGTATTAAGACCTGCATTGACGAAGTAATAGAAAGCATAGTGCATATCATTATGGGTGTCTAGTGCTAGTTAGGGACTATTGCGATAAGAAGTGTTTTTCTACACTAGTCGGCATAAGTATTTTGACGAAATAAAAATCGTGCATTTAAATGTTTAACTTTTAAAGGACTTTGTAAAGAATTCTTCTTTATTTTTTAGTTTTGATATGTGTAGAACTAATACAAACTTAAAAATAAGCACCAAATACATTTTCATAGAAAAGTAAAAGGATATAAAGCGACCTCAGAAATTGTCTCCTCTCTGGTTTAATTTAACGAAACTGTTATTTTGCGTTTCAAAAGAGACCAG
This sequence comes from Volucella zonaria, assembly GCA_963966105.1. Lineage (NCBI taxonomy): Eukaryota > Metazoa > Arthropoda > Insecta > Diptera > Syrphidae > Volucella > Volucella zonaria. The sequence goes on from OZ014530.1 coordinate 218,023,315, forward strand.
ACGTTTTCTATAATATTTAAATCTGGACTTTGAGATGGCCAGTCCAAAGTTTCAACACCAACATCTTTCAAAAATTTGGTAATCATCCAGGCTTGGTGGCAGGGGGCATTATCCTGTTGCAGGTTTAATGATTCCCCAATAAGCCTATTTGCAGAAGTAAAGGCATTTTCATTTAGGGTGATCAAATATTGAGGACTCAAGTTACCCAGCCCATTATACGCAGCACATCCCCAGAACATGGCAGAGCCTCCACCAGGGCTCACTTTTTGGCAAACGGGTCGTTTCTTTTGCCTTACTACCTTTGGCAATCTTACAAAAAATGTGTTTTTTGATGAGTTATAACATAATCAAAGGAGCTGTCATCTGTCCATAAAACGTTTCTCCAGAATTCCTTTGGCTTGTGTAGGTGTACCTTTGCAAAGGCCAGTCTTTTAAGCTTGTCTGCCTTAGATATATACGGCACGTCCTTAGTTTTAATTGTCCTAAAATCGCTTTCCTTTAAACGCCGTCGGACAGTGCGCTCCCTGAATGGATTCTTGGCCGTCAAATTCCATTGATCTGCAGCAGATTACGGCTTCAGAAAAATATTTTTTTTGAATTCCCGTAGAAGGACTCGGTTTTGAATGGCCGTTGTTTTGCGCTTTGCACCTGATCGCGCTAAGTTACTGATATGGCTGTGCTTTTTAAACTTATTAATTTGACAGTGCACAGTTTGACGCGACACATTATACTCTTTCGCAATGTCTTTTGCTGCCGTTCCAGCGTTAAACTTTGCTACCATCGAAGATCTGGTAACCAAACTCAACTCTGTGGTTTTACCCATGGTTTATAACACCTTTTAATCATTTTTTATTTTTTTATCAACGTGTAATATCAGGTAAACATAAATACATAAGTTGTTCGGCTCTGGCGTGCTCAAAAGTGCAAACGTATTCACACAACGCTTCCGTCAAAATACTTATGCCACGCAAAAATTTCTTGTCGCCATGCATTCTTATCAACAGAAAGAGAATCTAAAAGGTAGACAATATAAAATTTAGCATGCATAGAGCTAAAAATATATTCTTTGTTTAGCGCACTATTTTTGCACCGTTATTTAACGGTACTAAGCTAAGCTAGCTTCAATAGTCAGAAAAAGTTTCGTCAAATACTTATGCCGACTAGTGTAATTGCGGAATTGTCTTCTTATTTTGAGATTCCGGATTCAGCCATAAAAAATTTTGACGTTCACATATTATACTTTAGACGGTTTTGGTGGCAACCTGTAATGAGGACTTGTGCCGATTGTTGTTGCAAGGCATATGATAAATTTTTTCTTGAAGAAGTTGGCGTTGGTTAAGGAGTGGCATAACATAATTTCTTACTCAAATAAGTGGGTGGGTGGGTCAAACAGTGAATAAATAATATTATGTAAGCGCTGTGAAGCGTTTGATTGAGAGCATCCGCCGAAAAAGGCCGGAATTGTTGTAGAAAAACCATCTCACAAATTCATCCTTGTGTGCGAATTTTAATCAAAAACGCTACCAATATAATCGAGCAAGCACCATATTTTCCAGATACGGCACCCTGTGACTTTTTCCTTTTTCCGAAACTTAAACTACCACTTCGTGAGACCTTTTGTGAGACAATTCAAGACATAAAAGGATATTCGCTGAGAGAACTGACGGCGATCCCGGAATATGGCCATAAAAAATGTATGTGTGACTAGATTGTTCGTTGGGAAAAATGTTGCCTATTTTGAAGGAGAGAAAATAAATGACGATGACCCAGTTATATTTTGACAGAATGTAAACGTCAAAATTTCGAAACAAATTTAGCTGATTAATTTTTTTTCCTACCAACAAGATTGGGACAGCCTAAGGACTAACGGAAGGTTCGATCAACTTTCGATTGGTTATGTGATAGATCAGGTGATCATTCCCTTTTCGATTTGTGTTTAGAGGTCTCCTAGCAAACATCTTAATGCTGTTTACTTGATACAAGTTCCAATCTCCGTGGCCTTCTGAGAATTATATTTTATTAAAGTTTGGAACAACGCTCAGCTCTTTTAGCGTTGTTGAATTGCTCCACATTTTCACTTGGACGTGGCTCAAGCGGTAGTGTATTGGCTTTCCAATCGGACGGTTCGAGGTTCAATACCAGCCTTGTGCGAAAGATATTCTTGTTTTCAGGCAACTAATATATCGTGTCTGCCTAGAACATAACAACAAGTCCAATTACACTTGTCCAATAATTTAATCTCCCAATTAAATGTTGGAGCGAAATAACCACTGAGACCAAACACCTTTCTCTCTCTATCTCTCTCTAACGAATTTTCCAAAAAACTTAACACGGCCTCCGGCATTTCGAGAGTAGTAACACCTTCTTGAGTGTTAGTTAAATTCTTTAAAAAAAAAAAAATAACTCCGTTCTTAGGCAGGATGACTTTCTATGGAATAGTATTGATCACACAAACAATAATTTCTTCGTTTGGCATTTCTTTGCTCTGGGTTCTAACCACATTTCTCCAAAATGAAAAGGCTTTTGCTGCTTAGAAAAAAAGTAACATCATATTTGGCACCTTTTGACGCACCACAGATTAAGACTGAATAAATTCCGAGGAATTAATGATGAAAATCGCCTTTACTATGATTTTCATTCAATTTATTTTTTGGTGGTCGCTCATTTACCACATTCGACAGCACAAAGGCCTCAATTTTCTCTCAGATCACAATTTCTCTCATTTGTGTAGTTATGCTCACATGAAACCCAATGGAAAGCTCAACGCAGACTCGGCTCGTGAAAAATTCTCGTTTTTAGTTTCCCATGATCCCATTGTAATATGGGACCCAAACAAGACCCAGGGATATTGGCGTTCAGCTATTGTACATGAAAGGACGCGGGCGCTTCACCACTCTGCCGATTTCTTAGAATATATGATAGTTAATTGCCATCAGGATTATGTATTTCTCCGCTTGGAAGACAGTCGGAAGTTTACATAACTCCTACAATAATTGTCGACTGCATTCCTTTCCTACTTCAGGTTCTGGGCAGAACCATTCCTGGGCATAACAGTCGGCTTCGTATTTTTTAAACAATATTAGTTCTGCATTCATTGCATTATACAAGCCATCTCAATAAGACCTGAGCCGAAAGACTATCGGGGGGTAAGGTCATCAAAACACTTGGGCGTATTCTAACAAAGACGGCCCCTTCTTAAAAAGATGACTTTGAGAGTGTAACCCGTGATACTCGTATAAATATTAATAAGAGGGTGACAGACAGTGCAACAGACAGTCCAGTTGCATCATCTGCATATAACTGATCATAATTGTTTGAACTATTCATAGCGAAAAGCTGTGAGTCGTCGAACATCCACCATAGAGATTGGAAGCAGGACGCCACCATGCGGGTGACCCACTGCTTAACCCCGCGATCACATATTGTCAGCAGCTGGTCCTATTCACCAGCAATATTTTTATCAAAAAGACAAGGCCGAGTTACACATGCCGTCGAAAGCACCCTCAATGTCGATAAAGATGCCCCCCAGACTAAGAATTGCAAGATTCTTCTGCTTTGGTAGGCATGTTGCATCTTAGAAAGAGAACGCATTCGCCTAACAGTTTTCCGCATATAGAGCTCGACTATTCTCTCCATGTTCATTAACATGAAGGAAGTCAAACTAATTGGTCTGAAGCTTTTGGCGTGTAGTCTTCTTTTCCAATTTTCGGTACAAATTCTACTCTTATTGCTTGCCAGCGTTTCAGTATGTATGATACGTATGGGTATACGAGTATGCCACCGGTTCCAAGCAAACTCTCTTCCTCTTCCGTCACCACAATCAGTGACAAATACCAGCTTTGGCGTGTTGTGGCACTCAGCTCACTTGCAGCGTCGGAGAGAGCAGGGGAGTTGATTATAAACTGGCTCTGATTAGATTACATGATCAGTAACTTAGAAGGCACTCTTAATGCTTAACTAGATGTTATTGACCATCTCGGTTGGTGAAACTCTGCTGGGTGCGTCAATAAAAGGATGCATTTTTCGACCTCTATAGTTTCTAACTAAGTATTTCTAGTTTTCTTGTTCACATTTTTAGAAGAACTATCGAACGCTGTTATATCGCTATGGGATTTCTCTGTTCCCACAATCACTATCCACAAACTTATGACTGTTACCGAGTACAGCACATGAAGCTTCTCCCACCCGTTCTAATTTAACAAGTCCTTCATGAATTTTCTTTATGATTTGTCGATATTTTGCAACCATGTATCATGTACATAAGGACTGAAACGAATAAATTCTGTAAATTTTAATACGGGCTATACTTCCAATGCGTAAAAATTGCAATCCCATTTTGTACCCAAATTAGCCTGTATATTCTCTAGTTTCAGTTTTTTATTGATTTTAGTTCGATGCGGCTTAAAATATTTAAAAAATACAAGTCAAGAGGAACGCCGTAAAAAGATCATAGACAAATGGCTCGAAAATACTTCGCGTCCACACCATTTCATAGCAAAAAATTTAAACATAGCACGCAGTACAGTGGATTCTGTTATTAAACGATATTTTGAGACGTTGACAGTTAAGCGAAAACAGAAAAGTGGAGCTAAAAGTGGAGCACATGATACAAATTTGGACAGGAAAATAGTGGGTACCATCGTAAAAAACCGGACTTTGTCATCCAGAGATGTTGCTCGGAAAAGTAATACTAACCAAACAATGGTACAAAGATCTAAGAAACGTAACAGTCTAAAAACACGAAAAAAACAACAAATACCAAAAGTTACTGAAAAGCAAAAAAAAAACATAAAAACACGAGCCCGAAATCTATACGAGTTGATCGGCAACAAGAAAGCGTGCTTGGTTTTGGATGACGAAACTTATGTCAAAGCCGACTTTACTACTCTTCCAGGTGTGCAGTTTTACAACTTGTTTGAAGCTGAGATTCTTCCGTAATCAACAACATCGAATGGGATGGAAAAATTCGGGTCAAAATATCTCGCTTGGCAGGCCATTTTCCAATGTGGACACAGAAGCTCATAGTTTATTACAACGGGAACAATTAACGGAGAAGTGTACATTAACGAGTGACTAAAAAAACGGTTGATTCCTTTCTTAAACAAACACGAGGGTTCAACATTATTTTGGCAAGGTTTAGCTTCAGCTCACCATGCTCATGCGACGTTGAGCTTTCTTGTTGCTAAAAATGTCGACTTTGTCCCAAAAGACATGAATCCACCCATTGAAATTTATTGGGCTTTGGTCAAAGCTAAATTGAGGAAAAGTGAGCAGTGTGCAAAGGTCGTAAAAGATTTTAGTGCTAAATGGAAAAGAGCGTCGAAAAAGATCACGGATGTAACTATCACCAACCTTATGAAGGACATTCGAAAGAAGAATGGGAACCCAAATAATTTTTTTTATTTTTTGTAATTGTGAATGAATTTAATAAAAACATAGTTTTAAAGCAAATAAAAAAAATTTACATTAATTTTGAAAATATTTTTTTTTACTTTAAAGTTTCCAAATTTTATTCGTTTCAGTCATTATACGAGGATTGCCTGAAAAGTTTCCGACCGCAACGTAAAGATAGCGACACTCGTCAATAAAAGCTAGTGAATGCTAGTTGTGCATCTTTTAACAGTTTCTTACCGAAGTTTCAGTCATTTTGGGAGCGTAGTTTTTAGTTGACAGTCGTTTGAGTGAGTCGATGTGAGTGTTTTTTGTGAAAATGGAAAAAATTGAGTGTCGAGCTGTTATTAAATTCATGTTTCTGAAAGGCAATACGCCTACGCAAATCAAAAATAAGTTGGCCTCTGTGTATGGGGACTCTTCACCACCATTTACCACAGTGAAATTTTGGGCAGCTGAATTTAAACGTGGCCGTAAGAGTTTGGGAGATGATGAACCTTCGAGACGTCCAAAAACTACAACCACTGACGATAACATTGCTAAAGTTCAGCTAAAGTTCACCAAAGGAGAGAGATAGTAGAGGTTACGAAAATGCCCAAAGAACGTGTTTGTTACATATTAAATCAAGATTTAGGCATGAGAAAGCTGTCCGCGCTTTGGGTGCCGCGTTTGCTTGCGATAAATTCGAGTTTTGGCGCCGATTAATTACTGTAGATGAAACTTGGATACACCATTATACGCCCGAAAAAAAAATTCTGTCAAAACAGTGGACTGCAAAGGGCGAGCCGTCTCCACAAAAATGCAAAAACTGTCTTTTCGGCTGGGAAAGTGATGGCGACTGTTTTTTGCGATATTAAAGGAATTATCTTAATCGATTATCTTCAAGAAGGAAAAACCATTACAGGAGCATACTACGCATCGTTAGTTGCCAAGCTGAAGGCAGAAATTGCGGAAAAACGGCCACAAGCCACATTTGCAAAAAAGAAAATGCTGTTTCACCAAGACAACGCGCCGTCTCACACCTCAGCGGTTGCCATGGCGAAAATCCATGAATTACGGTTTGAACTACTTTACCATCCGCCTTATTCACCTATGCGACTTCCTTTTGTTCCCTCATCTAAAAACTGCGCTCGGAGGACAGAGATTTTCCTCAAATGAGGAGGCAATCATCTTCATGAACAATTATTTTGCAGAGAAAAACGCCAAGTACTACTTGGACTTGTTTGAGAGATGGGGGCATCGCTGGGAGAAGTGCGTAGAGTTACAAGGAGACTATGTAGAAAAATAAAAAAAAAATTTGAGAAAAAAATGATACAAGACATTGTTCGGTCGGAGACTTTTCAGATAACCCTAGTACTCGTATATATGAGTTGAGAAAAAATACCCCAGAGTTGGCTCCGAAGTTTCGGTGAAACTTCAATCATTTGATGGTTGTAGTGACAAGGATTCGTAAAAAAATTGCAAAAAATTGCAAACAAGCAACTATATTGAAAAGTTGAAAAATCTGATTTCAATGTGAAAATTTAAATAGCCTGCGTCAATTTGATGTCAATTATTTGCAGGAGCTCGTAATGAATATTTAAGTAGTCCAACTACCAACGAAAGTAAACAAGTTGTGGGTTCAAAATTAACAATAAAAAAGATATGTGAAGACTCTCTCTTCAGGTACAAAATGAAATACATATAACTCTGTTGACAACTCCCTGCCAATCTCCTTTTATTGTAAAGGTACATCAACTATTACAAAAGTTGCCATAGCCATAAGCCAACAATCATTTACCATACCAGTAAAAACTGTATTGCAGTCATTTAATTGCTCACTATTACGTTTTCAATTTCGTCCTTCCTGCAAGAAATTCGTTTAATTTTTTACTATCTTTCTGCCCTTTTTATTTTGCATGCAGTTTTCAATTAAGAATGCGAAACCTGACCTGGCACAGTAACAGGACTTTAGCACTTGAACACGGCGACCATTGTACTAAAGTAAATTATTAACTTTTTTCCTTCCTCCGTTTTCCCTTCCCTAGTCGTTTGATATTATTGTGCTATAATTACTTTCTCTTAAAAAAAAACAAGAAACCTAAACAAGTGTTTTGACAAATGGTTAATGGGGCTCAGAATAAATTTTTGGATTAAAACAGTTTTAAGGATGAACAGAAAGGTCAACCTGTCACTTCATTTCTTCAGTCAACATTTTGAAAGCAATCTGTAGGTGGGAACTTAAATAGGGGCAATTTCATTAGTCAAAATGTAACAGCTTTTGTACACACAATTTCAACAGTCCAACAGACCTTTACACATCGCTCCAATTGCAATATTGCCATTTGCATCTGTCAGTGGGACTTAACTCAAGCCAAGTGAGAAAGTTGCAGTGCATGAAATTATTTGATTAAGAAGATTATCGAGATAAACTCTTTCGGCATTTTCATGCCAGATGCCTCCAGTTTATCCGTAATGGACCAAAGAAAACCTATACAACATACCACGAACGACAGATTGCTACAACGCCACAGACTCACTTTCAGCCAGGAGTCCTCCTACCTACCGAATCAATTTCTCTGCATACAAATTCAATTTCAGATTTATTAAGGATTTAATTGAATGGGAAAAGAGGCGGCGAAAGCCTACCATATCGGCTGGCGTTGTAGTCGTCTCCTTTAATTCCATACACATCCCAAAACACTGTGTTATGTGCACAAATCGAGCGACATTAATATCATACCATCTCATGCCAATATATAGAAGTAATTGTGCATCCATGAGGCAAGTGCTTTCAATTGAATCCTTCATTCATTTTTGTGGGTAACGAGAAAGGATTCAATTGCCGATGCAGGGAAGGCCCCTTGCATACCAAATTGAAGTACGAGTACATACCGATACATTATACTGGGTACGTACACATACTCGTTTCAAAGTAAAGGTTCGAGTATGACGTAGGAAACATCTTTTTGTCCTGTTGCTGCCAACTCAGTGAAATGAAAAATTCAATTTATTCCCTGCAGAAATGATGTGCTTATATTGATGCATAGGTTTGTATCTACATATGTACATTGTATAAGAATGTACTTGCACTCATAAATGCGTGCGTACTCGAATGCTTCTCTTTTAAAGAACAATATCACGTGGATGTGGATGCATTGAGAGCATTATGTCTACGTACTATAGTTATGATGCGTATCAATTTATAAATCCGCACGATACCTTGTCCCAAGCCGCTAGTCTCAGCGCTAAGAGGAACTTGTTAATCACTCTGTGCGATTGTTTTAACACACGATCCATAGTTTTCTATTACAAAAATTTAAATGAATTCGATGCTATTAGTCTAGACATTTTAATCGTCTCGCCGAAAATAGTCTCAGAAAGTGATACAAAATTGCCTGCTCTGTTCTAAATCGTTTCAGCTGATTCTGGATCAGATGCTGCAGATTTTTTTGGGCACATACTTAGACCGTAGCATAGGTGATTGTAAGCAGTGGTGATCGAAAGAAACTACCATAGGTTTGCCAATTAACCTCGAAGTAAGAATAGGAATATCCAAACTCACGTTCACCTAAGCTGCCGAGCTAATGAATGCGTTTGTGAGCAGCGTGCACCAAATCATCTGTATTATGTTTTTTTTGTTTTTATAATTTGCGCGCGCTCAAGGGATTTAAGTACCTTTAAAATGTTTGCACACAGCGCGGGCGAAGGAAAATCAGGGAGGATGGAAAGAGAGGTACCGTTCAACGTTGGTTTTAAATGTTTGAAGATTATAATGACTAGGGAATAAAGAGCTAGGTAGGACATTCCAATCACGATATTTTAGAGTACATCTAAAAGTGGGCTTGAGGGCATACTGAAGCATTCATAGCGAGACGAGTGTTACGGTTAAAAATTTGAAGGGGCGGAATGCTACTGGCGATTTCTATGGAGCACTGGTGGTGGAAATAGTGATAAAACAGAGTGAGACAGTAGACTTTACGTCGGTGTTTGAGGGTGTCCATTGTTTTAGTGATATTAGTATGACCTATGAGTTTTATCGCACGGTTTTGAATCCTATCTAGCAGGTGCAGTGATGTTTTGGGCGCACCCGACCAGATGTGGGCATTGTACTTCAATTTCGGGCGGATAGGCGCCTTATATATTGAGGCTAGATCAGAGGGCCGTAGTATTTCTTACATCGTTTGAGAATTTTTGACGACACCGAATATATGGTCATTCCAACGTAGGTTGTCATTGACACACATAGAGAATGGAAAGTTTTTCGTTTTCGACGATGCAAGTGATAACGGTTGGGTGTTTAAATTTCGCTTTAACGACAGCAGGCAGCATTGTGCTTTGGAACCATTAAATTCTACTCTGTTAGTGGTTCTCCAATTAGTTATGCTGTTAATATCATACTTTAATGAGATTAGCATATGCTGCCTTTCCCGTTCTACAGCCGAAGAACAGGGACGTGAGTCAGAGAACGAATATGAAAAGCAGAGAGTATTGTCATAAGCAAAGGAATATATTGGATTAAAAGCAGCAGACAAGAGATAGTTGATGAAAATTAAAAAAGCATTTATTTTGTGAATATCAGACTTGAAACCATCCAAGACAACTTGAATTGAACGTTCCGAAAGGTAACTTCTAATCCATTGAGCCTGATGCCAAACTCTGTCAAATGCCTAAGAAATATTAAGCGCAACTATCTTGCTTTCGCCATATAGATATACGCTTTGGTTCCACTTTTCGGTGAGACATGTCATCAGATCAGATCACCAGTGGACCTGTTGTTACGATAACCGTACTGCCGGTCATTAAGAAGTTTTCGTGTTTCGAGATACCGCCTTGATCAAAAAGTTCCGGGGGACACCACCGTGTGGCGCTTCCATTGTTCCGATTTGAGTTCTGTTTTTTTCTTAAGTTGGTAAATCTGTTGTTGACATTCTCTCTAAATCGTAGCATCATAGCTTGACATTTGCAAAAGTTACACAGCCAAGAGTACATCTATCACTGTGTGTGTTGGCGATTTTTTCCAATATTAGAAATGGATTTAAATTTGCAACAATTTAATGGTGCGCGAACGTTGGATATATTAGAAAAGTGTTTCGGCAACGATTCTCTAAAGAAAACGGTCGTTTACCAGTCACACAAACGGTTCAAAAGTGGTCGCGAGTCAATCGAAGATGATGAACGCAGTGGAAGACCATCGTCATCGAAAACCGACGAAAACATTGATGAAGTAAAATAAATGTTGGTCAATAACTGCAAATTAACCATCAGAGAGATAGCAGAGGACTTGAACACTGCCTATGGATCCATCCAAGACATTTTGGTTAATGATTTGGGTTTCCGTCGTCTCAATGCATTTCATGCAAAAAAGAGTTGACGTCGCAAAAGAGATGATTTGCAAGGCTGAATCCGATCCCACATTCATCAAAAGGATCATTACGGGAGACGAGACGTGGGTCTATGAGTACGACACGCAATCCAGACATCAGGCAAGTGAATGGCGTTCACCAAATGAGCCCAGACCAAAAAACCACGTCGTTTTCAATCAAAAAAGAAGGCAATGCTCACAGTTTTCATGGATTACAACGGTGTAGTGCGTCATGAATTTTTGCCAGAAGGCCAGACAGTAAACAAAGAGTATTACGAGTATTTGGGCGTTATGAGATGTTTGCGTGGAGCAATTCGCCGAAAGAGACCAGAATTGTGGTCAGAAAACTCGTGGATTTTGCATGATAACGCACCGTCGCACAGTGCCATCATTATTCGTAATTTTTTGACGAAAAGTGCAACAAATACCATTCAACAGCCACTGAATGAAATACCACTTTTTGATCAATGTAGTATTTCTTTGAGAATGAAGTTGGCCAGGCCAGCACCGTCTGCGGCGAGCGCTATAGATCGATGATTACCAACTTCTTTTGGCCTGAATTGGATGATATGGACGCCAACGACATGTGGTTTCAGATATTTTTGAAGAACTACCAGAGCCCTTGAAATCCCTATTGACCGCGGATCACCAACAATCTAAACATTTTTTGGTATGTATCCGTTCTTACAACAGCGCATTCCAGATGATATCGTTCGGGGCAAACCAAATTGTAGAAGAGTCATTTATGCCCACCTTTAAAATCCAGGGTCAAGTTTATCATTTAATTGGATCTCTGTTGCCAGAAGATGAACTGAAATTCCTAAAAATATATTTTGTAGCCGACTATGGCGAACAAGCTAATATCAAAATCTAAACGCCAGTCTGATTTCCGAGCTGCAAAGAATGTTTCATGAAATCAATCCATATGTTAATAACTTCAAGGCTGCACAGGAGTCTATTCCTCAAAATCAACAGAATAATTACAAATTTGTAATCAGCGCTGGTAAACGACCCGCGACAGAACATCGCGGCCGATATAATTCACCTAGCACGAACTAGGTTGTTGGTTTGGTGGATCAGGAGTATGATAGGCGTGATATTGTAATGCGCACCCGTGACGATCGCTTGCAATGAATAAGTGAAACGTATAGGGCCTATGATAGTCTTCATATTTATTGATTTATTGTCGCGGTGAGGACGGATATAATTTTGCCGTGTGCCAAGTCAATCCTACTACCTGCGCGCCAAATTACAATAAAAAAACATCCGCTCTGCAGTTCTATTCATACATATACGATGCAACCGTTTTGCTCATTTGCACCGCTTTCGAGGTATTTTGAATCAGTTTGTGGTTGATATGTACGCTAAGATCGAAACAGAGCGTTTGGTTTACATTCGAACAAATCAAAAAAAGATTGCGTGCAAAAAAATATATTGATCTACAGGACGCCATGCAGCAGGATGCTAACGTAGAGGAACTGGGGCGGTTGATAATTCTGCCGTCAGGTTTCACGGGTGGGCAGCGCTACATGCACGAGCGCGCAAAAGATGCATTTTGGTATGGAAGGAAGTATATGCGCCCAGACCTCTTTATAACTTGTACCACTAATCCTAAGTGGGCCGAAGTCACTCAAGAGCTTTTCGCAGGTCAAGCTTCTTATGATCGACACGATGTCATAGCAAGAGTTTTCCATTTAACACTCAAGTTAATGATAAAATTTCTGACAAAGGAAAATGTGTTCGGTGCGTCCTTATGCTTTATATATAGTGTTGAGTGGCAGAAGCGTGGTTTGGTTGAAGAAAAAACTCCGTCCTGTGGTGCATTGAATACCAACTCTCCCTGCATGCAAAATTACCGCTGCACGAAAAAATATCCGAGAGCAGATCCAACAGACTGTAACAGGAGAGGATGGGTATCCATTACATCGCCAACGTTCTCCTCAGCAAGGAGGATTTAAAGCACAAATAAGACTGCGTGGACAGCAAATCGTGGCAGACAATAGATGGGTCATACCATACTCACCAGTATTGTCAAAGACGTTTTGTGCTCACATAAATGTGGAAATGTGTAACAGCGTTCAGTCATGAAATGATCAAACTACTTTTGCATTGAGAAACAAACGCGAAGTGACACAATTCCAGTCTGGCCGTTATGTAAGCGCTTCTGAGGCTAAGTGACGGATTTTCAGTTTTCCGATACAGGTTCACTTAGAGAGCGAACAACGCATATATTTTGACCCTGAAAACATCAGAGAGATTAGAAAATGCAAAAAACACAACTTTACTGGCATTTTTAGCCGTTTAGCTTTGCTAAAACGCGACTGTACGAGGAAGTTCCATCCTACTACACATATGGTAACATGGTATTTTTAATCATTGAAAACGAGGTGCTACGGTAGAAGGTGTTCCAGGCGTATTCAAAGAACACGTTATAGGAAGGGTCTAAACAGTTCATCCAAACAATTCGGAAGGTTATTATTTAATCTTGCTGTTGCACACATTACGAGGACCCACTTTTTTCGCCGCCTTGCAAATGATTGATGACGTCGAATATCCCACCTTTACAGTTGCTTGCCGGACGCGAAATTTGCTGGATGACGACCAGCACTGGGATGATACGCTGGCGGAAGCATGCGTCAGCGAGAACCAGCACCATTTGTTTGCCAAAATGTTGGTATTTTGCGGACTTTTTGATGCTGCTCTATTGTGCAAAAACATCAACAGAGTTTATCAGAAGATTTTTTCCACGACACGAGGCAAATTATTGGCGGTGGCGAACTGAACGACACGCTGTGGGATAGTGTTACTAAATGCTGTTTAAAAGCTATACAAGATACAGTTTTGTCTATTGGTGATACTCTTCTATCAAAATATGGTTTTCCCGAACCAAACTCAGAGGGTGACCGTGGTAACAGAGAGTAAATATCCGACACCAACTATGACCTCGTGGAAACAGCACAAGCACTTCGAGACGGTGTGCCAAGCCAGTCGTTCACATATCTCCGTGGAGAACACACGTGTTTCGGCTTGCGAGTGAATAGTGATTAGTAAAATCAGTGACAAAGAGACATTCGAGGAAGTTCATATAGGCTCCAATTAGCAAAGTGCCAGTGTGGTCGGCCGACAGTTGGCGGCCGTGGGTTCGAATCCCACGTGTACTCTACACATCTTTCTTTTTTTTTTTTTTTTTTTTTATATATTTAAAATAAATTCAGAAACAGTAAAGTTAAAGTGGTGGTAAAGCGTTGTCCATCACGTGATGGATTGTGAAGAGCGGTCCGCTATGCTAATAGCGGGATCTGCTAAAATATCAGGTGAGGCTTCGAGCAGTTCGAGCCAAACCCCAAAAACAAAGAGAAGGAGGAAGCTTAGTCCAACTTCTAACTTAATAAAACGTCCCACCCAACCAACGGCCACTGTAAAGCTGCTTGGCGGAGTGGGGGAAAAGAACAACTTTGCTTCATTGGCAGCAAGTGAATCCGATGATGAAGAGGAAGAGATGGAGGCGATTAGTAGTAGCATCAAAATGCTACAGCAAAGAGTGCTGGCCATAAAAGAAAAACAAATGGTAAGAAGGAAGAGGGAAGAGCAAGAGCAATCCGAACAACAGCAGCTTGCTCAAAAACAGAAACAACAACAACACCAAGCAAATAAAGTAGCACAAGTGTTACAACAAGAAAATGTTAAGAAACACCAGCAACAACAAGTGCAGCCACTACAACGGCATCGGCTAAAACAGCAGCAGCCACAAAAACGGCAACTGCAAAAACAGCAGCAGCAGCAGCAACAACAACAACAGCATCAGCAGCAGCAACAACAACAACAACAGCAACAACAACAGCAACAGCAGCAGCAGCAGCAGAAGAAGAAGGAGAAGGTGCCTCCTATCAACACTTATAAATTGGAGGTAAATGCTACCAAGGACCTGTGTAAGTTGGTCATTGGTAATAATTTTAATATTAAGAGATTGGGGAACGATCGCCATGCCATCCACTGTAATACAGTGGAGGGCTACGCGAAAGTGAAAGAGCTCCTGAAGGAAACGACGACGGAGCACTACTCATTCACACCGAAGTGTGAAAAGCGGCAATCGATGCTGCTGAAGGGGTTGGAACCGTCTTCTGATCCTGAGGAGATCCTGGCACTGCTCAAAGTGAAGGAGTGCGAAGGACTCAAGTTCGTGGGGGTAAAGCCATTTACCACAGCTAGAGCCAGGCGGGAGAAACGGAGTCTGCCGTTCTTCCTGGTGCAGCTCAGTCCCGAAAGCCGTCTGGATAGTCTAAGGAGTATAAATGTCCTAGACTACCAGGTGGTTCACTGGGAAAAATTAAAAAGGAGCGAAGGCGTTATACAATGCGTTCGCTGCCAGAGGTTCGGGCACGCCGCGTCGAACTGAAGTGCGCAAAGAATCACAGTTCCGAGGAGTGTTCTCTGGGTAGGGACGGAGCGTCCGATAGGACTCAGCTCTCGTGCGTGTTATGTGGGAACGTGGGACACACCGCAAACTATCGGGGTTGTCCTAAGTTCGCCGACATTAAAAAAGCAAAACTGGCTCGGCAGCAGAAGGTGGAGGTCAAACGTTCACCTGTTAGGTTTCAAACACCAGCCGTCACGCCCCAAATTTCCTACGCCCAAATGGCGGCAGGTAGGGGGGCTACGGTACAGCAAGCGACTGTTGCTTCTCCGGCGCCAATGCCGAGAACAACGGAAGCTGCACCTAACATGCTGGCCATCTTGCTCGCAATCCAAGGGCAGATGGCTTAGCTGCAAAAGCAGGTGCAAGAACAGGCCAAGCGGGTGGACCAGATCTACGCGCTGCTGCCGGGCCTAACGCAACACATGTCGTAATGGGTACGCACATGGTGGAGCAAACTTTGAAGGTCCTTGCGGTGAATGTTAATTCACTGATTAGGATCGAACGAAGAGCCGCGATGTTTAAATTGCTGCAAGACCAAACTCCTGATGTGCTTTTCGCTAGCGAAACCAAGCTAACCGATAAGCACAAACTGGAGTACAATAATTATATTGTTAGAAGAAGAAACCGGCCCAGATCCAAATGTGGAGGCGGTGTCGCGATCTTCATTAAGCAAGGTATAAAATTTCACAGAGTGTACAAGGGAGTGTTGCGTAGGTTCCGGGTGTTGGAGGCAGTCGTCATTTACATCCCGCTCCGCAGTGGAAAGCGGCTGTACTTGGCCTCTGTTTATGCACCTGAGGCTTCACAATCCACTTTATTCATTACAGAGCTCGACACGCTTTTTCGACTTCTGAGGCTGGAATCGGGGGAGAATTATTTTATAATCGGCGGGGATTTCAACGCTAAGCACAGAGATTGGGGAAATAATTTGCCAAATACTAGAGGGAACCTACTACTCGATTGGTGGGGTCAGCACGATGTCATGTACAGACTCGGCCTTAAAGCGACGGATAACCCGTCGTTTCCCAGAGGCGGGTCTTATTTGGATCTACTGCTGTACGACGAACGTATACGACTGACAGGTACGAATTTACAAACGCTAAACTGTCTGCGCACATTCGTGTATGACAGTGACCATTGCGGTTTTAGCACCGAAATTACAGTTCCCAACGAAATTGCGGAATTGGAGGAGTTTGTCCAAAGATATTCTTACAACTACGGTAACACTCGATGGACACGCTTCTCCGCAACCTTGACAAGAGCACTCGCTTCGAACACGATTCATCCACCGGCCAATAGGAATTTGTCAAACGAGGAGATCGACAATTACCTAAAACAAATGGACGAGACAATTAAACAAACTATGGACGCTACAATACCACGATATCGACATACGACTAACGAAGACCTGTTCCGCAATCCTACTATTGACGCACTGCACCGACAGAAAAGTAGACTTCTGACAAGACTCAAAAACTTGTACAGACAGTTTACTGACAGACAAGACCCGGAGATTAGGACACTGAAGGCGTCGATTAAAAATATTCAAACGTTAATAAAAGAGAATTACAGAATTTCTGTAAGTTCATATTGGAACAACAGGGTTCGGGCTGTAAACACCAGCAACCCGAATATGTTCCCTCAAATAAACAAACTATTTCGGAGAAAAAATCAAAACGACCTTCAGTGTCTTAAAATAGCCCGGACAACAGACAACGAACTGTTACTGACAATAGCAGGTATTGATCCAAATGAGGCCGCTGATGATGACGACTTCTTTGTGATCGAGGATCCACAGGAGAAGGTTGAGACCATAGGAGCGACTTTCCAGGAAATATACAAGGCCAATGATACCATTGGCCCTAATTATGACCTGGACAATCGCGTCTTGGTGCACGACCTCTACATTCGAAATGAAGTAGGGAACTGGCGATCCGAGGGCTCTGGTTTCACCCGGTTCAGCGACGAAAATATGGCAAATAATGTCATTACCAGAGAGGGTGACCTACCCCCGTTCATTTCGAAGGAAGAGCTCCATGAGATCTTCGACACAATCAGGGCTAAAAAATCAGTGGGGACCGATGGTATTCCGAGCATCGTGCTTCGACATCTTCCTCTAGAAGCGGTGGACATTTACACCACCCTGTTTAATAATGCAATGAATAATGCACATTATCCAGCGCATTGGAAAACGGCGGTGGTTCAACCTATCCCCAAAAAGGGAAAGGATATATCCAATCCGGCGAATCTCCGTTCGATAAGTCTCCTTCCGAATATCAGTAAGGTGTTTGAAAAAGTAATCAATAGAGCTCTGTCTAGGTGGGTTGAGGACAAACATATAGTTCCGGATAATCAATTCGGTTTTAAGGCGGGACATGATATCTCACATGCCGCGTCTAAACTGGTGTCCGATATCCAATGGAATAAAGGCAAAAACCAATGTACTGGTGCCTGCCTTGTTGACTTGGAGAAGGCCTTCGACACCGTATGGTTAGAGGGTCTTTTCTATAAGCTGACTAGGCTGGGGATCAGTAAACCACTCTTGTACATTCTTTATAATATGCTAAACAACAGACAGTTCATCGTGAAAAATGGCGATGTGACTTCTGTTGGAATATTTCAAATTAAAAATGGTCTTCAGCAAGGCGCGGTCAATTCGCCGATCCTCTTCAACATTTATACAAGCGATCTGATAGGTTCACTTCCCCATACTATTGCGTACGCAGACGATTTGATAGCGTACAGGACAGGTCCAAAAATCGAGGTCATTAATACTCTCTTGCAGTGTGACTTCGATAAGATAAGACGATTTTGCGATGACTGGAAGTTGAAAATCAACTTTCGGAAGTCGGAAACCATTCTCTTTAGGACGCCGTTGTCTGGAGCCTCTAGGGATACTAGAAAAAATTGGCGAAAGTTCTCGATCATTGGACAACGCGGGCAGCCTCTTGCCTGTCGAAATGTAGTCAGATACCTTGGGATCTGGCTAGATCAGTTTCTGTATTTTGATAAAAGTGTAGATGCTGCTCTGGCCAGAGCCAAAGGCGCTTTTGCCCTTACAAAGAGACTGTTTTATAGCAGCCAACTCGATGCGAGGGTAAAGGTAATCTGCTACATGGCACTTATCAGGCCCATGCTGGTATTTGGTTGTCCCGTGTGGTTCAATGTGCGAGCAAGCTTAATGGAAAAGATTCGGGTGTTTGAGAGGGCTTGCCTTAGGGCTTGCCTTCGCTTGTACAGAACACCAGAGTCGGAGTACAAAAAATTTTATCGTAATGAGGTCCTTTACAACAGGGCGAACCTAATACGAGTGGACAACTTCGTAATTAAGCTGACTCGAAGGCACATTGCAAGAGCAATGGCCTCGACGAATAACCTGATATCTGGGGCTTACTACCCCAACTACCTTTACCACGAGAGTGTGCGCTCTGACGGCTTCGTTCCACCGGAAGCATTCCTCTACCTAGATCAGATAGGGTTGATCCAGGATAGATCAGCGATCCCGTTAATCTTCCATGTCGCTCGGAAAGCTGGGGACAGGCGACTCAACTACGGCAGAGACGTCGCACACGGCAGTGTGGATCGTCTCAGGTTCAGTAGGGCGGTGGGGAATCGCGATAAGAGGGATGTCGTTCGGCAGCACCAGCATTTCTGGTGGTTGAATGATGGAGAAGATGTTTCGTCGTCGTTTCCGTCAATTACGGACCAGCCTCACTAATGAGGCAGAGCTGACCAATCTATTTGCTCTGTGAATAGCGATGGCCAGCTTACGTAAGTTTAGGTTAGCATTTAAGAAATATATACATATATTAGTATATACCTTTGTATATACTAATATATGTATATAATTGTGTATAATATCTGTGTGTGTGTATTGTGTATGTAGGTTAGGTAGACTAAGGTTTATTTTAAGTTAGATATTAAGTTTTATAAAAAATTAAGGCCATATGCTAAGTTTTTGTGAACAATTTTTTCTTAGCCTTAAGTATAGAAAATAATTATTCCTAAGTAAAATGTAAATATAGTCGAAAGACATAGATATAAGAATTTAGAGTAGCTTAGAGTGCCTGTGTGGGGCCAAAAAGTTAATATAAGATTGTTAAGTAATTTTAAGCTAGCATTTAAGCATTTTTTGTTAGTATGTAAGGGTTAATGATTAAGATAATAAAATGCATTTAAAACTAAAAAAACGGTGTGCCAAGCCATACAGCAGAGCAGCGGAGAATTTTTGATCGTGTTTGTCAAAGCGCCACCAAGAGCTTTGGAGAATTTTTGTTTTTAGATGCACAAGCACTTACATT
Organism: Volucella zonaria; assembly: GCA_963966105.1. NCBI lineage: Eukaryota > Metazoa > Arthropoda > Insecta > Diptera > Syrphidae > Volucella > Volucella zonaria. The sequence goes on from OZ014530.1 coordinate 218,042,768, forward strand.
GCTGCCTGGTGGTAAAACTTCTCCTGCAATGTCTAAAATACCCATACAATTAGACACCCCTGAAAGTTAAGTTTGGAACATTCCCCGAAATAGTGATAAAGCTCGAGTTTTCCGTGACTGTTCTCTAATTGTTTGGGATTAATGCACTATGGCACACCGTAAGGCAGTGGAAGTCGTTAACAGAACCTTACAGGATATACGACAAAATGTTCAACCGATGGGAGGCATTACAGTGCTATTTTGAGGAGACTTTAGACAAACGTTGCCGGTAGTGACATGAGGAACAAGAGCTGACGAAGTAAACGCCTGTCTGAAAAAGTCAAATCTCTGGTCCAGTGTTATTCAAATGCACTTGATCATCAATACGCGGGCATGAACAGCAGGGAATCCAAACGCAAATAAGGCGCAGGGACAAACACTACATACGAGTACCACGGGCGTAAACCTCACCACCGGCTGCTTCTCACACGCTCAATTATACGTGTCTCTTTCCCATGTCAGCGATAGTAAAAATGTATTTGTTTAAGCTCCAGGCAACGCAACCTCAAACATTGTTTACAAAGAAGCTTTGCAAAACATTTTTACTATAATAAAGTACAATTGTCCATAATTTATAGTATTTCATTTTTTATTACGTTTGATAACATTTTAGAGCATGTTGATTTTTTAGAACTAGTAATATGAAATCTACAGTTAAGGGCTGACAGCTACCCATTGGAACGACATTGATAAAATGCAATTAATCCACAAAATTTATTGTACACAAAAATTTTATTGACTTAGACAAATAATTTGATGTTTTTTTACTCGCTCTGATATTACATACAATTTGTATGTATGTGGATGCCTTTAGAGGGCGAAGCAAGGCGAACACGGGTTCAGCTAGTACACAATAATGAAGGTGGAGTCAGTGTGGAAGTTTTCATTACATTAAATACACACTTGTTATGAAATCAGTGTAGAATCTGATTGATTAATAAAGTTTGGTCTACAGCAATTTTGAATGAAACACAACATCATTCATGTGACTACCACGGTTTCGGTTGCAAGCGACCATCCGAAGGTCAAAATAACCGATGACTTTTTGAAGAATAAGTGGGTCAATGGCCGGAATTTCAGTTTGGATGTTATGTTTGAGATCCTGAATTGTTATTGGCATAGGAAGAAGTCTAAAGATCTCAAACCGCATGACCTTGGAGGCCAATCAACTTCTCCTCTAACCGGAGTAATAAGATTGAATAACAAAAATGCGCTGTTGCGTGATAAACGATTCCTTGACTAAAATTGCCAAAGACTGTGTGACGTCTGTCAAAATGATCAACCACATTGAATTCAGTAAATGGCAATAATTGGCAGCCAACGACCACACTATCTGTTGGCTAATTTTTTATAATAAGTGCTATGAATACAACCCAAGCTATGTGAGTGGTTAGTTCCTCCTGCTGGAACCAACAATGCTCAAGACCAATTCAGCAACTTGCGGCAAAACAAACTCGTTTAAAATCTGTCTGTAGCGCTCGTAGGTGCAGTGCCATCGGCGTCCTCAAAAAAATTAACGCGAATCACTTTTTCACTGCAAATGCCACACCAAACAGTCACTTTCAGGGGATGCAATGGTTCATAGTACATTTCATGTGAATTCTCCGTGCCCCAGAAATGCAAATTTTGTTTATTCAAATAGCCACTTAAGCCCTGCGTCATGGTTTTCGAGGAGTAAAAAAATGTATTCATATTTCCCAAAAAAAGAAAAAAATTGATTTTATACATAAGAAAAAAAATGTATTTTAGAAAAAAAAAAACCGAAGTTGTGAAAGCAGTTTTACAAATGTGAGGGAGTAAAACATTTTTTGCAGAGCGGTACCTGACATCCGCGGAATAAAATTTTGGTTCTTGATTGTTTCTTCTTTTGGGTGCATCTCAAGTAGCGACGTATCCTTGTATGCAACTGGTAAGTGTTTTATTCCACTTATTTCCCTTGGTGTTCGTCTTGGCTTCGATGACCTACGTACCGGGGCTGATTTCAGACCATCTTCCACTAGGACCTCTGTCAATGTCACTAAATGCGTTTTTAGAGGAGATTTTTTTCGATTGAGGTCAGAATGTATGAACCATGAGTTTACAGCTGCCATCATGATTAGGCGATAAAATGCTTTTTTTCACCATTTATTAGATTCCCGGCCGTATTCATAAAGACCACACATCTGGTCTGCTAAATCGACCCAGTTCAAGTGGTAGTGGACTGGCTTCCAAATCAGTTGGTTCGGTGTTCGAATCCCCGGGCCCCCGCCCAATTACCAAGGCTTCGCCCATCAATGACGTTGTCTAATAAAAAGCGGGGCAGAGCATATTACTGGTCTTATCGTAAACATTTTCAGATGATGCCACCGAAGGTTGCTACGATTTGACCAGTTACAAGTTGCCGGTCATAGGTCTTATTTGTGGCAAGACCACCGGTAGTCCCTACCAAGACTTAAATCACGGTACCATGGAAGTCAGAAACCCCCCGGATTTCGGTCCGGGCCCGACTTGTTGAGGTAGGCCCCCTTGTGGGAGCGTCATGGTGGCTGTGGTTTAAACCCAAATCGTGGGAAGGGTTTTCCTTTTGGTTTGATCCATTGTAGAGTAACAAATAAGTACTGGGTGCTGTGACCCTAAGAGCAGTAAAAGATTTTAGATCGGCCTCGAACCATACCAAGGGTGGAAATTGGGCCTCTAACACAAGTTCTGCTTTGGTATTATACTATTAATGTAGGTAAGCGATGGCAAGGCGTATCCTTGCTCCCATGGATGTATGGGCATCCAGTAAACATAAGTCTACATGACAGGTGGTTTACGTTAAAAACAAAAGACTATGTTCGAATCCCCAGCCGCGCCCGAAAGACATATCATCCATATTTTCAGTTAGCGAAAATCAAGTAAGACGAGTAGTTGACTAGAAATCAACATCTAGCCAACTTCCACTAAGAATTTCGTCTCCCCTTTAAATGTTGGATGCCACCCATGGAGCGAAATAACCACTGAGCCCAAACATCTTTCCTTCTCTCTCTACCCCATATTCCAAAAAAATTTAACACATGCTGAGGCATTATACTATAAGTGTATTCATACCCACTTGAGTGTTAAGTTCTTTAAAAAAATAATAATACAAAATTTGATGGCTTCTGGGCACTGCACATCAACTCTATTACCTGTCCTCAGTTTTCTTGTCACGGTAGCACATGTTGGCTTGTGACAATTAGAAAGTACTAATACTTCCCTTGTATCTAGCCATTTTATGTGCAATATACCAGCAGAGATACATTAGAACTCAGTTTCACCATGTTGAAGTTTTCTTTAAAATTTTGGAACATTTTTTCGATTGGCCATAACTGCACCTATGGCAGGGAATCCAATAGAGTTTAACACAATTACTTAAGTAGAAAAGCGATCGAAACATAAAGTGACATCCGTATTAGCTATTGAGCTGGATAGCTTTTGAAAACCCGGTCACCCATTATTTCCACTATAAACGACAAAGTCGTAAGTATAACCCGACAGAGCATCGCACCTCAACCATATTTTGTGCCCCGTTTCACCGGTTTCACAGGCATATACTATACTACTTCATCATGCTGCGCCCTTTGAATTTAGTCATACATTCATCTAAGCTTTGGTAGCTGCTGTCTTCTCTGCACCTTTGAAATGTTTTTCTTAGACATTCAACTAGGTCTTCCACATGTCTTAGCACTTATTGAGGGCTTTTCATGAGGTGAAAAATACATTTTTGGAGTTATCAGCATGAACCTATCTCGTGATATTGCTGACTTTATCGATTGGTTACCCAAAGATGAGTAGACCACGAACATGCATCCGATAATTGGATACTTCTATTTCACAAGCATTTGTTCTTATGATTTCTACCGCTTTCTGCTTAGACCTTTCATATACCATATATCCAACCTTTCACTTGTACATTTTACAATGTAAATATAAACGGATCACGGTAGCAACTTGTGGAAATATCCATTATGGATAGGTTGCGATGCAGCTCTAATCCCTTCTTACAAATGTAAGGATCACTCACCGTTTGTTTAGGAATGAACATTTGTGGAACTGGTTACCATGTGACGACTCCATCTCTGCCTGATTGTCAGTCTGAACTTCTTCTGAAACAAGGTTACTCGGTTCTTCTTCACTAGAATCTTCCTCGGGACTGGATACTCCGTTCAGATCCTTCAGATTACCGGGCGCGTAGACTTGCTGCCCGATTGCTAATTTCGCAATCTCATTTTGTTTCAAGGGAAGAGATATTTTCTGTATAAAACACAGAATTTACTATGTAATAAAAATCATACGTAGAGGACTATTGGTACAAATTTGTACCACTAAAAGACGGGTGGTACGCTTCTGTACCAATGAGAAAAATTTGCAAATAATGTACCTTATAATTTGTAATCAATTCCTACAACTTTGTTCTGGAGTATTTAGCTTATTTAAGTGGCCCTCAGATGAAATAAATAGCAAATATCACAAAACCGATTGCCTTTTACAAGATCTACAGTTAAACTATACATGAAAACTTGCAAGCCTAGGCACGTGAATCATCGATCTCAATTAAATACCGTTATATAAATGTCGCTGAACGGTGTGGTTCGTTTATAAACCAAAAAGGATTTAGAATTTATGTCACTAGGGATGTTTATATATTTTGTGGTACTTAAATGTACCAGCCATGACGAAAGAGTTAAATGGAAATGGGCTTCGTCTCTCATTATGATTTTGGATACATACGAAATCATCTTCTTATTGTACCAGGTTTAACAGAGTATACGAGTAAGTTAACCTCAGATGGTAGCAATTGGTGAACGGTTTGCACTTACTAAGGGAACATCTTCAGGTCTTTCACCAAAATTCGACGCAACGAACGTCTGCTGATGCCAAATTGTGTGCATCGTTGTCTCGTCGATGCTTCTGAGTTTTCTCGGACGATCTCGGCCATAGCAGTACGGAGCCGACCACTTCTTGCGACAATTCTAGTGGACCCAGTTTGCGCGAGTAGACGCAAATTAATTTCAAATTAATTTTGTACGGTTTAAGATGTGCATCTAATGGTCTTTATAATTAACCTACTAAAAATTGTCAAAGAGAAATATGTTAAATTCATAGATGTGTTTTATCTAAATTCTCTTGAAAATGTTTCTGTGCGACTAAATGTCGTCAAATTAAGTGTTCGATAGGTTTTTAAGACTCAAATCAAATGCGACTTTGTTCGGAGACAGAAGAACAACTGCCAGATATTTGGGCATGTAGAAAATAATTGCTATATAAAAACGGACCGCGCAATCTGTTCGGAACCCCAGGCAACCAACAAGTGTACCTCCAACAGCTTTAAGTGTGCGAATTGGAAGACTTTCAAATAGAAGCCAAGGTCAAGCATCGGAAGTAGTTGCCCGTAAAACCTTTGAATCCAAACTTATGGAATTCCTACCTCTAAAATCACTACCATACCTGAGCAAGAGCAAGGTAAGGACATCGGTTGACCATTGCAGTCCAGCAACTACAAACAGCAGCAGTGTGTTCCAACAATAAAAACACCATTCCAGCATCAAGCGAACAAAATCAGCTTTTCACTAGGGATGAAATTATGCTCTCACAGCAGAGATGATTACGCTCTTATCGAATTGTAACACAAAAGCTGGGTAATTCAACACTATTGCACAATTAGCTATTAAATATCTACATAAAGGTAACAAATAATGGTTACTAGTTTAGATATATATACACATGTATATAATGTAGAATTCGAAATAAATCCTTAGGCTTAATTTCGGTAACATGGTTGAACTCTAATCTGTCTAACAATGAATATAATCTGGATAATGTGGAATATACCATAAGTGTTATCTTTAAGGTAAAGAAGAGAGAAGGGGTGGTGGTGTTGCCTTAGTCATAAGAAGGACCTTACAACATGAGGTACTTCCTATTAATATGAATTTAATAGAAAACGTTTGTGTTAAGGTATCGTTTTACATCGATATTGTATGTACATGTATATATATATATTTTCCTGGTAGATCTGCATCTGAGAGGAAGCACTGTCTTGTGCAAAATGATTTAAGGAAGCTAATAAATTCAAATACTACATTTTTGATTGATGGCTATCTTAATTGCAGGTACCGAAATTGGGATTGCTTAAGGGAAAATGCTTGGGGTAACATTCTTCAAAACTTTAATTAAAGACAGCCTTTTGAAATTTTATACGAGTACCCCTCATAGCCAACACATATTCCAGCTAACTCCCGTCCAAAGCCATCCTGAACTCATTAGCCAACTATGGTAATAAATGCAGTCAGTTCTGATCATTTACCATTAAAATGTAGTGTAGATTTGTCATCAGTGGTAAGTAATTACCAGATTTTAGACTTTAAGAATGTTAATTGGAGAAAGCACTGAAGACTTATTAAGTCAAAATTGAGGTTAGACGAAGTTTTTAATATCGAAAACCTAACTGAGCCTCTCATCGACGAAAAAATTTGATTTCCTGCAACAACCATTTTGGATGAAAAAATATAGCGCAACAACGTAGAAAATGTTTTTACGCAAAATATATTACATTAAATTAAATGTAGGAATAAATTAAGGAGATTGTGGATCACAACTCGGTATCAATCTTACCTATCGCAAATTTAGGTATTAACTAAAATTATTAAATACCTATTCGACGACTTCAGGAATAAAGCACAGATTTATCAACTCCAAAACCTTATGAAATATGGCAAAAATTATTAAAAATAAAATTAAACACATTCGGTCTTTTAAAATAGAGAACTTCGTATTGCGTTGGCTTAAAATTATACTGCCAACAGCTTGATTAATAGAATTGCATAAACTTCAGTTTCTCAATCAATGGATTCTACTTATTCCCTCCAACCAACGATTGGTAACAATTTTAAAACCATTATCGATCAAGAGTGCATTTTTTGTCTGATTAAACCATATAAATCAACAGGAATTGATGAATTTCGTAATCTCTACCTCAAGCATCTGCCTAAAATTGGAATCAAGTTTATTTAATTGTTATTTAATAGCTGCATTTAAGTAGGCTACGTATTACCCTAATGCGTGGAAATTAGCCAAAATCATCCCAATTCTAAAGCTTGTGCTAAAAACGCTTGAGTGACTCGCAATTATATACCAACCAGCTTACTCAGGTCTATGAGTATTTCCAAATGCCTTGAAAAAGTAATTAAACTTTAGCTCATGGTTGAACATAAGTAACACCAATAACCAAACACATAAAAGGTAACTTCAATTCAGGAAGGATCACAGATTTGTCCTTCTTGATATTGAAAAATATTTCGACACAGCATAAATTATATTGCTCTAGCTTTTCCGATCCATTTGATTCGAATCATTTAATCATTTCTTCCAAGACGAAGCTTTAAAGTCTCCATCTAATTCTACAGCCGTAAGCGCTGCAGTACCTCAAGGTCAGTACTAGGTAAGACAGTACAATGTTTACACCTCAGACTTTCCTCGTTTTCCAAATACTGATTCAGCTATCTTTGCTGACGATACTGCTTGAAACCAGCTTGCAGTCCGCTTTAGACACAATCATCGAGTACTTCAATGATTGGAAGCTAAAAATAAATGGTGAAAAGACTCAAGGCCTCTTTTCTCAATGAAAATGAAGCCTTGCTTTTTACAAAGCAATAGACTTACTACCTGTGCAATGCAAACCTCGTAGAAAACGAGGGCTAAATATCTTAGAGTTTACCTTGACAAATCGCTCCCGTTTGGCCTACATGGGCTGGAAGGAATAAATAAAGTGATCTTGCCAGTCAAAATTCTTTATCCCTTCATTAATCGTAAATCAAAAATAAGCGGACCTGTAATTTTTAAATCAAATCTTGAGTCCATTCTGTTCTATAGTTCACCCGTATGGGGTAAATGTGCATTCTGAAATTGCAAAAAAGCCAAAACAAAGTATTGAAAATTATTTTTAACTTGGTTTGGCATTTTTCAACAGAACAGCTACATCTAGTAGCTAAAATAGATAAAGTATCCTCAAGAATAATAAAACTATAATATGTTATTTAACCGGTACGACCTAAGATACAGTATGTCAGACAATCTACTGATCAGCCAACTAACTGAAATCGCCAGATAGTTTACAGTTTCTTAGTTGTATTTATTATTTCCTTTTATTTGTGTATAATTTTGTTAATTTTTTTATTATTTAATATTTGTTTTACATATTATTTATTATTTAGTATTTATTATTGATTATTGATTATTTAATATTTGTTTTACATATTATTTATTATTTAGTATTTATTATTTATTATTTGTTATTTATTATTTATTATTTATTATTTATTATTTATTATTTATTATTTATTATTTATTATTTATTATTTATTATTTATTATTTATTATTTATTATTTATTATTTATTATTTATTATTTATTATTTATTATTTATTATTTATTATTTATTATTTATTATTTATTATTTATTATTTATTATTTATTATTTATTATTTATTATTTATTATTTATTATTTATTATTTATTATTTATTATTTATTATTTATTATTTATTATTTATTATTTATTATTTATTATTTATTATTTATTATTTATTATTTATTATTTATTATTTATTATTTATTATTTATTATTTATTATTTATTATTTATTATTTATTATTTATTATTTATTATTTATTATTTATTATTTATTATTTATTATTTATTATTTATTATTTATTATTTATTATTTATTATTTATTATTTATTATTTATTATTTATTATTTATTATTTATTATTTATTATTTATTATTTATTATTTATTATTTATTATTTATTATTTATTATTTATTATTTATTATTTATTATTTATTATTGGAGCGAAGTTCCTTTACGCGGCTTGGGGCTGGGACTTAACTGGTAGAAATCGTCACGCTGAAAAGCGTAACGGAAGCACCCCCTCCATGTGCCTATCGCTCTTTTACTTTTAAATTAAAAATAAAGAAAAAAGTTTCTATTCCACACGCAGTCTCGAACCCAAGACCTATGATTTGTTAACCGAACCATAACCTGGAAAATCGAGTCCTTGTGCGCAACTTCTACCTTCGAAATGTAATAGTGAACTGGCGATTCGAAATCTCGGGTTTCATCCAGTTCAGTGACGAGACTATAGCATATAATGTCATTACCGACGATAGGGTACTACCCTCGTGCATGTTGAAGGAAGAGCTCTAAACGATCTTCGAATCACTTAGAAATAAGAAATCAGTGGGAACCGATGAAATACCGAACATTATGCTTCGACATCTCCCACTAGAAGCGGTGGACATTTATACCACCCTGTTTAATAATGCAAGGAATAATGCCCATTATCCAGCGCATTGGCAAACTGCGTTGGTACATCCCATCCCCAAAAGCGATAAATACACTTCCAATCCGGCGAATCTCCGCTCGATCAGTCGCCTTCCAAATATCAGTAAGGTTTTCGAGAAGGTGGCCAATAAAGTCCTGACTAAGTGGGTTGATGACAAATTTATATGGTATGGTAGTTCCGGAAAATCAATTCGGTTTCAAGGCGGGTCATGATGTCATTCATGCTGCGTTTAAACTTGTTTTTGATATCCGATGGAACAAAGGCAAGAATCAGTGCACTGGTGCCTGCCTGATTGACTTGGAAAAAGCCTTCGATACTGTATGGTTAGAGCGACTCTTTTTCAAGATGAAAAGTTTAGGCATTAGTAAACCATTTCTGTGTATTCTTTTCAATATGATCACAGATAGAGAGATAATCTCTGGTTTTTAACGTAAACACCTGTCGTGTTGACTTAAGTTTACGGGATGCCCGTACATCCATGGGAGTAAGGATACGCCTTGCCATTGCTCTCCGCCAAAAACTTTGATCTTAATTCGGAACTGTGTTGGAGGCACAAGTTCCACCATTGGTATGAGTCGAGGCCGACCTAAAACCTCTTACTGCTCTTAGGGTCACAGCATCCAGTATTTATTGCAACTCTACCTTGGGTCAAACCAATAGGAAGACCTATCCCTCGAATTCGGGTTTAAACAGCCATCTACCACAACAAGTCAGGCCCGGACCGAAATCCGGGGGGCTCCGGACTCCCATCGTACCGCGATTTAAGTTCTGATAGGGACTACAGGTGGTCCTGCCGCCAACAAGACCTATGACCGGCAACTTATAACTGATCAAATCGGAGCAACCTTCGGTGGCGTCATCTGAAGATGAAGACAGCATCATTGATGGGCGAAGCCTTCATAATTGGGTGGCTCACAGAAAGACAGACAGTTGATCGTGAAAAATGGCGACGTGACTTCTACTGGAATATTTCACATTAAAAATAGTCTGCAACAAGATGCGGTAAATTCGCCGATCCGATCTGATTCATCATTTACACAAGTGATCTGATAGATTCACTTCATCATGCCGTAGCGTACGTAGACGACTTAATCGCGTTTATCAGCTCAACCAAGTTGAGACAAGCTAATGTTGCTAACTAAAGTAGGCAATGATGAACCATTAGAAAAATCTGAACTAGAGTTGATAGCACCAAGATTTTATACAAAAGACGATACGCAAAGATTATTCCCAAATGGGAAAAATTGTATATTGTAACACTTCAAGATGACCCAACGAAATTCAAGTTTTATCATAATCAAAAGCAAGCTACATCAACAGAAAGGTTGCTGCAAGTATTCCATAGACTATCTTTAATCACATTGCATACCAGAACACAAGATATCCTGAATATGATTCGTAATACAATAGGTCTATCATTATTCACTTTTAACTGTTAAAGTTTAAGAAATCATATCTTGGATATTATGGATCCAGTTGTTCAGTTGTAAACGAAGATTACGTTTACTTTCTGAAACGTGAACGAGAAATGAAGAAAAAAATTATGTCGCAAATTTTAGTTACATTTCTCAATATAAAAGAAAAAATATTCTTGCAGGTGGAGTCGCAATATACCAGAACTCTGAAGATACTGTCCACATTTGTACAGAAAATATGGAAATGATTTTTTCAAACATTACATAATTGAGTACTAGGCATACGTGAGTCGATGACATTTGTTCTGTTGATTGTAAAATCCCCTGACCACACCCGTTTTTTTTTTATTATTTATTATTTATTATTTATTATTATTTACGTGGTTGCTTATTATTACATTAATTGTTTTTATATAATTCGTTAAATCTAATTGAAGTTCTTGAAACACCTTCCCCTTTCTTCGTCTTGATTATTATTTATTTATTTAATTTTCCCTTTTTTTTGCTCTTCTGAAATGTGAAATTTCATAGTGAAGTGGCAAACCAACTCAGCTTTTACATTTTAAATTGGTTGTCTCTAGAAAAATGATTGCCAATTTAAAAAAACCAAACCTCTTAACAAATCAACCTTTAAGAAGTTCATTGGCTGGTGTGATGAACGAACCTGGTTACTTTTTTCACTTCCAACAATTAAAAGGACGATTTTACTTTAGGCTACTTTGCGCCTTGTATGATCGTCAGAAACCAAAACGACTCTTAATATCATCGGCAATTTCTTTTTTCTGCAATGGTATGAGTTTGCTGCTCAAAATGCGCTATTTCAGGTTTCTCCTTGATGCTCTTGATGTTCCTGGTTGTATGTATTTTATTTCATTCGTATGGGTGAAAGTTGTTATTTGGCGATGAATGATGTCCTATTCCTTCAACAACTCCGCAAGTTCCACGATTTTGTTCCATAGATTTATGAAGCTTATTTAATAAGTATGTCTATTTACACAAGGCGGGGTAATTTTACTTCGGTTAAGGGATACGTTGTGTCCCTACGTAGATGGATACACTTTTCAATGGATACTGCACCGCTATAAAAACCTATTGGCCTCTGGAAAACTAAACGAGTGCACCAATCCTCCAGTCGTTTCAGAGAATCATTTGTTAGGCCACGACAATTCAAGCAGCTGCAAGTGTGTATTAGTTGTATTAATATAATATCAAGGCAAAAAATTTTCTCTTCTATTGTATTATTCTGCATGTATTTTTAGTATTTTTACTATAATCATAACAATATTTACATGGACTTTATAGAAATCTTTGTTGCAACTGAGAAATAAGAGGAAAATCAATTAGGAAATTCAAATAAACTAATTAATTAATGAAATGAAATAATTTAGTAAACTGAAAATGAAAACAATGTAAAAAAATAAAAATTAAATGAAAAGAAGCACAACAAGAATGTGATTTTTATATTCAAATATTAACTACGAGTATTACAAACCAAATGCAGAGGATCCCTAAATTGTTTGGTGCTGCAGAGCATTCTTAGGTTGAGAGGTATTGAGTTCCAGAGGCGAATGGAATGAAGAAAGATTTTTTTTTTTCCGCGTGGGTAGGTAAAAACCATAAGCACGCGCTCATAAGAGAACCACCACAGCAGGCACCATAAGCACGCCCTCATGGTAGTGTGAGATTCTGCTCACGTTTGGCAGGTAGCTTTCCAGCGAAGGCACCTATTATTACCGTTATTTCATACGGTTTCTCCTTAAGGCGCTAAATCGAACAGTCTTGTTTTTTGAAGTCGCCGCACAAGATTTGTTTCGTCCAATCTCCGGATTATTTCCTGGCTGCAATGATGAACAAGACGAGTGCGAAGTTTACGAGCAAAGCTTGTTACTTCGTCTTTCACGGTTGCAATTCCCAGATCGCCGTGAATATCGCTATTCCTTATATACCATGGAGCTTGTTATATGTGCTAGTTTAAAATATCTTCCGATAAGCCAATTCATTTCTCTTAGCCTAATTTCGAGCTCTTCACGTTTCTTTTTTACGTGTGATTTCCACTTCAGTTTTGCGTCTATGGTCATTCCCAAATATTTTGCCTTGTTTTGAATACAGGTAAGTTGTTTATCTTTCTGTGCGAGAAATTGACGTGTGTTGACTTAGTCTCGTTTAGCACGATTCGCCAGCTCTTCGCTCTTCAAATTTTTTTGTTCAGAGCTCGTTGAAGTTTTGCAGTCGAGGATTCAACTGTTTGTCCTTTGGCGAGGATCGCCGTTTCATCCGCGATCGTGGCTACCACAGTCTTCTCATCTAGATATATGTCTCTAGTGTACAGTAAGAATAGAACAGAACACTTCCTTGTGGAACTTCAGCTTGAATTCAGAGTATTCAATCCCATATCTAACTCGAAACAGTCTATTCAAGATAAGATGCGAGTATTCTATTCATTTCTCTTGGTAAAATTTATTGTAGCTTATACTTCAAGCATTCGTGCCAAACCTTGTCGAAGGCTTGCGATGTAGCATTTATAATGTGGAGGAGCTTGACAAACGCTTTTCAAGGGAGCTCCTTACAAATTTCACTTGTAATAAAATCGTATCCTGGAGCCTTATTAGGTTTTAGGTTTTTTATTGTTTGCCTTAGCTCAGACAGTGATACGGATTTTATATTGTAGTTGTCGGATCCTGTTCTGAGATTAAGTTCTGGACCAATTGACGTCCTTCGAACGGTTTGAAAGTTTCTTCCAAGTGGTCGGCAAACAAATTCGCTTTCTCTTTGTCTAATTTTGCCCATTCGCCGTTGGCTGTTTTTATCGGTGGCAATTGCATAACAGTCGACTTCACGGCTTTCCAGTGCGAATAATTGGAATTCTTGTCCGCAGTCAAGCCTTCGAGGTATTTAGAAGTCTCACGGTTCTTATATTCTTGCAGCATTTTCTTTAGCTTATTTGATAGGCTGTTCAAATAGGATTTATGCGGGGCGCACGTAATTGTCGCCATCTCTTTCGTGCTTTCCTTTTTTCCCATAGAAGGCCTTCTATATCGGGCGCGTATATTTGCTTTCCGTGTTTTATTCCTCTTGTTCGAAAGGATGTGTTGGTCCACGCAGCTCTTTGGAAGATTGTCAACTTGTCAACTTCGTCTTCTATTTGCAACGGCGTCAAAAGTGGAAATCTTAAAGCAATATTTTCCTTGCAATTTCTTCTGAAACCATCCCAATTTGTTTCCTTATTCGTCAATCTGGGCGGTCTTTCGGTCCTTGCTATGCTCCTGCCGATTTTAAAGATTACTAGCGAGTGATCTGAGCAGAGATCATAGGATTCTTCTAAAGTCTTGAGAAATTTGGGAATCCCATTTGTAATGAAAAAATCAAGCAGGTCAGATATATTATTCGTGTCGGTGGGCCAGTATGTTGGCTTGACCGTCGAAAAAAAGTCCAAGCCACGTTTCATAATTGTTGGTACAGTAGCCTGCCCTTCGTCGAATTGAATCTTGAACCCCAAAATGTATGCTTTGCGTTGAAATCGCCACCAAGAATAAAGTTTGACCCAAGTTGGTAAAAAAGGCGATCGAGGTCGTCGTCTGCCCTCTTATATCTCGGAGAGAAATAACAAGATGCTATATTATAGTCCACCACCTTGATCAAAAAGTTCCCGGGGGACACCAACGTGTGGCGCTCCTATTATTCCGATTTAAGTTCTGTTTTTTTTGTTAAGTTGGTAAATCTGTTGTTTACATTTCCTCTAAATCTTAGCGTCATAGCTTGACATTTGCAAAAGTTACACAGCCAATAGTACATCTACCTCTGTGTGTGTTGGCGACTTTTTACATTTTTAGAAATGGATTTAAATTTGCAACAACGAACTTGAATTAAATGTTGCGTAAAAAAACGGATTTAATGGTGCGCGAAGGTTGGAAAGTTGGAAAAGTGTTTCGGCAACGATTCTCTAAAGAAAACGGTCGTTTACCAGTGGCACGAGCGGTTCAAAAGTGGTCGGGAGTCAATCGAAGATGATGAACGCAATTGCAGATCATCGACATCGAAAACCGACGAAAACATTGATGAAGTAAAAGAAATGTTGGTCAATAACCGCAAATTAACCCTCAGAGAGATAGCGGAGGATTTGAATACTGTCTATAGATTCGTCTAAGACATTTTGGTTAATAATTTGGATTTCCATCACGTCACGCTGCTGGCAAAGTTTGTGCCAAAAGACCTCAATTTCGCAAAAGAGATGACTTGCGAGGCTGAATCCGATCCCAGATTCATCAAAAGGATCATTACTGGAGACGAGACTTGGGTTTATGAGTACGACACGCAATCCAAATATCAGACAAGTGAATGGCGTTCAACAAATGAGCCGAGACCAAAAAAAACCACGTCGTTTTCAGTCAAAAAAAAGGCAATGTTCACGGTTTTCATGGATTACAACGGTGTAGTGCATCATAAATTTTTGCCAGAAGGCCAAACAGTAAACAAAGAGTATTACGAGTATCTGGGCGTTATGAGGCGTTTGCGTGAAGCAGTTCGCCGAAAGAGACCAGAATTGTGGGCAGAAGACTCGTGGATTTTGCACAATGATAACGCACCGTCGCACAGTGCCATCATTATTCGTAATTTTTTGATGAAAAATTCAACAAATACCATCCAACAGCCACCGAATTCACCTGATTTAGCTCCCTGTGACTTCTGTCTGTTCAATCGAGTTAAAAAACCACTACGGGGAACGCGTTTCAGCAGCCGCGAGGAAGTAATGGAAAAATCGCAGGAAGCACTAATGGACATACCGAAAACCGAACATAAAAAATGTTTCGAGGATTGGATCAAGCGCTGGTATAAGTGTGTTGCAGTCGATGAGTATTACTTACAATTGGAAAATATAGATTTAGATGAATAAACCTGTATTTGTAATTTTCTGAATGTATTCCGGGAACTTTTTGATCAAGGTAGTATATGATTTATATTTACGGAAACTGAACTTATTTGCATAGATTCAAGTTCTATTGTCACGTTCTCGGCATGCTTAATGCAGTCTTTAATATAAAGTGAGGATCCACGCATCGCGTTTTCTGAGGGATGATGCGCGTGATAACTAGAGTAACCTCTAATTTTGGGTTTAACTCCCTTTTTTAAGTGTGTTTCCGAAATCAAGCATATGAATAAAGAATGAATAAAAAAATTTCGTTCTGATACAGATAAGCGTAACAAGAGTAATGAACGCTACATGATCAGTGCGTTTTAAACCATAAGCGTAACGTGCAATAATATTAAAAACCATATTAAGTGTCCGAACATTCGCGGAATCATTTGAACAAAATATCTTGCAGGCATATCTGATCAAGAGAATGAGTATAGCTCTCACAAGCATTAGTCTTGTATTATTTGGGGTGCAATTTTGAGAAACTGAAAGATTTCTGAGACAACCATAGATTTTGTCAATTTAGATTAAAATAGGTATAGTGGCAATAGTGTCTCTTCTGCCGAATATTAAACATTGTGTTTTTCCGGGGTTGAGTCGCACACAGTTTTCGCTTTCCCAGATTTTAATTTCATATGAAGATTGTTGTCATTTAGCTTTCTCGCGACACTATTAACAAAATTATGAGGCGAGATTAAATAAAGTTGCACGTCATCTGCGTTTGTGATATTTACAATTTGGGAGCTCATTTATAGATAAAAAAAAAAGTATTGGTCCTAAGATTGACCCTTGTGGAACACCTTCTCAAATTGAAATATAGTCCCTAGAGAAAATCGGTTGCGTTGTACCAGTGAGGCAAAAAAAAGAACAAAATTTGCTGCTGATGAAGACAAGTTGTAGAGCTTAAGGAGTTTTGGGGCGCGGATATTGTGATTCACGGTGTCAAAGACCTTGGAAAAGTCCAAAAGAGTTAAGTAGGTAATTGAGTTGTTATCAATTGAAATACAAATGTCATTCACAAAATTGAGCAAGGCCGACGTGCAACTATGAAAGGACCTAAAACCAGATTGAGATATATTCAAATGGCCGCTTCGCAAAAGACAGACAGATATTTGTGAATGGACAATCTTCTCCAGGACCTTTCACAGCATGTAGCTTTCTTTCTTAGTGCTTGAATGGTTTTAGCAACTTCCCAAATAAAAGTAGAACTTGGTATTAACAATACTCGTGTATTATTGAAAACGTGAGTGGTGGAAGAGAATATGTAGGGTAATATTCTTTTAAAAAAGTTAGGATGGATTCCATCAGTCGTAGATTTATTTTCGGGAACCGCTCTTACAACATTTTTCTTTTCAGTTGTACAGAAATTAAAGGTGCCAGGTCTTCTCTTGGGACTGGGTAAAGGTCGGGCACCCGTTGAGATTAGATTAGCAGCGATGTCCCTGATAAGTTTATATAGATCGCGGTCATAGAACTGGGTTTTGCTTTTTCTCACAACTAGTTCTTTTAAGTTTTTCCAAAAAGTTTTCAACGGTAGCGTATTGTCAAAGCGGTTTGCATAAAATTCTCTTATTGTTGAAGATTTCGTGATGATCGAAAGATCTCATAAAATTCTGGAAGCTGGAAACATTTCCACGTTCTGTAAGCAACAGCACGTCTATTTTTTAACATGAAGTAAGCCATGTGGTATAATTTGGGTTCACAGTTCTAGTTGTAATGCCGATCGCATAAGTATAAAATGTGGCTTTGAAGATATTCGATCTGCACGGCAACAGATTATTCACGAAATATCGGCATCAGGTTAATATTCGGTGTGTCTTTTTCAAGCCATTCCGTGTTTATGTTTCTAAAATATCTGAAAGAATAGGTCTGTGGCTCACGATTAAGATCAAGACTGAAAGTTTCAAAAATTATATCATACAGGGGCAAGCGTTTGTCTATAAAAAAATATTGTATATTGCTTTTCACTTGCAACGAACAGGTCAAGAAAAGAGCTATTCGAACTCGTAAAATGGACTGGGACAGTTGAATTAACAGGGTTCTGACCAACGGTATTTATTGAATCAACGGACCGCAAGGACTTATAAGCATCAAGAATGTTACAGTTTAGATCAGCACAGATAAAGGTTTTTAAGTAAACAGTTAGAATCCCTATGATATCATAAAGCGGTGAGAGATTTATATTATGTATATGCAGCATTATTAACACATTTTTTTTGTTTTTGCAATTTCGACAAAGCATAAATCAGTTGGGTCATCTGAAACGACTCAATTAAAACAGAAACCAGTAAATTACAATATTTCGAACATACATAAATTGCAACACCACCATAAATCGTATCTTTTCTGCCACCACGAAAAATATTGTAACCACGCTCATTGGATAGATGTCTTCACCTGTGTTGAGATCAAACCATGTCCCAGAGATACACACAACATCCACAGACGCACCAATAAATTAACCTCTGAACTCACAGGCTTTCCTGATAAGCCTGTTCTAATATCACAGCGCATGCCTTTAAAACTGATGTGCAATGTGACAGTTGTCTATTCGAAAACTATTTATCACATAAAATTTCTATAAGGAAAGAAAAAAGATTAAAAATTGTGTAAAAGTCCTACAGCAGATGGCAGCAACATCCTAGTTGAAACCTCATAGGTAATTGTAAATCATAAAGAACAAATGTGTATACTCGCATGTAATGTATGATAAATGTGTCTATCTTCAGCCGATTTCCTGCCAAAATAGTAATCGAAAATATTTTTACACAAGCACCTCACATTGGATACAGTTAAGGATGAAAAGGAGGACACATATCATTCCCAATAACATGATGATGGCATTTATTGGAAATGAAAAACTGAAGAGTGTTACAAGGATTACAAAAGAAGCAAAAAACTTTTAATAAGAAAACTTTTGAGTCTGATGGACTTCGAGTAGCAATAATCTCTGTTTTTCGTTTTTTCTTGTTTTTCTTCAGAAAGTGGAAAAACTCCTTAATTTTTTTTTAGAGTGAGAGCCACATTCCAGTTACTTTGCCATTTTTGCTGTTAATTGCTGAGACAGGCGAAAAGAATTTCATCACAAAGTTAATGCGCTAAAGAAGTTAATTTCGTCAGAACTCCTTGAGAAGTCTGAGATTTAGTATTTTTTCGCTAAAGTTTTTGTTTTTGGTTTGAGCTTGTGGTGATTAATTGAGCAGGACAAAGTTCTGCTTGTCCAATGACTTAGGACGAAAGTCAAGTGATATTGTTGCATATATGTCTGATTACTTTTACTTTGACATGATTAAAAATTTCGTGAAAGGATATCAAATTGTTTTATACTCTGCATGTGGTCATCATTTACAGGCGATTGTTGTAAGTGGAATTCCATGAACCATACCCTCTTTCCTAAGAATACACCTCAATGCTGTACATAGGGCAATCATTGCTCTTTCAGTGCTTCGAGAAGTTCATTCTTTGAGGCTGGGCCATAAAATTGCACTCCAAGGCATAGGTCCACACGTTTTGACTGGTGGTATTCTAGATCTGCTAAACCAGTATTTTGAATGTGTGGCCAGTCTGGGTGCTCAACTTCAGTTGAAAGTAAAAAGTTAAGAAGTTTCGATAACTCTCAGGCGTTAAGACTTTAGTAGTTTGCGGGATTACAGATTGACTGTTACTAAGCGCTTGGATTGATGGAACGAGGATGAATTAATTCCCCTGACAAGACATGACTTTCACTATGGCAGTTTCAAGGAGTATTAGCGATCTTAGGGACTGACTGACCTGAACGAAGAAAATATTTTTTGGTTAAGGTATTTTGATTAGCGGGTGTATAAACGAATTGATTGATAAATGTTTTTGAAAGAAGAATAATTGCATGATGATGCCCTCTAAATTGTCTCACATGGAAAACCTGCACAAGAAGAGATAGAGTGATCGCCTTTACAATCGAAGCATATAGTACATGTTTTGTGAGCTGTGCAGATTCATAGTGTGCCCTCAGCCTTTTCTGGCTGTCAAAAGTTGGATAAATGGATTTTGGAAAAGTTTTGTCCTGAAGAAGCTCTTCCAAAAGCTTGATTGAATTCGTGTAATAATAACTTAAATGCCGCCCAGGTTGGCAGTTTCGTTGAAAATTCTAGCGGTTTCTTCCATTCCATAACTGTTGCACGGAGTATCTTATGGGACACTAAGGCTGTTACAATATCATAACACTGGTTTACGTCGCACCAAAAAACTAAAAGTAATCCTAAGAATTTATAGATTTTGTTGTAGAAAGTCTTGAGTTTAAAAGATTACTGGTATTCCTCGTCAGTAGCTTATAATAACTTCTTTAACAGCGGATGTAACCACTTGGACTACTAAGTCAGTCTGAAGTCTCTTATTGTCATACTACGAGATTATGCCATCCCAAGTGGCTTAGAAGTTTGATGCGGAAATTGAAACATCTAACCATCATGAGGACGTGAAGTAACTTTCTTTTTTGTTCTGTCGGAACAGATCACTCAGAAAAAGAAATAATCCATTGTGCTCTTCTTTTTATTGGAATTTTTCAGACTATCGAAGTAGGGTGAGTAAGCACTTCAGTGATAAAGTGCTTACAGTACCAGCAAATACCTCGTCAACGCAGAGTACCTGCGGCTTGATGCGTGGTGTCAGTATCACTTTCAGAGCAAAGTGGCAGAATGCTATACTTATCACTTAGGCCCAGCACATTTAAGTGCTTAGCAAAAGTGTAGTGCCCCGTCACCATACCAGTAAACAACCTGCAGCCTTTCCTGCTGACGAACAGCAGAAAGGCCGCTGACGTCGAGAAGAATTGCTGTGATCTCTCTGTAACTTGTGAATTCAGTCGGCTCCTGAAAAACACTACTCTGAACTTTGCCTTACGATTTCATTTCCAGTGATACCAATATAACATAGTACACAAGTTTCAGTGAATTTAACCTTTCGGCTGCGTTTACTGATGTTTTGCATTATTGAACTAGCTTGGAAGTCGTAAGAGGGTCGAGAAAGGCTCCAAGAGCAGCTTGAGTGCCGTAACATATGCAAATGCTTCGCCCCTTCCATCTGTTCTTCACAATATAGCGCGTTGCCATCGGGATTGCGTATATCTCCGCTTGGAAGACATGCTCATGTTTTCCTAACAAAAAGTGAAATTTAAAGTTATCCTCCTCTAGAAAAACACCAACGCCGTATCCTATACCGGTTTCGGAGCTGACCGTGAAGACCAGATTTCGTATTTTTTTTGCAACTGGAGTTCTGGTGTTATTGCATCAGACTGCGCATGTCAATAAGACCAGAGTCATAAGACAGCCGGCGCGCAAGGTCCGGCTTTGAGAGTGCAACTCTTGATATGAATATCTACGCATCTAGAGCTGTGCCAGGCAGCCGAGAAAGACCGTTATTTGCCCTCTGTCTGGTAAAAGCAGAAGCCTATTCCGAAAGCCTAGGCGAAAGCCTATTCCACCAGATAACGCATAGGATATAATTGGCCTGATCATAAACGTGCAGATCTTATTTATCACGTCTAGGGCTGTCTACGCTTTAGACACTATCCAACAGACTGTACACCTACATCATCTGCATATGTTCGGCATACACGTACGAACTATTGAACGCCGCCCTACCCCCGCCATGACATATTTGCTACAGTCAGTATCCGCAATTAATGTCCTATTCACCAGCATTGCTTTTATCCACAAGACTAGTAATACGTCCACACGTCGTGTTGTCTGGCCGAGTTACACATGCCGTTAAAAGTTGCGTTGTCGAAAGCACCCTCAATGCCAATGAAAATGGCCAGAGCGTATTCTGCCTACCAGACTCTGAAGTACATGGATCTCGACCATTTCCATTCCCATTCCCTTCAATATGAAAGACGGTAGACTTTTAGGTCTGACGCTATTGGCGAACCTGTAGTGGTCTTTTCAGATTTTCGGTATAACGGCTACTCTCACTGTTCGCCAGGGTTCCGGTATATATGCTAGCAGTGAAGATTCTCTTCAGGTTTATAAACAGCTGATATTAACCTTTTTGTAACATAACCCGGTATATGCCATCGACGCCAGGCGACTTGGAGCCATCAAAGGAAGTAACAGCATGTTTAATGGCTCATTCGTCACTACAGCTGATGAGATATATCAGCTAGGGCGTGTTGTGTTATTCAGTTCACTAGCTGGTTGTGAGCTGGTTCTAATTAAGTTCTCGTGAAGTAAACCTTAAGCATAAGATGGCGAATCTCTGCTTTCGACTCAGTATAGGTTCCATCAGGTTTTCAGAGCGGTTTCAGCCTGGTTCGATCTGCTCGGAAAAGTCTTTACAAGAGACGCTCTCATATTCTTAGCAAACGGGCGATCTGCAGGATTGCTTACTAGCTGGACATGTTCTTTCAAAACATGAGGGTGCCGTTCTATCTAAACAAATCAGACAAATAATTTTCTTCGCTGTGACAATACATCTTTTTCCTTAAGTAGTCTACTTCCTCATATTTTGCCAGGTAAAACGAAATGTTTATATTCGTTTCTTGTATATAAATATGTATTAATTCCACCAGAGAACCCGCAAATAGAACACAACTGAAGTTCTTGATTTACATTTTATACTGACCTTATATCTGACACGGACAAGTTTTAAAGGTGTTACAAAACCATCTCATCTTCCGGTCAATAAAATAAGAAGTTATTTCCAAATTGTACCATTGTTCTCTTCGTCTGCAACAGAATTTATAGACTTCATCACTTGTATTCATTTTATGAATGAAGACAACAAATCTTATTGTCCTTTCATATTGATGTCGGGAGTTGCTTAACTCACTTTATTGTTTACTTTAATAATATTGACTGCACGTGCCAATAGAATAGTATTCTGGGCCGTAAATCGTTCTTCACATTCCAAGCATAGACCATAAAATTGTAGTTATGAGCCATGCCCCATCTATCCTTCAACTTGAAGACAGTTGATAGCATTTATTCCGTTTACGAGGCTTTGCAGTGGTTCCTTATAACCGTATGATGAGTTTGAGATAGGAAGAATCAGAGTATGCCCGGTGACGTCTGTTCTGAAATTGCAAATACATACATATCTCCCAAAGGATGAGATGACTGATGTTATTTTCTGGGGGAGGATACTGATTTCTAGGCAAAAGTCTTGCAGAAGATGAATAATTTATTCTTCTCATCACGTGCTGCAAATAAAACCTTAGAAGTTAATACAACCCAAATGCGGTTAAAGGTTACGATCTTTGATGGTAAAATTATGTCGACAATGCAAGAACATAACTCGGTGCGGGAACTTTTGAGTATAAAGACAATTGTTGTAAAATTGCCTATGAATGGGTGAAACATTTGATTATGTTAGAGCTCTTCTTTTATAGGAAAATGAGAATAAGTTCCTGGAGACTGACAATACAGATCCACTTACATATATCAATTGACGAAAACAATTCAAGGTACCTAGTCGTAGGAACGCTGACTCGAGACTATTGTGAGTGAATTTACACTTTCAAGATAAAGGATAAGAAAAGCATTGTATTCTAATTAACTTGGAATTTACTTAATGGTTCAAAGAACCTTTAATCGCATCTCGGTTGTTGCTGTATATGAAGGCACATCTGACTCATTATTTGACTTTTTCGTGAAAATGTCCTTCATTGCCATAAGTTTATCGTATAAATGACCTCAAACTTTGATCTATGTAAACAGGTCAATTTGGACTTGTCGGCACGCTAACTTCATATGTATATGGGCCAAGGTCTGTTCTCCCCCACTCACCGTGTATACATTTATCCTGTCATTTTGTGGACATTTTGTACGATTCCAAACGGCTTCTTTGGATATTGTTTGCATTGAAATGCACTGTCCATAGTATTTTTATGGTAAGATATGTATTTTCCATTCTGGTGGTGTTGCATCTTATTCTAATAATATGAATAGTAGGCGACGACTAAGACATATCTATAAAATACAAATCTGTATCTCTTAAACAAGACAAAATATCCAGACTAGAAGATTTCGGTTTTTGTTGCCTTATCTAGGGAAATCAAAACTGGCTACAGAAGGACTACTCTCCATGGAGCAGTTGGAAAGGAGAAGAAGACATGAGCCAAACGCACGACACAAAGATACTGCAAATGCTATCACAGCCGCTAGTTTTTAAAATCCCATTACTCCAGCGGTTCACAGAAACGAAAAAGAGATCACCTGAAGTAACATGCTCTAAAACAGATGAAGCGGGCTGAAACCACTTTTTTACTTCAATCAGAAGGAGGGAAAACAGAAAGAAAGCTTCTGCCACTCCCTTTGTCGATAGATTTTGCCATGTATGATGCCCGTCTGAAGTCGGTGTTGTCAACCAAGTTCAGTTTTTTCAGTTTATATGCATTTTTATTATATTACTTAATTTACTCTTACTTGCTAGACAAAAAATGCTTAAAAATTAGCTTAATTAACTTAAAATTATCTTATTCTAGCTTACTGACCCCATGCGGGCACTCTAAGTTAAACCTAACACTTAAATTATGTCTTTCGACGTACCTTACTACTATACTATACTATTTCTATTCCTTATAATTAAAACTAAGAAAACATTTTTTCAAAAAAAAAACTTAGTAACATGACTTTTTTTTATATTTTATTATAAAACTTAAAACTAAAATCCTAAAAACTACCTAAAAATAAGTCTTAATCTACTTAAACTACTTACATCTAGTACATACATATATATATATATATACAATATATATATACTTAATATATAAATATATGTATATATATATAGATGTATGTTTTTTTTTTGAATTTTTTATTTTTATTAATTTTTTTTTGGTTTTTATATAATTTTTTTTCTTAAATCTAACTTACTCCTACTTAAAACTATGTAAGCCGGCCATGGCTAAAAGAAAAATTAGGCGACCCACTTTGCTTCACATGAAGCTACTAAGAATTGGAGGAATTCGACGACGAAGCATCCCCTCCTTCTAAAAGCCACCAAAATTGTTGGTGCTGCCGAGCAACATCCCTCATGTCGCGACTCCCTACCGTTCTACTGAACCGGAGACGCTCCGCACTGCCGTGTGCGACGTCTCCGTCGTAGTTGAGTCGCCTGTCCGCAGCTGTTCGAGCAACGTGGAAGATTAGCGGCACAGCCAATCTGTCCTGGATCAGACCTTTGCTATCAAGGTAGAGAAACGCTTCTGGAGGAACATAGCCGTCTAAGCGAACTCTCTCGTGATACATATAATTAGGGTAGTAAGCCCCGGAGATCAGGTTGTTCGATGAGGTCATTGCTCTTGCAATGTGCCTTCGAGTCAACTTAATAACAAAATTGTCCACTCTTATTAGGTTCGCCCTATTGTACAAGACCTCATTGCGATAGAATTTTATGTACTCAGACTCTGGTGTTCTGTATAACCGAAGACAAGCCCTAAGGCAAGCCCTCTCAAACACCCGAATCTTTTCCAATAAACTTGCTCTCACGTTGAACCACACGGGACATCCAAACACAAGCATAGGCCGGATAAGGGCCATGTAGCAGATCACCTTCACCCTCGCATCGAGTTGGCTGTTGTAAAACAGTCTCCTTGTAAGGGCAAAAGCACCTCTGGCTCTGGCCAGAGCAACATCTATATGTTTGTTAAAATATAGATATTGATCTAGCCAGATCCCAAGGTATCTGACTACATTTCGACAAGCAAGTGGCTGTCCATGTTGTCCGACGATAGAGAACTTTCGCCAATTCTTTCTGGTATCCCTAGAGGCCCCAGACAAAGGCGTCCTAAACAGAATGGTTTCCGACTTCTGAAAGTTGATTTTCAACTTCCAGTCATCGCAATATTGCTTAATTTTGTCGAAGTCACGTTGCAAAAGCATATTAATGACCTCGATTTTTGGACCTGATCTGTACGCAATTAAGTCGTCTGCGTACGCTATGGCATGGGGAAGTGAACCTATCAGATCACTTGTGTAAATGTTGAATAGGATCGGCGAATTTACCGCACCCTGTTGCAGACCGTTTTTAATGTTAAATATTCCAGCAGAAGTCACATCGCCATTCTTCACGATGAACTGTCTACTGGAGAGCATATCAAAAAGAATATACAGCAGTGGTTTACTAATGCCCAACCTATCCAGCTTGAAAAAGAGTCCCTCTAACCATACGGTATCGAAGGCTTTTTCCAAGTCAATCAGGCAGGCACCAGTGCACTGTTTCTTGCCTTTGTTCCATTGGATATCGGAAACCAGTTTAGACGCAGCATGAATGATATCATGCCCCGCCTTGAAACCGAATTGATTATCCGGAACTATATGTTTGTCCTCAACCCACTTAGTCAGGACTCTATTGATCACCTTCTCGAAAACCTTACTGATGTTTGGAAGAAGACTGATCGAGCGGAGATTCGCCGGATTGGAAGTATCTTTATCCCTTTTGGGGATGGGATGTACCACCGCAGTTTTCCAATGCGCTGGATAATGTGCATTATTCATTGCATTATTAAACAGGGTGGCATAAATGTCCACCGCTACTAGTGGGAGATGTCGAAGCACAATGTTCGGTATTTCATCGGTTCCCACTGATTTCTTACTTCTAAGTGATTCGAAGATCGTTTGGAGCTCTTCCTTCGTAATGAAAGGTGGTAATACTCTTTCGTTGGTGATGACATTATTTGCCATATTCTCGTCACTGAACTGGGTGAAACCCGAGCTCTCGAATCGCCAATTCACAATTTCATTTCGAAGGCAGGCATTGTGCATAAGGACTCGACTTTCCAGGTCGTGGTTCGGGCCAATGATGTCATTCGCCTTGTACACTTCCTGGAAAGTCGCTCCTATAGCCTCTACCTTCTCCTGCGGATCCTCGACCACAAAGAAGTTGTCATCATCAACGGCCTCATTTGGATCAATGCCTGCTGCTACAAGTATTTGTTCGTTGTTCGTCGTTCGAGCGATTTTAAGACATGGAAGGTCGTTTTGATTATTTCTCCGAAATATTTTATTTATTTGTGGGAACATATTCGGGTTGCTGGTGTTTACAGCCCGAATTTTGTTGTTCCAATACAAACTTACAGAATTTCTGTAATTTTCTTTTATTAATGTTTGGAGGTTTTTAATCGACGACTTCAATGTCATGATCTCCGGGTTATGTCTGTCAGTAAACTGTCTGTACAAGGTTTTTAGTCTTGACAGCAACCTACTTTTTTGTCGGTGCAGTGCGTCAATAGTTGCGTTGCGGAATAAGTCTTCTTCGTCAGTGTGTTGATACCGAGGTATCGTTTTGTCCATAGTTCGTTTAATTGTCTCGTCCATTAGTTTTAGATACCTGTCAATCTCCTCGTTTGACAGATTTCTGTTGGACGGTGGGTAGAGCGAATTCGAGGAGAGTGCTCTAGTCAGTGTTCTGGTGAAGTGTGTCCAACGCACCCTACTATAATTTTAGGAATGCCTTTGCACAAACTCATCCAATTCTGCAATTTCGTTGGGAACAGTTATTTCGGTGCTGAGACCGCAATGGTCACTGTCATACACGAAAGTGCGTAGACAGTTTGTAGTTTGTTGGTTAGTGCATGTCAGTTGTATTCGTGAATCGAACAGCAGAAGATCCAGATAGGACCCGTGTCTCGGAAACGACGGACTATCCGTGGCTTTGAGGTCGAGTCGATACATCACACTGTGCTGACCCCACCAATTGAATAGTAGGTTCCCTCTAGTATTTGGTGTATTATTTCCCCAATCACTATGTTTGGCGTTGAAATCTCCGCCGATAATAAAGTAATTCTCCTCCAATTCCAGCCTCAGGAATCGAAACAGTGTATCGAGCTCTGAGATGAATAAAGTGGATTGAGTAGCCTTATATGCATAAACAGACACCATGTATAACCGCTTTCCACTACGGAGAGGGAAATACATGATGCATGCTTCCAGCACCCGAAACCTACGTACTACACGACTGTATACCCTTTTGAAACGCAGTCCCTTTTTTACAAAGATCGCAACACCACCTCCTTGAATAGAATTGGGTCGGTTTCTTCGTAATATTTCATATCTTCTGTGCCTCATTTTGTGTCTTTTGGTAAGCTTAGTTTCGCTAACCAAAAGCACATCAGGGGCTTGGTCTTTAAGCAACTTAAACAGTGCGGCTCTTCGTTCGAACCTAATCAGTGAATTAACATTCACTGCAAGGACCTTCAGGGTTTGCTCCGCCATGTACGTACCCATTACGACTGGAGGTGCGTTAGGCCCGGCAGCAGCGCGTATATTTGATCTACCCGCTTAGCCTGTTCCTGTATTTGACGCTGAAGCTGAGCCATCTGCCCCTGAATAGAGAGCAAGATAGCCAGCATGTCAGGTACAGGTTCAGGTGCTCTAGGCGCTGGGGCCTGAGAAGCTACCTTTGCTTGTTGTACCGTAGTTCCCCTACCTGCCGCCATTTGGGCGTAGGTAACTTGGGGAGTAACGGCTGGTGTTTGTGCCTGCACGAGTGGACGTTTAACTTCCACTTTCTGCTGCCGAGCCAGATTTACTCTTTTGATGTATTGGAATTTGGGACAACCCCGATAATTTGCGGTGTGTCCCGTGTTCCTACATAAAGCACAAGAGAGTTGGCTTTTTTCCGACGCTCCGTCCTTACCTAGAGCGCATTCCTCTGACTTGTGGTTCTTTCCACACTTCACGCATCGAGGCTGCATTTCGCAGTTCGACGCGGCGTGCCCGAACCTTTGGCAGCGAACACATTGTAAAATGTTTTCGCTCCTCTTTAATTTTTCCCAGTGTACAACCTGGTAGTCTAGGACTTTTATACTCCTTAGACCATCCAGTTTACTGTTGGGACTTAGCTGGACCAGGAAGAACGGTAGTTTCCGCTTCTCCCTTTTGGCTCTAGCCGTGACAAATGGCTTGACCCCCACGAATTTGAGCCCTTCGCACTCCTTCTCTTTCAGCAGTGCAAGGAGCTCCTCCGGATCAGTCGACGGTTCTAACCCCCTCAGCAGCATTGTTTGCAGCTTTTCACCCTTAGGGGTGTAGGAGAAGAACTCAGTCGTCGAATCCTTCAATAAACTTTTAATTTTATGGTAGCGCTCCACTGTATTACAGTGGATCGCATGCCTATCTAAGCTAAGTCTTTTAATATAAAAATTATTGCCTATGGCCGACTTACACAGTTCTATTGTCTCTTTGAGTTCCATTTTGTATGTATTTATAGGTGGAACCCTTTGTTTTGCAATTTGCTGTTTCTGCTGTTGTTGTTGCTGTTGCTGTTGTTTTTGCTGCTGCTGTTGTTGTTTCTGCTGCTGCTGCGGCTGTTTTTTCTGTTCCTGTTTTTGTGGCTGCTGCTGTTGCCGTTGTTGTGGTTGCTCTTGTTGTTGTTGCTGGTGGCTTTTAAGTTTTTGTTGGTGTTGTTGTAGCACCTGCACTATTGTTTTTGTTTGGTGTTGTTGGCTCTGCTTTTGAGCTAGCTGCGTCTGCTGTTGCTGTTGGGATTGCTGTTGCTCTTCCCTCTTCCTTCTTAGCATTTGCTTGCCTTTTATGGCTAGTACTCTTTGCTGTAGCATTTTGATGCTACTACTGATTGACTCCATTTCTTCCTCTTCATCTTCCGATTCGGTTGACGCCAAGGAAGCGAAGCTGTTCTCTTTCAGATGTTGGGGAACATCTGAGGCGAATGGGTTGTTCTCAGTAAATTGCCCGGGATGATTTATTGCTGCAGTTGATAGCGCCCCTTCCCTCACTCCACCAAGCAGCTTAACAGTGGAAGTTGGTAGGGAGGGACGTTGTGCTAAGGTGGAAGTTGGCCTTAGCGCCCTCCTTCTCTTCGTCTTCGGTTCTGTTGCACTTGAACCGCTTGACGCCTCGCCTGATTTGTCTGCGGGTCCCGTTACCGGCATAACGGACCGCTCGCTACAATCCATCACGTGATGATTTTTGACACTATCAATTTATTTATTTATTTATTTTTTTTTTTTAATTGAACAAAAAAAAAAAAAAAAAAAAACAACAAAAAAAGTCTATTTCGACCCGGAGTCGAACCCGCAACCTTTAACTTGGTAGTCGCGCACACTATCACTGGGCTAATTGTAGCCGCATATGGTGTTTATCAATTGTCTTTTATTTCTAATTCGTCTCACTACACAACCAAAAGTCGAAACACGTCTATAATCGGCGGAGATCAATGAACGACTGAGTTGTTGTCAACCAAGGCTACAATTCCAGTGGACGGAAATTCTATGAAGTACTCAAACCAATTGGAAGAAAAACTATCTGTAGCTTTCCCGATTCCCGAGGTCCGATTGAAACCGATGCTACCACCACCAAAAGTTGCAGCTCACGTGGACGTAATTAGGATTTCATGT
Organism: Volucella zonaria; assembly: GCA_963966105.1. Classification (NCBI taxonomy): domain Eukaryota; kingdom Metazoa; phylum Arthropoda; class Insecta; order Diptera; family Syrphidae; genus Volucella; species Volucella zonaria. The sequence goes on from OZ014530.1 coordinate 218,072,812, forward strand.
GAAAATCCACCTCCAAGAAAACCCAGAATCGTCAAAGGAAACAAAACCGACCTACCTACATACATATAAACACACCGCTACCTCCTCTTCGACGCATCAATTTGAGGAGGCTGGCAAGGCCAACAGTCTGAATAGCGCAAAGGGCAAACACTGTGTCGATCAACTATCCCAGCTTGCACAAACAGATAATTTTTGAATACAAGCAGGGGACTACGATATGGAAATCGGAATTCTAAGTAGGAAGTGCACCACAGCGAGAACTCGTGGAGAGCTAAGTAAATATACACCCAAAATCGCCCCACAGGGGAACGTACACATTTTCTAGCCAAAAAAATGGCGCGCCATATGTTCTGGATTTAAATGCAACTCACGGAAACGGAAAATGTGTTGATGCGTTTTCATACACAGAACCCTCTCTTCGATACCGAAAAGTGAAAAATCTATTCTCATAGGGAGGGTAAGAATCGAGAATCTGTCCATCATTCGGTGTGGGCTTGGGCAAAGCTTCATATCAAAAACAGATATGAGTTCTAGTCTTTGTGGAAGAGGGCAAGTCCACTGGTGAAGCTCCGCAAATCTCTCAATGCCATCCCTAAACTTAGAGCAGAATAAAGGGAGAGGAAGCTGTTCAGAACATGAACTATTCTGAATTTTCACTATGCAACTTTTGACGGCATATGAAAGTCGGTCAGACAACATAACGTAGACAAATCGCTAGTGCAATGGTGGTGAATAGGACCCTGATTGCGGGTACTGCCTGCGGGAAATATGGTATATGCAAGGCGAAGTCCTGTTTCCACGGCTATGATGAATGGTGGTTGACTCATGCTTAACGTTCGGAAAAGTTCTGACGTCTATACTCAAGCATATACAGATGAAGTGGCTGCACAGTGTGTTGGATCGTGTCACTAACTGGCTGCTCTAAGGGGCAGGCAGCACGCTATCGACGACTGCTGCACCAGTGCTTTAAGACAAAACCACCCTCTTCTCCTACGAAGCTCGGGTGTCATCTTAGATAGAAAACTTCTTCGGACGCAGCGTCTAAAGCCTTTAAGGCGCTGTCGGCTCTCTAGCAGTGTAAAGGTACTTAAGGCAAAATATAAGGTTTGTCACCAAAATGGGTCCTTTGAATAAGACCAATTATGTACTATGCGATAGTTATCTGGTATATCAAGCTTTCTCCAAATTATGTCACTGTTGCTTCTACCATACTCCAGAGAATGGACTATCTCGACTTTACTTAACCCTAGGATGGGCGGCTATTTGTGAGGCGGTAACATAGAATGCTGGGCATCGATAGGCCGATATGAATATTTTATGGGCAAGGGATTAGAATAAATAAAAAAAACAGATTTTGTTTTAGATTTTATATTGTGCTAAGTTAAATATATGATGTACCTACGTATATGTAATAGATATGCATATAACATATATGTGGAAAAAGTATAGAAATGATTGGCAGCACAGGCATTGCATGCAGCCTTTGTTTCTTCTTTTCCGTATGTGAGGCACATAAATTCATGGCAACAAATACATTTATGGAATGTTTTACGTAGCGATTCACCTTTGGCTCTATAATAAACACAATCCTTCCGTTCTTTTTTCGATTGCCCAGCAGCGGTTAAGGCAGATGCAGCTAATGCAGAGGTTGTGGGTGATGCTACCTGAACTCATGTAATGGAAATTGGTGCCTAAAAAGAGAGAGAATGCAAGAAATGAAAGGTAGAAATAATTATATGATGTACTATAGAAGATATCTACTGACAATACCGAACACCGAAATTTGCCACTGCTTGTTTGATACGAGGTTGGCGTGAAACATTGCCATTCATCGTTCTAACCTCCATATGTGAAGTAACCAATTGTATGGCCAATTGAGTTAAAAACTTTTGAGGTTTGTCGCTTAGTTTTGCTGGCTGCAAATGGTTGTAAACAATAAACGAAGCCAAACCAGCAATATCCAATATATTGTAAAACACAGCCATAGTCATCGATTAGTTCCACGTTTGCAGGAATATCCGGAGATCATTTGGTCCATGGTGTCAACCCCTGCCTTATTGGCATTATATTCGTAGTCCAAGATTTGATTCGGTTTTAGGGAAGTATTTTCTAGGTCGGTCGCACAGGTATAATGTTCTGTCGACAACACAATGACGGCTTTATTTGGCTTTGGCACGTACGAACACATTGTAAAAACCAAACAATGTCCGATACAATGGACGATTTTTTGATTTTTTGAAATCAGCCGGAACGAAACGTTTCTTAGAGCGAAAAGTTCCCACAATGGCGGGTCCAACTTGAAGCAAATGCTCTGCCAAAGACAATGAGGTAAACAAATTATCGCAATAGATAGTGCGACCTGAATTATGATATCGTTGGATCAATGATAACACCACTCGTTCGCCTTGACTCCCCTCTCGCTCTGCATTGGGTAATTTGCCAGTATATATTTTTCCTTTCAAATGATAATTTGCGCTTGAATCGCAAGCCCACCATACCTTGATGCCGTATTTGGCTCGTTTTGAGGTTATACACTGGGTGAAGCGTGTACGGCCGCGGTAGGGGAAAAATTGCTCGTCAACGATTATGTTGGCACTTGTCGTATATGCTCTCTAAATTCACGTTCAAAATGGTCCATATGTCGTCGATTGCAGCAGATTTACTGGTTAGTAAGTGCTGTTCGCGTGTATTGCCATTATCAAAACGAATGTAACATAGCAAAATGTTAAAAGGTTTTAGAGACATTTTGCTGTGTAAATGTCGTGAGGATAAGACGCCCACAATTCCTTGGTTGGCTGGGTGTTGAAGTTAAAGAGGCCAGAAAACAATAACAAACCAATTCATTTTCATTCGCTGGCTGCCAAACCTTTGGATTTGCTGTTGGATGTGGTTCGTTCCAAGTGCGCACTGTATAGTTTGCTTTTCGATTTCTTTCACGGCAAATGATATCAACCATCTCTGGTGTCACGAACGGTTTGCAAATGGAAATTGGATTTTGAACGAAATTACTACTGGGCCCAGCTCTTGCAGCAATAGGCACATTCTACGCTTGTGGCCTGCCAGTTCCATCTTCGTATAAATAAAATTCATCAGACAATTGTTCGGGTACAAAACCATCACCCAAAACAGCGTCAAGTTTTTCTTGGAGTAGAACATTCATCTCATCATTACCAACATCATCATCATCGTAATCAGTTTCCGCCTGTTCCACTTCCAACTCGACCTCGACTTCAATATCAGACGCATCAGCAGCATCAATATGCGACACATAATCTCCATCATCACCATCATCATCATCAGCAAATTGATCCTCTTCCTCAGTAATATCTACCGCCAACAATGTCGATATGAAGTGTTCAGCTAGCCGTCCAGATCTGGTTGCCTGATTCAGAACTGTATGCACAGCATCATACAATTCATATTGCTCCGCAATTTTTCACTACACATGAACCAGGAATCATAAACAAACCATAAAAAATGCCACTGAAAGCACAAACAATAAAAATTAAAGCCAAAAGTATTAATTATTACCAAAAGAAACAAAAGGAAAAAGTTTATCAGTTATAATTTACACAGTTATAATTTTTTACTCCAAGCAGACACTTCATACAGTACCACTACAGATGAAATCAAACTCTGAGCCTACTTAAGCCCAGCGGTTGCTTTTCGATATTCACACACAAAAATTTTTTCTTTTCTGCGAACTGGGCCCGGAACGACCCGGATATGGTTTCGTTGTGATCAGCAAGCATCGCCGCAAGAAGTCAAGGAGTTTCGGTCCTATTTATTTGGAAAAAAGGAAGTTATATATGTTACATATGTTCAAACTCGAATTGGGCCTGATTAGGCGCAGCTGCCCATCCTAGAATTAATACGCCTGGCTTTACTCTAGATGCATTGAATGAATATTCCTCTCTTCATATTATGGGTTGCAATCTCCAAGACATTTCCTTTTTAAAAGGAAATGGACTGTGGTACAACACGCACTGGAATTTCAATGACCATGCGTGTGGACTGTTCTTTTGCTCTAGTCTTACGGACATGCCGTCTGATGCAGTGACACCAGAACTCCTGCTGCTACGAAAATACGAAATTTGTGCTTGAATGTTTTCGACCAGAATCTGTGCCAGGGAAAAAATACAGTCAAGTTCTTACAGATGAATCCTAAAGTGATCTAAGTTAGATTGCACTTCCCAGCTAGAACATTTCAGTCTGTATTCTACTCTACTCATTCCCCGTGACAATAAAACAAATGTTGATGGATAAGAGAAGTATCTGGTCAGTAGCGAAGCGCAAGCAGCCCTGAAGGCCTTACAAATTCCTCACATCAGTTTCAAACTACCTCCAAAATGAATGGCTTCTCTGAGCACAGTTGGGAAACTGAATTAACTGAGCGTTGTTTTGATCCCACTGATAAACTAGGCAAAGCTCAAAGAAGAGTTTATCAGGCCCGAATTTACGTTAAGATACCGGCTTCCGTTGGCAGTTGAGTTTCTTGGGATTGTATGTCCCTTAAGGGTGGTTATATTAGAAACTACCTTAAATTGAAATTCAGCCGGGGGATCAATGCCTGAAAAATTGGCTGCAAATTTGTATGAAAGTATACGAGTACCTTCGAAATCATCTCATCAACAATATCAATTGAACGAAGATTAGTTAAATGGTTTTCAGTGATGGTGATTGGTTAGCACTTTTGTCAAAATGCCTCCTGAAGATGGTAATAATTCTGGTCACGATTGGAAGGTAACCAATTCGGAGTGGTCCATATAGGCTTCTTCTTTCTCCGAAGCGTAAGGGGACTAACAACCACTTATGGAACCAGGCGCAGTTTTTCCCTTGTCAGGAAATTTTAAGTCAGTTGTCATATTACCTAGAAACGTGTGATAATTCAGTCGTTTCTCAACTCGCATAGAGGACGGACGACTTTGCGATAGTGCGCATAAAAGTGAAAAATCATTTAAATAGCGAAATAAGAAATTGGTTAACAAGTAGTGGTGTGTGGCTCAGTGGAGCAGTGGTTGACTCGGTACGTGAAAGACCTGGGTTCGAGTCCAGTGGAAAGTTCACGGATTACTTTTTTTTAATTTATTAATATTAAAAATATAATAAGAAGTGGTAGTTTGGTAGTAGTGCCGACTAACGATGGATACCGGTCGTCAGCCGGAGGTCCCGCAGGTGGAACCGGTATCGAATCGAATGACAACGAGAGCATGTGAAATGCAGCAACAGCAAGCAACAACAAGTTCTAAAGCAGCAGCAATGCAAAAGTCAGATGATGATACGAAAGTGGAAAAGAGGCGTAGGAAAATCAAGGCGTCGTCAAAATTATCCACAAAGAAAATCAAAGGAGATGAACACATTAAAGCGGCCGGAAAGGAGTACTCTTATGAGTCTGAAGGGGACGAGTGCCGCTACATTGGAGAGGGGAATCCCTTTAAAGAATTATCAGATACTGATACATCAGCAGAAGAGGAAGAAGATGAGGAGGCTCAGCTTGACAAGCTTATAAAAGAGCTCCTGGAGAAGAGAGAGAAGTTGCGGCAGCAAAGGCAACAACAAAAACTGCAACAACAGAATAAGGAAGATATGAGAGAAATGCCAATGCAGCAAAAACAGAAGCAAAAGCAGCAGCAGCAACACCAACACCAACAACAACAACAAGAACAACGACTGCAACAGAAAGCGCAACCGCAAAAACGACAAAAACAACAACAGCAGCAAGTACCACAGAAAATGCAACAACAACAGCAGCAACTGCAGCAGCAGCAGCAGCAGCAACAACAACAGAAGCAGCAGCAACAGCAACAACAACAGCATCAGCAACAAAATCAACAACAAAAACAGCAGTCTGAAAGGGGAAAGGGGAGAGAAAGAGTGCCTCCCATAAATGTAAGTAATTTAGAAATAAATGATAGTATTAGGTTATGTAAGTTAGTAACTAAGAATTTTTATGTTAAGAGATTAAGTGCGAATAAGCACATTATTATGTGTAGTAATATGGAGGAATACCGGAAAGTACGAACCGCCCTAGGAAAAGCTGATACTGAATACTATACATATACCCCTAAGGGTGAAAAACTTCAAACGGTGCTGTTAAAAGGGATCGATCCAGAAATAAAAACGGAGGAGCTCGAAGCAGAGCTCAGAGGGTTAGAGAGCGACGACCTTAAGTTCGTGGGGGTTAAGCCGTTTACCACGGCCGCGGCAAGGGGTGGTAACCGTAAATTACCATTCTTCCTAGTGCAATTAACGCCCAACAGCAAAATCGATAGTCTGCGAAAAATCAAATTCCTGTACTATCATGCTGTAAGTTGGGAAAAATTAAAGAGGGCAGATCGTGTACTGCAATGTATGCGCTGCCAGAGGTTCGGGCACGCCGCAGCTAATTGCAATATGCAATTTAGATGCGTTAAGTGCGATAAGGACCACAAATATGGAGAATGTCCTTTAGGTAACGATAGAGTAGTAGATAGGGGTCAACTCTTTTGCGTACTCTGCAGGAACTCGGGGCATCCTGCCAATTTCAGGGGTTGTCCTAGGTTTCAAGAGCTGAAAAAGAAAGTCCAGGCTCGAAAACAGTTCATCGAAGAAGAGAAGCGTCAAAAGAGTCGTGCTTTCTCTAATTTTGTGGCACCCAATGTATCCTTTGCCCAAATGGTATCTGGAGCGGGTAATGCCACAATAACAGCAAAAAATACACCAAAGGTAGCTGAAAGAGCACCGGAAGCGGATCTGGATTTGAAAGCGATTCTTCTGTCCCTACACGGAAAAATTGATCATTTCCAGAAACAATTAAATGAACAAGCGGCTCGGATTGACGTCATCTATTCGACCCTGTTTGACAAGTCTGGCACGCCGATATAATGTCTGCTACGTTGAATGAGGTTAATCTGAAGATCCTTGCGTTAAACGTTAACTCACTAATCAGGATCGAGAGAAGGGCCAACCTACAAAATCTGTTGTTAAGTGAATGCCCAGATGTGCTTTTGGTTAGCGAAACTAAGCTCAACCAGAATCACAAAATTGGCTACAGTGGTTATAATGTATATAGAAGAGACCGTCCACATTCCTCACGAGGGGGTGGGGTTGGTATCTTATTACGCAAAGGCATGCGCCATAGAGTCATATATAGCGGGGATTTAATGAGGTTCCGGGTGTTGGAAGCCTGCATCGTATGCATTCCTCTTCATAGTCGAAGGCGAGTGTATGTGGTGTCGCTTTATGCACCTGAAGTACCTAATCCCATTCAATTTATAACTGAGCTCGAAATACTTTTTCGTTGCCTTCAGCTTCAATCGGAGGAAAATTATTATTTTTTGGCCGGAGATCTTAACGCTAGACATGCGGCATGGGGAAATAATCCGCCAAACACCAGGGGCAACCAATTATACTACTGGTGGGGTCAAAATATGATTGAGTACAGACTTGAACTGTACGCGACGAATATACCATCCTTCCCGTCAGCCGGTTCTTTCCTGGACTTGGCATTAACAGACAGTAGACTAGAACTGACTAACACAGATCGAAACACAAGGAACTGCTTGCGAGCGTTCGAGTACGATAGTGATCACTACGGACTTGCCGCCACAATACGGATCCCAAACGAGCAAACGCAGCTGGAGCAGTATGATCAAGTGTACTCATACGACTACCGTAGAGTACGGTGGTCGTGCTTCTCCAGAATCTTACAGCGTAATTTACGTTTGTGTGGAATTGATCCCCCGACTAACAGAAACTTAACTAACGAAGAAATCGACCGTAATTTACTGACGATGCAAGACGTTGTCAAACGAACTATGGAGCAGACTATCCCTCGGATAGAATACTCCGACGAAAGCCAGGTCGAAAAGTACAGAACTCCAACAATCAACGCATTATACGCACACAAAAGTAGACTACTCTCGAGGCTTAAGCAGCTGTACAGACAGTTCACTGACAGAAACGACCCGGAAATAAAAGCACTAAAGTCACTGATCAAAAACCTAAAACAATTAATTAAAGAAAATTACAGTAAGTCTGTAAGTCTGTACTGGGGCAATAAGATTCGGGCTATAAAATCCAGTAGCCCGAATATGTTCCCGCAGATAAATAAATTGTTCAGGAGGAAAGATCACAATGACATTCAGTGTGTCCGAATTCCACAAACAGCAGAAAACAGACAGACACTACTGACCGTCGGCATAAGTCCAGAGAGTGCCGACTCAGGCGACGGTCATTTCGTGGTCGAAGACCCACAGGAGAAAGTGAATTTGTTGGGAGCTTTTTTCGAGGCCGTGTATACGGTGAACAATCCTGTTCGCTGTAATCACGACATTGACAACAGGGCCTACGTAAGTCACTATTATCTGCGCAACGAACTTCAAAATTGGCGATCCGAGAATCACGGTTTCACCGTATTCAATGAAGAAAACGCGGCAAACGTCATCGTCGTCGATGAACGAGCTTCCTCTCATTTGTTCGTGCGAAAAGATGAACTCCTGTGCATCTTTGAATCTTTGAAAAACAAAAAGTCGTCGGGAGTGGACGGTATTCCAAACGTCGTATTAAGACACCTGCCCTTGGAAGCAGTGGATATATTTACTACGCTGTTTAACAATGCGCTGAATAATGCATATTATCCGACGCATTGGAAAACAGCAGTAGTACATCCAATCCCGAAAAGGGACAAAGTTAGAACTAACCCTGCTAATCTTCGGTCAATTAGTTTGCTTCCGAATATTAGCAAGGTATTTGAGAAGGTGGTTAATAGAGCGCTGTTAAGGTGGGTTGAGTAAAATAATATAATTCCGGAAAATCAGTTTGGTTTTAAGGCGAGGCATGACACTATTCATGCTGCGTCAAAGCTGGTCTCCGACATACAATGGAATAAATGCAAGAACCAGTGTACGGGTGCTTGCCTCGTTGACTTTGAGAAGGCCTTCGACACCGTATGGTTAGAGGGGCTTTTCTATAAGCTGACCAGGATGGGCATGCCGAAACCCCTGCTATATATGATTTACGACATGCTTATGGGAAAGAAGTTCGTTGTTAAATGTAACAACGTCATTTCTAGCAAGACCTTTGACATTAAAAACGGCTTACAACAGAGGGCTGTGATTTCTCCGATACTGTTTAACATTTACACAAGTGATCTAGTAGGTTCCCTCAATCATTCCATAGCGTACGCAGACGATTTAGTGGCGTACAGATCAGGTCCAAAAATCGAAGTCATTAACACCCTTTTGCAACGTGACTTCGATTATATTAAGGCGTATTGCGACGATTGGAAGTTGAAAATCAATTTTCAAAAGTCGGAAACAATCTTGTTTAGAACTCCATTGCGATGGGCTTCTAGGGATACCAGATATAACTGGCGAAATTTGGCCATCATTGGACGGCACGGACTGCCATTAGCGGTGAGAAGCGTAGTGAGATACCTTGGTATCTGGCTCGATAAGTATTTGTATTTTGACAAACATATAGATGCTTGTCTTGCTGGGGCCAAGAAGGCATTAGCCCTGACAAGAAGGCTATTTCACAGCAGCCAACTTGTCTCCAGGGTGAAGCTCATATTCTATGTGGCCCTAATCAGGCCAGTCATCGCGTATGGTTGCCCTGTGTGGTTCAATGTAGCGCCGTATCAGATGGAAAGGATTCGGGTGTTTGAAAGGCAGTGTCTTAGGACCTGTCTCGGCTTGTACAGAACACCAGAATCTGAGTACAAAAAATATTATCCCAACAAAGTCCTTTACGATGGGGCTAATCTGAATAGGATTGACAATTTCCTGATTAAGGTGATCCGAAGACACGTTGCACGAGCAATGACCAACGATAATAGCCTGATCTTTGGGGCTTATTACCCCAATGAAATGTACCACGAGAGCACGCTTCTATCGGGCTTTATCCCGCCAGAGGCATTTCTCCATATTGATGCTAAAGGGTTAATGCAAAGCAGGGATGGTATCCCGGTAATATATCACCGCCACCGCGGTGCGAGGGACAGGCGGCTCATCTACGACGGGTATGTCGACAATGCTCAGGAGCTCCTCCGTTTTAGTCCCGCGATAGCGGACAGGGATCGGATCGATGCCGAGAAACAGTACACCGAATTCTGGTGGCTTCTAGAAGGGGTGAGGGTGGGCTCGCTTTCCTAGATCGGTATGTTACTAAGGTAACACACTCCTGTTAGTTGTAAGTTAGAATAAGGATAGTTAGGGGGATTTCGTGGAGAGACCGCGTTCGTCAGCATAAGGCGGCGCCGCTGAGAAGTAACCGATGCTTTATGGCATTGGTTGAATCTCGGGGATGCTTGTGCACGATGTTGACGACTGTCAGGCGCCCGAAATCGCAATTGGTATGGTGACCACTCGGTGCGAGAGGCTACGAGTGCTCACCACCCCGATTATAGTTAAGGTAGGTTAAGTAGCTTAGGTAGGTTAAGTAGAATAGGGACATAGTTTTAAGTTTTATAAAAAAATTTAAAGATACTGTATCTAAGTTTTTCGAAAACCTTTTCTTAGAAATTTCATATATTGTAATACTGATAGATACTCGTAAGATTAATTGTAAGATAGTTTTAAGGCCGAAAGGTAAACTATGAATAAGATTGTAAAGTTTAGAGCGCTCGGTAAGAGCCAGTAAGCTAGAATAAGTAACTATCATTGTCAAATTAGATTTAAGCATTTTTGTCTAGAATGTAAGTAATAATGAAAGAATCAATAAAAATGAATTTAAAAGTAAAAAGTAAAAAAGTGTGATAATTTTTTAAAATAAATTAGTACAATATATGACTATATCAATCAAGGACTCTGTAGGAAGCAGATGCATTGCTATGCATGTTAATCAAGGCAAAGACTTGACAATCAAGTCCGTAAGTTAAAGTTTAAATGTGACTTTTAGCTTTATACATACTCGTACAAATGTGTGTATTTAAGAATTGAAATTCAGTATCCCCATTTTCGGATATTCCAGAGAATACGATTCATCTGTACGATGGAAATTGGCTTCAGATTTAAAGAGGAAAAAAGTCTGAATAATTATGCCTACGTTAGTGAATTATACTATGGAAAAATATTGGGAACCAGAAACGAAAATGGCAATTTAAATGCTAATTAGCTTTTACGTTGAATGGGAAATTATAATTCGAGTTTTAATGCATATGCATTATACTCTATCAGAGCAAATAAATTCAATCAAACAAACAGAAGTGATACCCTCAGAAAACGAACAGTTAAGGCAGAATCATTTTGAGATAAATTTCAATTAAATCCAAGGGCACATACTTTCCAATATTGCATGCTACTGATTTCCTGAAGAGATAGAAATCTGTGCAGCCTATTTCAAGGATTTCGTTTTGTACAAATCTTCTGTATTAAAGGAGTTGTAATTATAAAGTTGTATATATATACATAATATGATCTGGGTGAAGAAATTTTGAAGTAGTCTAAAGGTTGTCTTTCTCAGTTCCAGTCAGGATCCTTTGCAAGATATGTGTTGTGTTGTCATGGCAATGCAATTGGTTAATTTTATTTCTAAGCTAAAGAAAAATTTAGTAATGAAAAACAAATTAAATAATAAAAATAACCTTCAAAAATTTTCGGTTGTGATAATAGTAGTAAAATTTATATTAACGAATTTTTAAGTGCTACAACAAGGTATCTTTTTAAAGCAGCTCAAAAGCTTAAACAAGAAAAAATGTATAAATATGTTTCGATTAAAAACTAGAGAGTTCTTACGCTCAAGGTGGATAACGACCAATACATTATTATTTATTCGGATGCGGATCTTCTAGCACTGAATTAATATGCAAGATCCAGAAGTAAATTTCTTAAATTTCTCAATTGTGTAGAAATTGATTCTCATGGTGCGTAAAAATTTTGACTTGTGCATCTAAATTCTTTTGGGAATAAGCTTGATTTTGTATTATTGACAGAAATATGGATATATGAAGAAGAAAAGTCTTTTTTTGGTATACCAGGATATGAATTTGAATCTTGTTGTAATAATAAATATGCGTTGGAGCTTTTATAAAAGGCGCGAAAAACGTTTTAAAATATCGATATAATTTGCTTAGTTGTGATGCCTTAAAAATCTAAGAAAATTATAAATAACTAACACTTTTTTGTATATGTAGAGTAGAGTGGCTTTGAAAATAAAATTCACGGACGTAAATATCTCGAGAAAAGACTAGGCGTGTCGATCTGTACAAGGATGGCCCTTATATGGTCGAATTTTTTATTTTTTGAATTTGATAACGCACCCTAATCCTTTTAATAATACTAAACGCTAACCACGTGCAAAATTTCATGGTTATATATCAACGATAACCTGTGCCGACAAAGGCTCAATGTATTCTTACATAAATGGTTCTAAAATATCTAGTGGCATATAAGCTATAGAAGAACAAAATTCCTATTTTAAAATAAAAACACAGTGGAGGATTAATTTGGGTATGCGTTTATTTATAAAAATTAAATAGCTGTATAATTATACAGCATACTTTCTTTTCAAAGTTTCCTTTTTACAATCTTGGTACAACTTTCTATGTTCTTGATCACAGCGTAACAATAACTGCTTTTCTTTTTCGTTCGCAGTAATTAAACTATGAAAATCTTCCATGAGCTTCACACCTCTCTATGCTGTCTCATTGACTGCCTTCAAGTGCATAACTTTAGCTTCCTGAAAGGAAGGAATTTGATCCCAGAAAGAGACGTCTCCTTGGAGAAAAGCGTTATCAATTTTTAACCGCGATAGCAAATTTGTACTCTTTATGGTCACGAAATCACTCAAATATTTTTCTGCAACAATAAGAAAAATTATTTATTGACAAAATTAACAGTTTTTCTAGGGATAGAATGAAAAAACTCCCGACACAATGAGGCAGATATTTCTTCCTTTGAAGGAACATATCTCTTCTCAAAATCATATAAACTTTCTTTTTGTAAATTCGATATAATGTTAGCTTTGGATTGTGTATCAACTTCACCATCAAATAGTGAAAATAATGCTATTTCTTCTGATAAATACCATAAATGTTGACTGAACTTGGTCAGAGCTACTTTAGAAATCATCTTGTCGACTGTTTCATAGTTCTTCAATGTTTTTAAGAAGCATAAATCTTGATTCGGGGCTTTTACTGCCAAATTGCACCCAAGCCAGGGCTTTAAATAAGCTGTTGCAATAAATAAGCGAGCATCTTGCAATATTAGCTTGTCTTTAGCACACATTTTAGACTGGGATTGTAGCAAACATTTCATTAAAGCGTAAATAGCTCTTGCCATCCAACGTGCCTGATGCATTGCACCTGGCGGTCTGTTTTTAAATTTGTTTTCGTTGCCTCCTCCCAAAAAACCAACAGAAAGTCCAATCAATTCTTGATAATCGTCACTTATAATTGATTTCAGTAATTCTTTTTTATACATAATAGTTAATTAATTCGTTAATGACCGTCTCACAGAAATATTTCTTTTCGAAATCAGACCATGTTTCGATACCAGTTGGATCAACGTTCTTATAATTGTCTCTGATTTTTTTAAATAACGGGATATCAGAACTGCTGGTAACTTGGCGGATTTTTGATTCAAATACACATCTCAAAACCAGTTCATATACATACTGTATATGATGACGGCAAGCGAAAAGTAACAATTCTCTTTCTAATTTTTACCCCAAGAGCACACGAGGTTGACGTTTTGCTAATAAGTGGATATAGGTTAGAAATGTGTGACTCGGCCGAAGACGGAGGAAACATGTTAGCATTCTTTTTGTGCAGTTTACTGGGTATAAACTTTCTCTGATTCTGGATTTATTGTGGAATAATGGATATACCTAGTCTTCTGTTCATCCATAGCCTGGTAATATCTGGTAATATTTCGAATATCATTACTGTTTTTGGGATTGAACATAATGAGTGGCTCATTGGCCGCAGATGTCGCTATTTTGTCGGCCTCCTAATTACCTTTGATTCCCATGTGACCAGGTACCCACCATACTTGTAATTTGTTAGAATTTTCTATCAGCTCATTTCGGATTGCCTCAATAACTGTGGATTTTTTGTTATTGTTCATTATAGAAATGATTGTGGAAAGGCTATCTGTACAGACAATTATTCTTTCGGCTGTAGTTAGTTAAGCAGCGTGTAGTATGGCCGTTTCTTCAGCTGAGAAAACTGATGAGAATTCTGCTAGAAACCCTTTGATTAGGGATTTGTCATTTTTGTCCGCCGCTGCGAAAGAGGTACAGTGTGCTGTCTTCGATCCATTAGTGAAAATCAACTTCCATTTTCTTGTTTTGAAGTAGTCGTATAGTTCCATAAACTTTGCTTTATATATGGATTTCTTTGCTGGATGCCGTTTTGGTAACTTTGCAAAGGTCAGTAATAATGGAGGATTCCGAAAGTAGTCACGGTGGGTATAATGCTGTAGGCCGAGTTTGCAGGGCAAAAGGAATATCTAATATCTAAGCTATGGGCGAAGTACAATAGATGGCATTGCAGATAGTCGATGAAACTTTGGGCAGTTTTTTCCGGGCTCGTGTTTTTTTAGCGTCTATTATTATTGCCAATTTGGAAGATGATGCTATTTTTAGTATGAGAAGTGAGGTAAGATATATGATTCTTTGTGCAATCGTCGGAGACCTGCTCCAGTTAGCATGTTTTTTATTGGTCTAGTTCGAAAAGCTCTTAGTTCAACTCTAACCGCTGCGTGGTATTGAGGTTCGATTATTTGAAAAGTTGGTCTGCTGCATTTGCCGTAAATAATCATGCCGTAGTCGATCTTTGACAAAACGATGGACTTGATGACCCTTAGAAATATGTTGGTTTGTGAACTTCCGTTTTTGGATGTTAGATATCTTATTATATTTACTCTTGTAGATAGACTTTTTTTTAATAAAAATAGAATGTTCCTTAAAGCTAAATTTACAATCAAAAACGATTCCCAGAATTTTCAGTGAACCAACGTTACGTACATTATGGTTATTAAAATTTAGATTTGATAATTCTGTGCAACTCGATTTTTTACCAATGTGATGTACTTTGGTTCTGCCGATTGACATCTTAGATTCAGAGGATCTATCCTAATCACTTATGTCTGAGAGTATTTTGAAGAATGTGGAGTTAATTTCTCTGAGGTCTTTACATTTCGAAAATACGATTAAGTCATCCGTATAGGGAATGTCGAATTGTATTATGCTTTAACGTTGTTTCGCTTAAATGATTGAACGCTATCAGAAATAAAATTACTGAAAGTGGTGATCCTTGTGGGATACAATTCTCGGAATTATATGTATTAGAGCAGATATTACTCACCTTAATTCGAAATGTCCTATTCATTAAGAATGACTTAATAAAGTTTAACATTTTAGGACTCTCTCTCCACTGGATGACTTTGTTGATTATTACATGAATTCCGATTCTGTCAAAGGCCTTTGCAAAATCAATTGACAAAATGGAAACATGGTTTTTCGACGAAAGGACGAAAGACACAAATTCATATATGTGAAGTAGTGCATCAGTTGCAAAAACGACCGTGCTTGAAGACGACTTGCTTTATGTTGATCAGGCTTTTTTGTCTTGGCACCAAAGTAACCTTTTGGAAAAAATTGTTCCCATTATTTTACCTATGCAAGATAAGAGGGAAATTGGACGGTATCCACTGACTTCAGACAGTGATTTCTTTTTTTTACGGTTTGGGAATTGGTACTAGGCTTGCAATTTTCCACATTTGTGGGATAATACCGGTGTCTAAAATGCGGCCAAACAATGCGACTATGCGTTTTCTTAAACCTATAGTATTGGTGAATTTTTTAACATTGGATATGAAATCTGATCAAATCTTCCTTTAACAGTACTAAGACAGCTTTCAAAGTATGTCAAATTAATGGGGAGTTCTGTCGAACTGACCAAAGATGATGTGTTGTATTTTGGAATCCCACTATTTAGCAGAGCGTATTTTTCAAGAAGGAATTCTAAAGAAAAATTTGAGTCCTTAGAATAGTTTGACCAGGTTTTTGGCAAAGTGATCAGCGATTTCCGTTTCAGTTTTAACTATCGTTGAATATAGGGTCCCGTGAGATGTTTTATATCGTCCCAAAGTTTCTTTGATGGGACTTTAGGGTTGATATTGACTGTGGATTGTTCGAAGCTTTCTTTCTTAGCAAAGCTTGCGGGCGGAATACTGCGTTCGATTTGCGGTAGTTCACCAAGTTTGAGTCATTTGGGTGTCTTTTAAAGTCATGCCAGGCCCTTTGTTTAAGTTGTCAATTTTGTGGATATCATTGTTCCACCAGCGTAAATATTTGTTTTTAGAGATGTTAAGAGTTCTTGGAATTGCATACCGAACTGATTTTGTAATTATGGCTGCTTCTCTATTTATGTTAAAAGATGGTGTTTTGCATGTCAAAAAAGTTTCTACTTTGCTTTGAAATAAAACCCAGTTGGCTCTGTTAGTTTGGAATTTTGGTGTCAGTTTCATATATCTTGGTTGCCCGCCGAGCAGCCTAAGAGTGGTGATCAGTGGAAAGTGATCGTTGCCATGCAGGTCTGGGGGAATTTTCCAAGAGGTGTTAGGGTATAACTCCGTAGAAATAAGGGATAAGTCCAAATGTGTGAATGTATTGTGTTGGAGTTTGCTAAGGAGGGTTCAACTTGTTTGCCCCTGGAATTGCATGTTAAGGACCCCAAAAACGGGCTCCAAGAGCTGTGGACTCCGGTTAATAAAGCAGGAGCTTAGAATCTGTTGATTAAGTTCTCAATTCTGAAGCAATGTACATAGACATAATTGTTATTTTAATTTTAAGTTCAATCTCAATATGTTTGAGTTCATAGTTATGGGTGTGTGTGGTATAAATTTATGAATTAAAATACCGATTCAATGTTTGGCTGTGATATTAATATGAAAACTATGAAAATATGGCACATATTTGTTAGGGGTGTGGGGGGTACGGCCGGCTATAACTGAGGGCTTTTGTTTATTTGTTGCCGTAAAATTTACCACAACAAGTTCTACTTTCTCCCTTTTCAGTTCGGCCTCACTCATCCACATTCTTCTCCGTTGGTTCTTCAAAATCCTAGAAGGGTGGTCTGCAGCCATGGGTCCATCAGCCATTGGTGCACCCTCCTAGTATCTTGAAGGATCAACCACAACAGGTAGGACGGACGGTCCATTGAAGCAACCATTTGGAGGAAGGCGCGAGACCAGCGTCCAACGTTTTAGTGAATAAGAACCATTTACAAAGTCGTCGGCTCTTGCCCTTGTGTTGTGTTGTCTCTCCTATCGGGTCAATTCCTTAGCCTTAGAAGGCATCTCCGCTCCATCACGGTCTCTCCTGACCGATCCGCTTTTTGCCCCACCCGTTCATTTTATGTCCGTTGTCTCCTTGGAGAAGTATGTTAGCGGGAAGAATTGCTGGGCTCTTGAGCTCTGTCCTTCTGCTTTTATACTTGTCGGATGGGACAACCAATAGATCCACGAGACGAAGAGACGGGAGTCTCGGTGGAGTGACGGACGGTCACCTTAAACCCAACGCTGTACGTCTAGAGCCAGATGGACGGTCTAGAACCCTCTGCGTATAATAAATTCACAAAGTCACAAAACCAGGCGGACTGCCACAGACGATCTATTTGGTGACGGACGGTCACCGTCTTAAATAAAAAAAAAAGAACAAAATAAAATTGTAACAAAAGTGTTGTAAAGAATGGACCCCTAGTTGGCGGCCCACATTTAATTAATTCTTGACAAGAGGATTCGCCGGGATGTCTTTATTTTCATTTAGTTTTTCATTGGACAGCACTCCATATATAGAATTCCTTCTCGTGCACCCGTCTCATGATTAGTTCCTTGCTTCGCCCTCACGGTACGCCACCCGATCATTATCAGAAACGGATAATGATTAGGATGTAGAAATGCGAGTAGGCCATATATTTTTTTCCTTTTTTTTATCTTTTGGGAAGGACTGGTGTTGAATGAATGATCGTAAAAGGAAATATTAGCTCGGGCCAAAGAGAAATCCCAATCCTGGAGGAAATTTCCCCAGATTTGGGGAAATAAGAAAGAAGCACGAATGTGTGTGTGTATGAGAGAGTGAAAGCAACGGAAATCCAATGCACGGTGACATACTTCAGCAAATTTGCGGAGCGCTGCACACAAAGGCCAAAATTGGACCGTTGAATCCGTATGAAGGAGCGTATGTGTGAGACCTACGGTTCGAGCTAATATCATCGGAATAGGGTTAATCACTTCTTGGTTGACCATCAAAAGTTTAAGACAAAAAAAAAGCAAGAATTTAAAACAATAAAAAAAAAGCTGAAGAGGAAAATTAATTAAAACAAAAAAAAAGATAAAGATACAGGAAAGGAAAAAGAACAAGGACTTGGAGATATACGAAAACGAGGAGGAAATACGGACGAAATCAGGACGGGCAGGACAGGAGTAGAACAGTACCAGGGAATAAGATAAGTAGTATTATTTACCCCGGACGAATCCTTTTTGTAGAAAAAAAAAAACCTAACATTTTGCAATCGGTTTCGGGTTCCCAACTAGCGGTTCAGTCTATTTAGTGGTACCTTCAGTACCGCCATTTGATTTAACGTTTTGTCGTTGCCGCTTAACGGCTACCGCAATCATTCCGCAAATAAAGCGTTCCTTTATAAAGTGACAAAAAAATTTTATAGTTTATTTTTTTCTCCCGGGATAATGTGTGGTATTTCTTCTGACTTATTAGTAGCATATGGTTTTGCACTTCCACTCGGAGCAAAAAGTGCATGGCGCCTAACACCCCTTTTTTTATTGTGGCATTTGTAGCTTAATTAGCGTTTAAAAATATCGTTTTCCCTGAACCCAGCCCAGCTGAGCAGCCACTTGGTTCAGCAAACGATATTGCTGCCATTATAAATTTCCCCTCAGGGAATTTTCTGTTCCCCAGGAAATCCAGGTGACAGATCGTCACACGAATCCCAACCACCGACAGTGTGGCTCGTTTTTTTTTTAATTAAAGTGGTTTGCGTTTGTTTCTTTGGTTTTTTTTTGGTTTTGCCGGCAGCCCGACAATTGGATATATTTAGCCTTTAGATCGGGGAAAATTGTGTAATATTTTTATTAATTAATAATTGCAATTCGTGGTAATTATTATAATATAATAGCCGTTAAGGTTCCATTGCAGAACCTTGAGCTATGATATTGATTTTGGGAAAGACTTTTGTGAAATATAAGCAGAGTTATATTGTGAAAAGACAGAGATGGAAGGGTTGTGGTTGTGAGAAATGTGACCTTGCTTGCTGTTATTCATGTAGAGACTGTTTTTTTAATGTGTTGTCATCGTCGTCATCGCTTTCAATTGGTTTTAACACATAACTTTTATTATGTATGTAGTGAGAATTAGTGACTTTAGACGGAAGTGAGTGAATTATTGTATGTTTTGAATGAATATTGTTTCTACTAGATGAGTGTAGTGGTGAATCTAATATATTGGAGTTATGGAGGAGAGAACTTGAGTGAGCTATGCTGCATTTGTTAATTTTTTATCTATAATGTTTCTTTCGCTTGTAAAAATCGTGTACAATTTTTTGAGGAAGATAGATGTCCTTCACTGCAATTTGCACATGAGACGCGTGAGCATTTCTCCAGGTCGGATGGGGGAAGGTTGCACGTTTCACAGGAGGAAACCTTTTTGAGGTATGCCCCAGACGTAGACAGTTACCACAACGCATGGGATTTGGGAAATATTCTTCGACCTTGATGTTATATCATTCAATAATGACAGTGCTTAGAGGTCGGAAAAGGTCGAATGTGAAGAGCACAAGACCTGTAGCGCGTTGATTTCTATCGACAATTTTTTCCGAATTTGAAAATCCTTAATGACACCTTGGGATTTCTTTTCCTGGGCTATTTCGATTTCTCGGAGGTTTTTTTTTTTGGGATTCAACAAGAGTAAGTATATTTCCGTCGCATTGTTGGGTTATGCATTCATAGGTGGTACTTATGCCACCAATCGCTTTTTTGAGCAAAAAAAAGCGTTTGGGCGGGGTTTTTTTTTGGAGAGATCACTATGAATTTGGGATTGTTTGATTCGATGTGTGTTGGGAAGACTTTAGTTAGCTCTATTGGGAATGAGGTAGGTTTTATTCGTTTTTTGTTACGATGTTCGGAAAGCGGCACTGCGTTGAGAGCATTGTACCGACTACCCGACATCACATTTGGACCAGAGACCAAGATGGGTTTTGGGTTTTCCTTTCTGCTTTCACAAAATAACGGTTCACACGAGTGGGCGGGGAAGGGAAATGAAAATGAGTAGCTGGGCTAATAACTAGCTGAATTTGCTGATAACTCAGAGAGAACACAATCAGAAGCGGTGTTGTCGACTCGGAGGTCAGTCAATGACTGAGTTATCTACACAAAAAGGAAAACATTCGCTGTAAACATTACTGGGGGTTCTGCTGGGCCAACATTATGAGAATCAGCTATCTACTATGAAAATTTTAAATTAAATGTTGCTAGAATGAATTTTGTTGAATTTTTTAATTACTTAAGAGAATTCCATATATTTTTATTATTAGAGACTCACTTACTTAACTTAGAAGAAAAAAGGTTTAACATTTTCTTTGGGGGCTACGAACTGAAATGGATACCCGCTGTAAAAATTAATATTTTTGCGAACCGCAAAAATCTGGGAATAAACTTGAAGTTTAAAAAGATAGGCGATTCTTACGTCGTAAAATTTTTCATATATTGTCTGTTTATCTCAACTATAATGAGACGTAGGGCTGTAAAGTACTTGTGCTCACAGATGCTTTTGATTGCCAAATTTTGAATAGAAGTTGCGGCGAGGATCCACGGGGTGAATACACTTTCCTTAGAGGCACAACCTGTTCGGTTATAGACTACATATTTTCTCAGATCATATGCCATTGGAAGTAAAAAAGTGTCATTTGACAGGAATGTGACAAACACAAACGAGTGTAGCCCCTTACCAAAATTATTCTAGAATGAAAAAATGTCAAACTTTTACCAAACTATTGCAATTTAAACTTCGAACTCATTCAACTTTATTCAGTCCAGCCAATTCCAAATATTGATCAATTACCAGGCATTATCAAATTCAACACAATTAAGAGGCAAAAATGGACAAAGTAAACAAAAGTGATTCGAAAAGGACTGCATGAAGGCAAGAGCCTTCAACAACAACAACAGTGTGAGATATAAAAATGATTCTGACTTTATTTTGAAGCTATGTTCATGCCATATGTATGAAATAGCACATCATTCAAACGGCCGCCTCGGCTTCTCTGGCAATGCATCAAGCTGTCGGTCAAATTTTTGATGACTCGGTCTAATATGTGCGGCGTTATTCCGGCAATAGCGTGTCAAACGTTGTCCTCGAGCCCGTCCAAATTGATTGGCTTGTTAGCGGAGACTATCGACTTGATGTAGTCCCAGAGGAAATAATCGATTAGTGTCAAATCGCATGATCGCGGCGGCCAATTGATGAACGCTCGCCGTAAGATGACCCAGTCGCCGAATTTCTCCTTCACAACTCCGAGTGTTGCGTCGCTTGTATGGCAAGTAGCGCCATATTGTTGGAACCACTGCTCGAATATATGGATGTTTCGAGCTCTGACCACAAAAAGTCGGTTAACATCGATCTATACCGGAGACCATTGTCAGTAACGGTGTCTCCTTCCTTATTTAGAAGGAAATAAGTTCCGATGATGCCGCCATGTCATAAACCGAACCAAACAGTTAATTGTGGATGCATTGATTCTTGGCCGAACAACACTTGTGGATTGTGTTCGCTCCAATAATGGAAATTTTGCTTGTTAGCATACATAGTTCGCTGAGCCAAAAACGGGCTGTGTCCGAGAAGGTAACTTTTTGGCTAAAATCCAAATCTTCGGACAACATTTTCAGCTCCCAATTAGCGAACACACGGTTTTGTTGGCCAAAATACGGATTTCCGGCCAACATTTCCAGCGTCATATTAGCGAGCTCACGGCCTATGGTCGTCGGGGTTCAATTCTTGCATCAGCACAATTTTATAAGGATGTAAACCTACATCCAACCGCAAAATAAGCCGGGTTGACTTTCTGGCGATGCCCAATTCAGATCGTCGGCGCCGAATCGACATTACTGGGTCTTCTTCGATACTGGCCGCTATGGTGGCTATGTTTTCTTCATTTCGCACCAATCTCTGTCTGAATGGTGGCTTAAGATCCAAAAGAGTGTACTCACGATCAAGCTTTTCCACGGTGCGACGAACTGCCCACTGAAGCTATGATGACGACCGACCTCATGACGAAATTCACATTGCGTATTTACAACTATGCTGGAATTTCGATAATATTTTTTAATAATTCTCACACGTTCGGCAAGGGTACGACGATGCATGATGAAATAGCAAACCTTGTTGAATATTTTGACAGTTGGATGTGATTGGTAACTTTGACAGCTGCTGAAACATAACAATTGGAAAAACTATCATTGCTATCTGGTCACCCTTTATTTTTATAAGACTATACCATATGCTGACGCAAATAAAGGATTTAAAATTATCTGTGGTTTAAAAAGGTCAGCGTACGAATAGCACAATATTTCCAAAGTATATATTGTAGTTCCCGATCTTCATCGGACTTTTGGAAGAGTAGCAGCACGTAATTTTAATTTTGCTTTTATAAAGATACAAAATTGTCAATATTAATACTTTGTGCTTAAAACAAAAAAAAACTGTAAAATATTGTACTACATACTTTGTTTTTAATAAATTTTAATAAAATCATTTAAACTAAAATTAACTACACTAATTATTAAAAAGGACAATCTCAACATTGCCTTCATTCATTGGCCGCAGTCAGCATGCACAATCAGGGTGTTATCCACCAGCATTGCTATAATCCACAAAACTAGTATTCACCATTTTGCCTGTCCAATTTATTGTACATTTTAGACATGCCATTAAAGGTCGTATTAGACGAATGTCTCTAATATCTCAGATCTAGCTTGAAATGCCGCTGATTAAGCACCTCAGTTTGCAGTTGGTACGTTCAATATTCCATATGCCATTCGCAAATTTGGAATTAAATTTCATGTGGTTAAAATTTGTAACCGCCATCGCAAAATAATTAGAATAAATAAAATAATAAAATCCGATTTTCTATGTTCTGTCCAAAAGATTCAAAACATTAAGACCCTGTACTTGGTTTTACCAATTAAAATGGCACTGAACTATGTTGGCAATAAAACTGAGCTGCAAGCCGCAATAATCTAACATGAATCCTTCGGCATTATATCTGGTTTCCGCGATCGACAGTAAATTGTAATTTAAGTGGCTGGAGTGTGGCCAATTATGGTTTACTTAAACCACTGCTCATAAAAAACTCGTTTTCACTAAATTAAAGTTTTTTTTTTATACCTATTAAACGCATAACATATAAAAGGTTAATAATATTATTGTTCGGATAAAATTCACAAGAGAGACGTAAAGAGAACATGTGAGGCAATCTGCGTTCAGCCAGTAGGTTGAAGAAGAAAAAAAAAAGCAGATTTATAGAAATAGAAGGTTAAGAGTGTATTTTTTTCTAATGATCGTGATGGGGATGACGAAGGCCATGCTCATATATGTATGTACAGTCAAAGCAAATGACAGTTTTGTGGCACCAGAGGGATTGCTCACACAAGATAAATACAAAGGAGAACTAGGGCAGCGGTTAACGGAAGTCGAGGGGGTCGCGAAACGTTTTAATAGTAACCGCTAAAGGGTTACGAGGTTAAGAAAAAAGGAGCCAACGAGAAGGAACCTTACGGGATCACGTGAATTACCGATAGGTATGTATGTATGTCCCCACTAGGGGAAGATTACAAGACTATATAGGAAAATGCAAATAGATACTTATCCGGGTTTCCCTTCGTACTTGGGGTCGCTCCTTGTTGTATGTCGGGGTTGGTGAGGGGGGTTATACTTCTCGCCACACTCACTAGGGTTGTTGCAGCTTCATTGTTCGCCTTTGGCATAAGTTACTTGTCTGAGTTACTTCGTTTCTTTTTCATGTTTTTTTCTTCGTGCTTCTACTGGTCCTCACTAACTTGTCCTCCGGGTGTCTCTCGTTCGTTTTATTTGGGTTTATTTTGTTTTGCTGGTTGCTTTGTTCGTTAATTTTTAATTCTTTAGTTCGTTGTTCGTTTGTTATTTTTCCTTTTAGTGTATATTTTTTTGTATTGTATTTTTTATTTATTTTTTTTTTTTTTTTTGAAAGGGTGCTCTTCCCTATTACGGCTAGTTAATAATTGAACTAGGCACGCATTTCGGCTAGTTGCCACTCACACGCATTTATACATTTATACGCGGTTCCACTAATTCAGCTGCCAGAGGAAAGGGAATCACTTCCAGAGCTCTGACAGCCTCTCTGTGGAACCGTCCAATCACACCAGTCGATGTTTTGTCGTGTTTTTTATGTTCGTTCTGTTTGTCGAGTGACTGCTTGGGTTCATATTACACCCTCGGAACAGTGGACACTTTTAGGGGACAATCTAAGGGAGCTCAATTAGTGACCGTCAAGTGGAGAGGAAACTTTTAATTTAATTTAAAAACAATTATTTTAAGGGGCTTGTAACTTGTAAGTCTCCTTGCTGATAAGAATAAGGGGTGAAGATCGTGGGGAATTATGGGCTTTCTTTCAAAATTATTATAATGAATTTGGGGTTTTGAGGGTTTTAGAAATTTTGGTTGACGGAAGCAAACGATTTCAGGTATATGGTGGACTCTCGGCCATTTTTGCAGTTGTCGGCCTCTCGGGGCATCATCATGGAACCACGGGGGGGTCAGACCATTCATCTGCTATAATCTCCAAGCCATCCGCCTGGCTCTATCAGGGGTCACCATATTGTCACTTGTCATCTCTGGAGCGGTAAGCAAAAAGAGGGAACTGGATCCAAGGAATCCGGTAAATCCCACCTATACCGTGGTATCCAGAGAATAACGGGAAGAAAAGTAAGTGAAAAACACTAGAAAAGGCAGGAGAGCAGAATAGTGAAACAGACAATAAACTGTCATTGGGAGTAGGCGATTTTTGGGGCGTGATTTGCATGCAATACACGATGACAAAAGCATTTCGTAACCTTTTTCATTAATCCTATCCTTTAGGACCATTTTCGCACAGATGGAAAACATAAAAGCGAATCTTCTTCTGTCTCCTCCCACTTACGTGGGATTCCTTCTTTCCAAGGAATCGACATAAACCGTAAATGATCGGTAATGCGGTTTTCGTAACTGGTGATTTGATAGCTTGTCTCACCGAAAAGTGGAACCAAAGCATACATCAATCTGGCGAAATCAAAATATTGGCACTTGATATTTCTCAGGCATGACAGAGTTTATCATCAGGTTCTTTTGTCTAAAATGCGTGCATTTGAGATCGATGAATCTCTTCTTCAATGGATTAGAAATTTCTTTGCGGAACATTCAATGCAATGAACTTTGGGCGGTTTGAAGCGGGATGTCCACGAAATAAATGCTTCTGTGCCCCAGGGCTCATTTCTATCTCCAAGACGCCTTTTAACTTTCATCAGTGTGCTCTTGTCAGTCACTTCCAATCCAATATACTCATTTGTTGATGATAGCACTCTTTGGTTTTCATATTCTTTCCCAGACTTACGTCGCTGCTCTTCGCCTGTAGAACGAAAACTGCAACGTATTAAATTCTGATACTGGGTTAGATTAGGTTAGGTTGTCGGATTGATGAGGTATCTGCAGTCGTGTTCCTAATATAACTCATTACACTTAGGTCAATTTGGATGCACTGTGATGACCGGTTGGTGGAATTGGAAGGGAATGAGGATTTGAGAACGATTTCAAGTTCTGGTTTTCGCTTTCCGCCTCGGGCTAGTTTCCGTTTGACACTAAGAGATTCTAAGCCATCTTGTTGTATCTGCAAATATGAAAAAAAAGATATAAGTGAAGCGGCAGATAGTTCTGGGAGGTCGTGGAACTATTAACTTCCTAAAGTTCTTTGCCTTTGGGAGTGTAATTACCCATGAGTTTATATCCCCAGAGCCTCTGCAGAGGTCGTCGTTGATTAGAGGTTTGATAATTTGATCTCCCAGCTCCCTTTCTAGTTGTGATTGTTTTCGATTTATCTCGTCTGCATGCTAATTGCCTTTCACTTCTTTGTGGCAATGAACCCAGCATAGCGCAACCATATGCTGAACATAAAGTGGCTTAAGCACTTCGCGACAGCGCCACACAAGTCTCGATTTAATTTCGACAGCCGCGATGGCTGTCAATAAATATAGTAACATCCCCTTGGGATACTGCATTTATTGCCACAAGTTAGGTTGCTTCCGCTACAGCTTACCTTCCAAGACACTGCTGTAGTCCGGCAGGCGCCATGAGCATCGTAAGTTCTATTGATCGGAGAAGATCCCAGCGCCGGTTCCTGTCTCCATATTTGATCCATCCGTGAAAATGGATATCGAGTCTCATTCGGTTACTGTCCCTTTTCTCTCTGCTTGGGAAAATGCAGGGGAATGGTATTTCAACATAGTGATGGGGTACTATGTAGTCCGTATTTGAGCATAAACCCAGTTCGCTTGTAAGGATCGAGGAGTGGCCTTTCGGGTTTGGTTTCAACTTATTAAGCTGACGCAATTTTTAAGCGCTTTTCGCTGCAAATTCTTGTATGTATAGATCTAGGGCGGTAGGCTGAGTATATTTTCCAGTTACACTATTGGAATCGTTCTCATGGTATGAGTCTTACATGAGTATTTTGTACTTTTATCATTAACCTAAAGTTGGTAGTTGTAGTTGTGGATTGTTACCACACTAAGCTACAAAAGGTTAAGGATTAAGATGGGTATGACGAAAGCCCTGTACATCCATAGGATAGTCTTAAATCTAGGTCCATTTTCTTCCAAATATACGGCTGCAAACGCAGAAAGCGATTGTTGCTTTCTTTACACGTTCTTCGGTATTGGGCTTCAGTTTATTATCTCTTTCGATACCTAGGTATTTAGCACTGTTGAATGGTCGTAGGGTTGTCTCATCTATGGAAAGAAGATCAAATTGTTGCGTCATCCTTTTATGTGTGGATAGAACAAGCCCTGTTTTTTTGCAGATTGATTCCCAGCCGACAGAGCTTAGCCAATTCTCCAAAGATTCTAAGAGCATAGTTTAGGATTTTACTGATTGTGGGGAGGAAGCTGCCGGTGGCAATAAAAATCACATCATCCGCGTATGCAATGGCTGTAATTCCTTCGATTTTTAGATTCAGAAGCATTTCATTAACAACTAGGGTCTACAGAAGAATTGATAGTACTCCTCCTTTAGGGATGCCCCCATTGATGCTCCTGTTGCGGATCATACAGGTTATCGGGCTCATTAATGCAAGATGAACCCCAGTATTTCCTAAGTTTCTACTTAGAGCGGGAATGCATACATTGTTGAAGGCTCCTTTGATGTCAAGGAAGATTGCTAATGTATGCCCTTCGTCGTGGAGACTTTTTTCAATCGTACTGACAACTTCATCTAGTGTCATTTCCGTGCCTTTATCTTTTGTATAGGCATGCTGGGTTGAGGCTAAGTCTCCTGGTTGCAGATTACTTCCAATATGGGTCTCCAGCAGTTTTTGAAATGTATGATGTTAGGCCTGCCTTGGGAATGAAAACAACCTTTACAGCTCTCATGCATTTTGGCACATATCGATACGAGGGTAGTCCCAGAAGTATTCGAACTAACAAAGAAAACACAAAAAATTAGGGAAAAAATATCTTTATTCCTCTACGTGCTCTCCTTTTAGTTCAATACACTTTTCCCAGCCAAGTTCAATAGCTTACCCTGTTTATAGTGAGAATCGTCGAGCTCCTTTAAATATCCATCAACCGCAGACTCCACCTCTTTGCTGTTGGTAAATCTTTTATCACCGAGCCATTTTTTTCAAATTCGGAAATAGAAAATAATCTGAGGGGGGCTAAACCTGGCGAATAGCGTTCATGAGGAAGCAATCTGAACTTAAACTCATTAATTTTGGCCATCGCGGTGACGGATGAGTGAACAGGTCAGTCGTTCATAGACCTCCGCGGAGATTAAACGTGTTTCGACTTGTTAGTGAAAAGTGAAAAGTGATTCTCTTAACAAAAACTTTAAACAAACTGGATTTAGGCGCCAATTAGCGCAGAGACAGTGTGTTCGCTTGAGAGTGCAACGGTCGTGGGTTCGACTCCAAGTAGTCAGCAGACGTTTTTTTTTTTTTTTTTTTCTTTTTTATTTTTTTTAAATAAAAATAAGTGATACTGGATTGTGGTGAGCGGTCCGCTATGCCAATAGCGGGATCGGCTGAAATGTCAGGTGAGGCTTCGAGCGGTTCGAGCCAAACCCCAAAGACAAAGAGACGGAGGAAATTACCAACGGTAAATGTAAAGCTGCTTGGCGGCGGAGTGAGGGAAGGGGACAACTTCGCTTCATTGGCCGCAAGCGAATCCGACGATGAAGAGGAAGAAATGGAGGCCATTAGTAGTAGCATCAAAATGCTACAACAAAGAGTGCTGGCCATAAAAGAAAAGCAAATGGTAAGAAGAAAGAGGGAAGAGCTAGAGCAATCCCAACAACAGCAGCTTGCTCAAGAGCAGAAACAACAACAACACCAAACAAATAAAGTAGCACAAGTGCTACAACAACAAAAGATTAAGAAACACCAGCAGCAACAAGAGCAGTCACAACACCGGCACCAGCTAAAACAGCAGAAGCCACAAAAACGGCAACTGCAAAAACAGCAGCAGCAGCAACAACAACAACAACAACAACAACAGCAGCAGCAGCAGCAGCAACAACAACAACAACAACAACAACAACAACAACAGCAGCAGCAGCAGCAGCAGCAGAAGAAGAAGGAGAAGGTGCCTCCTATCAACACCTATAAATTGGAGGTAAATGCTACCAAGGACCTGTGTAAGTTGGTCATTGGTAATAATTTTAATATTAAGAGATTGGGGAACGATCGCCATGCCATCCACTGTAATACAGTGGAGGGCTACGCGAAAGTGAAAGAGCTCCTGAAGGAAACGACGACGGAGCACTACTCATTCACACCGAAGTGTGAAAAGCGGCAATCGATGCTGCTGAAGGGGTTGGAACCGTCTTCTGATCCTGAGGAGATCCTAGCACTGCTTAAAGAGAAGGAGTGCGAAGGACTCAAGTTCGTGGGGGTAAAGCCATTTACCACAGCTAGAGCCAGGCGGGAGAAACGGAGTCTGCCGTTCTTCCTGGTGCAGCTCAGTCCCGAAAGCCGTCTGGATAGTCTAAGGAGTATAAATGTCCTAGACTACCAGGTGGTTCACTGGGAAAAATTAAAAAGGAGCGAAGGCGTTATACAATGCGTTCGCTGCCAGAGGTTCGGGCACGCCGCGTCGAACTGCCAAATGCAGTCTCGATGCGTGAAGTGCGCAAAGAATCACAGTTCCGAGGAGTGTTCTCTGGGTAGGGACGGAGCGTCCGATAGGACTCAGCTCTCGTGCGTGTTATGTGGGAACGTGGGACACACCGCAAACTATCGGGGTTGTCCTAAGTTCGCCGACATTAAAAAAGCAAAAATGGCTCGGCAGCAGAAGGTGGAGGTCAAACGTTCACCTGTTAGGTTTCAAACACCAGCCGTCACGCCCCAAATTTCCTACGCCCAAATGGCTGCAGGTAGGGGGGCTACGGTACAGCAAGCGACTGTTGCTTCTCCGGCGTCAATGCCGAGAACAACGGAAGCTGCACCCAACATGCTGGCCATCTTGCTCGCAATCCAAGGGCAGATGGCTCAGCTGCAAAAACAGGTGCAAGAACAGGCCAAGCGGGTGGACCAGATCTACGCGCTGCTGCCGGGCCTAACGCAACACATGTCGTAATGGGTACGCACATGGTGGAGCAAACTTTGAAGGTCCTTGCGGTGAATGTTAATTCACTGATTAGGATCGAACGAAGAGCCGCGATGTTTAAATTGCTGCAAGACCAAACTCCTGATGTGCTTTTCGCTAGCGAAACCAAGCTAACCGATAAGCACAAACTGGAGTACAATAATTATATTGTTAGAAGAAGAAACCGGCCCCGATCCAAATGTGGAGGCGGTGTCGCGATCTTCATTAAGCAAGGTATAAAATTTCACAGAGTGTACAAGGGAGTGTTGCGTAGGTTCCGGGTGTTAGAGGCAGTCGTCATTTACATCCCGCTCCGCAGTGGAAAGCGGCTGTACTTGGCCTCTGTTTATGCACCTGAGGCTCCACAATCCACTTTATTCATTACAGAGCTCGACATGCTTTTTCGACTTCTGAGACTGGAATCGGGGGAGAATTATTTCATAATCGGCGGAGATTTCAACGCTAAACACAGAGATTGGGGAAATAATTTGCCAAATACTAGAGGGAACCTACTACTCGATTGGTGGGGTCAGCACGATGTCATGTACAGACTCGGTCTTAAAGCGACGGATAACCCGTCGTTTCCCAGAGGCGGGTCTTATTTGGATCTACTGCTGTACGACGAACGTATACGACTGACGGGTACGAATTTACAAACGCTAAACTGTCTGCGCACGTTCGTGTATGACAGTGACCATTGCGGTTTTAGCACCGAAATTACAGTTCCCAACGAAATTGCGGAATTGGAGGAGTTTGTCCAAAGATATTCTTACAACTACAGTAAGACTCGATGGACACGCTTCTCCGCAACATTGACAAGAGCACTCTCCTCGAATATGCTCCACCCACCGTCCAATAGGAATTTGTCAAACGAGGAGATCGACAATTACCTAAAACAAATGGACGAGACAATTAAACAAACTATGGACACAACAATACCGCGATATCGACATACGACTAACGAAGACCTGTTCCGCAATCCTACTATTGACGCACTGCACCGACAGAAAAGTAGACTTCTGACAAGACTCAAAAACTTGTACAGACAGTTTACTGACAGACAAGACCCGGAGATTAGAACACTGAAGGCGTCGATTAAAAATATTCAAACGTTAATAAAAGAGAATTACAGAATTTCTGTAAGTTCATATTGGAACAACAGGGTTCGGGCTGTAAACACCAGCAACCCGAATATGTTCCCTCAAATAAACAAACTATTTCGGAGAAAAAATCAAAACGACCTTCAGTGTCTTAAAATAGCCCGGACAACAGACAACGAACGATTACTGACAATAGCAGGTATTGATCCAAATGAGGCCGCTGATGATGACGACTTCTTTGTGATCGAGGATCCACAGGAGAAGGTTGAGACCATAGGAGCGACTTTCCAGGAAATATACAAGGCCAATGATATCATTGGCCCTAATTATGACCAGGACAATCGCGTCTTGGTGCACGACCTCTACATTCGAAATGAAGTAGGGAACTGGCGATCCGAGGGCTCTGGTTTCACCCGGTTCAGCGACGAAAATATGGCAAATAATGTCATTACCAGAGAGGGTGACATACCCCCGTTCATTTCGAAGGAAGAGCTCCATGAGATGTTCGACACAATCAGGGCTAAGAAATCAGTGGGAACCGATGGTATTCCGAACATCGTGCTTCGACATCTTCCTCTAGAAGCGGTGGACATTTACACCACCCTGTTTAATAATGCAATGAATAATGCACATTATCCAGCGCATTGGAAAACGGCAGTGGTGCAACCTATCCCCAAAAAGGGAAAGGATATATCCAATCCGGCGAATCTCCGGTCGATAAGTCTCCTTCCGAATATCAGTAAGGTTTTCGAGAAGGTGATCAATAGAGCTCTGTCTAGGTGGGTTGAGGACAAACATATAGTTCCGGATAATCAATTCGGTTTTAAGGCGGGACATGATATCTCACATGCCGCGTCTAAACTGGTGTCCGATATCCAATGGAATAAGGGCAAAAAGCAATGTACTGGTGCCTGCCTTGTTGACTTGGAGAAGGCCTTCGATACCGTATGGTTAGAGGGTCTTTTCTATAAGCTGACTAGGCTGGGGATCAGTAAACCACTCTTGTACATTCTTTATAATATGCTAACCAACAGACAGTTCATCGTGAAAAATGGCGATGTGACTTCTGTTGGAATATTTCAAATTAAAAATGGTCTTCAGCAAGGCGCGGTCAATTCGCCGATCCTATTCAACATTTATACAAGCGACTTGATAAGTTCACTTCCCCATACTATTGCGTACGCAGACGATTTGATAGCGTACAGAACAGGTACAAAAATCGAGGTCATTAATACTCTCTTGCAGCGTGACTTCGATAAGATAAGACGATTTTGCGATGACTGGAAGTTGAAAATCAACTTTCAGAAGTCGGAAACCATTCTCTTTAGGACGCCGTTGTCTGGAGCCTCTAGGGATACCAGAAAAAATTGGCGAAAGTTCTCGATCATTGGACAACACGGACAGCCTCTTGCCTGTCGAAATGTAGTCAGATACCTTGGGATCTGGCTAGATCAGTTTCTGTATTTTGACAAAAATGT
Organism: Volucella zonaria; assembly: GCA_963966105.1. NCBI lineage: Eukaryota > Metazoa > Arthropoda > Insecta > Diptera > Syrphidae > Volucella > Volucella zonaria. The sequence goes on from OZ014530.1 coordinate 218,105,245, forward strand.
AGATGCTGCTCTGGCCAGAGCTAAAGGCGCTTTTGCTCTTACAAAGAGACTGTTTTATAGCAGCCAACTCGATGCGAGGGTAAAGGTAATCTGCTATATGGCCCTTATCAGGCCCATGCTGGTATTCGGGTGCCCCGTGTGGTTCAATGTGCGAGCAAGCTTAATGGAAAAGATTCGGGTGTTTGAGAGGGCTTGCCTTAGGGCTTGCCTTCGCTTGTACAGAACACCAGAGTCGGAGTACAAAAAATTTTATCGTAATGAGGTCCTTTACAACAGAGCGAACTTAATACGAGTGGACAACTTCGTAATTAAGCTGACTCGAAGACACATCGCAAGAGCAATGGCCTCGACGAATAACCTGATATCTGGGGCTTACTACCCCAACTACCTTTACCACGAGAGTGTGCGCTCTGACGGCTTCGTTCCACCGGAAGCATTCCTCTACCTAGATCAGATAGGGTTGATCCAGGATAGATCAGCGGTCCCGTTAATCTTCCATGTCGCTCGGAAAGCTGGGGACAGGCGACTCAACTACGGCAGAGACGTCGCACACGGCAGTGTGGATCGTCTCAGGTTCAGTAGGGCGGTGGGGAATCGCGATAAGAGGGATGTCGTTCGGCAGCACCAGCATTTCTGGTGGTTGAATGATGGAGAAGATGTTTCGTCGTCGTTTCCGTCAATTACGGACCAGCCTCACTAATGAGGCAGAGCTGACCAACTTATTTACACTGTGAATACCGATGGCCAGCTTGCATAGGTTTAGGTTAGCATTTAAGAAATATATACATATATTAGTATATACCTTTGTATATACTAATATATGTATATAATTGTGAATGTATAATATCTATGTGTGTGTATTGTGTATGTAGGTTAGGTAGACTAAGGTATATTTTAAGTTAGATATTAAGTTTTATAAAAAATTAAGTCCATATGCTAAGTTTTTGTTAGCAATTTTTTTTCTTAGCTTTAAGTATACAAATATTTCAATAAAATGTAAATAAAGTCGAAAGACATAAATATAAGAATTTAGAGTAGCTTAGAGTGCCTGTGTGGGGCCAGTAAGTTAGTATAAGATTGTTAAGTAATTTTAAGCTAGCATTTAAGCATTTTTTGTTAGTATGTAAGAATTAATGATTTAAGAAATAAAATGCATTTAAAACTAAAAACTGAGTGAACAGGTGTATTGTCGTGATGAAACAAAACTTTTTTCTTCCAAATGTGGCCGTTTTTTCTTGATTTCATCTTTCAAATGCTGCAATAAGGTCGTATAATACACGCCGTTGATTGTCTTTCCTTTCTAAAGATAGTCAATGAATATTATCTCACGCGCATCCAGTTCTGTTTGGATGTTGGTTGGATTGAGGCCTTGCAAATGAAAGTATTGTAACACATAACGATGAATAATTTTAAATTCATTAAGAGCGTTCACTATTGATAGCTGCCAAACAAATACTAAAAAACGTAGCGTCGTCAAACTTTATAAGGTTGGTACTTTCTAACATAGTCATTCTTTTTTAACAGCAACCGCCATCGGGTACTTCTGGGACTACCCTCGTGCTATTGCTGAATAGTCTTTATAGGAATATAGTGCAATCCGGGAGATTTGTAAGCGGAGATTGAGACTATAACAAAGCTTTTTCTTTTCCTTCTATTGTCCTCTCTGCGACTTCATTGGCTAGGGATGAATGTGTTTGTAGTGGCTACTGGTGTTGAACTCCAACCAGGAAAGTGGGTTTCTAGCAGGAGTCCCAAAGTTTCAGTGTCGAATTTCATGCTACAGATCTCCAACTACTGTATGTTTCTTAGATATAACTTTCTTTAGCCTCGCACACTCTCTTGTGCTTTCAATGTGGGAGCAAAATTTTTTGCATGAGTTTTTTTAGCGCTATAGATTGAGCTCTTGTATTTTCTCGGACTTGCTTTGTATTTGTCCCAGTCGGAGCTCAAGTTAGAGAGTCCAGAGAAAAGTTTTGTTGCCTCTTTCCTAATGCACTGCAGCCCTTTAGTCTGCCAATGTGGGAAGCTGTTGGATTTCTTGATGTTTGTAGGGCATGTTTGGTTAAAAGCCGATATTAAGAGCATGACTAGTTGGGAAACCAATAACAGAGTGGAATTTAATACTTCCAAAACACAATGTTGTCTGCTGTCCTTAAAGCGAAATTTAATCACCCAGCCATTATCCATGAATGTCACTTGCTCCGTCGAAACAGAAAAACATTCCATTCTCGGTATGTGGTCAATGGCATCCTACGTTGGAACGACAACATATTCGATGCCATCAAAAATGCCGCGAAATGTCTAGGTTTCCTCAAGTAATGTAAATAATACTTCACCTCCTCTGATCTGGCTTTAGTATATAGGCATTAAATCGCCAAAAAATCGGAGTACAATGGCCACACCTGGTCAGGTGAGCCAAAAACATCTCTGCATCTGCTATACCGGATTCAAAAGCGTGCGATAAAACTCATAGCTGATACCAACATTACTCAGTCAATGGACACTCTCGAACACCGACGAAATGTCTCGTGTCTCACTTTGGTTTATCGTTATATTCACCACCAGTGTTTCATCGAAAATCCCAGTAGCATTCTGCCCCCTTTAAACCGTCAACCGTAACACCCGTCTCGCTATGAATGCTAATCAATACACCCTCAAGTCTACCGGCGACCGACGAAATATTAGTTTAAGTGCAAACTAAGACTACATAAAACAAAGACTAGAAACATTGAATTTTTTCTAAAATGGTTTTCAATTTTGTCCATGGCTGTATACCATACACAAGAATGCAATAAGACGATTTTTTACAACTGCAAAAGTGACTTCATTGGAACCCAATTAACTGAACGATTCTTCCAGATGTGTGCGGAGTGTCCATATTCATGACTCCGTTAGAACGCTTGGATGATCTACTAAGTAGTACATATCACTACTTTATCCCACATCACACTATCAACAAAGAATTCAGCGTCACTACGAAGTTTCAGTTCGGGGACTTAAAATACGAACCAACGTTATGGATATATTTTTTTAAGATGATGCGTAAGTAAATCAATAAACGCTTACCGCCAAGTATAACTAACTGATTCTATGGAGAGAAGATCCCAGTTAACAACTAAAGTTCCTTCGTTTGAACTGTCACTTTTTGGATGGCGCCATCTCCGTTTCTATGTAGTAATCCGTGTGCTGCTAAAGCTGAATGAAGACGAAACAACAAAAATTTCTAGGCAGAACGCATAATCAAGGACTGATATCTTCATTTGTAGGAGGCACCATTGATAAAGCCCAGCTTAAACATTATGACTTATTGGAAATAGCTAGCATCCATCTGCGAAAACTCGATACCAAGAAGAAGATAATGCTCCAAAATACGAGGGCGGATCAAAAGGTCCGTGACTTTTGGATTAAAACACAGATTTTTTGATAAAAAATAATTTTATTTTTCAACGTAGTCTCCCTTGAGCTCTATACACTTTGTCCAACGCTTCTCCAATTTTTTTATCCCTTCCAAAAAAAATGATTTGTCGAGGTCCTCAAAATAGGCCTTTGTTTGCGAGATGACTTCATCATTGGAGTCAAATCTTTTTCCACCAAGCCATTTCTTCAGGTTTGGGAACAAGAAGTAGTCGCTCAGAGCCAAATCTGGAGAATAGGGTGGATGAGGGAGCAATTCATAGCCCAATTCATGGATTTTTGCCATGGCAACTGCACATGTGTGCACCCTTGCATTGTCTTGGTGGAAAAGAACTTTTTTCTTGGCCAAATGAGGTCGTTTTTTTTTCAAATCGTCATTGAATCGGTCCAATAAGTTGGCATAATATTCCCCATTAATTGTTCTTCCCTTTTGAAGGTAGTCAATGTGGATTATCCCGCGTGCATCCCAAAAAACAGTCGCCATAACTTTATTGGCTGACAAACCCACCTTGGCCTTCTTTGGCGCCGATTCACCCTTAGAAACCCACTGTTTTGACTGTTGTTTGTTCTCTGGTGTGTTGTGATGGATCCATGTTTCGTCCACGGTTACAAAACGGCGCAAAAACTCCTCCATATTGCGATTAAACAACGCCAAACCTTCCTGTGAAGTTGTTACACGATTGCGTTTGTGGTCGACTGTGAGTAAACGCGGCACCCATCTTGCGGTAAGCTTTCTCATGAACAAGTGATCATTCAAAATTGAAACCACTGAGCCATGCGAGATCCCTACGGCTTCCACAATCTCTCGCACTTTCAATCTTCGGTCGGCCAACACCATATCGTGAATTTTTTCGATTGTTTCGGGTGTAGAGACCTCAACTGGGCGTCCAGGACGTTCGGCATCTTCAGTGCTTGTACGGCCACAACGAAATTCAGTAAAGCACTTTTTTACCATTGAAATCGATGGTGCAGAGTCCCCATAGTATTTATCAAGCTTAGCCTTGGTCTCGGTAATGGTTTTTTTTCGCAAGAAATAATGCTTAATAAGCACACGAAATTCACTTTTTTCCATTTTCTCCTCAAATTAGTGAGTAGTCTGATAAAAATAGCTGTCAAACACAAACTAACTGACGCAGCAAGTTTAAATTTTGACAGGAGTCAACTGACAGATGCCTGTTAACAGGAGCAGTGTTGCTGTTTCAGTAAAGAGGTCAGAAATTCAAAAAGTCACGTTATTGACCCGCCCTCGTATTTCACCTAATCAACGTAATACAAATGTTGGAGAAGAGATGAAAATTTAAGTGCTAAAGTGGAACCATAATTCTGGTGGCTTCTTCTTTCATATACAGCAGGGCTGGGACAAAGGGAATTATTTTGCCTGCAGTGGCTAAACTCTATAATCCAATGGATTTTGCTGTCTATCGTAAAGGCGAAAGGACTAACTAAATAGTATAGTCTATCGGACCTACCTTCGATAAGGGAAATTCGAATTCAAGTTCGAGGCTCAGTTCTGCATTATATAAAGCTGATAACCCCATCATGCACCTCTGACCTGCACATCTACACTTGTTGGTGACCAAAACAAAGAAAACAACCAAGGTTAGTTAGAATATGTGCTTTAACAGATTCCATGAAAGTATTATATTGCATTCGAGTAACGCCGTTAAGCTGAAAGAAATTTATGGGAAATAGCGTTTTACAGACCCAACAGCTCCGGAGTTAAGTAATTTAGGGGCGGAGTCCATCGAAATTGCAACCAGCATCGTTGATACACTTGAATCTCCTCCGTCATACTAACATTGGATCTCCTTTTTCTACACAGCCATCATGGATAAAAAGTGAGACCGAAGCCTATTGTTAGGTTCCAACCCATTATAGAGGTGATAAAAGTTTTATCGACGTATCACAACGTTGTCTAGGCGTACATGGGAAGTGACATGCTGTCGAAGAGCATGTCAAACAACATTGGTCCGAGGAGAGTACTTGTCATCTGTAGAAATTGAGCAGGCTTAGAAGGCAATCCTGAATCTCGTCCATCAGAAATTTTCCCGAGGGAAGATAGAGAACAGCTTCAAGGTTAATACATATTTGATGCATCACAGACAAAAAGGCTTTCTTTGTGTAAAGCAAGGTTTTTCAAGAGCAAGTAACTCACACATTATGGGGAAATGAAAGACTTCATCATCAGGGAAGAGATTTATGGAGCAATTACCAGTTTCACTCCATATATGTAAATCGCTGGATCTGGGCGGCATCCTTTCATTTTCATAATGTTGCAAAAACTCGCAGGCTCGAAATTATTTTCAGAACCTGATGAATCTTATCCACAATTATGGAGGCTTATTCTAGTAGTATGACTCAGAAGACGTTGGAGCCTGATCACGTATTCAGACTTCGAGTATTTTTAATTGATGGGGTTGTGCCTGATGATCATAAACATCCGGCGTCAGTGCCGGAGACTTATTTTTCCAATTTAATCTTCTCTTTCAGCAAGCATGGGAATGCAGTACGCTGATATTATTGTATATTAGCATATGCCACAAAACTCTGCAGAATTTTGTGTCGCACCAAAATCTCTATTTAATTATATGGTACTACAGCCATATTGAACCTGGATTACAACCCATATACTCCTCCAGCTAGTGCTGTTCTACAGTCCAAGATGTAAGAAGCCTCTATATGTTAATCTTATGTGCCACATAAAGCAATTTCTTATACTGTTGTTTGACTTTCCGTGTTCGAATCGAACGCTCATTGGACCAGAGTGTTGGTGTTCTAAAAATTTTAGGAGTATTCATCGAGTGCCAACTCGAGGTAGTTGTAGCTGTACCGTAGAGTTCGTTTTTAAGTTTGCCCTTCCAATGCAGAAAAAACCAAAAATCATTCGCAAAACCTTCCGACTAAAACGACCAAGGACATATTCATCAACCTTGCCGTAGGTCTAGCATATGCTTTTGCACAATAGAGCAGGACTAGGATTATGAGTATAAGGATCTTACGAAAGTATTACTTGATGATCCTTTATTACTCATTGGCCTCTTATGCGATTATCAAGAGCCATTTGGAAAGCTATAAACGGAGCTGAATACACAAAATCTTTAACTACCTCAAATTCACCTTTTATGACTATCTATCCAATTTTTCGATATTGTGTGTTCATTCTTGTAGACAGCATACGATATGTATACTTGTTTGTCTCATTGGCAGCTAAACCTATTTAGAAATCTTCTGTTTAAATACTTTCAACCGCACCAGTGAGAGCTCGCTGCATTCTGTCATCAGTGTAACATATGTTAGTAGTTAACTTTATTTTTCTCAAATTCAGCCTGTGATGCAGTCACCTTATTTAGTCCGTGTTTGAAATAAAGGACGGTGAGAGATTTCTTTCGATCTTCACGGTTACTGCTGCGTGAATTCTCATTCTCCTTCTATCATTCTCCTCTATCATTCTGCCTGCACGATTTGAGAAGAGAGACCAAGCTGCGATTCGAGATATAGCCATGTACAGCATGTCTATATAGATGCTAACATAAGCGGCCTCAAAGCCGATAAGAAGGTAGTATCTATCTGGATAAGATTGCAAGATCAGGGCAAATTCGGTTATTTGAATGGGAGAATTTTCCCACATTAGGCTATGTCAGCGTTAATCCCATCGCAGTTGTTTTCAACTGCTTGTGCATACTCAAGACTCAGATCATTTGGGCGTTTGTAGGTATCTATCAAGGATGTCGATATAGATATAAAGAATTAACCCCAACACACGGGTCCCGTTGTAAGCTTCTGGCTGGTGATGGCTGATATTTTTCGAATTTGATTAATTGCCGGACGACGTAAAACAGTATATGTTGCGATTCGACTAAAAGTAATACAGCGGACATTGCTCTTAACGAACACAGCACTGCTACTCACGTGTAATGTTTAAATCTTTGACAAAGCCTATGCAGTTAAATAATAATAGGAGGCCCTATAAACCATAGTCAGAATTTTCACTTCGCAGCCCTGCTTAGTATCGTCGGTGTTTGTGTTTACTGTGTTTGTTTGTGATTATGTCTAGGGAATTCAGGGTGGACGTATCCAATATACGCGGGCTAAAAAGTAATCACTTTTCTGCGTACGTCCACGTCTGTAAGTACCGACCGGCTGTTTTGGCACTTAGCGAAACACAGGTAGATCCCCGCCCACACCTCTCAGACCGCAATGATCTGAAGCTACCTGGCTACGAACTAGTGCCACTATTCTTTCCCCATCGCGGTCTCGCCATTTATGTGCGTAGTGATGTAGCTTACCAAATTCCACCACAATGTAGTCGCTGTTCCAATCCGGAATTCAATTTCATGTGGTTAAAATTCCATCTCCGTAAGCAAATTATCCACTACTGCTTTATTTACAGAAGCCCCAAACTGGACAGCAACTCGACCTTCCACGAGTTTGATGCGCTGTCTGATTCCATTCAAAGAATTGTATCCCTGTATCCTCATACTGAAATCGTGATTACGGGCGATTTCAATATACACAATTCTGGTTGGCTTCGACATTCTGGACAGACAACACCCGAAGGACGGTGGGTTGAGATCTTCGCTGCGGAAAATAACTTAACCCAGCTTGTAAATGAGCCCACACGCATACCAGACGTTGATAGTCATACCGCCAACACCCTGGACTTGTTTTTAACCTCTCACCCTGACAAGTACTGCGTTGATGTACTCTCCCCTCTAGGCTCGTCGGACCATTGTGTCATATCAGCTAAATTCTCGTACACCCACCACACAGTTAGAGAAAAGATTCCTAAAAGAACCGTATGGCAATACGAGAAAGCCAATTGGAGCGGACTTAACAACTTCTTTAGGAATTTTAACTGGTCGTTATGTTTCGTCGATAACGACGTTTATGCCGCTGCTGACATGATCACAGAAACTATTCTCTTTGGAATGAGATGCTTTATCCCACATCGGATGAAGAGTATCAAACCAAAAGAAAAGGAATGGTATGATTCGAGCTGTAAAGAGGCTGTCAGGGTTAGAGAACTGTTTTTTCGGTCCTACAAGACCAACCCGACAGAGGAAAACCGAAAAAAGTTTAAACGAGCCAGAAATGACTGCAACGCCTTTCTTAAGCGTGTGAAATTCCAATATGACCAAAACCTGAGGCAAAAAATACTACAATGTCCCAAAGGCAGTAAAAATTTTTGGTCATTCGTCAAAAATATTAGAAATTCTGCCTCATCCTCCATCCCAACGCTCATTTACAATGACATTCCAGCTGTCAGCTCTTTGGACAAGGCCAATCTGCTTGCTGCACACTTTGCGGCTAGCTCAACACTCCCAGACTGTGCTTCGTCCCCGCCTACACTCGAGTGCATCGAATCTACAATGGGACGAATCCACTTTCGCACTCGTGTAGTAGCAAGAGTACTCAAAGATCTCAACATGCATAAATCCGCTGGTCCAGATGGTATATCTCCCCTTCTTCTGAAGAGGTGTTCTTCTACGCTGGCAAAACCACTGCGTAAGCTTTTTCATCAGTCCTACTCTTTAGGACTCTTTCCGAGCAGATGGAAAACAGCATTTGTCCAGCCAGTCCCTAAAAAAGGCGAATCTTCTTCTCTATCCTCCTACAGACCCATTGCACTTACGTCCCTTCTTTCCAAGGTCATGGAAACGCTGATAAATCGTCAGCTCATGAAATATCTCGAAACACGAAAACTTCTCAATGACCGGCAATATGGTTTTCGTAGCAACAGGTCCACTGGTGATTTGATGGCATGTCTCACCGAAAAGTGGAACCAAAGCGTACATCAATCTGGCGAAAGCAAGTTAGTTGCACTTGATATTTCTAAGGCATTTGACAGAGTTTGGCATCAGGCTCTTTTGTCGAAAATGCGTGCTCTTGGGATCGATGACTCTCTTCTTCAATGGATTAGAAATTACCTTTCGGAACGTTCAATTCAAGTTGTCTTGGACGGTTTCAAGTCTGATATTTACAAAATAAATGCTGGTGTGCCCCAGGGCTCCGTTCTGTCTCCGACACTCTTTTTAATCTTCATTAACGATCTCTTGTCTGCTACTTCTAATCCAATATATTCCTTTGCTGATGACAGCACTCTCTGCTTCTCATATTCGTTCCCGGACTCACGCCCCTGCTCTTCGGCTGTAGAACGGGAACGGCAGCGTATGCTAAGCTCATTAAATTCCGATATTAACAGCATAACCAACTGGGGAACTATCAACCGAGTAGAATTTAATGCTTCCAAAACTCAATGCTGTTTGCTGTCATTAAAGCGAAATTCAAATACCCAGCCATTATCCATGAATGGCACTTGCATCGTCGAAACCGATAAACTTTCCATTCTCGGTATGTGTATCAGTAACAACTTACGTTGGAATGACCACATATTCGATGTCGCCAAAAATGCTGCGAAATGTCTAGGTTTTCTCAAGCGATGTAAGAAATATTTTACCCCCTCTGATCTGGCCACAATATATAAGGCATTTATCCGCCCAAAACTGGAGTACAATGCCCACATCTGGTCAGGTGCTCCTAAAACATCTCTGCACCTGCTAGATAGGATTCAAAACCGTGCGATAAAACTAATTGGTGATACTAATATCAGTCAATCAATTGACACTCTCGAACACCGACGTAAAGTCTCCTGTCTCACTTTGTTTTGTCGCTATTTCCACCACCAGTGCTCCATTGAAATTGCCAGTAGCATTCCGCCCATTCAAACTTTCAACCGTAACACCCGTCTCGCTATGAATGCTCATCAGTATACCCTCAAGCCCATTTTCGGACGTACTCTTAAATATCGTGATTCTTTCCCAAGCCGTACAACTCGCTTATGGAATGCCCTGCCGACCTCTGTGTTTCCTGGTCGTTATAACTTGCAAACATTTAAAAACAATGTACATCGGTACCTGTCTTTTCTTCCTCCCTAAATTTCCTTCGCCCGCGCTGTGTACGAACATTTTAAGGGTACAAAACCCCTTGAGCGCGCGCCAATTATAAAAAAAAAAAAAAAAAAAAAAACTCTTCCAGGCAGACGTAGCTGCTTCCCAAGCCTTGACATCTAAAGAGAAAAAATAGTGCCCATTTGCATACGAATTTGTGGTCTACAGTTTCCACGAGTTACTCGCATCATCATTCAAGTATCCAGTACATATACATATGTATATATCATTTAAGTAGAACCTATGTACGACGGGGCGGTGTTAAACAAGGCTCGCTCGCACGGACCACCCTGTCTCCGCTGCTATAGTGCGCGTTGGTTCACTAACTAAACGCTCTCAGAACCTCTATCGTTTATGCTCAGGCATATGCAGCTGATGTAGTTATACTACCTGTCCGACCGAATCTAGCTTCTGTCTGCTCGAAAGCGCCTGCAGCCGTAGACATGATTGACGATTGGTAAATAGATATGGACTATCAGTCAATCCTCTCAAAACTGAGGTTATTCTCTTTATCAGAAGGCTGAAGCTGACTGGTCTGACTCATCTAGCTCTTAAAGGCATTGTTATCCAATTCTCCAAAGAAGGTTAGTATTTGGGTGTCATCCTGGATAACAAACTCCTATGGACTAAACAAGTTATGGCGAAAGCCTCTTAGGCAGGAGCTGTCAGCAAACAAAGAGCTTGTCACCGAGAACATCGAGATGGTCCACACGGCTATGACGAGACCAATTATATTCTATGAGTCGGTTGTTTAGTAGAACACGCTCTTACGAACACACGTTATTGATGTCATTACCAGACTCAAAAAACGGTATGTCTCGGCTGCATGGAGGCTTTCCATAGCACGCCTGGCACTGCACTAGGCGCATTGATGAATCTCCCACCCCTTAATATTCATATCATGGGCTGCCAGCTCATGCCAGCTTCCCTTTAAGAAGAAGCGGTTTTTAGTACGAGTACAAACGCACTGGATGATCTTGCGCGCCGACTGTCTTCTGACTCTGGTCTTATAGACATGCCGTCTGATGCAACGACACCAGAATTGTTACTGCAGAAAAAATACGTAATCGACTTTCCCTGTGTCCTGTGCAAGGGAAAAATGTAGTCAGTTCTTCACGATGACTCCAAAATCGATTTATTATTCGGCCCTGATGTCTTTCTGGATAACGACAACGTTACATTTCAATCCTTATTGAGAAAACTTGTCTTCCGTACGGAGGTATACTCGTACGCAAACCTAATGGCAACGCGTAATATTGTGAAGAACCGGTGGAGGTGTCGATGCATTGGCATCTGTAGCGACAGCTAAGCCACGCTTAATGCCTTGATGAATTCTTAAGTTCGAGAATGCAAGAATCAACTAAAAGCAGTCAGAAAACTGAATTCATTGAGTCTAATTTTGGTTTCAGATTACAACGGAATCACTGGAAATCATCTTGCCGATGAACTCGATAGGCAAGTTTGAGAGGAGAGCCTTTTAGAATCCGAACATATGTTAGAACTGTTCGCGTCCTCGGTTAGGGCTTCCATTGGTAGTCGGGTTTCATATGAGCGTAACTGCAGATGCCGCGATCCTTCAGATTTCCGACAGACCAAACAAATAATGGGCATAAGTGACATAACATCCTATGACACTTGCTCTGAGAGTGATAATGCCACCGTGAAACACTACTGCTAATACTCCTGTCAATGTCCGGCTACGATGAGGGTATTTGGCGTTGATATGGTCGGTGCTGGTACGCTACGAAATCTATTACTGAAGTGTTTAGTAATCTTTCAACAAAAGACCGAGTAGATTTAAAAAAATAATTACCAAACTCTTTTCAGAATTCAACTATGTACTATAATCAATGTCAAACAAATAAAATTGCTGCGGTTGCTTCCGGAGAATAAGCTCAGCAGATTGAAGCGGTTCACAATTCGGTTTCATGACAGACTACTACTCAAGTATAATTAATGTACAATAGTAAATTTGTTATCAAGCCCGTAAGATCTGACTTGACACAAAACGTTCCTTTTCCAACCTACCCTTTCCCTATCCACCCACCACATAACACAAAAGGCAATAAAACTTCTAAAGAAAGTCATCAATTTTCCTTTCCCAAAGTTTGTTCATTTCAATAATAAAATTCTGCTTAACTTCTGATAATTTTGCTACAGAAGAAAAGTTTATTTTTTTTTTTTTTTGCTCTTTCCTTATCATCCGGTCAAAAGCCTGTACATATATGTAATACCAACTTCCAGTGAAACTAGTTAAATTCTTGTTAAGCAACTCCACCCCAAAACTGTCATACACAGAAAGTAAAAAAAAAACTCAAAAACGAATAATACAAAGAACTAATTTAAATGTTCCCTTCGCCAACATGCCATGGCACAGCAAACTAAGTTCGAAATCGATTTACTTAACCTAAGTTAATTTACATAAAAAGCCAAAGTAATGGAAACACGGTCAAAGTTCTTAGTTCTGTTATTCTGCCTCCGGCCGTCCGTGCGTCCGGTCTAGTCCGTGGGTCCATCACAGCGCACACAATAACAGACGGGCAATTAAAAAAACGTTACGATAACCATTTTAAGCGCAACCATCATCGAATTATAAAATGACTGGTAATCTGAATTGGAAATTCTACTAATTAGATTATTTCCTAAGGGTTGAAATGTTTCCCAACTATAAGTGCTTTCATTGTATACACCATGATTTCGACTTCGACTTGAGTACGGTTGCGGCTAAAGTTGTTTCAATTTTCTTCAATACCCCCTTGTACTGGGGGAATTTAAGGAGTTGTAGTTCGGTTGAAGAAGTTACCCGCCAGTACTCTTTATCGGGTTCCAATTAGGCGAAAAAAAAACCTTTTTCAATTGCGTTTTCGAGGTAAAATAACAATTTTCTATAAAAACAAACCGATTTCTGTTGATGGAATTTTGAAGAGAAGAAATTGGTTTGTGGGTACTAGCAATTGAGGTCAAGACTAGTGGTCACCCCTAGTTGCCTGATAGGTTCTGAATTTGTTATTGCCTTACGGAAAAGGTTGTTCATTATTTTTTTCATCAGAAGAAATGTCAAAATCACCATTAAGCTTGAAGGTATTTGAGAATAAAAAGTGCATTGAATTGGCCCCAATATTTAAATACAAAGTAATTATGTCATCTGTTTTTATATAACACCTAAATAATTACGATTAGAGATCTCGAACCAATATACAGACTGTGCATGACACTACCATCCACCAATATAAATGGATCAAAGTCATGCTTGTAGTTATACTTTAGTCTTAAGATTTTATTCAATGAATAAAGAGGTTTTATTACAATATTTCGAAGTTTAATTTACTTTTTAGTTTTGTTTCGAATTTAGATTCCAAAACGGTACCACATTCTCCAAACGCTTTCATCGAAATTAACACCGAATTTAACGTAGCTGTGTTTATTCTTCATCGTCATTCCGCAAAATCTTTATGTGGCCTTGAAATCGATAAAGAGGTCGTGTGTATCGGTCTGGATATTTTGGGCTTTCTCTATAGACTTACGGGCTGAGACCTCAATGGTATCTAAAAGCCGATCAAACCGTTGACAATTTATCTCAGGTATTCACACAATGCTTCAGACAAGATTTTGCAGGTAACTTTAAGGACACAAGTGGTCCAGTTGATAGGGTTTCCCTTTTTGTACAGTAGACAAACGATGCGAAAGTTCTATTCATAAGGCATAAGACGAGTAGCTTACCGTAACCAAATCGTGGAAATGAGCTGGCGTATACCTTTTAGCAAATCAATTTCTGTAGCCTGCAATAGTTCGGCAGGTAATCCTTTTTTATTTTATTTATATATTTATTTACTATCTCCTGATCGAAATTTATTATTTACAATTTAAACTTAATCTTGGGTAATATTAACAAATTTATATAAGAAAAGGCACATTTGATGAAATCAATATCTCTTTTAAATCTTGCAAAGCTAATTCAATTTTTAATATACAGGGTGTCCCCTAAATCATCAAGGATAATTTGGGAAATGGTTTTTGAGCATATTCTAAGAAAAAAATCGTGCTACGGTAAGGGTCTTCGTTTACTTTAGTGTTTCCTGACCCATGTTAGCGGAAATTTCTCTGTAAATACTAACGGCAGAAACTTCGTTTATTATTTTTAGAAGAGATACTAACTGCCTTTAAATAAAGTTGATATCTTCATTAAGTCTTCAGATATCCAATTTCTGAGGCTGTTCGATATTTCCTGCCCATGCTCATTTTTGATTTTGAGGTCACTTTTCTACATGATAAACATAACGTTTTACAATTTTTTTCTTCTGAAATAGTAAAAAAAAATTATCACTAACAAGTTTGCAGAAAAACCCATAAATTTTACGATACTTGGGAAAACCTGCAGCAGGTAAAATTTAAATAAAAAGGGTTTCTTGCTATAGGCTCCAAAGGCTATGAATAAAAAATGATTTTGTGTGGTTTTAGATAATTTTTATTTTATGTGTGTACTAAAACAGTTATAACAGGTGCTTAAAGTGTTATGCTTGGTTTTGTATGCATGGTAGAGCCCGTTTTTGGATTTCAATACGAATGTTTATTAATGCTAACTGCTGTTTCACGTTTGATGACGTTTCGAGAATACGCTCTTCCAATTCAGTTAAAGTTGATCCAATACTTTAAGGTCAGGATATCTGGTTTATTTCGTTCTATCCAACGGTTACTCTACTCTTCATTTGGCCAATTCTTAATCTCACAACCATAGTGGGCTTGAGCACCATCCTGTTGGAAATATGATGAAACTAGTTGAATCAGTGGAATGTCCTGCAATAGTTCTAGCAAATCACTTCGCTAAAACTCGAGATAGTTTGTAGCATTCAGCCTAGGTGGTAGTTTGAAGGGGCCGATTAACTTGCTTCCGATTACACCTGCCCACATATTGATGCTGAATTTGTATTGAAATGATATATGTGTCCTTGTATGTGGATTGTCCCCAGCCCATGTATGAAGATTATGAAAATTTGTGATCCCATATCTTGTAAATTGAGATTCGTTCGTCCAAAGAATTCTGCTAATAAACTCGTTGTCATCCGCTCCGCTCCAGCATCCAGATTGAAAACTCATGTCCCTCTTGCATGCAGTACATTAGAAATTTTACGTCTGGAAACATTGAATTACAATCTAAGCGTCTGATGCTGATTGATGAATCAGTTGTAATAGCTTCTAGTATTCTTTCATCAGCCGAAATTCTTCTCACTTGTGAGGCTCCCGGATTAGGTCATATATTTGAAGCTGATCCTGTTTCTCGAAGTTTTCGATACGTATTTCCAAAGTCGTCGGTTAGGAAAAAGTTCATTGTATCTTTGTCTTCAAAAAATTAAACTGATGAACTAATTTTCTTTTTCTAATCTTTTATATAAATTTTCCTTCATACCCCAAATATAACTCTTTTTGAGAACTTTGACAGGTAGTCAAATAAACGAGCATGCATTAAAACCTTTTATAGCTATGCAATTTTAAAAAAAATTATTGAAAAATTAATAATTCCTGGAAAACCACTTTTACTTTCAACTGTTATTAGAAACGTAAGTAAAAACACATAAAAACATTTTATTATTATTATTGGCCCGGATCTACCCCGGACAATTTTATTAAGCTTATTAACAAGCTTATTATTAAGCTTATTTTAAAGCTAGGCTTAAAAACTAACAAAGATGTTCTTAACCAAATGTTGTGGAAATGGTGGACGGGGAAGATGTTAATGGAGTGGCATATTGAGCAGTACTTTTTTTATTTCGTGTTTGCTGCTATATAACATAGGTCAAAGACTTCGGCGTAGTTATTCGTTATACACAACATTCTAGATATGGGTTCAAAGTGACCATAGTTGGTGCGGCGAGTTAGGATCAGAAAAGTGGGACCGATCTAGATTACGATGAAATATTTTGCGTCATTCTCGTGCAGTCGATGTTTCCAGTCAGTAACTGGTGGATAAAAAGTACATCAGCGACTTCACGACGTTTTTTTAGGGTATGCATGCTAATTAGTTTTAGCCTATTTTCATAGGAGGGTTATCCATATGGATCGGCCCAAGATAGACCATGTAGTGCGAAACGGATAAACTTGAGTTGAACTACATCAATTCTTTGAATGTGGATTAGTTCATAGGGTGACCAAACGTGGCTGCAATATTAGGGAAGTGGCCTTACAAAAGTAATGTACAGGGACTTTGGAACGTAAACTTTAGAAAATTCTTTCGACCAGCGTTTGATAAAGCCAAGTGCAAAGTTAGCTTTATTTACGAGTATAATGCTGTCAATATGTGAGTCGAAATTCAATTCTCTGTCACAAATTATTCCTACATAGATCCCGTACTTGGGTAGTGGAAGGAATAGGCTCATAGCAGATGAAGTAGTTTCTTGGAAAGGAGGGTAGACGTTTGCGGGAATAGGTTATCGCTTAAGCTCCAAAAAGTTTTGCTTGCACCATACCGAAAACTTATTTAAGTCATCTTGCAGGCAATGGGAGTCAGAAGGTAATGAAATGACTTTGGAAATTCTCATTTCATCAGCGAAAATAGAAAGATTACAATTCGTTAAAATGAGATCTATGTCGTTAATCGTTAGGATAAAGATGATTGGTCCAAGGTGACTACCCTGAGGGACACCAGATGTTTCTTTAATGGGGTCGGATATTGAAGATCTGTATTCTCGGTCTTCTAAATAAGATTTGGTCCATGCCACAAAATGAGGGGAAAAGCCAAGTCTTTTTAGTTTAAACATGTTAAGTTGGTGAGAAATTTTATCGAATGCCTTGCTGAAATCAGTTGAAATTGAATCGACTTCATCACCGTCTTCTAAAGCATGTAGCGTCCTAGAGATGAACTCGGTTACGCTAGTGGTCGTTGATTTACCTTTCATGAAGCCGTGTTAATCTTGTACAGATAGTTGGCCTACACTTCGGAAGCAGTTGTTGATAGACTATGCTTTCAAAATGTTTGGGTATGCAAGAGAGCTTTACAATGGGCCTATAATTATCGTTTTCGGCCTTACTTCTTTTTTTATGAATAGGGATGATATAAGATTTCTTACATAGGAAAGGGAAAGTACAAGTAGCCGGAAGACCATCAGGGCCGGACGAAAAATCATCTTTAAGTTTGGTAATTTTTTCAGATACCAAAGATGTTGTTATATAGTATATAGCGAGATGCAAGACGTCTCAGCATAGTTTTTCATATAGTTAAAGTAACTAGGATCGGGTTCAGCTGTTTTCTTAGAAAAGGATTTGTTAAAATGACAGGCAAAGAAATTTGCAATGGTTTTCGGGTCGGCAGAAGATTCACTAAGAAATTTGCGGGTAGATGGGTAGCTGTCTGACTTTCTTTTGGTATTAACAAACTGGTAGAAGCGTTTAAGGTCCGAGACTAAGCTAAATTGCATGCAGCAGAGGTACTCAAGGTAAAGAGACTCACAAAGTTCAGAAAAAGGATTGTATACCAATCGATAATTACTGTAGTCGGAATCAGATCGAGTTCTTAAGAGCGCAACTCCTTGTTGTACCAGGGAGGAGCTGACATGCAGTCCTTTCGGAAGGCATATGGAACCGATTGGGCAAAGCAGGAGAAAATTAATGAACAGAAAGTTAATAGGGCAAAATCAATGTTATCAGCAATCAGCAATAAGGTCAAAGTTAATGTTGCTGATGAAGCTTTTAAGGCTTAGGCGGTCTAGGGTGGAAAGAAAATGTTAACTCCTATAAACGACATAGCTATCTGAATCGAATGTGAAGACAAGGTCGAATTGTCTGTTCATTGTATTAAATATTCCACTAATCTGATATAGACTTGAGTTGGTTAGGCAGTCCACCATCAAAATTTCTATTTCTGAGACGAAATGAGACGAGTCGTCGGAAAGCTCCCATTTAAGTTGAGGGAGGTTGAAATCGCCTACTAGAATAATACAGTCTTCAGGTTGTGCATCATCAGTCAAAAAATCCACTGCGTGAACTACAGGTCGATAACACTCAATTGGTTGAGATTTGTGAATGTAACAACAAAGTAGGTAAAGACTGCGTTTGGGTAGCGTAATGTTGACACGTACAAACTCAAAGTTCTCAGTATGGGGAATATCAACAGGAGTTGCACGAAAACAGTTCCAGATTGCTATTAAAACATTTCGACCATAGGTATTATTAGCTCTTTCAAATCCATCTTTTCGAAAAACGTTGAAATTTGGAGGAAACAGCTCATGGTTTTAAATGTCAGGAATTACATATGTATGTTTCAGTAAGAACAATTAGGTCATAGGGAAACTTTAGAAAATTGAGATATACGGCGGAGATTTTAGAGCGCAAACCTCTTACATTTTGGTAGTAAATGGACAAGCATTGTGGACTGGAGGATACTGAATTCAGTTTGCTAGGAACTGCAATAGTTTTTAAAATAGTTCTTTGCAAGTGGGAAAACCTTTTAGAGCTGACATGCCAAGACAGCGTAGAAAGATCGTTATGAGGGGAGAGTCGGAAGAGATGTCGAAACTCTTATGGTAGCGGACGAAAATTTGCATCAATTCCACTGGCTTAATAGGAAAACCTTCTCGTTGAATCGAAACCATAGTGTTAGTTTTGGTTATGACATCAATGCAGACGGAGTTGGGTTTGTCGTGCAAGTAGGCAAAGTAGAGTCGAACATTTTCGCCGGTCTTTTCAGCGAGATACTACATAACGACTCTCATCATTCATATCAGAAAATTTTTTATTGAGTTTGACAGTTGGTGGAAGGAGTGGGTCAAAGTGTTTCGGGTTCAGGCGAATTAAGAGAACGAGCGGGTGGAGAAGGGACATGTTGGTCAAGCACCCCGGATCTAGAATCTTGAATAGTGAGGGGGGTTGGATCAGGGGGATTGGTAGATAGAAATGAGGAAGGGGTGGTTGGGTTTAGTATATGGGACCTAATAATATTAGGATATTTGTCTGGTGGGGCAACGTTACTTAGAACTTGGATAGAAGGCGCTGGAGCAAGGTTAAATGAAACTCTGTTTTGAAGCAGCTTTAATGGCTTGGTGAGGGGCGGGAGAGAATTTGGTGTCGCGACTCTGATGTTCTTTATGGATGGAGCAAAGGGGGGAATGACCAGTTTGAGTCGGGATGTTGATGGGATAGGGCAGAATTGTGGCTGCTACCTTTTCTTTTATTACTAAACTTATTATTTACCATATCCTCCCGTTGGGTGATGACCATCTTTTCCGAGATTGGTATGCCGTCCGATGATTTGAATATCCAATCGTACTTAGTGGGTAGTTTTTGAAGCCACTGGCCGTTTTTGCTCTTGACTTTGCCAACTTGTTTACATTTGATGTTTTTTATACCAAATTTCTTCCTAAAAAGGTCTTCGATCCAACACGGGCTTGAGTGACAAGATTCATTTTATTTAATTTTTGAATGCTGTTGGTTCATTCAGGGAGAGTCCAGGATGTCCCAAAATTATTGGCAATGGTCTTGGGACGGGATTGGTGATCGAAGTTGCATTTATCGTAGAGGGTTTAACGGGCGCTTCGGTGGTAATGGTTCTTGAAAGAGTTGGGGCTGAAGTGGTTGAGGGTGATGTATATAGCTCGTCGTGTAAGGATTTATTACATGGGCTTACTGCAGATGGAAGTGCATACGGCTTACTATAGATGTGTTTTAATTCCTCCAATATCTGCATTGTGGTCGATCTAGTAGTTACAGCTTCCTCATTAAGAAAATTGAGGTCATGTTGGATTGATCCGATGTTTTCGGTATGTTCAAAATGCGTAAGATGTAGAAGAGTGGATTGGTCAGCCAACGTTGACATAATTTTTCCCAACTGAATAGAAGTTGACTGAATCGCTGGTAACGTGTTTGAGCAGTGACACTTATCAGAATCTGCTAATTTAGTTATTTTAGAGTTCAGGGATTGAACAGCTGATTTTATGGTGGCTATGCTGTTATCGATCGAACAGTTTAGATTATCATGCCTCTCGGAAATGAGTTTGGTTATATTTTCGCCACTGAATTGAACTTCAAATTTCAGGTCTGCAATTCAGTCTGCAAGCCCAATTAGTTGCTGGTTACATTTTGTAGCCAGCATTATATGTACCAGGCACTCTACACAGAATATGCAGAATATGCGCTTATACCCTTCGAGTATAAGTACTGTTCAAACCAATGCAAATGGAATGGGATTTCTTTCCACATATCCCAGAGCATATAACCATTTCCACTGTGTTAGTAAGTACACCGCAGTCTGCAAATCCACAGGAAGACATGGTTAAATTAGGTCAGAGTATTAGCAGTAAGTTATTAATTTCCTTTTTTTGTTTAAAGATAACTGTGTTTTGTTGTCTTTATTAAGATGCTGTGCATACAGACATGACATAATGTTCACTAATTAAAAACATAGATTACAGATTTAAGTGATTGATAAGGCAGTAGCACAATGAATTAAAATTCAAGAAGTTATCAAACAATAGATCGATTTCGTAGGTTACGTTAAGCCAGAAAAATATGCGAGTACTCGTATAATGCAAACAAAGATTGATTTCATTTACAATTTACATAGGTAAGTTAAGTTAAGTTTATAATGATACACGTAATACATTATTGACTTAATTAATTGGTTGGTTTAGTCCCAAACAACTGCAAAGAACTAAACCTTTATAAACATCAATATTATCACAAAAATTATATAGGTATTCGTATACTCGTAATGGCAGTCTGAAATTGCCTCTATTTCTAAGTTGGTACGGCTGAGTATTATCAAAATATCTTATTAGGTAATTAGACAACAGCCCGTATTTTGTTTTAAATACAAAACCTAAAGTATTTACTAGAATAATTTGTTTAACACAACCACAATTTAGCGTAAAATATATTGATGTACGTATATCTATTGCACTTTGACATATGAAGTCTTTTTATCTCATAATAACTACACATGTACGTACAATATTGAGGAACAATATTCTGAATATATGTATATTTAGAATATAAAATTATACATATATAAATTTTTTTTAGATATTTTTCTTTCTATATACTTTGTATGTAAATTTATTTTTAGATTCTTGCCTATAATGTCTTAAGTATTTGATTTGTGCTACTTATTCCATCGTGTCTTTATATAACATTAAGTTTATGCTTATATTTCCGTTAAATATCGTATTGTACATTTTGACTTCTTTATGTTTAATTTAAGTTTGTTGTGTTCTCCTGTAGCTTCAGAACACAAATATCTATATAGTTCCCAATGATACACACAACTGCATCATCAGCGAATAAAACATCCTTAGAAAATTTTCAATTCTAGTGGTCTCTCATTTATATTAATATGGAACAATAATGCTACCAGCGCTGATCTTTGTGGTGCACCCATCGTCGTAGCAATACTTTTCGAAGATACTGCATTGATAAATATTATTTGGGATCTACCACTAAGATAAGATTTAAACCACTTTAGTTCAATGCTTTTGATGCTTAACACTAAAAGTTTATGTATAAAGATATTCCTCTCATGGTATTGAATGGTCTTTGTAAATGTACAAAGACATCACTGACATGCATACTTGCTTTCCTCTTTCCACTTTTAAACTGATTATCACGTAGTTCAATCCTATTTCAAATGAGTGTTTTTTCCTAAATCCTGCCTGGCTTCGATTAAAAGATTGTTCGTTTCAATTTATTCATCCAACTGCTGTTGTATAATCTTCTCTAGCACTTTTTCATAAGCTGGCAAGGCATTTACAGGTCTGAAGTTTTTCGCATTTGTTAGATTATTTTATTTTTGCAGTTCGTGTTGTAACCGATTCTTTCGACGTTCCAGGAAATATTCCTGTTGCCAATGATTGATTAATAAATCTGACTAAGAAAGGACCAGCCACATCCATTACATCAATGAGCATTTTGGCACTTACATAATTAAAGCTTGGGGACCGAAATTTACCAGGTTCTCAGTTAGAAGCGCCAGCCGAAATAAACAAACAACCATAGTATTCATGCAATACATATATTCTTCCGATGATGACATTCTCATATCTATCTTATCAAATGTGGTACCATATACTTCAGCGCAATCTTCTAAGAAGCCACAAATCTTCCACCTGTACCGAGTATAAAAACCCTTAAGAGTTCAATTTTTTAGAATCTCCATTGGATTTATTTTATAGATTTTTTGACGGCAAACTGATTGAAATAATTCTAAACGAAATATACAGATATATATCCTCAAAAAACAAGAAACGAAGCACCGAATTGCTCGAATTCAAAGCCTTTATTGTAGTTTAACAATATTCAGGCTTCACGAAGAAGAATTTATTGGCAACGAGAGAAGGATGTGCATAATGATTTGATTGCAGAGGCAATTGCAAGAGATATTGTAGTGTAACAATACAAGCTCGAGACAATTATGCTAAAAATGAATTGCTCCATTTACTGTTTGCAAGTGTCATATAGCATGCACTCGGCGCCGGGAGTGATTCAGGTAACAAAAGTCCACTTGCGTCATTGCTCTACACACTAAGCCAGTACTAAGCCTAAAATTAGCATAGTAAGCAAATAGAACTATAGATGAATGTGTAGTTATTTGTAAATATTTGGAGTTGACGATTGAAGTATTCGTATAAGTACTCCGGTTGTTAAAAAATAAAATTTAATCTTGGCCTAAGAATACTAGAGTATGCAGATCCTCTGGGGAAAAAAATGACCGAGAAACAAGTTTCATATCTTTTTCGACAATTTCTTCTCATCAGTGGCACATGTAGATGTCCTCTCCTAGAACTGGTAGAATTAGGGCAAATCGAATAGCGCAGAAGACATTGGTTGATTCTAAATTACTGAAGAAAGAGAAAAGAGATTCTTACGATTCTGGAAAAATCCAGTGCCAAAATATAGTGCAATCGTTGTGAAATAGAACGACAATAATATCGTATCGTTCTGCTCAAGCTTTACAGGTTTAGCACCAAACCGCTTTGTTAAGCGCTATTCCCTCAAAGAAAAAAAACCTTCAGGTACGGTTTTAGTGAAGTATAGTACTTTAGTGAAATCAGCTTATTTCAATTCTTTGGCTTTAGGTAGAGTAGTCGCACCTTGTGCATTAGTACAATGCAAGCATGGGATGAGTTGATAGATTCGAACAGAATATTAGCCCCTATAGAACTTCAAGTCGAGGAAAGAAGTGTTCGCTAATCACACATTAGACCGATTGACCAATTGAAAATCGCAAATCGCGGTAACGTAGTTAACACAAAAAAAAAAACCGATTCTTATGCACGAGGAAGTCTTTCTGCTTTTGAAGGTGGAAACATACGGTACGATCGCCTTGATCATATGGTAATGCCACAGGAAAAACGAACGAGGTCTGCTTTATGCCACGTAAAAGCGACGACAAGATGTATAAAGTGCCATGTCGGAGCTCATGTCAAGAGCTCCGTCGTGGTACAATATAAGACAAACGTCCCTTAAAGGACGATCGCCATTTTCAAAATATACATACGAGTATGTATGAAATTTTCCCAAATATAAAAACATTGTTTTATATATAAATTATATGTATAATATGTTATATGATTTTTTACTATTTGACTTTTCAGCGTTCTATTTTTGACAGCTCACGCATTATTCGTGATATGTGTCAACGTCAAACATGCTCAGTCAGCATTGCATTCAGCATTCATCTTGGAAAGACTTACAGCCGAACAAGGCTTATAAATTATTGAATTTTATTATCAAAATTCGTGCTCTGTGAAATATGTTTTTCGCGCACTTCGACCATTTTGCGGTCGTCAATTCGAGCCTTAGTGAACGCACAAATTTGATGCTATTGGAATTAAGCCACCTACCCGTACGGATAGAGTGCGTACAGAGGAAAATATTGATGCTCTATCTCACTGTGTTACTCGACTACGTGGAATATTTTATGCTAGGTTTTTGGTCTAAAACCTTACAAAATACAGCTCGTTCTAGAACTGTAGCCGAACAACCTGCCATAGCGTCGAATTTTCGGGGAGTGGGCCTTAGAAAAGCTGGAGGATAAACCGCTTTTTTATCGAAAAGTTGTATTCAGAGACGAAGCTCGTTTCTCGTTGAATGGGTATGTTGATAAACAAAACTGCCATATTCGGTCCAATAATGATGAGTAATCTCCGGCAATATAAGAGCTGCCAATTCACCCGGAAAAAATACGCTGTTTAGTGCGGAACCATTGGCCCGTATTTTTTCAAAGTTGACCGTGAGAAAAATTTTACCGGCGATGGCGCCCGTTATCGTTCAATGATTTCGAACTTTTTTTTGCCCAAAATACACGAGCTGAACCTGGTCGGTATGTGGTTCCAGCAATATGGCGCCACATGACACATAACACGCAAATCGATGGACCAATTGAGAAATGAGCTCGGTAAGCAATTTACTATATCTCTCATTCTGGACCGGTGAATTGGTCGCCTAGATACGTCAAATGACTCTCCTATGCCGATAAACCATTGCAGCCTTGGAAGACAACATTACACGTGTTATTAGCGATATACCAGCCAATATGTTCGAAAAAGTGATTCCAAATTGGACTGTACGTATGGACAACTTAAAATGTAGTCCTGGTCAACATTTACATAAAAAAATCTTTAAAAATTAAGGCAAGCATTGATCCATTAACTCAACTAAAAGAATGTATACACTTTTGCAATCTTTTTTTGACAGTTAAGAACCAAAAAACACCATTTAAATTGCTAGTTGATAATAACGTACGACTATCACCGATTCTAATAGCCTTTTACAAACGGAGCAATCTTTGTCACTCTTAACGTGCTTCCAATCTAAGTTGAGTCCAAATTTTATATTATGTATAATTCGAACAAGTCACACATTTTTTTGGGTCGTTATACTCGTAACGTTGCTGGAATCGTGTTTTATTTTTATATACCTAATTACGAGTAGCGAGCTCTCAAGGGATTTGAATATCCTCAAAATATTTATACACAGTGCGGGCGAAGAAAACTTAGGGAGAAAGAAAAGAGAGGTACCGATGTACGTTGGTCTTAAGTGTTTGCAAGTTATAACGACAAAGGGAATAGCAAAATGCGTTTTAGGAGTAAACGTTTGAAGGGGCTGAATGCTACTGGCGAAATCAATGAAGCACTGGTGGTAGATATAAACAAAGTGAATCAGGAGATATTACGTTAGTGTTAAAAGGTGTCAATTGACTGACTGATATTAGTATCACTTGGCCAGATGTGGGCATTATACTCCAATTTTTGGCGGATGAATGCCTCATATATTGACTCCAGATCAGAGGGGGTGAAATATTTCTTACATCGCTTAAGGAAACCTAGACATCTCGGAGCATTTTTGACGACATCGAATATGTGGTCATTCCTACGTAAGTTGTTACTGACACGCATTCCAAGAATGGAAAGTTTTTCGATTTCGACGATGCATGAACGTTTATGGATAATGGCTGGGTATTTTAATGTCGCTTTAACGACAGAAGATAGATAGATAGTCATCGATCCAAAAAGCACGCATTTTCAACAAAACAGCCTGATGCAAAACTCTGTCGAATGCCTTATAAATTTCAAGTGAAACTATCTTGCTTTGATATACGCCTTTAGTGCCATCAGATCACCAGTGTACCTGTTGCTACGAAAATCGTGCTGCCGGTCGTTAAGAAGTTTTCGTGTTTCGAGATGTTTCATGAGCTGACGATTTATCAGCGTTTCCATGAATTTGGAAAGAAGGGACATTCGCCTTTTTTTAGGGACGGGCTTGACAAATTCTGTTTTCCATCTATTTGGAAAGAGTCCTAAAGGGTAAGTGGCTTTGCCATCGTAGGAGATCACGTCTTCAGAAGAATGGCAGATATACCATTTGTACCAGCGGATTTGTGTATGTATGTTAAGACCTTTAAGTACTCTTGCCACTACACCAGTGCGAAAGGGGATTCGTTCAATGCACTCAAGTGTAGGCGGAGACAAAGCACAATCTGGAAATCTTGAGCTAGACACAAAGTGTATAGCAAGCAGTCTAGCCTTGTCCAAAGAGCTGACAGCTGGAATGTCATTTTAAGTGGGCGTTGGGATGAAGGATATTACAGAATTTCTAATGATTTTGATGAACGACCAACAATTTTTACTACCTTTGCCTCAGTTTTTGGTCGTATTGGAATTCCACACACTTAAGAAAGTCGTTGCAGTCATTACTGACTCGTTGGAACTTTTTTCGGTTTTCCCCTGCTGAGTTGGTCTTGTAGGACTGAAAAAACATCTCTCTAACCCTGACAGCCATTTCAATCCAAAGAGAATAGAGTCGGTTATATCCGCATTTTGCACATTTGATATCGATCTTACAACTTGCTGCCTTTTGTTGGTAACCCTAGGAGTTATAGTATCTAGTTACATAATTGTATTCGAAAAACCGACATTTCTCACATCCAACGTTAACTTTTTGGTTTTCTAACCACAAAGTCACACTATTCTAGTTCAATAACAGCATTCTCGTATTCCTCATTACGTTTACGTTTGAAAATTTGTACACATTTAACCCTTCTTTGTTTTTTTATTACTTCCGCTAAATTCTTAATTTTCCACTTCTCACTTACGAGTATACCATACATGCCACCCGTACTTGTGGATGTTTTTTCTGATAGAATTTGCACCGCATATACTCGTAGTTCGCGCATTTTTGGACTTACTTCTTTTTCTAGTTTTTCAATTGATTCTCTTCCAACGCAATTTACTGCAACTGCACCTTTTTTTCGGTCACTCATCTTGTTAACTTTTAGACATAGAGACGAAGGGTTCTTTTTTTTGTGATTTCTCGTTAGAATTTTGGTTTTGTTTGGGTTTTAACTGTTTGGAATTTTTGTTTCACTAATTTTTGTAACTTAATTTTTTTATGAGAAATTAATATTTTCTTCTTGCTATGATGTAATTCTATTCGTCGCACTTATTGATTTTACAATATAAAAACTAGCATACTATAGCGAACCGATCTCATGTGATTTCTACATTCATCGCACTTGAACTAATCGTTAAGTTCATAATGCGATAAATTGGCGCATTGAAAATGGTAATATCTGTCTCAAAATCCATCACAACGTATCGTCTTGCAACTTTTCACCAACTAATTTCAACCCTTCCAATCTCCGCTCATTTTGGAGTTGGATTTCCCTAATTTTAAATAAATAAATTGTTAAGCTTTGAAAAAATTAAGAGCTCACTAAAACATGTATTAACCGTTTCAAAGTCACTCAATTTGTTATATTACCTTTACGCTTAGATATAACTATGTATGCTCTACTAAATTCGAGTGGATAGCAATCTTGGCTTTCATTTCCAATATGAGTTGTTCGTTCTATTTGACAGCGGAACTCGGGTCGACTCTGCCGCTAGACATTGATTGTTTTTACATTAGTTTTGCATATACTCTACTAAAAGGTTTGCTTGCTCATCTCTACAGGTTTCTGATCGGAGCTTATCGGCATAACGCGTTTCTTTTACCTTATCGTTATACGTACCGCTCTCCCCTCTTCCTTGATCAGAGACTATGCAAACCGGTTTTATTGGCTTGGCTGCATTTTTTATTAAACCTGGAGTTTCGTTCTGATTGTATAATGAATACCAGCACATCAGTAGCGGCATTTCTGACTGCTTCGTAGTAGTGATGCCACTTATCCTCAGCACGGTTTGTGTGTTATGCAGCCGACCAACGCTGAGTTTCTCTGCTATTTTGTCATCTATGATAAATGTAGATGAGCCTTAGCTATAACTAAATGCTCCGACATACATAACATATATATCTCGTTAACAGCACTTTGGGTTAATTGCAACACAATCAATTTGGTTAACTGTTGTATGTTCTGGTGACCGCCATGTTCCTTTATCAATACTGAAGCGAATTCCTGGGCCCAGCAAAGTCAATTATTCTTTGTCCAATTGCAACCGAAGTCACGCGTATTTGTGTTACCAAATATGTCTTCATTTCCTAACTATGCTATTACTAAAACCTTTTTTTTGGTAGTATCGCCTATTTGTTCACTGGAAACATGAGGTCTTATTAGGCTTATGTTGGTGAATTTATCTTTGTAGACTGTGACGATGCGTTCCCTTATGTGCTAAAACCATTTTAACTTATTCTGCCACTTACAAAAAAATCATACGCAAATGGAAGCTGATGTATCCATCAGAATCAAAAGTAACGTATATGGAATTCTACTACTTCTATGATATTTAAAAAAAACTTACTTTGAGCCGTTGCTTTAGCATTATTGGGAACTTCTTTATTTTAATATTAAAACGTAGATGTTTGAACTTGAATTCGCACAGTTTTTTGTCTGCGAATTATTTAATAATGCATTTTGGAATAGAGTAGTTATGAAAGTCAGTATCTGGAAAAGAGTAGGCTTTCATTTTTACACATTCGGAATAGATGCGTTTTGAAAAATTCGCCTTGAAATAGATTGCTTTTGGAAATAGAGCAAACATTTTTGGATAGGCTTTGATTTTGTATTATGTTTTTCTTTAAATATGATTTAATACTACTCGCAGCTAATAAATATATCGTCTTTCATTTGTATAATAACTATATAAAATTTAAGCGATTTTAGTGATTTCCAGTAATCTTCAAAATGTTTAGTTTGTAAGTTATTAACGTCATTCAGCTTCGCATCTTTTATTTTGATTCCAAATGGCAGTCTTTTCGGAGCCTTGAATGTAATTCGCCAATATTCGAATTGTAGAATATTCCACCTCGCATACCAACTATGTTATTTTTGCCTCTCTTTAATAAGCCTTTTTGATGCGTTGAATTTGAAATACCAAGCAGGTGGGGGCTTCGTTAATTTCAGGACTTCAGGTTTCAAATCTAAAACGGGACATTCATTAGCTCGCAAGTTTATTACCGTGTCGTGTTCTTCATAAATGGATAAATACTCCTTAACAGCCATAACCATTTCTATGTCCGTGACTTTTTTTCTAATTGCGCAAGCACTCTATCGGGGGTATGTACGGGTGACCAGTAATTGAAAAAATCAATTCCATCATCACGGGGTGCTACCTTATTTGCCAACCAGATCTCATACGTACATACTATTTATAATGGAGTTTTTATTCTGTAGAGAACATCCATCAGCAACGAGACGAATCGTTCGCATGTCCTGAATGTTCCTTTTTCAAAGCTGGTGAGACACTGCAGACGTAACTTCGTTGCAACATTTAGATCTGTTATTTTCAGTTCGATGTAATAAGAACACATTTTCCTTAGCAAGAGATGAGTAAGAACTTCCCACAACAATCCCGAAGAGATGCAAATATGTGTATCTGCCGACTGTAATACGCTGCTTGATCCGTAACTCTAGGCATTTCCATATTTTCCTGGCAATGGAATGACATCATCATCAAATCACTCATCTCTTCACTTAGAAACTCGAAAATTGCATTTCCCCTTAGCTTATGGATTCCTAATTTAGTCACCAATTCAAACTTACTTCGACTCACTTGTTCAGTTTTCAAAAGTTCCTCTAGCTGAAGACATGTCGAGCAAACATTTGATGAAGGTGCTTTAAATCCAAGTTTGTTTCGAAAACCATCCGTAAATAGCTCGATTAGCCTGGGTTGAACTGATGATTTTGATTAAACACTTTTCACATCCTACTAATGGAAAGCACTATCGGTTTGCTGCCCGATTACGGTAATAATGTACTTCGACAATTCTGTACTGCTGGATGAAATTAAGGATCAGTTGCTTTGATTAAGTCAGTTTAAAGTTTTTTCGACTACCTCCGCGAATTTCTGTTGGAACTGAACCCATTTTAAAGTGATTGTTGCAGATTACACCGCCCCGGTGTAACTCCGAGTATATACAAAAATATTTTCTGGCAAATTTTAAAAATCTATGTAGACTTAGTTCGAACTAACAGAACAGAACAGAACATTGTTTCCTTCAGCCACACTTTAAATTTCTGTCAGAGCGTTGAGGCTTTTTAATTTGGCAACGGTTTAAAATAAACTTAAACTGGGCAAATTTTCACGGTATTGTATAAAATTCATTTGGAAAATATAGTGAATCCCAGGTTTGTAGTATGTACAATATATTTTTTTTGCCTAACGAATTACAACCGCACTCAACAAAGAACTAAAATGCGCATAGATTTTACACGTAACAATATCTGGTCAATGATTTCCCCAATGTATATTTTTATATTTTTTAAAAGAGTTTAGCCGCTCATGCAACTTCGTCATTCCGCAAGGGTATATCAACAACTGTCAGGCAGGTGCAATACAAGTTAACAAATTATTCTACACAATCCAGAGATGCGCGCATCCAATTACTTTGCACGCGCATTCAACTTTCCCACACTATTCCCAAGCTGCAATCCAACACCTGCAACCTGGACAAATCAAACAACATCAGATACCCACAAAGCACAGAGCGTAAGAAACATCACATTGCTATTTTTTTAGGTTTAAACACAATAAGTCAGTTGCGATCAAGTAGACAGAATCGTTGCGAGATTAACCAAGTTGTTATAAAAAATTGAATGTAAATTTTCAATTTACACTCATAAATCACACCACCAAAGGGCAAAGGGCGGTCAGCGGGTTTAATTGGCATGTTGTCAGTGGCATGCATCATCCTTGCATGAAATCGAATTTTCTTTTTTTTTATAATTTGCGCGCGCTCAAGGAATTTCAATACCGTTATACGGTTTGCACACAGCGCGGGCGAAGGAAACCAGGGAAGATGGAAAGAGAGGTACCGGTGAACGTTGGTTTTAAATGTTTAAAGGTTATAATAGCTAGGAAATAAAGAGTTAGGCAGGGCATTCCATAAGCTAGTTGTACGGTTTAGGAATGAATCACGATATATTAGAGTACGTCCGAAAGTTGGCTTGAGAGTATACTGATGAGCATTCTTAACGAGACGGGTGCTACGGTTAAAAGTTTGAAAGGACGGAGTGCTACTGGCATTTTATGGAGCACTGGTGGTGGAAATAGCGATAAAACAGAGTGAGACACGAGACATTACGTCGGTGTTCGAGGGTGTCCATTATTGGAGTGATATTAGTATCACCTATGAGTTTTATCGGATCCAATCAAGCAGACGCAGAGATGTTTTGGGCGCACCCGACCAGATGTGGACGTTGTACCCCAATTTCGGGCGGGTAAATGCCTTATATATTGAGGCCAAATCAAAGGGGGTGAAGTATTTCTTATATCGCTTGAGGAAAGCTAGACATTACGCAGCATTTTTGACGACACCGAATATGTGGTCATTCCAAAGTAAATTTTCATTGACACACATGCCGAGAATGGAAAGTTTCGACGATGCAAATGTCATTCATGGATAACGGCTGGGTGCTTAAATTTCGCTTCAACGACAGCAGACAGCATAATGTTTTGGAAGCATTAAATTCCGCTCTGTTAGTGGTTCCCCAATTGGTTATGCTGCTAATATTAGAATTTAATGAGCTTAACATGCGGTGGCGTTACCGTTCTACAGAGCAGGAACGTGAGTCCGGGAACGAATATGAAAAGCAGAGAGTACTGTCGTCAGCTAAGGAATATATTGGATTAGAAGTAGCAGACAAGAGACCGTTGATGAAAATTAGAAAGAGTGTCGGAGATAGAACGTAGCCTTGGGGCACACTGGCATTTATTTTGTGAATATCAGACTTGAAACCATCCAAGACAACTTGAGTTGATCGTTACGGAAGTTAATTTCTAATCCATTGAAAAAGAGAATTATTGATCCAAAAAGCACGCATCCATTTATTGGATTAAGCTAGCTGTTAGCTAGTTAATTTTATCCAGCTTTTGTAAACGAATACCCAATTTTCAGCCTTATAATTTGAACAAGTTGGATTGTACCTTGAAGACTACTGATTTGAAATAAAATGACCTGCCTCGGTACAAATTTCAAAGTTGTAAAAAGTTTGAAGTTAATTATACATTTCTGTGAACAAAGTTATGGCAAACTCCAAATTTTAAGTTTTAAAAAAAAAAATAATAATTTGAACTTTAATAACTTTTGGCGCATTAATTCTAGGGCGACACTTACTTTGTAGAAATTAAAGCACTCAAGCTTGTCAGCTTGACGATATCAAATTTTTGCATTACCATACACGCATAAATTTAAAAGATGTTATTTCAATAGGTGTCAAAACGGGACAGCGTAAGGTTTTGCTTAAAACCTCTGTAACTTGAAGGGTATGCGTTTCCGCATATATATTAAGAAATCTAGCTAAGGTGTTCGAAACATTATCCGGAATATCCTGTATTATCTTACTAGTGATCTTACTTTGAACATGCTTAAGCGCTTAGTGTTGTCGAGGCTGGTGGGTCTAAAATGACCGGTCGATTGAAGATAATCCTCATCAGAGTCTGGTTTATTCGTCCAAGCATAAGTATGCATTTCCGGCAACAAGAATTTTGTCGCAGATATAAAATAATACACACACTGAGTACTCAAGACGTCCCGATGCGCCCGACTTCACATGGCGACCAGAAATAAGCAACCAATGACTTGGCGATTAGTGACTGTGGTTACTTATCTGCCTTCACTCAATTTTTCTATCAAGGCTTCTTCCATTAATGAAATTGTCTAATAAAAAGCGTGGATAGAGCAAATATTGGTCTTATCTAATACTGCCGGTCAGAGGTCCAGTTGATGGCAGGACTGCCGGTACTTCCAGCGAGGACCTTAATCACGGTAATGTGTGAGTCCTCGGACTTCGACCCGGGTCTGATTTGTTGAGGTAGGCCCCCATGTGTGAGCGTCGCAGTGGCCTCAAATTGTAGGAAGGATTTTCCACTTGGTTTCGACCCGATGTTGAGTTACAATAAGTACTGGATGCTGTGATTCTAAGATCTGCAAGAGATTTTAGATTGGCCTCGACTCATATCAAGGGTGGAACTTGTGCCTTCAATACTAGTTCTGCTTTGGTATCAATGAATTGACGGAGAGCGATGGAATGGCTTATCCATGCTCCCATGAATGTTTCGGCATTCAGTGGAATTAAGGGTTATATTTGTCAGGAGTTCACTTAAAACACGCGAGACATTTATACTGACTTCTGATAAGAAAGCACGTATGACTGCAACTCTGCATCTGGGGATAACGAGACTGAAATGAGTATTACTGTATTCATACGTGCCTGCAGAAGAGAGAATTGGAACAAAACTACTCCGAAGAAGGGATGAGTATTTGAGGTCGGGGCATTTGAATGTATTACTAGAATTTATAAACGACGATGTTATTTATCGAGTAACAAAGAGACACTAAGGACAGAAACGAATAAAATCTGTAAATTTTAATACGGGCTATACTTCCAATGCGTAAAAATTGCAATCCCATTTTGTACCCAAATTAGCCTGTATATTCTCTAGTTTCAGTTTTTTATTGATTTTAGTTCGGTGCGGTTTAAAATATTTAAAAAATACAAGTCAAGAGGAACGCCGTAAAAAGATCATAGACAAATGGCTCGAAAATTCTTCACGTCCAAACTATTTCATCGCAAAAAATTTAAACATAGCACGCAGTACAGTGGATTCTGTTATTAAACGATATTTGGAGACGTTGACAGTTAAGCGAAAACAGAAAAGTGGAACTACTCGTAAAAGTGGAGCACATGTTACAAATTTGGACAGGAAAATAGTGGGTACCATCATAAAAAACCTGACTATGTCATCCAGAGATGTTGCTTGGAAATGTAATACCAACCAAACAATGGTACAAAGATCTAAAAAACGTAACGGTCTAAAAACACGAAAAAAACAACAAATACCAAAAGTTACTGAAAAGCAAAAAAAAGTCATAAAAACACGAGCCCGAAAGCTATACTAGTTGATCGGTAACCAGAAAGAGTGCTTGGTTTTGGATGACGAAACTTATGTCAAAGCCGACTTTACTATTCTTCCAGGTGCGCAGTTTTACAACTCGTTTCAAGCTGAGATTCTTCCGCAATCAACAACATCGATTGGGATGGAAAAACTCGGGTCAAAATATCTCGTTTGGCAGGCCATTTGCCAATGTGGACACAGAAGCTCATCGTTTATTACAACGGGAACAATTAACGGAGAAGTGTACATTAACGAGTGCCTAAAAAAACGGTTGATTCCTTTCTTAAATAAACACGAGGGTTCAACATTATTTTGGCAAGGTTTAGCTTCAGCTCACCATGCTCATGCGACGTTGAGCTTTCTTGTTGCTAAAAATGTCGACTTTGCCCCAAAAGACATGAATCCACCCAATGTTCCACAGTGCCGTCCCATCGTCCCATTGAAATTTATTGGGCTTTGGTCAAAGCTAAATTGAGGAAAAGTGAGCAGTGTGCAAAGGTCGTAAAAGATTTTAGTGCTAAATGGAAAGAGCGTCCAAAAAGATCATGGATGTAACTGTCACCAACCTTATGAAGGACATTCGAACAAGTTGAGGAAAGAATGGGAACCCAAATAATTTTTTTTATTTTTTGTAATTGTGAATGAATTTAATAAAAATAGAGTTTTAAAGCAAATAAAAAAAATTTACATGAATTATGAAAATATTTTTTTTTTTTACTTTAAGTTTCCAAACTTTATTCGTTTCAGTCCTTATTTACGACTCTTATCATGTATATTGCTTATAAAGAGCAACGGAACAAGGTTAGATGTTTTTCCTGCATCGATTGATGAATTGTGAGGAAGAACTAAAGTTTAGGATATACTCATATAAGATTTACATCTTGAGGATGTTTAGATGTTTTGTCAATCTTAAACAATATTTCAATCTACTCAGGCAAAGCATACGGAAGTATCACTGAGTCAGTGAAAGTGATCGTGTTTAAACCAGAGGAGTCTTATGTCGTGAGGGTGGGATATTGATGGCAAGATTCCAGAGATAAATTAGAAAGAATATTATCATACTACGTCACGCATCGAAAGAAACCTTTACTGGGAAAAACAATGGTCGGAAGCACATAATGAGAAGGATATCGGTATGGAACCCCAAGAATACGTTTGTACACAATCCAATATTCTGACTATATCCAAGTGAAATTACGTATTCGGGGTCCGATAGAACCCCCAAAATTCAGCGACCATCTAAACTTAAGAAGTGAACAAGCAGCGTGTTTGAGAACACAACTGTAAACGATTTCTGAAAATCTGTGAAAATATTTTAAAACATACAGATGCGGACAGATGTGTTTTGACAAGAGGGAAAGAAATTGCTGTATACAGCAGTACGAAGATCTGGATTTTAAACTTAGTACCATGTGGGAAAAAGGAAGTAGGGCCTAGGCTGAAATGTAATATCTAAGAAAAATCTCAACAACACTTTAGCTACACCAGCTGAAGGTATAGAAAACTGATTCGATGGTAAGACCATTTAGTGTATAAACCAAGAAGCTTACCACGGGACAAAGGTCAAGGCAATGTCCAATGGTATCAACTCTGGAAATGAAAAGAGAATTTTATGATGGCTTTAAGCCTTCCGAACCCCAGTGAGATGTATCCCAAGTTGAATGAGCGTTTCATAGTTGAGGACTCCCTATTAGATACTACAACTGAAATTAAGTCCTCCTAGATGAACAGGAAAGTCTCCGTAATTCACATCTCTGAGTAATTTGTCGAAACTTCCTTGGCATCAACGCCAAAGCTATTAAATCTAATCAAACAAGTTTGTGGGAAGATGAGCATTCACTCCCTATTGTGGTTAAAGAAGGGTAATATGCCGTAACTTGTTGGTAATGTATGTGTTCTTCAGACCATGTTGCCCTAATAGAAAAAATATAAAATACAGCTGAATAGGATTTGAATAAAACAGAGTGACTGATTGGATCTTTTTCTCAGCTTGTTATGCCTAGTTTTGCTAGTTTTGCAATTTTATTAAATGTTTAGTACTTTTCGGTGGAAATAGAGGTAATACCTCCATCGAAGTAAAAGAAGTTGGTTATTTCCTTAAATATGCTTAAAAAAAATTAAAAGAATTGATATAACTATAATAGATGGCAAGCTTGTAAATGAATATGTACTTGATATATAAGAAACTCGTCAGTCATCGTAACCGTTGTGTACGAATTCTGTAAGTTGATTATTTGGGATTTTTGCTTTTCAGATAAAAAGGGATTTACTCGTACCAACGCAGTTTTAAACTTTTTTCTTCTCAAAGTTACTATCAACGCAATATATCGTAAGCACACAAGCCAACAGAAATTTAACAGTAATGTGGGTTTAACTCAAACTGCATGTTACATTCCACAAGGAAATAAGATACTTCCTCGAGGGAAGGGTACAATTCGTCATATTTATACGGAACCTGAATACATATTAACACCATAAATTTCAAAGTTTATCATTTGAAGCAGCCGCTCGAAGACGACCTGATTATACCTATGTATCTATATATGTACGACCCTATGGGTGTAGAGTTTACATCACATTTCTGGTATTTCCGGCGGCAGTATGTCGTTGCGTAGTGATAATATAATTTTTGACTTGACATCTTACAAAGTAGGACTCACTTTTGTCTTCAACGTGCTATTATCCCTTATCAAAACGTGTGAAGGCAGCACCTTGACATTGTTAAATGTCTTCAAGTGCAGACATTTTCATCTAAAAATGGAACATGTACGAGCACATCTACGCAGTCAGATAAAGAATGACAGACGGACTGTATGGATATAATTCCCTCCAGGAATGTGGGAAATAATTAGTCTTACCAGAGTGAGTTTTGCATGCGGAACAAAAATAAGAGATGGGCGATTTTTTAAGGACTTATTCGCAGTGTTACATATTGATGAGTTTATGCGGAGAACATCTCATTTTTTGAAGAGAAAGGAATGTCTTGTAACAAAATGGGAAATTATCTGAACCTGAGTTAATAAAATATATTAGGCATGATCAGTTAAGGGACAGTATTCACATATATGGCTTTGAGGGATATAAAACTATATATGTGTTTGGTGGTTGGGTATTTTATGACACGGGTGGGCACTGAGTGGTGTCAACCAGTGTCCATCGCAATACATTTGACTGCGTATCAATTCTGAGAATTCAAACACTTCATCCTAGTCACCGGGTATCATACATGCTGGCCTGACTTGCAACACTTGCAATCGCGAGTGTCATGTCAGAAAAAGACCTGCGGATGAATTCGCGTAACAGAATCAACGGTGGTAAGCTTGGTACATTATTTATACGACCTACTTCTCCGTGTTCGGATTTAAGGTCTATAAGAAGTTTTCAGGACAGGTACAAGTGCTAAAAAGAGATGATGGCAGACGAAACCTTAATGAGTAAATTTCAGCATTCACATTCCCGAAGCTGGTAGTTAGTTGCTGAACATTCAGCCCTTCTTGTTAAAGAAGTTCCAGAATAGGCCTGGCCCTTCAAATTTGGGGTTGTGTGTAGGAACGGCCAAGTAAAAATTCTACTGTTGCAAGGCAGGGCCCCTGCCTAATTCCCAAGGCTTCGCCCATCAATGACGTTGTCTAATAAAAAGCGGGGTCAGAGCATACCCTTGATCAAAAAGTTTCCGTGTTGCGCTCCCATTGTTCCGATTTGAGTTCTGTTTTTTTGTTAAGTTGGTAAATCTGTTGTTGACATTCCCTCTAAATTTTAGCATCATAGAGTACATCTATCTCTATGTGTGTTGGCGATTTTTTACAATTTTAGAAATGGATTTAAATTTGCAACAACGAACTTTTATTCATATTAAATTTTGCGCAAAAACGGATTTAATGGTTGGAAATGTTAGAAAAGTGTTTCGGCAACGATTCTCTAAAGAAAACGGTCGTTTACCAGCGCTAGTAGCAAGAGCGGTTCAAAAGTGCAAATAACCGCAAATTAACCATCAGAGAGATAGCGGAGGACTTGATCCGTCCACGACATTCTGGTTAATGATTTGGGTTTCCGTCGTGTAGCAGCAAAGTTGGTGTCAAAAGACCTCAATTTCATGCAAAACAGAGACCGTGTTGACGTCGCAAAAGAGATGATTTGCGACGATGAATCCGATCCCACATTCATCAAAAGGATCATTACTGGAGATAAGACGTGGGATTATGAGTACGACACGCAATCCAGACATCAGGCAAGTGAATGGCGTTCGCCAAATGAGCCGAGAGACCAAAAAAAAACATGTCGTTTTCAGTCAAAAAAGAAGGCAATGCTCACGGTTTTCATGGATTACAACGGTGTAGTGCATCATGAATTTTTGCCAGGAGGCCAGACAGTAAACAAAGATTATTATTTGGGCGTTATGAGACGTTTGCGTGAAGCAATTTGCCGAAAGAGACCAGAATTGTGGGCAGAAGAGTCGTGGATTTTGCACAATGATAACGTACCGTCGCACAGTGCCATCATTATTCGTAATTTTTTGACGAAAAATTCAACAAATACCGTCCAACAACCACCGAATTCACCTGATTTGGCTCCCTGTGACTTCTTTCTGTTCAGTCGAGTTAAAAAACCACTACGGTGAACGCGTTTCAGCAGCCAAGAGGAAGTCGCAAAAATCGCAGGAAGATCTGAAGGACATTCCTAAAACCGAATATAAAAAAATGTTTGGAGGATTGGAGGATTTTATCAAGAGCTGGAATAAGTGTGTTGCAGTCGATAGGAATGACTTTCAAGGGAACAATATAGATTTAGATGAATAAACTTGTATTTTTAATTTTCTGAATAAATTCCGGGAACTTTTTGTATTACTGGTCTTATCGTAAACATCTTCAAATGACGCCACCGAAGGTTGCTACGATTTGACCAGTTACAAGTTGCCGGTCATAGGTCTTGTTGGTGGCAAGACCACCGGTAGTCCCTACCAGGACTTAAATCACGGTACCATGGGAGTCAGGAGCCACCCGGATTTCGGTCCG
Organism: Volucella zonaria; assembly: GCA_963966105.1. Classification (NCBI taxonomy): domain Eukaryota; kingdom Metazoa; phylum Arthropoda; class Insecta; order Diptera; family Syrphidae; genus Volucella; species Volucella zonaria. Next base: position 218,144,431 of record OZ014530.1, read on the forward strand.
GGCCTGACTTGTTGAGGTAGTCCCCCTTGTGGGAGTGTCATGGTGGCTATAACACCACCAAAGAAGGTTTCTGCGAATCATCTTATGACATTTTAACGACAAATTAAGAAAAGAAGACATCTTTGGTCTCAAGCATTAAGAGAAGCTTAGACTGAAATGACAATGACGAATGGCTGATGGATTTCTGTAATTCCAAAAGTCTAATTAAAAGACCATTTGGTCTGAGCAAAACGTCTGCTTAAATGTCAGATAGATCATTTCTGACCGCCAGAGAGCTGGCTTTCAATCCATATTCGTAATCAAGTGTTGATTCGGAAAGATGTCTTTTGGACGTTCGAAATAAATGCTGAGCCAAGATCAGAATGAAATGTGACCACATTTTAATGGAGTCAACCGTGCATTTTCGTCCTCATCCATCAGCAGCAATTGCTAGAACACGTACAATACATATGAACAGACTTCGGTATGCTGTATCCGCCCACAGTGAGCGACTGAGCAAGAAACTCTCCGGTATCCTGCTATCAGTTCTGAAAAATCAATAAGAAAGAATCTTAACACCGGACTGTTTAGGCGGAACCGTTGTGCAAGTATTTTATTAAGGACTTGCCTCTCCAAATTTTTTGCCGGAAGGACAACTTCACCAACGTGAAAAGAACAATCCCAGATCAAAACATCTAACAGTCGATCACGACTCGCAATATCCAAAAGGACTGATAAGATGGGCGGAAAGCGGATGAAAACTGCGACATATACTACGGAGATTACAAAGAAAAAAGATGACCCTTATTTAGATTTGGAGCTGGTATTTGAAACTTAGGTAAAAAGTCTTAAACTTTGTTCACGAATGCCTCATAACCATCCGCATCAAGGTCAAATTCGGAAATATAAGCATGACTTGCTTGCATGGCTCTACAGAGAATAAAAATGACAGCCCAAAATACGAATTACATGAACTCCTCATTGCATTGGTAAGACATAAAATTTGTGCTAGGAGATATGCAGTAAAGAAGCCAATCTCTGAGCGGGTCACCGAAAGCACAGCCTACATAACACCAAGTATAACGATATAGCTAGGTCCTTATGATTTATGTAGATCATTACCTTGTTGCAGCCAGGGTACGAATGTGGATATCGCTGCCACTATGAAGTCAAGTAAGGCCACAAACGGAGTCAAATAAGGTACCAAAGTACAGCCGAAAAACCTGCAATCGCAAGAGATCGCTAGAATCTTTGTCGGTTGCGTTTCCGTCAAGATCCCCCAAAATCCTCTACCCTAGACACAAATTGTAGAACACAAATGGAGATATTGTTAACGAGGCATCAGGGACGCTGGTTTTTATGTAATCGCTTTTAAGGTCCCGTCACACAGAAATCTCTAGTTTGACTACGTATTGTTTGCAGCCAGGCTGCGCTGCAACTAAGGACGAGAACTACTTGCTTGTTGTACAAAGTTAAGGCAGCCGCATTATACCAAACAAAGCAGCCAGTGCAGATGGACGGTCGTCTGAGCTATTTAAATTAGCTGGAGATGACCTGGTTGGGAACATGCAGCAGCTCATCTGTAAGATATAGCCAAAGCGTTGAATCTCAGCATCGTTTGACTAATCCGCAGGACACAAGACCAATTTGACTGCGCCAACTATAGGAGAGCGTTTTATGTGAGCATCTGAGATCGTTCATAAACAATCTGGTTGGTCGATATCACTCTGCTAGATCTTGAAGAAAATCGTACAAAACTAACTGCCCAAAAACGAGATATGAACTGTTTTTTAGGTCCGTGCAATTACTGATGTGATTAGACGACCTCATAGTGCCATCAATGAAGCTTTCGTGAGTAGAGTGGCGAAAGCGCCAAAATTGATCAGCCGGTAAACGAGGGTTACTAGTGACTATTGTCAATAATAACTTTGAGGTAGGCATGGACGTCGTCTACCTTGGCTCCGCAGTTACAAGTAACAATGAAATCAGCGCAGAAATCAGAAACATCCCAACCCTCCCAACACCAAACTGGCTGTATGCAAAAGATTGGAGGAGGAAATTTGCATAACAACGAACTGATCTACCTATACATATAGCAACGTTGGTCTAGTCAGACATCTAACGATGCAACCTCTGCTGCTGATTGCTGAACCATATCGAAACCAAGCGAATGAAAGCTCCGGTTGGAAAACCCTTCGAGTCTAACCCCAAGGAATGCTCGGATGCGACATGTTCAGCCCACCGTAGCTGCGACAAAACAGCATCCAAACACGTAATCAGAAGTAGATACGGCAGTAGAAATAATTGTAGGATCACAAAATACCTGGCAGCTGCTAAAAGTGTACCACAACACCCAATGGAAAGCGCATAAATGCTTTTCTATCGGTTTCAGATAAGGATAAGTCTAGATGATGGAAGGAACATTTTCTGACACCGCTTAGCTATATCGTGGATGAAAAAGTATCCCAAAATCGTAATAAACTCATCGTACCCTAAAATTTTCATTTTAGAATTGTGCGTAGTAAAGCGGCAATATTTGATGACAAGCCTGCCCAACCTGGTCAATTTGCGGAAAACGGACATGCAGACGTTTCGCGCCATTTTCTTAAAAGAACCTAGGAGGCCGAGACCTTCACTGATGAGTAATAATGACTCTGTGCCCCCCTGTAATTGGAAAGATAACATCCAAAATCACATCCGAACACATCAAAGAACATCTGAAGGGCATTTAATATTGAAAACAACGGTTTCCATTATGCGTTAATCGGGCCATAGTTGAACAGTATGTGGAATCCACTGGAGTTTGAGAACTTATTTTAAATATTGCGACGACATTTGACTAATTTCGCATTGTATGATGGGGCATATTTATGTTAAGCGAGAGAGCCGAATAGCGTATGTTAAAACCGAAATATCCATTTCCATTAATTGCGATAGTTAAAGACTTCCTATTCATGAATATTGTTTAAACTAAGGACGACTGCGAATCAAATGTGTAGAGCAGCGTATTTGAAAAACACTTAAAAAGCTGAAGAATTAGTGCTATTTTGTAGATTCAACTCCAAGATACACTAACTTCTCTCAAAAGTGAAGTCATTATTGATACATGGGCTTATGTAGTATCTGAAAAATGAGTGCTGTTGTGACAGTGTGGCTTATAAATAGAATCCGGATATTCTGGCCAAATCGTATCGCCAACGAATACCCTTACGAGAAAACGGTCATGAAACGTTTAGCAAGACCGACAGCTGCGTAGCAAGCAAGGGCATTTAGTGGAGTCCGCAGACCCAAGGTGGAAAAAAACCGTATGGACTATGGAAAATTTGGCGAAAAATCGAGCGGAGAATGAAGCATGGCATTCCTTAGAAACAGAGATACATCCCCAGGAACCGTAAAAGATGTACAATCTTTTGTACTGGGTACTAGGTATTGTGGATTATTTCAGTCCGGAGTGCGTTAGCAGGATATAACTTTGTCCTTTCTCAAAAATAGTTGTCTCTTCACAGCTATAAGCCATAGGATTTTTTGATTTCCATCTCCGATTCTTTAAACATTAATTGTTGAGAATGTAATTTTACAATTGCTCTATTAACCATCATTTTATTGTTGTATCTAAAAACGAAAGAAATTCATTAAATTGTTGTATTATTTTATCCATGTTATAGCATCTGTTTGCATCAATGCACCCTTCAAATTATTCCTCTCTGAGTCCCGAAACTTTCACCCAACTAGAGTACTCTTGCATTTGTAAGTCTCGTCCAAGTTCAAAGTTTATCCAACACTTAGACTATTATGATATCCACTAATGCACACAACAAGCTAGCATCCGAAGAAGCATTAGCATCAGCATAAATCTGCTGATAACATTCGAGCCACAACACCAAGACACGACGTCTGACGGAGCAAACTGACTAAAATAACACAACTCTCTAACGAAATGTCGAGTCTTAACCAACCACCCCCATATGTTCTCAGCCCCCCAAGATACCCTATTCTAGAAATCAGATTAAAGTGGCGTTGAAATGTTTGTGTTGCAAAATTTATTCATCTGTTCTGAAGCAGATACAACCAAAAAAAAAAACAAAAACAAAATAATAGGTGGTAAAGCAACTGCATATCCTGAATGGAAAACTAGTACATATACTTAGACGGAATTCTGGTTCCCTTGTTTCCCTGTGAACGTATTCAAATGCTTTCAGACTGCTTCTTCATAGAGATTACGCGTAAGAAAAGTGTGTTTAGATGCTCTGTGTGAGGGTGGATGAGTGTGGAAGTGGTGTAAGGTGAATTGTTTTACTTCGGTCCTAGTCACTCTTTGGTGCAACGAGAATGGAATTATCTTTCGAGTAGCCTAGTGCATGGGAATGGAAGTGCTTTAAATTGCTCGAAATAGGATTAAGGTTGGTTTTCCACTAGATTTATTGAGTCGTTATTATTATGCACAAATTTCTACCAGCATTAAAGTGTAGGTATTTATTTTATTTGTTCTTATGAGATGGACCTCATTTATTTAGTGAGGACTATTAATTTTTTTATATAATTGGATTTTTGTTTTATTTTGTTTTTAGTGAAAGAAATTCGAATATAATATGTGGAAAATTGTTGAACATATCCAAGTTATCTGTTTTTGGCTTTTTCCAACATTGACTGTCAACTAAAAAATAAACTTTTTTTTGTCACACATTCTTTTGGATATAATAAAGCATTGAAATAATAATGGGAGATTTTTTAAGTGTTTGGCTTTTAGTTGTCAAAAAAATATAGGAAAATTGCAGAATATATTTTTTATTTAAGCTGATAAATCAATGCTTGCCATTTACTTTTTAAAGATTATTTCAAGTTTTCCATACGGAGAGTCCAATTTCCAATTTTTAATCACCTTTTCGAGCATATAACACGTGAAATGTTATTTTCCAAGGCTGGAATTGACGCTGGTTTATTTGACGTATATTCATAAAAAATAAACTATAAACGTCAAATCGCGCGATCTATCCGGCCAATTCACCGGTCCATAAAGAGGGATAAATTGCTCACCGAACTCATTTCTTAATTGGTCCGTCGATTCGCGTGCTGCGTGTTATATAGCGTCGTCTTGCTGGAACCACATGTCGACCCAGTTCACCTCGTGTATTTTGGGAAAAAAAAAAATTCGTAGTCATTGAACGATAGCTGGCGCCATTGACGGTAACGTTGTCCTCACGGTCATCTTTGGAAAAATAAGTGTCAATAATTCCGCCGGATCATAAACCGCACTAAAGAGTGCATTTTTCCAGGAACATTGGCAGCACTTATATTACCTGAGGTTACAAATCAACATCGGACCAAATACGGCAGGGTTTTGTTTAATAACATACCCATTTAACCAGAAATGAGCTTTCTCGCTGAAGACAATTTTTCGATAAAAAAGCGGATTTTCCTCCAGCTTTTCTAAGGCCCACTCACCGAAAATACGAACAATTTACGGTCCTCATTAAAACTCGCGGATACAGTAGCAATATATTCCTCTGTACGCACTCTACCCGTACGGGTAGGTGGCTTGATGTCCAATAGTGTGAAATTGGTGCGAAATTTGGTCGTTATGGCTTGAATTGCTTGCTCGGTAGATCGATTATGGGGACCGTAAAATGGTCGAAGTGCGAGAAAAATATATTTCACAGAGCCCGAATTTTGATAATAAAATGCAATACTTTATAAGAGTTGGTCGGGTGTAAGTCTTTCCATGATAAAATGGCAATGTTCACTTAGCACGATTGACTCTGACAGATGTCACGAATCGCGCATGAGCTCTCAAAAATGGAACACTGACAAACCAATCAGCCAAAAAATTACCCTTTTTAAGTAATCTTTTTGTATTTTAAACATCCTCAGAAATAGATCATTAATTATTGGAGTTTATGAGCCCAGACGCTTATTCCTATAAGTAAACGAATTTAGATTTACAAATAAAAGGCTAAAAAGAATTCGGTATGAATAACATAGCCACCCGAATTGAACTATTGGGTAAGCAAAAGCAGAAATTATTGCGGGGATTTTATGAGTGGCGAAAAAGTTATGCCAAAGGTCAAATCGGAAAACGCGGCTTCGGAAAATGCTCTAAAATGGATGGAAGGTGATTGAAAAGGATCATCGGATTTGACACTGTCAAAAAGTTTTTCAGAGTTAAAGTAAAAGCCAAACCTCGAACGCTGTATGAAAAAATTACATAAAATATATCAGTCAAAAGGACCCGCACAAAAAACTATCTTGCTGAAGATGTTAATTTTGCATAGAATGGCAGAATGAACAAACATTATGACACATATTGCAGAATTTGTCGATGCTATAGACAAATTATTAGACATAAGCATTTTTGTAAATTATGACCTTTTGCCAATAATACTTTCGGTAATCTTCGATGTGCGATAGAATCCCGTGATGAATTGCCGAACCCAGAAGAATTGAAGATTAAGAACTGGTATAACTTTCCCTGGAAGCTCCTCAATACGCTTAGCGACATTTTGGAAAGTTTATTAACAATGTTTGGTAGATGGCCTTTGGCCGTAATGTAGATCTTTCTAAAACGGAACTGCTCATATTCGATACTTAGATTTAGTTTTTAAATTGCATTAGAGGGTCATAATACCCCATTAGGGAATCGTACTTAGTGTCTTGATGTTTTGGGACAAATAAATTATCAAAAAACTGGACATTCAATACAAAAAAAGAAGAGTGTATCTCCTTCGATCTTACATAACATGTGAAAGCAATGGTGAACAAATTAAGACTTCAATCGGCCATAGCGCATTGGCTAATAGGGTTCATACCTAATCATGAAGCGTCCCTTGGCGGGGAGACACAATCAAGACAGTTTTTTTTTTTTTTTTTTTTTTTTAATGCATTTTATTTTATACTTTTTACATTTACTATACTTACATGCTAACAGAAAAAATGCTTACATATTAGCTTAGAATAACTTAACGAACTTATACTAACTTAATGGCCCTCCAAACGGGCACTCTAAGCTAAATTATATTATTGTTTTGTGTCTTTCAACGTCATTACAAATAATAATTATTATTCTTATACATCTATTTAAACTAAGAAAATAAGTATTTAGAAAAAACTTAGTGAACGAACAATTTTTTTGTATTTATATAAAACTTATATTTTAACCTTAAACTACTTAGCCTAACTATACAATCTAACCTAGCCTAATTGTTAGCAAACTTAAAGTTGCTAATCTGATCATTAGCTAACCCAAGGTTGCTAACTTTAAACACTTAAAACTACCCTAACCTATGTAAGTCGGCCATTCCAAAAGGAAAAATAAAGAAAAAATAAATAAAAATAAAAATAAAAACAAAATGGCCCACTTGCCTTTTGACTAGGCTAACTCGGGCTTGAAGGAAACGACGCAGGAATCAGATCTTCTTCACTCAACCACCAAATATTTTGGTGCTGCAAAAAAACATCTTTTTTGTCGCGGCTTGAAACCGCCCTACTAAACCTGAGACGTTCGATACTGCCGTGTGCGACGTCTTTGTTGTAGTTGAGTCGCCCCTCACCCACTGCACGAGCTACGTGGAAGATTAGCGGCACCGCAAAGTTATCCTGTATAAGCCCTTTCATGTCAAGATAGAGGAACGCTTCAGGGGGGACGAAGCCCTTCAAGCGCACACTCTCATGATATAAGTAGTTGGGGTAGTAGGCCCCAGATATCAGGTTATTGGACGAGGTCATTGCTCTTGCAATATGCCTTCGAATCAACTTAATAGCGAAGTTGTCCACTCTATTCAGATTCGCCCTGTTGTAAAGGACCTCATTGGGATAGAATTTTATGTACTCCGATTCTGGCGTTCTGTAAAGGCGATGGCAGACCCTAAGGCAAGCCCTCTCAAACACCCTAATCTTTTCCATTAAGCTTGCTCTCACATTAAACCACACAGGACACCCATATACCAGCATGGGCCGGATGAGGGCCATGTAGCAGATAACTTTCACCCTCGCATCGAGTTGGCTGCTATAAAACAGTCTCTTTGTAAGGGCCAAAGCACCTTTGGCTCTGGCCAGAGCAGCATCTACATTCTTGTTAAAATATAGATATTGGTCTAGCCAGATCCTAAGGTATCTAACTACATTTCGACAAGCAAGTGGCTGGCCGTGTTGTCCAATGATCGAGAATTTTCGCCAATTTTTTCTGGTGTCCCTAGAGGCACCAGACAACGGCGTCCTAAACAGAATGGTTTCCGACTTCTGAAAGTTGATTTTCAACTTCCAGTCATCGCAAAACCGCTTTATTTGTTCGAAGTCACGTTGCAAAAGCATATTAATGACTTCGACTTTTGGACCTGATCTGTACGCTATCAGATCGTCTGCGTACGCTATGCTATGGGGAAGTGAACCTATCAAATCACTTGTGTAAATGTTGAATAAGATCGGCGAGTTAACCGCACCTTGTTGCAGACCGTTTTTAATTTGAAATGTTCCAGCAGAAGTTGCATCGCCATTTTTCACGATGAACTGTCTGTGGTTAAGCATATTATGAAGAATATACAAAAGTGACTTACTGATGCCCAGTCTGGTCAGCTTATAGAAAAGTCCCTCTAACCATACGGTGTCGAAGGCCTTTTCCAGGTCAACCAGACAGGCTCCAGTGCACTGGTTCTTGCTTTTATTCCATTGGATATCTGACACCAGTTTAGACGCGGCATGTATGACATCATGCCCCGACTTAAAACCGAATTGATTATCCGGAACTATATTTTTGTCCTCAACCCACTTAGTCAGGACTCTATTGATTACCTTTTCGAACACCTTATTGATATTCGGAAGGAGACTTATCGATCGGAGATTCGCCGGATTGGATGTATCTTTTCCCCTTTTAGGGATGGGATAAATCACCGCAGTTTTTCAATGCGCTGGATAATACGCATTATTCATTACATTGTTAACAAGGTGGTGTAAATGTCTACCGCTTCTAGAGGGAGATGTCGAAGCACAATGTTCGGTATTCCATCAATTCCCGCTGATTTTTTACTTCTTATTGTGTCGAAGATCTCATGGAGTTCCTCGTTTGAAATGAACGGGGGTAGGTCCCCTTCATTGGCGATGACATTATTTGCCATATTCTCGTCACTGAACTGGGTGAAACCCGAGCTCTCGAATCGCCAGTTCTGACAATCAAGACAGTAACCCTATGAAAATGGTTGGTATTTCAAATAAAGGCAAGCGTTGCCGGTTCGGATACTTTACGCCCTACGCCAACGACATCATTGGAAACAAGGATTCCTACACTTACTCCTGCTTCAAATGCACACAAACGATCAAGATACAAACAGTGTTGAGATTGAACTTATGACTTTTTAGAAGCAGCACCACATATCAGCGTTCCACTGTCCAATTAAACTCAATATCAAGAAATCCTTACGAATAGACGGCAGTCCTTCTTAGTAGTCGTATGACTTCAACATGCATAATACGGGGTAATAGCCTGTATCGTATGACGACGGAGATGGATCAGAGTTCGAGGTTGGAAAGGGGACTGGTGGTCAATATCAGCCAAGGATTGTGTTGTTTACATAGGCAATCAGGCAATTGCAAATTGTCACAGATGTTGGACATTACTCAAGAACCGCATCATACTCTATAGAGTGCCCAGGTACAATGGTAAAGAGCGAAATTAGTCGCCGATAAGCTGGCTAGAGCCAGTGTAATTTGTAATGGGTTAAACCAAAATGCGTATGGCTCTAGTGTTTCTAAAGTCTCTTTGCCGAAAAACTCCAGAAAACAAGGGAATTTCTCGAAGTTGGTAGAAAGGAACTTAGCATGACAGCCATCATTTTATATTCTGAACAAGCAGGGCCATTTGAATGCTCATTATGCGATATATGTATGTTCTTCGAAGAAGAACAATTCGAACAATACTCATAGAAAAATGTAAGGAAGCTATTTAAAAAGACAGCTTTGAGGAAACAGGTCATATAAACCTTACAATATGCAGGAATTTCGGCTGGGAAAGAGGGTATGTAAGAAGATGTTATGGATCTGCACGTTGGAATAATAAATATAAAAGTGTTTTATGAGACAGCTAAGCAACCTATCATCTTAGTATCTACTTACCTATCTACCTAGATTCGAATTTACCTAAAATAATCGGTAAGAGAATCTTTGAGATGCTGAGTTTTAATGGATTTGGTCTCGCTTAAAGCATGTCCAATTGGACTATATTGGCTTACTCGTCTAGCTAAGTCAATTCTGCATTCATTTCGGAAATCCATGAATCTATAACCGGGCATAGGAAATTCCTATAGAATTGATAGGGTTAACTTGAATGCTTACTACCTTCCTTTCATAGTAAAGCTTGGCTGAGAAACTATATTGTGCATAATCAAGTCAAACAATTCTGTGTAACCCGGGAGATGGCCAGCTCACAGACCGCACCATATGATGAATATTATCATCTTAGCATTTTACTTACAGTGGACGAAGATACCACTGATTTCTTAGTGTGATATTCAGGTACGTGTGCATTAGGCTGAGAATTGCTCTAACAAGACCGAACAAAAAACCTTGATGACGTTTACAGCAATATTTACTTGGTCAGAAGGCCTAGAATTCATCGGCTTCCATGTCTAAAACATGTGTATGGAAAAAGCGCCGCTCCGGCCCAAAGTGTCTCCAAATCTGTTCCAGAGGACCAACACGGTAAAAAGTGACCTCGGTTTTGTTGTTGCGCTCAAAAAACCTTAGCCAACTCGGTGGCGCAATTGAAGGCAATTAGCGATTACCAAAATCAAAATTAAGTTAATGAACCAATCTTATAGCAGATGCTGGTTGACTTTGGAGCAATGAACTGCTTTTAATATTGCGGAATGCTCTTTTACAACCATATTTCGCTCACCAATAAGCTGATCTTGATTTGACTATATGGCGGAGAATACTCAATTTTTCGCGTATTTACAATGGGCTTCGATTAGAATTACAATTAGAAAAGATAAAAGCATCCTCAGAAGTATCTCTATTCTAAGCCAAACTGCGTCCAAAAAGCTTGTGTAAACTCTTTCACCATACTCTTACTAAGCTTGATACTTCGAGTTTAAATCTGTAAGGCCTTTATGAAAGCAGCCGAGAGATTCACTAATCCAGGTCCGGGTGCCAAGTCACAAAGGGAAATGAGATAGCCGATGAGCTTTACTAAATAAAGCCCAGGAGAGGAATACACTCCGAACCTGTTTTAGGACCCCGTGCTTCCTCGGTGAGGACTTCCATTAACAGTTGGGTTTTGGTTGGGTGAACAACTGAAGGTAAAATGGCTTTCTTAAATGCCGGTAGACCAAACGATGCCTCAGTATGTCTCTAAGAAGTCAGTGGAATTCTTACTCTCCATCAGCAGAAAAATTTGTAGACTGAGATGAACCTCGCCCTCAAGCAACAAGCCTTTCCAGTTAGGACGATCTTTTGCCAACTGCCTCTAGTATCATACTCTAAGTTGGTTGGTCATCTTCTGCTGCGCCGTCCTTCGGGGTTATAAATGAAGACAGTGGTGTCCATTCGCTCAACTATGCCCAGGCATCTCCGACATTGGATCCATAACGCCTGACTAGACCCATGTCGCTGTACACTCAGTACAGTTCGTGGTTGGATCTACTATCTACTCCTTGTCTATACAACAGGATACTACACACAATGGCCATGTAAGAGCTTTTCTAGCCTAACATATAGGTACCTACATACCATATGTCTTGAAGATCTAAGTGGAAAGGATATAAAAATAGATATCAGTTATATAAGCACTGTGGTAACTTAGATAAACATACATGGTATTACGTCAATGAAGGGTAATTACATTACAGTTAGGTAGGCGATTCCATGATTTTCTTCCATAAGTTGGCCGCTAATGACTCCCACTATAAAGTCCCAAGCGCAAATGAGCATTTCATTCGAATTTAAGATACGAGTAGGAATACCTACCGATTCGTTCAAATATTTGCGGCAACAACTGCTTAACTGCTTCGAATTCCTCGTTTATTTTCTCTGGTTCTGGTTTTTGCTCTTTTAACAAAGTTTATAAACATTTTGAGTCTATTGCTGATTCCATTTAAGTCGCCATAAAAAAAGGTGGAAAAATGTACAGAAAATGGGTAAAAGATAGTATCACCAACAAACTAACATACATACAAACTTATGCACAGCACTTTGCTGGGGAGATTATTTTTCCAAGCTCTTCACTTCAATCAAGCATCCAACCGTTATCTCTCTGACGTAATTACAAAATAGTTTTGCCGCAAACCGCCTCTTCGCCTCTAACATACTTCTTCACCTTGGAGCCAGGGGTATGAATGGATTGGAAGCTTAGGGTTGATGATTTGCTGGTTGGTTGCAACGCTGACTGTTGCGTTGTGTTTTTCCCCATTTTCTATTAAAAATTTCCACTCCTCTGGCATGACCCCTCTGACGGAACCATCGCTATTCTTAAGGGCTTACAATTCCAGCATCCATCTTGAATTTTTAATTATTCTAAAAGCAACAACCTGAGACCAATGAGATTACTCGCAATGTCTTTTGTGGCAGCGACATGGATATTTTTTTTTCTACTTTTCTGGTCTGTGCTGAGGCATTTCTTGCTCATTTAGGTTATGGGTGTCCTACTTACAAATTTACGAGCGCTATGTTTGTCTTTTCTCACCAGGAACGGGTGTTTTGAATCTAAGAAGGAAGAGGGATATTAAATGCAATGAGATCGGAGCGGTAGGAATTAAACCGTAGTAATCTCAGTCGTAGTGGTTCTTTTAGGTTCTTTTTTTTTTATTTAAATCTATGGAATATGGAGTTTCCTTTTCTTTTTGCTTTTTTTTTTCTTTTTTGTGGGAAGACTCTGCAATATAATTAATGAGAATGAATCTTAAAATAAAGCACAAGTGCCATTGCATGCATATTGCCAGAGCGACGTCAACGTCAGTGGTTCATACAAAATAGGTACAGAGAAAGGACAATTGCATTTAACTTTTTTAGAATTTTATTCTTTTTTAGAATTAAAAAAGCTTCAGTTCCTTTGTTAGATTTTGCCATCATGCTCTAATATATTGGCTCTAGTGTTCTCTATCAACATTTATGCTTAGGTAAATATAGATGAAAAGACGAAGCAAATGTTAAGATTATTAGTCGCATCACAAGGTCAGGTAATTCCAAAGCGAAACAATCTCAATAATTGTTACGTAACGGCGTACTGCTTCCTGGTGTTTTCTTGGTTGACGCGAGAGAGAAATCTCGAATTAGACTACCCTTAGTATACTCGTATGTATGTAGGAAAACTTTAATGTTATTCCAATTATTGTATTTAGTAAATAACAAAGAGAACAATATTTTAAGTAACAAAGAAAACGATTTTAAGTAATAATTTACAAGAAAAACTTTACGTAACTGACCAGAAACCGTTTACGAAGGGTCGTAGTCATTCACATAATAAGCCAGACAGGATTTTTATATGATATGCTCAGAAGTCTTATTCCCCAGTAGTTGGCGCAGCTCAGGAGATCTCCATTCTTTAGGATGGGTCATAAAACGTTAAGATTCCATTGTCCAATCCCACTAAATTTAGCGTCAAAGAATGACATTTGTGAAAGGTACACTTTTGTTTTTACATTGATATTTTTCTTCCGGTCAAGTTTTGAAATGAATAAAAAACTGAACAACGAATTCGCATTCAATTTTGTGTTCAAATGAAATTAATTCCACAAAAATATTGGAAATATTGGAATGTTGTCATTCTGGCAGAACAACGACATAACAACGGAGGAACAGGCTGATGAATACAAAGATTTGCTTGTCGTAAATCGAAAATAGACCCTAAATAGAATTATCAGATACCAAAAATATCTCAATTGCTTCCTTTTGAGGCATTATAACCAGTTAATTACGTTTGTGACATGTCGCTGAAGGACTTGAACAAAAACATTCGTCCGGACATTGCAAACGACATGCTTTCCCAGATTGATTCCGTGACTCCGAAACGCGATGAGTACGACACGAAAACCACTGATGTTCACTATTTTCGTGGATTAGAATTGTATCGGTCATTCTTTCCACAAAGCCAGACTGTCCATAATTAGTATTATTTTGGCATTTTTCATCGTTTACGTATTACAGAAACTCCTCATATCACAATGAACTGACTATACGTACAGGCACTGTGTGATTTCTTTCTTTTTTTTTTATAATTTGCGCGCGCTCAAGGGATTTAATTACCCTTAAAATGCTCGCACACAGCGCGGGCGAAGGAAACTCAGGGAAGATGGCAAGAGAGGTACCGGTGAACGTTGGTTTTAAGTGTTTGAAGGTTATAAAGACTAGGAAATAAAGAGCTATGCAGGGCATTCCATAAGCGAGTTGTACAGCTTAGAAATGAATCACGATATTTTAGAGTACGTCCAATAGTGGGCTTGAGGGTATACTGATGAGCATTCATAGCGAGACGGGTGCTACGGCTAAAAGTTTGAATGGGCGGAATGCTACTGGCGATTTCTACGCAGCACTGTTGGTGGAAATAGCGATAAAACAGAATGAGACAGTAGACTTTACGTCGGTGTTCGAGGGTGTCCATTGTTTGAGTGATATTAGTATCACCTGTGAGTTTTGTCGCACGGTTTTGAATCCTATCTAGCAGGTGCAGAGATGTTTTAGGCGCACCCGACCAGATGTGGGAATTGTACTCCAATTTCGGGCGGATAAACGCCTTATATATTGAGGCCAGATCAGAGGGGGTGAAATATTTCTTACATTGGAGACTTGAGAAAACCTAGACATTTCGCAGGGTTTTGACGACACCGAATATGTGATCATTCCAACGCAAGTTTTCATGGACACACAGCGAGAATGGAAAGTTTATCGATTTCGACGATGCAAGTGTCATTCATGGATAACGGCTGGGTGTTTAAATTTCGCTTTAACGACAGCAGACAACATATCAGAATTTAATGAGCTTAACATACTGTTACCGTCCTTTTACCCCCCTACCCCGCGGCCTTGTACGAAAAGTTGCTCGGCCACCTGCGGAGACTGGCCCTGGGTAAAGATGTTAAAGGAGTGGGCGCCACGCGATTACCCTTCTGTACAACTTCAACACAACCTTAATCGCGAATTGGTTGTGACGATCGCGAACAAGTACCATCCCCTCTCAATTAGCACAAACGGTTTCCTTACAATTCTTACAATTCTTACAATTTATTCAATTCGGTTCAATTCAAAATAATACAAAACTGAATTCTATCTTAAATGTAGGTATCTTAACTCTATCCTAATTCTAGTTATAGTATTATCGCAAACAAAAAAAAGTAACAACTGGCTTCCCCACTGACTGAAGGTCAATGAGTAGCAAAAAAAGAAAGATTAAGAAAAAAAAAAGAAAAAAAAAACAATAAAGAATTCCGTGATTTGAACCGGGAACCTCCGCACGACCTAGCCAAGCGCTTTGGCTATCACGACCACGGTTTAAGTATACACGGCGTATAACAGTTGGCACGGAGCACGGTTTATCACTCTATTTTTTTTTTGGTAATACGCCCTTATTATTGAAACTGAATAAGAGTTTGCTTATTCTTACTTATGGTGTAAATTTTGTAATAGATCAACAAAAAAACTTTAAAAGCACTTAGCTGTCTCTGGGCTCTGCTTATTGGTCGTCTCGCTCCAATTCCAACTACCAATTCCAACTAGGGTTTGACTTGGGGAAGAATGAATCGCCCAACAGCACCAAGCTAGTTCAGGGTTTCACGCAACTAAAAATAAGATCCTCCAACCACGATTTTGCCTTTAGTGTCCTTATGTTTGCTCGAACTGGTTTTAATTACTAAGCTTATACTATTCGACTCTATTTTTTTTTGCTGCTCTCTACACTGCACTACTACTAAACGCCTGACACGACACTGCGTTTTTAACACCACTTGACTTGACTCACTGCCTGTTTCGAACCAACTGACCCTCTCAAATCTCCCTCGACGTGGATTAGATTAGATGGCTCGGTTGTCTTAGCCCATTCCATGGATCAGGCCATTTTTCCGCTGTGCTCTCCATGCACATCTCCACCCGCTGTATCAGGTGTACATAATGAAAACCGTGGCGAAAATGGCCTATGAAAAAGAATAAAAGAACAAGAACAAGGTCCCAGAGGGAATTGAACCTACGATCGACAGCATCGATGACTAGCGGGAGCTAGTCCCTACTAAAGAAAAACCAAAAAAAGTTCCAAAACAAAAAAAACCCCGAAAGCTTATATTTATCATTTTAAATATAAACAAGGTTGGGATGACTCCTTAATGCTTGGATATGGTTCGTGTTATTATACTGATTTTAGAATTATGGTGACATTGAGGTAAGTATTTGAAGTCTCGCAGTGATCGGGATCTACGTTTTCACCAATAAAAGTTCGCTGCATGACTATCTTTACAAGCAGTGAATTAGTTAATAGTTCTCCATGTGATTTTGTGAATTCTGGAGTAAGGCATGCAGATGACCGAGTCGGGTAAGATGGTGTCATATAACTACACTATTCGATACCAGCACAATCTTTCTTCTTATCAGGAAGAATTTCAACGAGTAGCCTGTGGTTTTTTAGCAATTTGATGATGCTTCTGCTTGACTCTCTCGTTTACTTTCATACATTAGATCCGTAATTCACTCAGACTCACACATTCAGAAGCTGAACGGTTCTAGATTTTCGTATCTATAATAATTTCCAATAAAATTCTGGCTCCATTTTGCATCACAGAAACTAAAATTAATTTGGAGACCTTTAAAGTTTTGTCCTAAAAAAACCAAGCCCCTTTCCTAGATGTGCAGTGACTGCAAATTTGAAAAAAATAAAACTTTATCTTTCACTTGTCTGAGCACATCGAATGCATGTTCATCTTTCCAAATATGATTTGACTTTACCAAGTTTCACTTCATTCTCATTTACCAAGTCCTTGTAAAAAAAATCAACTGAAGAACATTTCATAAAATATTTAAATAACTTTCCATTTGCTGAATCTAGAGAAGGAAAACTTTCTCATCCATTCATTCAAATATGCATCTGATCTACCAGAAACTTACATCACATCCCAATCCCAATCCCAACAACAATTCTGAATTTAAATTATTAATCTTCCATTTCTAAGCGTTGGATAAACGAATTTTCATACTCTCGAGTATCTGAAAGCTCTGTGTTCTGTTTCCAAGTATGTACTCGTATAAGAGCTAAATAAAATTTCAACAAATACATGTGCCCACCCTTGTTCAGCAAAGGTACAAGGATCCACCTTGTATCCGTACAAGTTCGTGGCACAAGTTCAGACTAAGAGATACAACATGAGACTTTAAAAAACCCATTGACCTGGAAACATTAAAAGTTAAAACACACGATATGGCATCCTAATACAAGGTCTCATCCGAAAGACCAAAGTTCAAAAATAGAACGAAAAGAGTCACGGAGGTGTACAGGTTTGAGTGGTTGTATGGTCGTCGAAACCACCCACGTTTTGCATCGACTTTCACATAGGGATGGCGA
Source organism: Volucella zonaria (assembly GCA_963966105.1). NCBI lineage: Eukaryota > Metazoa > Arthropoda > Insecta > Diptera > Syrphidae > Volucella > Volucella zonaria. The sequence goes on from OZ014530.1 coordinate 218,161,928, forward strand.
ACGGAGTTACGATGCACCTGATACTTCGTTCTTCTCTGCTAGTACCGCAGCATCCAAAGAAACAACGACGTTTGCTCCATGTCACTAAAAATACGGGGGGCGAAACTAAAGCCAAAGATTGCATTTGCATTTCAAGTGAACGTATGGTTAAAGCGCAACGTACCCCATTGCCAACGTCATCGTCATCGTCGAGGAAGATATGACGCCGCCGGATGCTAACCAATGTGGGTTGGTGTTATGCACCCCACTAGCTCTAGCTCTGGCAGAGAATACCACAAAAGAGAACAACACAAGCCAGAAACTGGTGCGAAATTCACAGAATACCGGACAAGCAATGTAGAGCTGAAAAATTAAACGTGCAACCATGTATGCTTGTTAATTGTAGCTTCTGCAACAAAATCCCAACTCACATTGGAATCAGGTTACTACCAGAACCAATAGGAGTACGAGTATATCCCTTACATTGAGTTTAACACCCAAAATTCTAGTCCATGTCCTGGTACTCGTACATGAGCATTTGTTCATGCCATCTCAAACCTCACAGTCTCCCCACAGGGCGACAAGCTGTATATAAGTTATGTTGACGAAATTCTTAGGAACACGTTGGATTGTTATTCCCGATGATCATCTGGGTAAAGTGAGATGATGTTCCTGTGGGGAGATGAGATCTTAAAGTGTGAAGTTAGATACGAATAGTTTCTATATTTCTATGGTCCCTAGCATTTGTCAAATACATATAACAACATCAAGGACTACATGCGTCAGTACATTAACATATGAAATTTGAGCGCTAAGTTCACTATGAATTTCTGGAACGGCGAAGGGAAGTGTTCACGAATTTATGTCAATTGCCAAAGTAACGTAATTACATTAAAAAGTTGTTCTTTCACGTAAAATGGAAAAGCTGCAGCAAGTTTTTCTCTTCACCGAAGTGTGAGTTGGCACTATAGTCTCTAGATTGGTTCCTTTTTTCATTCTATTGGACTCTAATGGATCTGCCAACCTCATGATGGTTTGTAGTTTTGAGAAAAAACTATTTCCAACTATGGTCTGGCTTATTGGTGCAAGTTGCCAAACCACGTGGTAAATTTAATTCTCTAAAAGTCTTCCTTTTCTTTCGTTTCCCATTTGCATTTGTAAAGATTAAGTTTTTTTTCTGAAAATGTTGTGGGCACCTTGTCAGTATATGGGATAAGAGTTTGGTTTGCCTTAATAGTACCTATATACACCGTAAAAGTTGAGAGACATGAAAGTGCTAAACGAATTTAGTTCGGCAAATTTTTTTTGAAAAAAGTGTTTCTGACTTATCAGTGGATAATTCACTTTATCCGTATCTTTTAACTGATGCAGGCATAGCATAGTGGTTAAGTTTGTTGGATACTACGCAAGAGGTCCTAGGTGTGATTCCCATACCATTCATAAAAAAACAGAAAAATAATTTCTGACGTCAATACCCTTTATTTTGGAAATATTAAGAAATTTTCTAATCCGAGTTCTTGGGGTCTTTAAGGAATTCCTCGTTTTCTCAGAAATCTGTGGGCCCTGTGATCTGAATGATAAAAAAAATAGCACAATAACTTAAAACTTGGTCTTTGTATCATCTAATTGGAATCGCCAAAGCCGCTTGTAGACCTTATGAAAATGGTCTGTATATCTGAAGAAAGTGAATGGTTGATAGGAAAACCGATAGGTTACAGTATTCATTATACGCTTGATAGAAAATTATATGGAATACTAATAGGGCTTATCGTATTTTATGTGGATTGAGCAGAGCACGCAGAATATATTCTATAATACTCATACTTATCAATATATGCATACATGTCAGGCTGCTGTCTAGGGGAAATGTTCTCAATACTTTAAGACAATCGGGCGGCGGACGGTAATCTACGCCGTCATTAGTGGCTGGGATGTTCGGTTCACCTTTTTCAGAGGCAGAATTGTAATAGTTGCAGTTTCGAGCAGAAAAACGTTCTAGTTTTGATCTCATTAGTGAGGAGGCTTTTTTTCAAAGTACCTTTGGGATACTTATCATCGGATTGTATTGTAATAATGCGTTTTACAGAAAACATCTCGTTTTTTTTTCTCTGAGTTCACCGTACGCAAACCCATTAGTAACTCTTATATCAGAAGTGGGATTGTGTGCACACGTGTTTTTTTTTCCAAATTTAATTTTATTTAACGTTTAAGTTAGACAAAGTTTAAGATGGCTTTACGCGCTAATAAATTTATGCAATTTGCAACCGTGCAGCAATTAAAAGAAAAGCTTTGTGAAATGATTTTGCCAACTTCAGGAGTGAAAAACATTTTAAAGTTACGGTTAGAAGAAAGTGTGGAACAGTTGGACGAACAGCAACTCGAGGTTTTGTTCCCAGCAGACGTGTTAGACGGAAATCAATACAGAGCTCGAAGACTTCTAGCAGCAACTCAATGAACTTTGGGAAATCGCGGCAAAAAAGGAAGAAATTGCGTTGCTCCAGAAGAGAAAGCTAACGGAAATGGGTAGCACGATGGAGTCCGGCGCATCCAATGGTTTAAGTTTTAGAGACATAGAAGAGTCTCTTCCAAAATTTTTGGGTGACGATAACCTGTCCGTTACAAGGTAGATTAAATTGTTCAAAGAGTCAAAGGTGATCTATAAGATAGACCAGCAGAAGTGCTTTATCTTTGCTCAGAGGTTGCTTACGGGCACAGCAAAGCTTTTTCATCGATCCACTTCTTGCCACTCAAGGGAGGATTTAAAAACGGCCCTTATTAATGAGTTTAATCATCACGCTACGGCACCGGACGTGCATAATGCTTTGCGGAATCGAAGGAAACAGAAGGACGAAAGCTACCAACAATATGTTTTAATCATGCAAGAAATCGCCAGTGTCGCTGACATAGAGGAATCGGATCTTATAGTCTACATAATAGGAGGTATCCCGGAATCAGTTTCTAATAAACAGCTTTTATTCACAGCTAACAATTTAACGGAGCTGAAAAATGTTTTGCGGAAACATAAAAAAATGCGTCTTGAAGTTCATCCGACGACATCAGCTGCAAACGGTAATACTAAGAGTGCCTTGTATGTCCTAAAACCGATTCCGCTAAGAAGATAAACCTGTGCTTCAACTACAATAGGGGCACATATCAAAAAATTGTCCCATCGCTGCGGAAAATGTGGACACATTGCTCCAGACTGTATACAATCAACATCGGTGTTATTGCTGGAAGACCACATTCCACAGAACAACTCTTCGTTGCTGCAAGATATCCTAGGTTTAATTGAGTTCAATTTTATGTGCGACGAATCTGATGTTAACACCAATATGACTGCCTGGTCGTTGATAGATACAGGAAGTCCAATAAGCTTCATTTAGGAGAAGTACGTACCATCCTACCTGATGACATCTTTAGAATCCGATCTGCATGACTATGTCGGGATAAACAACAGCAAATTAGCTATCTTAGGTAAGATTAAAGATAGTTGTGTTAGTTTATGTTTGCATGTAGTAAAAAATAGTTCGATGAAAAATATAGTTATTTTAGGCAGAGACTTTTTAGAGAAAACGAATATTAAATTAACAGTAAAGGACGAAGGTTTGAGTTTAAATAATTAAAAAAAAATTAAATGAAAAGTATTGACAACGTTGTAAATGAAATTTTAAGTATTGATATTGATATGTAGTGAAAGCGATAATATATTGAATTTGAAAATTAATGAAAATTTAAGTTATAAAGAAAAATGTCAAGTAAATAGCCTTGTTGCCAAAAGTATTCCTAAAAGTGACTTTCCAAATCAAAATTTTGAAACAAAAACTATTCTAAATGATTCTAAAGCTGTGTTTAATTGTACACCTCGACGTTTACCCTATGTCCATACACAAGAATTACGTAACATATTGGACGATTTAATGAAAAGGTCCGTGAGAGTAATTTTCCATTTGCATCTCCCATTGTACTCGTTAAAAAGAAAACAGGTGAGCTTCGTCTATGTGTCGATTACCGTCAACTTAACAATATAACAGTCAAAGATAATTTTCCGATTCCCCTCATTGAAGATCACCTTGAAAGGTTACGTAACAAAAGATTTTTCACTTTGCTAGAGGCAATAAAATATACCTCATTTGTTACACCTGTAGGACAATTTGAGTATCTACGCATGCCTTTTGGGCTTAAGAATGCCGCCGGAGTATTTCAAAGATACATTAACTCAATTTTTAAGGATCTTATTATTGATGGAAAACTGTTGATATACAGATATAGACGATTTGCTTATTGCAACGGAAACTAAAGACGAGCATTATGATATTTTAACAAAAATTTTAGACACAATAAAGAAAAACAATTTGCAGCTGAGTTATGATAAATGTTTGTTTCTTTACGAAAAAAATCACTTATTTAGGCTATGAAGTGTCACAAAATGGATTTTTTTCTCAATGCAGGTGGTTTGGGTGCTGTATCTGATTTTCCTATACAAACCAGTTCAACCAATGTTCAGTCGTTCCTAGGATTATGCTCGGATTTTAAAAAAATTATAAAAGATGTTTCAATAATATCCAAACATTTGTACGACTTAATAAAAAAAGATGCTTCATTTGAATTTGGTAAAAACGAATACCTATTCTGTTTTTGAATTACTGTAACAAAAATTATTGATGCAAGCAGACTAGGGTTAGGTGGGGTTCTTTTACATCGGCAAGATCATAGGTTATTCCATCCGATATTTTTATTCTCTAAACGTGCCACTCCTTCGGAATCTAAATATCATTCCTTTGAGCTAGAAACGCTTGCGATTATCTATGCTATACGCAGATTTATAATCTATCTTATTGGAATCAAATTTAAAGTTGTTACGGACTGCAAAGCATTGACTCTTAATCTTAATAACAAAGTTTTGAATCCCAGAACCAATATTTTACTGCAATGTATTTTTTTATGTTCCATCGCAGACGCACCATGATCAACTTTGCCATGTTGATACTGAAAAGTTCCACATTTCGCCGACTGACAGCGACCCAGACAATTTCGCCGATTTCTTTAGGCAGTTGTGAGCAAAGCGAAAGCAAAAGGCTGTAACTCGTAATAAACGCTGTAGTGAAGAAAGCCTCATGAGAAGTTCATTATATTCAAAGGCGGTAAAGTGGACGCAGAGCTGAAAAATAATTGTCAACGGGTACCCAGATGCGATCAATTTATTCTTAGTCCTTGAAATCTTTGAAGCTTTCAGTTCGAGATCCGTGGACTGAATGTCAAACGAAGGATGCAGTTGTTCCTTAAACCATTGCAGAAATTCCACCCCTTGGTACCATTCTTTATGATTGCTCAGATCCTTAGGTGAAAGTTCTCTTGAAGAGATGTAGTTCCAACACTTAGGATCTATGAGCTCCTGGATTTCAGCCACCCTGTTGGCAACAAACGTGGTTCTGTTGTATGGAACTGATTTGATCCACGCGAGGGTGATTTGCGAGTCACACCAAGCAAATATTTTGGCGTTGATGAGCTTCATAATTTCCTTGGTGTAGACCAGAAGATGTGCTAGTAGCAGAGCTCCACATAGCTCCAAGCGTGCCAGCGATATTGTTTTTAGGGGTGCGACTCTCATTTTGGATGCAAGAAGACTCGTTTGTGATCCATTTCCAGTGATGACTCGAAGATGAACAGCTGCAGCATACGCCATTTCGGAGGCATCGCAGAACCCATGGATTTCGAGGTCTGATTGCTTCATCATATTAATCCAGCGAGGAATCTCTATGCCATTAAGGACGGTTAGCTCCTCTTGAAATGTATGCCACGTTGAAATGATTGAAGTAGGAAGTTCGCTGTCCATTGTTTGATGTTCCTTCCAGATCTCTTGCATCAACACGCAAGGAGAGATCCATCCCATTGGATCATACAGCCGAGCGATGTCCGGTAAAATTGTTCGTTTTGTTGTCGTCTTTGCGTCTGATGGATTTACCCTTCAGCTGGAATTGATGCCAATAACTTTTCACTGTTGCTGGCCCATTTTTGCAATGGGAACCCTCCAAGCCTCAACATTGTTATGAGCTGACGTTGTATCTCTAAGGCTTCCTCTTCAGAGTAAGCTCCATTAATCACATCTTCCACGTAAAAGTTTTTTTTAGCAATGTCTGATGCAATTGGGTAGTCTGGTCGATCACCTGCAGCAAGTTGTTGGAGTGTGCGAACTGCCAAATACGATGCAGTGGCGGTGCCAAATGTCACTGTGTTGAGGCGATATGTTTTTACTTCCTCTCTTTCCGCATCTCTCCACAAAACTAATTGGTATACAGAGTCTTCAAATGGAACCCAGATCTCCCTATACATTTGGTTGATGTCCGCTACAAACTCTATCTTACGTTTCCTAAAGCAGGCGATGTGATCAAAGATGTCGTCTTGTTGCCGTGGGCCAACAAATAGATGATCATTCAGTGATGTGCCGTCGGACGTCTTACATGGCGCATCGAATACAATATGTAGTTTTGTGGTGGAGCTAGATTATTTCCTGACTGCATGGTGGGGAACAAAATAATGCGCATGGGTAAATGACGTGGTTTCTACGAGTGTCATCTGTCCTAGCACTTTATAGTCGTCTACAACGCTTTTGTACCCTTTGTAGAGCGATGGGTTTAGCCTACATTTTCTTTCTAATTGAAGAGCGGATTTAAATGGCAAACCTAGTTTAGGACGTAACCCTTCCTTGAATGGTAGCTGAACAACATATTTACCATCTAACTGATGATGTGTTCCACAAAAATGCATTTCACACTGTTTTTCTCCCTCCGAGAAAATTTTCTTTGTGGTTATCTCCTCAAGTTCCCAAAACTTGTACATCATAGATTCGAAGTCGGGCTTCTCCGTCATGATGAGCAAAGATGTCACCGTTTTTTGGTCGCCAGCAGATGTACAACCAGAGAGAATCCATCCGAGTTCTGTTCGTTGAGCCATGGGTGTACCTGGTTCTCTTTTGACAACATCGTCGAGTAGAATAAATGGATATATGTCGCTCCCCAGGATCACATCGATTTTGTTTGGTTTGTAAAAGGTGGGGTCAGCAAGTTGAATGTTCTGGAGGTGCATCCAATTAATATAGAGAGAGAGGACTGCTGTTAGCTTGGGTAGAACCAACGCATTACGCTGTAAGGTGAAATTGTCATTAACGTTCGATCTGGAAACGCCATTGTTGGTTTCCCCAACGCCGATTATGTTGACATAGTTCGTTGTCCTTTTAAGTTTCATCAGTTGTACAGCCGATTCCGAGATGAATGACGCCTCCGATCCCAGATCACTTAAAGCCCGCAGCAACAGCGGTTGGCCCACAGCTGGAACAACCTTGATAAGCGCAGTGGCCAAAAGGACAGTCTTTGACTGACTGTTCTTGGATGCGTACGTATTGTGTACTGCAGCTATTTTGTTGGAGGAGATTGGATCTTCTAAAAGTTCTGACTGTGAAAATTTAACCGTAGAGGAGACATGTTGAACAGGTGGCTTAGTAACCAACTCTGAAGTGGAATTGTTGGCATGCATTGCGTTTGTGTTAGCTGAATCGCTTTCATGCAGCAACGAATGATGCCTTTGTTTATGCCTTTTGGCAATGCCCTTTTTTCTCTGTGGAGTTATGGTAATGCCTTAAATTTGTAACACTTCCTAATTGAATGCAAACCCTGACATATCTGACATTTCGAAATTATGGAATTGTGCGTACGAACTGTGACTGAGCTAAATTGCTTTGATTTTGATTGAGGGGGGTTTGCTGAGGATTGTCCTAGGATTTCTAATGTTCTTGACCTCATGAGCAAAAAATCCTCTAAGATGTTAAATGACGGATAATCTGCATAAGCCGAAATGTGCGATTCCCACTGACCTCGAATTAAAACGTCTTGCCGCGAGTCTACAGTGACTCCGAGATTTTCGAGAGATTGCTTGGCCTCAATTGTGGTATCTGAAAGTGATTTTATATCGTCTGCTGATTCTTTAGATAGTTTTGGTTGATCAAACAGTAATTTAAATTGGTTGTCCTTAAGTAAAGGTAGGTTTTGATACCGCTTCACTAACGTTGCCCATGCTGACTCAAAGTTGCCATCAGTGATAAAGTGTTTCGAAGCAACTGTCCGTATTCACAGCTTAAATCAGCCTTCAAATAATGCAAATTCTGAACATCGAATAAACTTTTAAATTCAGACCACATTTGAAAGGAACCCGAGAATGTAGGGATCTTAATCGGGGGGAGCTTGGGCTTTCGATTCTGCTATTGAATTATTCAGAAAACTCTGAGTTTGATTGGAATTGTCGGAGGTACATAACTGCTCCTTTAAATCGGAGGAATATGTGTAATAGAGCTCTTTTAATTTGTAAAATGTTAGCGAATTAATGTATATAACTTTAATCCCTTCACTAGGAGCAGCAACAATTTTTTGATGAAGTGCACTAGCATCATTAAATCCTTTCTCCAAATTCTTTAACCGCGCCTCAGCCAAGAAGATAGATTTCTATGATTTACCAAGCTCTATATGCGCTATATGTACTATATTATCAGCTTCGAGTTCACTCCAGATATTTTGAATTGAATCGATTAAATTTGAAATCTTAAATTTATTCATTTTGCAAGAAAGACGAAAAGCAGAATAGAAATAGCAGAATTGCACCCAGAATAGCACCCAAGACACACGATAACATTATAATAATAATAATAAGATCACGAGGATCGATAAATTAATTATAACTATATTATCAAAAATGCCACACACCTGATTATAAGCGTTGCTCCCGCATTGCTCCAGCTTTTCGAACTCCAGCAGATATCTTTAGTAAACGCCAACGATCGACCGAACCGAACTTATGCCGATACTTCAATGCACCCGACTAATTATTCGCAATTAAAATTAATGTCACGCACTGAATAAAATATTTTTTCACTTGTCCAGATCCTGATCCGGCTAGACAAGACTTAATTAAGTGCTGATTTAGACGAAATCTAGTTCCCAAAAAAAAATTAAATTAAAACGCAACTATTGCTTTTTCGAGTTTTGTGTAGTTTAAATTGCAGGTGCGGTCACTCTGCTGGTTTGGCTGGGATTGCCCAACCATTCGCCGCAGTTGTCATAACGACACCTTCCTGGTCCAGCTGATTTTTGAAAGCATATTCTTCTGGTCAATGACCCATTGCGGACCTTGCCGAAATCGTTCAGATCTTAGCTGCTACCGCATAGCGTATTTGGTTGACCAGCGAGTGCATACATCACCAATACACGGTTATGTGCAAAGCGCCAGTGCAAAATCCACTCATTGGGCGGGGCTGATTGTCGAAAGCATATAATTTTTTTTTCTATGCCTTCTCTCATGCTAGCGCCTCCACAGCTAATGTGTTGCGGCTGTTTTCAAACCTTTCAAAGGCTATCTATAAAGATGCGCTATAGAAAAACACTCTGTTTTGACATACCAACCAAAGTCATTAATATCAGATTGTCCAAAATTGCGATAGAGGACTCCCATTGCTCGGAAAATTTAGAACCAATATAACTGATATCTCTGGTTCACAAAAGTTTTAGGCAAGACAATGTCCTCTCAGTGACTTCTTTAAGAACCCAGATGAGAAAATTGAACGAAATTCGCTAGCTAACACCAGAGACCCAATGTGTCGGAATCTGCAGTAACAGAAATACCCTGATGAGCCTTACATTATTGGCAGAACTCAGCGAGCTGTCACTGGTACGCTTGCAAGTATTATAACAGAAATGAGTTAAGCTGTGAATTACTGCGGAACCCACCATATGCTTCCAAATAAAATAACGCATAAAATCGACGAATTGGACAGAATGTCAAAATAGGCATAACTTTGAGGGAGTGTGGAATTTAGTCTATCTCGGCTTCCCAACTGACTCTGATAACGGCATCTCATCATCATTATCCTAACGAAAAATTACATTTGAAAATCAATCTCCAGAGATGGCTAGGATATATAGAGCAAATAAATATTTGCGCCTCGACTTCAAGTGTCTTCGATTCCTGCTCGAACGGAAGACGCAGTAAGTTCAGGCATCGTCGTAGATTGCCCGCACAAATTAAAAGGCATCCATCCTGGAGTACACAGTTAACTAAAGACCAGCTAATAGGAGAGGGCTCTACGCAGCAACTACATTTCCGGTTGTAATTCTATCTAAGTAAATAAACGCCTAAGGAACACCTTCAGATAAATGCTCTTTAAGGTTCGGGGTGAATTTGTTATCAAAATATGTGCATTTGAAGGCAATAAATGACATTTCGACTAGGGTAGTATATATTACAGGGCGCGTCATCTTTTATGCCGGTATGGAAACATTGAATAGCTTTGACACTTATCAACCGATAGGCTTAAGTATACATGTTTTTGAAACGCCAATTCTGTTCAATTTTAATCATGAATCATTTCACACCGAAACAACGCGCTGAAATACTGACGCTGTACATTGAATAGTCGTTCAGTTATGTTAACTCAACGTACATATCGTCGAAAATTTCGTGGCCAACAAGCATCGTCTGACTTTTCGTCGGAACCACCTTGCGGTGCATTTTAAAGGATGATTTGCATTTTTCTCAGTATAAAGTGCAATTGGCTCAAAGAATAATGCCGACAAACCGTCCAAGTCGCTTGGAATGTGGCCAAACGGTCCTTCGAATAGTTGACACTGAACCAGATTTTTTTTTTGATGACCGACGAAGCCCATTTCACACTCTCTATTGCCGTTAACAAGCAAAATTGCCGTATTTGGGGAATGGAGAATCCACACGAGATCCATGAAACACCATTGCGTGACCAAAAACTGACGGTTTAACTGGGCCGGCATTTGCGCTAAAACCACCATGGGGATATTTTTCTTCAGAGAAGGCGGAACAGTCAATGGGAATTGATATCGGTGGATGTTGGCTCAATATGTCTGCCCACAAGTGTGTGAAAAAGGTCAGGATGCTTACTGGTTTCAACAAAACGGTGCGCCATGCCACACTGCAAACCAAACAATGTAGTTTCCGCAACGAAAATTCCCTGGACGTGTGCTGTCAAAAAATGCCGAGATTGACTGGCCAGATCTACAGATTTTATCCCCCCCCCCCCCCCCCGACTTCTTTTTGTTGGGTTATTTGAAAAGCAAATTGTACTCTAGCAAACCTCAGACGATTGGCGAGTGCAAGACAAACAGTTGTGCCGAAAACATCCCTATGCCACCCGCGATGGTCGAAATGTGATAGAAGGCGCAGCAAAAAGGGCACATTTTGGTTTGTTCAAAGAAGGCGGCAATAAAGGACCAAAGTAAATAATTATATCTTAAATATGGAAATCAGTTGCTTTTTTTTAAGTTATTCAATATTCACAAACCAAGATAAAAAATGGCGCACCTTGTACATATTTCGAAAACAATGCTCTCAAATTGTTTGGGTATACAAGAGAGTTTAGCGATGATATGGTAATTAAAGGTTTAATTTTTAGGAACTTTTTTCTGCAGCGAAATTATGTACAAACTCTTCCAAAATGAAGGAAAAACATTTTGCGATAAAGAGAAAATAAAGAGGATGGAGAGAGGTTTGACCAAGATGATTGCACATTTTTTTCAAAACAATGGCAGGCAATGTTCAATAAAACTACCAAAGCACAACGCTTGATTTCATTGAAATTTAAAAAAAAAGTGAGTGTAATTGAATTTATAGGTAATATATTATCTGCACAATACTAGTAAACTAAAACTGTCATATGAGTACTAATCATTGTCATGTTATCTCATCTTTACTCGTATATTGAATTTTTTCCATTTATAATCATTCTTTTGTTAACCTCTAAAAGACGAGCATGTTGCTCTGAAATAATAAAGAAGTTAATTGTACAACCAAAAAGGCTCCACTGTTTTATTTTTTCATGGTGACCCTGACGTAATTTATCATGAGTTATCACGTATATTAGTTATTTGAATATCACGGAATTTCCAAACTAAAATGACTTGTGAGTAATGGGGTGATCCTTGTGCCTTTCAATCCAAAGACAAAAAGAAACTTGAGGCTCTTAAGTCACTATGGTGAGTGGCTGCGAAGCAGATCGATCGAATCTATGATTTTCTATCAAGCAGGTCGAAGGAGTCGACTCTCGTCGTCTCGTCTTGGAGCTTTGGAGTCAAGCTTCAAGACATTTCAGCAACTTCAGTCTAAGATTGAGGATTTGGATCCGAAGAAATCTGTAGCACCGGAGGACATGCGAGCTTAGTACGAGGAATTATACTTCGATTTACGATTATCGTTATTTATTCAAATTCAATCACGGAAAACCAACGTGTACAATCCTGACAGTATATCGAAACAATTTAATTATGATGTCGAGTTAAAATTGCCTAAATTAAAAATCCGCTTAACTATTTTCAGTCAATAACGAAATTGACTTCCCATGAAATCCTTAACTCCCTGATACACACAAATCCTTTCCAAAGCAATGTTTCCAAATTACATTATTTGATGTGATCCTTATCAGGACAAGCTGCGCATCCATTCAATCATTGGAAATTACATCGGGAAACTATGAAGTGACCAGCATCTACGACAACCGCAAGCTTATCTACGGAACATATCAAGCAAATAATGTCATATTCTGCGATAAAAAGGTCATCATTGAACTCCTTACATGACCTTATAGACAACATCAATGGCCACCTAAGAGCCCTGACAACTCACGGACGCCCTGTGGATCAGTGGGATGATCTTCTAACACAAATTATTCTACCAAAACTCGATAGTGCTATCTTAAACAGGTGAAGAAATGAAGGTCAAACGGAGAGGATGCCAAGCTATCAAGTTGAAATTCCTATTCAGAAGATGTCAAGTCATAGCTGATGAAATACCACAGGCATGTATACCAATTCAATCTAAAATAGTTAGCATGCGACCGAAAACGTTTGCCATTCTAAATGAAAATAAAACGAAATCGAATTGTCTTTATTTTAAAAAAAAAACGGTCATAACCTAAATAAGTGGTACACATTTTGCAATTTGCCAGGTTATCAAAAGATATCATTTGTTAAAAGAAATGGTTTATGCTCTAATTGTATTAAACCTAATCATGATGCCAATAATTGCGAATCAGCCGGTTGCCGTAAATGTAACGCAAATATCAACGCATCCTACTTCACTAAAGTAACGTTGACTCTGGCGCATTATCCGCTGCTGGTCCTTCCGCCTTTCAAAATCGAAACACCTGCGAACAATCAGAAGGCACATATAAAAAATGTTTGACTTCCACTACTGTAAACAACTTAACTACATCAATTTAGGCTACCGCAATCGTCAATTCTCTTGTACCTTGCCGTATTTTGTTAGATTCTGCTTCCCAGTTTAATTTGCTTACAGAGCACTTCGCTAACTTACTTAATTTAAACAGGCAATCGACCTGTATACCCGTCTTCAAGTTAGGAGACAATCCAATTAACTGTAAATGCAAGGTTAGCTTTACTCTTAACTTTACTTGCACTCATTGTAAAGAAAATATCGAATTCATTACCGGAAACCTCCGTTGACACATCAAATTGGGAACTCCCTGGATATTACAATATTGTAAAACTTGCAGATCCATTTTTCGATAAGCCGGACCATATTGATAAGGACTGAAACGAATAAAATTTGGAAAATTCAAAGTACAAAAAAAAAATATTTTCATAATTCATGTAAATTTTTTTTATTTGCTTTCAAACTCTGTTTTTATTAAATTCATTCACAATTACAAAAAATAAAAAAAATTATTTAGGTTCCCATTCAACTTTCCTCAACTTCTTTCGAATGTCCTTCATAAGGTTGGTGGCAGTTACATCCGTGATCTTTTTGGCCGCTCTTTTCCATTTAGCACTAAAATCTTTTACGTCCTTTGCACACTGCTCACTTTTCCTCTATTTAGTTTTGACCAAAGCCCAATACCTTTCAATGTCCGGTTTTTTACGATGGTACCCACTATTTTCCTGTCCAAATTTGTATCATGTGCTCCACTTTTAGCTCCACTTTTCTGTTTTCGCTTAACTGTCAACGTCTCCAAATATCGTTTAATAACAGAATCCACTGTACTGCGTGCTATGTTTAAATTTTTTGCTATGAAATGTTTTGGACGCGAAGTATTTTCGAGCCATTTTTCGATGATCTTTTTACGGCGTTCCTCTTGACTTGTATTTTTTAAATATTTTAAGCCGCACCGAACTAAAATCAATAAAAAAACTGAAACTAGAGAATATACAGGCTAATTTGGGTACAAAATGCGATTGCAATTTTTACGCATTCGAAGTATAGCCCGTATTAACATTTACAGATGTTTTTGGTTTCAGTCCTTATTCCCGTCTAAAGCAAACATTTGTTTGGTCTTCTCCCAATTAGACAAACTAAGTTAGGCGTCGACTTACCAACCTTACAAAACACTATTTTAGGATGGGTTGCATCGGGAAAGTTTGAAAATATATCACGGAATGTGCGATTCACAGCCACTCAGAAAATCCTATAACGACAGTAAAGACCTTGATAACAGGTGGAAAATTTCGATCCAGTTAAAATCCTGTTAACTAAAAATGAAACCATTTGCGAAGACATTTTCTTGCAAACAGTCCGGCGGCGGCTTGTTAATGGAAGAATCGAAGTAAGACTACCATTTAAGCACTTTGCTTAGTTTTGGAATCGAAATCTAATGTTTTCATTTATAATATGGGATATCTAGAAAGAATGAAGGTAAGCAAAAGAACTGTGCTATCAAACATTGCTAGATTATAGGACCTGCTGGGCCTAAGCAATCCTTGTAATTGTGAAGGCAAACATTTATCTCCAACAGTTGTGGAAATCCAATTTTGATTGGGATGAAGCTCTACTTCAATCTTTATCTTACGAGTGGACCACCTTTCGTAGGGAATTATTGGACATTGAACATTACACTTTGAAATACATGTGTTATTGAGCAATTTAGAAGGCTCTGAAATCTACGAATTCTCAGATAGTTCCGAGAGAGCTTATGGCACTTGCCTATATTTGCGCTTAATACGAAGTGATGACAAGGTCTTTGTGCGGTTGCTGTGTGCAAAGGTGGCACTAATGAAAAATCTCAGTTTACCACGCTTGGAACTTTGTGCTGCACTGATGGTGACAAAACTTGTCAAATCATTTTTAAAGATAAATTTAAGGAGGTACTCTATTGGAAGGATTTGAGCACAGTACTTTCATGGCTATCGAACCGTATCACTGGAAAACGTTTGTTGCAAATCACAATATAATCATTCAAAATCTTTCATCAATACAGCAGTGGCATCATGAGAGCATAGATTTCAACCCAGCGAACATTGTATCAATGGGTGCAAGACGAATCGAATTGTTAAATTCGATGGCCCCCAGTTTCTCTATCTCTCATGCAACCATTGGCCAAAGCGGAGTATTACAGAAAGCATTGATGACGAACAACTTGAGCGTAAAAATACCAATTTTACCTCTACCATAAAGCTAGTGATGATTTTTTTCATATCATAATACGGAAATATCCATATAAAATTTCTTAAGACAATTGCTAACATTTTGAGGTTTTTCATAACTCATCTTTGTCTAGAAACAATCACAAACATAGAATTAAAAGTACGTACTACGTTATAGAGGTATTATTACTCAGTCAAAATAAGCAAGTGCTGGTAACACATAAATTCCCTTAGCCCCTTTCTAGACAATTAAGGGATATTGCGGGTTGGCGGGCGCATAGGTAAAATAGGACTGAATTTCGTATCCAAGCACCCAGCGCCCATACCAAACAGTTATCTTTTCACTAAACCTTTAAATTGTTTTATTCATGAAAAACAATATCATGTGAGAGTCCAGCGGCTCATAGGATTGATTCGCGAGAGAAATTGCCCTGTTCACGGCAGAGTGATTACTAAACACGTTAGAAGGCAGTGCATAAGATGTGCAAGTTCTGGTCCATGTATTGAATACCCGCAGATGGGAAACCTTCCAGCGCGTCGAATTTCACCTTCTCGTCCATTCACAAATATGGGAATAGATTTTTGTGGCCCGTTTTTGGTTCATTCCAGGGGTCGCGGAACTGCTGCTGTTATGTGGCAATATTCATTCGTTTAAGCACAAAAGTAGTTCACTTAGAACTTATATTAGATCTTACAACCTCATTGCTACGGTTTATTGGTCGACGAGGATTATGTCGAGTCATTTACAGTAACAATGGTAATAATTTCATAGGTGCGCGAAATGAACTTCGAGTATTGTATGATATTTTTCAAAACCAATATTCTAAAACTCGAGTGATAAATGCCTGCTTGGAGAATAGGATAGTATGGAAAACAATACCTTCAAGGGCCCTTCATTTTGGAGGGATATGGGAATCTGCCGTAAAATTTTCTAAACATCATATGGAATGTATTTTACATATGGAGGCTTTAACTTATGAATAATTTAACCACTTATAATCCCGTCCCCTATCGCCCTTCTCCGAAGATCCTTCCGACCTGCAACTACTCACGCCAGGGCATTTATTAAAAGGTGCTTCACTATCTTCGGTTCCAGAGTCAGATCTAGGGGAGAAAAATTAACCGTTGGCAGCGAGTGCAGTGGCTCATGCAACAATTTTGGGTTTGTTGGACAAAGGAATACTCTCACACACTACAACAAAAGAGTAAATGGCGCAAAACTCTCAATGGGTTTTAGGTGAATGACATCGTTATACTAAAAATGAAAATCTGCCACCTTTTAAATGGAGACAATAGAAACGCATCTGGGAGGAGAGAACGTGTTTAGAGCGGTGACCTTGAAAACGAGTAGTGGCACGACGAAAAGAGCGGTAGCTACATTGTGTCGCCTTCCAGTCATTGAAGAAGGCTTGACTCTGCAAGAGGGGGGGAGAATGTTCGGTAAAACTACCATAGCCCAACGCTTAATATAATTAACTGTAATCGCATTTATTTGTAATAGAGCTAAAGGGTCTTTCAATAAGCGCTTCCTATTTTTAAATTTAAATAAAACAAAGTGTGTGTGAGATACGAGTATCATCGAAATTTTTTATTCGTTTGAAAGGCTTTCGATGCCATTATGTATGGAATACAACATCGTTCAAATGCCCGCCGCGGCTTCTCTGGGTGGTGCGCATCCGAAATGTCCGATTTTCTATGACTCTGGCACATAAATCAAGCTCAATTTGACCGATGGCATGGGTTATGTTGGCTTTGAGGGCCGCTGTGGTTTGTGGCTTATTCGCCTAGTCCTGCGACTTTAGAAAACCCTATAAGAAAAAATCTAAGGCGGTCAAATCACACGATCTCGGTGGCCAGTCCAAATCACCTCTACGTGAGATGACCATGCCCTCGAATCGCTCGTGCAGAATTTCCAATGTGGAATGAGCTCTGTGGCACGTAGCGCGGTCCTATTGAAACCACAAGTCGTTGGTGTCCATATCACCCAATTCAGGCCAAAAGAAATTGGTAATCATTGACCTATAGCGCTCGCCGTTGACGGCGATGGCATGGCCAACGTCGTTCTCAAAGAAATATGGACCGATAACTCCGCCAGCTCAAAATCCACGCCAAAGAGTGACTTTTTCGGGATGCATTAGACGAATTGGTACCGTCCCAAATTCGACAATTTTGTTTGTTGACGTACCCATTCATCCAGAAATGGGCCTCACCGCTGAAGAAGATTTTTCGATGGAAACTAGGCTCAGTTTCCAACTGCTCCAGAGCCCATTCAGTCACACGTCGTTGTCTATGGTCGTTTACCTTCAGTTCCTGGGTCAATTGAAATTTGTACGGACTGCCTCGGAATCTCTTGCACACTCACAGGGATAGCGTCAATGTTTCCGGCAGATCTTGCGTTTCATAGGCGCACGGGTGTTGGTTCATCGTTTACTGAACCAGTGAACTTAAATTTATCCACCATACTGCGAAAAGTCCTCACGGTAGAACGAGTATAGCGACCGTAAAATGGGCGAACCACGCGGAACGTTGCCCGATAGAACACCCATTTTGATTAAACAATTTTATCATTTGCACGTGTTGTTGAACGCTATGCCCATCCATGGTGATTTGAGAAAACAGACTGAATAAATGACAGCCAATTTGACAGATGTAGCTTTAACAATATGGTCACTATCAACTGCCAAAGTGCGGAAGTCCCTATTGGAAGACCCTTTAGATATAATGAACTGCACAACACTAGTTAATTGAAACTTTTCATAATTAGTACGTACTTATTGTGATGTTACGAGTATATCATTTTTATATTGAATTGTTTCCTTTTATAATAAATTTTTTGTTAACCTCTAAAGAACGAGCACGTCACTCTGAAGTAATAAAGAAATTAATTGTACAATCGAAAAGTCTTATTTTTTCAGGCAGCCCGTCAGGACCCGGAAGTACTGGTTTTTGAGATGGTTTATTTCAGTTTATATGCATTTTTATTCTCATTAGTTCTTACATGCTAGACAAGAAAACGCTTAAAGATTAGCTTAACTAACTTAAAATTATCTCATTCTAACTTACTGGCCCCATGCGGGCACTCTAAGTTAAACCTAACACTTAAACTATGTCTTCCGACGAATTTTACGTTACATGTTTATACTATCTCTATTCATTATTAAAACTAAGAAAACATTTTTTAGCAAAAACTTAGTAACATGACTTTTTTTTTTACTTTACTGTAAAACTTAAAACTAACTCTTGCAAACTACCTAAGCATAAATCTTAATCTACTTAACCTACTTACATGTAATACATAACATACTGAACCGCAGACGCTCTGCCGTGTGCGACGTCTCTGTCGTAGTTGAGTCGCCTGTCCGCAGCTGTTCGAGCAACATGGAAGATTAGCGGCACCGCCAATCTGTCCTGGATCAGACCTTTGCTATCTAGGTAGAGGAAGGTTTCTGGAGGGACAAAACCGTCAAAGCGAACTCAATATTGAGATGGTTTATTTACTCCATTACATGTTCAATATTAATATAAATTGATGTAAGTGAAATTTGGGCATAGCTACTCATGTAAGAAAAATAGTTGATATCAGGTCAGTGTCAGTGTCAGTGTTGTGGGGTACACACGTACAGAGAGCTAATTAAACAATTATTTATTTAACAATAAAAGCTTAAAAAGTTTTTTAAAACGTGGGTGGCCGTGGCTCAAGTGGTAGTGTGTTGGCTTCCCAATCGGACGGTTCGGGGTCCAATACCAGCCGTGACCGAAAGACTTTTTTTCAGGCAACTAAAATCTTGTGAGATGAATGGTTGCCTAAATATAACATCAAGTCCAATTTACACTAGTAATTTAGTCTCCCCATTAAATGTTGGATGCCACCCATGGAGCGAAATAACCACTGAGCCCAAAAATCTTTCTCCCTCTCTCTATCCAATTTTCCGAAAAACTTAACACGTGCTCCGGCATTTTAAGAGTAGTAATATCCTCTTGAGTGTTAAGTTATTTTAAAAAAAAAAAAATACAATTTATGCAGTAATGAAGTCGAACGAACTCAGTTAAAAGTGGTCTGCTGCGACTGTAGTAAAATCCATCACGCGAAATGTGTTAACATATTGCCGGTTGATTTGGAATTCCTAAAGAACAAATCTTGTAGATGTGGAAACTGCGTTACCACAAAACGTCGCGATTCGCTATCTGGTGAACTTTTGCCAGTGTCAGCAGGGCATAAGGCAAGAACATCAGAAGGGAACAAATTCATCTCCAAAAGAATCCAATTCATCTCTCGAAGAATCGGGCATCACACTGATGATAATTTACAAGGAACTGCAAGACATAAAAGAAGCTCAAACAATACAAATAATGGAGCTTCAAAACAAATATAAAGAGTGTGAACAAAAAATTCAAGTGCTGCAACATAAGGTCAATTACCTCAAGAACCACCTGATTGCAAACGACATTGAAGTATATAATATTCCTCAAATCACGAACGCCTTTATCACCGATTTGGCGCTAAAAATCTTCTTCTGATGGAATCAATGTGGATATAACAGAGAACGATATACTATAGAACATTGCTACACTCGTATAAAAAAAATTAAAAAACAGCATCAAACTTCAGAAAGCAATGACTCACACACCCCCTTCAATATTCTTCATGTAAGATTATCAAGTCGACGTTAGGTTATCTTCTCCATCAGAAGAGAGGTGAACTCTCAGAAGATGTATATCGATGAGTGTTTTTCTCACCACACACGTCAGCTGTTTAAAACCGCAAAGACAATGAGGATCACAAAGAAATATAAATATGTTTGGATCAAGAATGGGATAGTGCGCATGCGCACTACATCCCGAGGGTGATGTAAAATTTTGTATAAACTGTATTGCGGAGTTCAATAAATTATGAGTCCTGTAAATACTATACCTTGTCCAACAAAACATGTCAGTACAGGGCTTATGGAAAAGCTTTTTTTTCTAACAGTGGTGCCTGTAGGTGGACTCAATGGCATATTACCACTGAAACACAAACGAAGCCACTGAACTTTGTGCATAATTGTTGTTGTAATTATTTTCAGATTTAACCACAACCACCCTATGACTTGCTTGCCCGTTAGCCGTGGGCAGTATGATCATAAAACCACCATTCGCCATTACTGCTGGCTGTGTGCATTGAAAATACGCTCATCAAAACAGCGTTGCCATTCTCAAATGTTAGCACATCGTTACTGATTTTTCAGTTCTATTGTTACAGAGCTTATGGGATTTGAAGCTTTTGAGAACACAAAAATGAGTTTGTGTGTAATAATATGTGTGGTGGTGTTATCATTTGCGTTTTTTTCTCCTCTTTTTGAGAAATCGTTAAAATGTAGTCAAACCATTTTTTTCGACTTAGTATTTTAAAAGGAAATTTTATTCGCGCGCTATTTTAATGCAT
The DNA here is from genome assembly GCA_963966105.1 of Volucella zonaria. NCBI lineage: Eukaryota > Metazoa > Arthropoda > Insecta > Diptera > Syrphidae > Volucella > Volucella zonaria. The sequence goes on from OZ014530.1 coordinate 218,182,772, forward strand.
TGCAACAAAGCAGTACAACAAGTGATCATATTATTCTTGGACTATGTGCGTTTTAGTGATATTGTTTTAAATAATATGTAATAAACTTTTGATTTTCATTATAAATGGTTGTTCTAGACTTTCTTTCAATGTGTTTATTGCCACACTCGTAATAAAAAAAAAAATTGCTTTATTGCGTTTTCAATTCAATTAAGCGGGTTTTTTCTAAATGAGACAGCAAATCAATTAAGCGGGATTCTTGTAATTGCCTATCCCTGTTAAATGCATCTTAAATCGTGCATTTAAGGTGACGCAATTAACCGGGGATTACTGTAGTGGTTCAAATTACTGTGTTGTGTCGGTGTCAATGTTGTATTTAAGATAAAAGGATTATTTTCGCGGTGTTTTGCAACTAGAATTCATTGACTGTGCAATTAGTGATCATATTTAATAGCATAAGTATTAGTAGTGATATTGTGTCAAATAAATAGTGATTAATTAGTTTTTAGCAACTGTGTTTTGGCTAAGTAGAAGAATGGCTACAAAGTCTTCAAAGGAATTAAGTGCAGAAAAGAAACAACAAATTGTTAATGCAACTAACAAATTTAATGGCATTCTTAAAAAATAAAACGGAATCCGTGAGAAAAGCAGCTGATGTCTTTTCTGTTACGGATCGAACTGTATATAGGCTTTTAAAGGAAAATGAAATTCAAAGCCACAATTCGCCTTCAAAGAAGAAAAATAATTCTGGTCGCAAAATCAGCGTCGATGATTTTGACAAATGTGCCATTAGGCGCATAGTCCATCAGTTTTTCATGGATAATGATTTACCAACGCTCGATAAGATATTGCATGAAGCCCAACAAAATGCAAATATTACAAAAATAAGCAGATCAACTTTACATACAATCTTAAAAGAAGATCTTCAATTTAAATCCGTCAAACGTCAGCGTAAAAACTTGTTGTTGGAAAGAAGTGATATAATTTCATGGAGACGAAGGTATTTACGCGAAATGAAAAAAATTCGAGAAGAGAAAAGAAAAATATATTTTACTGATGAGACCTGGCTCAACGAGGGACATACTCGGGAGAAAGTATGGGTGGATCCATCCATTACAAGACCACGTCAAGCTTTTAGGGAAGGGAAAGCGACTAATTATAACCCATATTGGAAGTTCTACAGGTTTCGCAGATGAAGGGCTACTATGCTTTGTTTCAGGAAAAACTGAAGACTACCACGAAGACATGAATGCCGAAGTGTACGAGAAATGGTTCAAAGATATTTTAACGCGACTGGAACCCAACTCCGTAATAGTTTTGGACAATGCTTCCTACCATTCGAGAAAGAAAAATAAAGCACCAACCACTTCTACTAGAAAAGATGACATAAAAAAGTGGCTGATATCTAATGCTATAAGTTTTGAGGATGATATGGTTAAAACAGAGTTGCTTGAAATCGTTAAACGTTTCAAAGCCAAGTATGAAACCTATGTCGTGGATGAAATGGCTCAAGCTGCAGTACATAAAGTGCTTCGCTTGCCGCCTTATCACTGCGATCTGAATCCAATAGAATTGGTTTGGGCTCAAGTAAAAGGATTTGTAGCAAGCCATTTAAAATGACAGAAATTAAATTATTATTAACAACAGCACTTGTAAGAGTTGACAGTGAGAAATGGCACCAATGTGTGTAACACGTTGAACAGGTTGTTGAGCCAAAGATGTGGGATATGGACGTTTTCGCAGAGGAAGCAGTCGAAAGATTAGTAATAAATATAAATGACGATAGTAGCAGCACTAACTTTTCATCAGACTAATAGATTTTAATATTATAGATTAATGAAGTTATTTTTACTTTAAATTAAAGAAATTTTATATTTTTACATTATACTTTACTATATTTATTATGAATTATATTTTTGTTTACTATATTTATCATGAATAAATGAAAATACATATATTTTGTAGTTCTTTTTTCTATTTTCAGAAACAATTTTTTTTTGTTAAACAAAAAGCGATTAGGCCTACTAGGGATACCCTTAAAAAAACGCGCCACCGCTTGGTGGTGAGGAAAAAGATAAATGAAATTTATATCGTTCAGCAATATTTTTATTTGTTTATTTTAAATGGGGAGATGGCAACCCTAAGCGAAATGTTCTTTCTCTTTGTGGTAATTCATCATATACACCATGGCAACCCCTTGAGAGCTTTAAAGAGGGACACATTTATGCAAGTTATTGCAACCAGACTAGAAGGCAAATGTATTAACTTCCCTGTACTGACATTTATTCTTGGATAAACTATAGTACTGTCCCTTACTTAACTCCAATTGTATGTGATAATCCAAATGTTCCATCATATTCGGGTGAACATTTTTGTATTCATCAAAACATTCGTAGTATGCGTAGTAATTTTTCAACACTATTAGCTTGCGAGTATATTAATACTCTTGAAAATTTGACTGTAGTAATAGTTTTAAGTGAAGCATGGGTTTATGGGGATGAATTATGTTTGTATAATATTCCTGGATACGCGCCGCCCTTTGGTAAATGTAATGAATCTTACCGAGCTGGCGGTATAATACTCGTAGTATATGTAAATTTGGGTTGTGCATGCAATTCGCTGATATAAATGTTCTGAGTGCTGATATCGTGAAATTGTCTTTGGAACATAACAATGTTTTGTATACTCTGTTGTGCATTTACAGGCTTCAGGAGGTAAATAAAACTGTGTTATGAAGGATCTAAAAAAGATTTAAAAAAAAGATTAAGGCAAGAATTTTGATTGTCGTAGGTGACATCAATATCAATATTCTCGATTGCTCTAACAAAGACACTGAAGACTATTTGTTTTTAATGGCATCAAACGGTTTAAAAAGTATTGTTAAAGATCCGACCAGAGTTAATTATTATTAATCTGTAAGTTTTATTGACCATATTTTTATAAGAGTGTGCAAAAACTTTGATAAGATTGTTAAAGGAGCAGTTCATGACTACGGAATTACTAACCACCATATGACTTCTTTCAGCATTAGTGTAAATTCGATCCAAAGTCCCAAAATTACTACTCTTAAATCGACATAAAAAATAGACTATCACATGCTTAAAGAATACCTTTCGTACGAATTTTGGGACTCGGTTTACAATGAAAATGATCCTTCCAGTGCATTCGAGATATTCTTATCGATTTTACACAAGTATATAAGACTTTGCACTACTAAGATTCGACCATAACAAATCGAAATAAACACTTAAAACCTTGGATAACAAAAGATCTTCTAAATCTTATAAGAAAGAAAAATATATATGCAAAAACACATGACAGAAATTCCTATAATGAAAGACTAAATAAATACTATAAAAAGCTTTGTATAATGGTTACTATTACAGTTGATGAAGCATGTATTAATTATTATATAAACTGATTTGAAAGGGCAAATGGTAATAGCAGGAAAGAATGGAGATTAAATAGATAGTATTCTGGGCAAATACAAACGATCTGAACAAATAAATTTTTTGGAAGAAAATAGAATTCTAATAACAGATTCAGAAGCAATCATCAATAAATTAAGTGAATATTTTATTGAAATTTCAGAGCTACTAAAACCTTCAATCGAACCCTGCCTTCCCTGTCGCTGTTCTTTAAATAGTAATCTTATTACCGACAGAGTTCAAAATAATAGTTTTGTATGTGAATCCACTGATTCTGTTGAAATCTATAAAGTCATTATGAACTTAAAGAACAAAAATTCTTTCACAAGTGAGGGTATCACAAGTATTCTAATAAAACATATCACTTAGCAAATAATAGATGTGTTGAGCTATTTATTTAATTTAAGTATCAATAATGGTTGTTTTACAAGTCCACTTAAATGTGCGGAGGTAATTCCACTTTTTAAGAAAGGTAACAAAAAAGATGTGTCCAACTACATGCCCATATCGCTATTACCTACATTTTCTAAAGTATTTGAAAAAATTTTCAAAAAGAGAATGCTACAATTCTTGGAGAAAGATAAGTTTTTTCAAGTAATCAATTTAGACAATGGATTATCAACAGAGGATGCTATCCTTAGTGTCTGCAGCCAGCTACACGAAGGGCTAAACAAAAATATGTCTATTATGGCTTTATTCATAGACATGACGAAGGCTTTTGATATGGTTGACCATCAGTTATTATTAGAAAAACTATACAATGCTGGATTCAGGGGAACAATACATAACTGGTTCAAAATATATCTGAAAACAGAGTTCAAAAAATGAAGGTAAATGGCGTTTTAGTAAGCAACTGGTCTTAAAAAATGGAGTCCCTAAGGTTCTGTACTGGGGCCACTCTTATTTTTAATATATATTGACTCGATTTTCAGACAGCAATTCAATGGAATAGCGACTGCGTTCGCCGATGATATAATCTTTACATACACGTTCTGAAACCAAATTGATTGCATTACGAAAATTGTAGAAGATGTATAAAAATTTAGGGTGTGGTTTGCTTATCACAAGTTACTCAAAAGCGAAAAAACCAAATTATTAACATTGAAAATTTCCGCCAATACTATACCAGAATACAACCTTCGATTTCACTCACATGAATGTACTAGATTTAGCCTACCGCTTCATACTTGCGACATACAAAACTTTTATGAACAAAATACGTGTTCTGAAAAGAGTTTTATAATTTAATTAGTCAAAAATTGTAAATATCTACAAGTCTTAATTGATAGAAATCTTAACTGAAATTTACAAATAATAAAATCACACATGTACCTGGTGGTTCGTAAACAGTATCTTATCAAACCATACTGCTCCGATAAAGTTTTATCAAAATTTTACTATGGACTGGCACACTCTAAATTAAGTACAATATGGCATTGTATGTTCGGGAGGATCATATTTCAATGCCATTAGACCAGTCTTGGTTGCTCAAAAATATCTTGTTCGCATTCTTACTAACTGCAATCGTCGTACTCATAGTTGGCCCCTGTTTATAAAATGCAATAAGACACTTATATTGTATGTTTTAAAGTGCGTAGACAATTTTTTAAGCGAAGCGGAAACATTCCTTGCAGGACTAATTCAACTTATAATTTAAAGACAAATAACATAGGCTTAGCAAACATACCAATTGCACGTTCAACACATTTTTCAAAATTCCATACATTTATTGCCCCATGCTATTTCAATAAACTTCCACTTTCCATACGATTAACTGCATACATTAAGAAAATAAGAGCTTGGATTTTTGCTATTGATCTTGCTAATATTGAACTATTACTACGAATTCTAACTTAATATCGATGTAAAAAACGGGCTAAATGGAACTGTATTATTTTTTGTATCTCATTACTGTTCATTTCATTCACGGATTCTGTCTTTAATAAATCTTAATTGTATAGCTATATACTCGTATTATCTGTATCTATATTATTCAATGCCACCCTACTCCAGAAATGTTGATTAATTCATAAAAAAATAATGAAGTGTCGTGCAACACTAATTTTTGAATTTGTTATCAAATTAAATGACGACTACTATTTTATTCATTCTATGAAATTTATATTATTATATTGCTGCTTTGTATTTATCTATTATGAAATGAATAAAAATACATTAAAAAAAAAGGTTCTCCAACATGCGTAGCAAACGATTGGCTTTGGAATTTAGAGGAAAAGTTTGGCTTTTCATCAGCGTTATTCCAGGATTCGTTTGAGAATCTCAGGGTAGGTGGGTAATTATCAGATTATCGTTTAATGTTGATGAATTGAAAAAAGCGATCAGGATTAGATATACCATAAGTTCAGATTGCATTCGGCAAGTAATCGCAAGCTTGCTGGTAAGAGAAGAAGTCAAAGATAGACCGAGATATGAGATACGTGCGCCATAGCTTATTTCTTTTGTTATGCAGCGAGCCTAGCTCATTATAACACCAGGGTGGTGAGAATGTGAGATCTTTTTTGAGAATGAAAGGAATGGCTTTATTAAAGAGTTTGAAATTAGGGTGTTGAAAAGTTCGATAACATTATCTATGGAAACATTGGAGATGCTGTCGAAATTAGTAGTACTAAGCAAGTATTTAAATTTTCCGAAATCAGCCCTATGTAAATGAAAATGGTGAGAATGCTGCGAGAAAGATGTTTGCTCTCTGTGGCAACAAAATTATTGGCATCGGACTAGAAAATAATATAAAATTGCCTGCCTAAATTGTAATTAAGGCAACTTAGTTTAAAAAAGGCGGAACCAGAGTGGCAATCGATAAAAAAGATTTCTTTATCTGAAATGGGGTTGGTAGCAAGAAAATAAGTCTTGTCATCAGAACGTACCCATTGAAGGTGACAAAAGTTGAAATCCCTTAAAACTATTACCATATCTCCGGGGTCTACAATATCTAGTATGGTGTCGATTGTGTCTACAGTTGGGATGGGCGAATCTAGAAGCATATTATGAAATGTCTCCGCTTGGAAACTGTTATTTTTACACAAACGTTTTCTAAGAGTCCTGAATCAGATGTTTTGATAAGTTTAGGGTTAAGTCTAGTATGAATTTGGGCTAGTTGGGAGACATTCTTAGTGAATTGCGACAAGGACACTTGTTTTGGTCATGCCATCAATGAAAACAGAGTCAGATTTATCGTGCAGATACGATTCCTGAAGTGAGCCATTACAGAGCGAACTTCAACATCGTTTTCTGTTTAGTTTGGAGGAAGAAGAGGATCAAAAAACTAGGAGACTCGTTGGTTGTATTGAGAGAGAGTGAACTAGGGTTGAGAATATGGGAACGTAAAAATTTGATTATTTATGAGTAGATGTTTGGATAGGGGTTTCGATAGATGCAGGGTTTTTCATTGAAGTGTTGTTCGTACGTTTAGGGGATAGAAGGACGTCTGAAAGTAAATGGCTGGAAGCGCATTTAAGTATACCGGGACTGTGGCGCCCATTTTTAGTTCGAGCAAAATAGCTTCCTTCCACATAATAATAAGTGGTGGTAAAAGGATTTCATTGGTGGTGACGTTTTAGGTTTTTCCCATCTATGAAGACGGCGAGCACACACCTTTAATTTGTTCTGAAAGCGTTCGCATAGAATCAATTACATTCTTTCCGCTCGCGCTAAATTCCAAAAAAGTTCTGGATGCAGAAAAGTGAATTTTGAAAGCAACAGAGATTCAGGTGTCATTTTATCAGTTAAAGTCAATTGAACACTTTTTCTAAACAGAAAAATGGGTTCAAAAACTCAGCCCGTAATAACGAAACGCGACTGCGAACGGCCGGCGGTAGGATAAAAAAAATGTCCATGGATATAGGATCTCACTTTCGGTGGCTTGCCACTGCCCGCCAAGGGGGTGTGGACGCCAAAATAGCGACATTCTTCTGTCGGTGCCGTGTAGTCGATGAACTTGAGCACTTCGTATGGCTCCGTCTACTTTTTCAGCGCCTGATAGATTTTGAACAATCTTCTGCGTAGGTAAACATGTTGCATCGTAGATAATCCATATTCGTTAAATAGTCTTAGGAACATAAAGCTCAGCAATTATCTTTATGCTCTTCAGCAGCAGCAAAACCAACTTGAAGAGCATGACGCATTTAACACTAGCGGCTTTGGAATGTTGAAGTCCATCTAAGTCATAAATTTACAGCAGTTAAAGACGTGAGTCTTCTCACGTACTGATGGCTTCGAAGCAGCTGTATTTAAGGTACTTACTCTCCTTGTAGAAATAGATTTTCCCACTTACCATTTCGAGTTCATAATTCTGGGTATGGAGGCGTATCAGCACATCGTAAAATTCCCTGTATTTTCCGACACCGATGAAAACACGAGTTGGATTTGTTGACTTCAAACAGAAAACTGAGTTTTTATAACAATTAAAATTGCAAAATTTTTCGAAGGTTTCTTCTGTAGAACGTATCCCCTTGAAGGTTACGTTTTCCAGATCAGTGCTCTCAATTTTAGTGCAAACATTCTCTGATTTGAATAACTTCTTTCATTTCTGATCTTTCAAATTTAGACCACCCATAGAGTAGATAACCAGCACCTTTATATTTATGCTAATTTACTTTACTGTTAATTTCTTTCTATCGGTGTTGGAAATTAGTTTTTCTGCGAAATTGAATGTCTGTTCAGCCGGACTGCAAATTTGATGATGCCACCGAGGTTGTCTTCTGCTTGAAAAATTTATAGTCAGAGCTGTTTACAGAGCGGATTTCATTCACGTATAGCATACAGGCAAAACTAGTACGAGTAGGAGAACCTGAAGCCTTCTTCCTCTTGACGCTGCAAGTCATAAAGGAGGAAGTCTAAGATGAGAGAGACAAATTGATTCAAATATGAATTTCACTAACCTATTTCTCTTTACCATCGTTCCTGAGAAAGAATGGCTTTTGAGCTCTTGCGCCTTTGCTTAGAGCCTTTTCTCATCATTCGCTTGTGTCTTGTAATTGCCTCCTTTTTAGCCGATTTATTTTTGAAATATAAAGGCCGGCTGTGTTCCTAGATGGGCGCTCAAAACAGCAGAGTCTGATGGTAGAATGTCGTTTGGGACCTGAAAAACTTACTGGCACCAAACGGTACCCTGTGGTTATACAAATGCAACAGAAATTAACTTTGTAACCGGGACTGGTTTAAATATTCAATAATTTTTTCGCGCGTTTAACTTACAATGAGCAAACTAAAGCTCAGATATAACGTCACCCTTATGCGAATTGAAACCACTTTGGTAACAACATCTTCTTTAAATGGAACAAAATTGGTTGATATCGATTATCATTTCCCTGAAATAGTAGTCCCGGAAAATCAGGACTATAGTATACCTACATATAAAGTGATACATAACATGTTCGAATAACGTGCCTTAGCTCTAAGCTTTTAAAAGCTAAAAATCATTTAAATCCCTTGCAATAGGACCACATTCCTAAAATCTTCACCTCCGTCTCCACCCAATGAAATTTGGCTGAAATAATGGGAGACAATATAGTAGACAAAATCGAAAAGCAAAACATTGCCTATTACGAGGGTAATGCTCGTACAACCAAGGAACGACTCGTCTGCCAAGGACCATGTCACTTGCAACAACAAAAGCAACACTTCAGCAATTGAATGTGAGTACGGTTGAAATCCTTTTACGAATTGTATACAAGTACGAGGACAAAGTACGAAAACGAGCACGAAGTAAGAAGGGTATGCCTACACCACTTGAATACCTTTCTGCGCTAAGTCAAATCGTTTTAGGGATCGTTTGGTTCCTAATCCATGCGACAGACTTTTGTTGTCGTAAGGTATCTCCGTGTCTTCATACTCCTCCACATCTCAAAAACAAGGATTCTTTCATAGTACGTCCCCTTTCCCCCGTACGTCGTCAAAACATACGAATAAGAGTGGCACTGTAAACGTTTGGAAAAGAGTGAGAACACAATTTTAGGTACTTGTCACCGTTGTTGCGCTAAATTCCGCTTTTGTTTCCTTTCGGTACATTTATGTAATCAAACGCAGGTTTACAAGGTACATATTCGTACGAGGATGCTTCCTTCCAAAAGTAGGTAGTCGTAGGTATTGTCGGGCACAAGTGTTTTCAAGTCTGTCGATAGCAATTATTGGCTATCGAGATTCCAGCAAAGGGATGAGTCTAGAATTTTCTACATGGAGTGCAACTTGGACAGATTGCCAGCGTGAAAACGATTTTTCATGTGTGAATTTTGGGGGTAAACAGGTAGTTATCTAGGCTTCAACTGAGAATTTGTATAACAACATAACCAAATACTTCATGACAACACTTCTCCATCGAGGCTTTAAAGAATAATGGCAACTTAAATTTGTGAATGCTTTGAACGCTGTTCTGGCCAGGCGGAATAGGAAAATACAGATGGATAGATAATTATTAAGTCGGATGAAGAGTGAGGATAATGTCGTTTTCATCATAATTATCCTACAGATATTAGAGCTTTAAACTGAGTAAATGCAAGTAATATAAAGCTCAACAACCTTAAGGGGTTAGGCCACTCTAGGATTTTGAAAAAAATTTTTTTTTTTATTGCTTTCAATTTCAGTGGTCCCTTAGGACCTCAAAAATGATATCCCAAAAGATTATGACCGGGAAATATCTCGAAGTGTTTTTGAAACTATAGTACAAGGACACAGGTAGGCAGCGAGCGTCTTATGACCACAACGATGGACGGTAATCTAGGGGACTAGAGTAAATATACGGCAGATGTTTTTGAAGATATTTGCCACGTGTTCAGACTATTGCTTGCTTCGTCTTTAGAAACGCCGGTTTCAGTCAGTTCCGTACGGTGAAACATTCAAGAAGGACGCTATTTGAGAAACATTTGTTTTTTAACAATAATTTTGCTAACTTTTTTTATGTTTTGTGAGTGTTATTGGTTCATTTTTATGATGAGTGACAAAGTGTATTGTGGTTAAAAAGTTGCAAACGAGACACGAGAGCAAGAGACCGAAAATATTGAAGAAATCGGAAGATATGTACGATATTGAAGTGAATCCAGGTTTTAGTTATCGTACGATAAACTTTACTGCAGTTTTTGTAAAGTATGCAAATCGCAAGTGAAATTTACGGAAAGTGGTAAGCGCGGTTTAGGATTCAAAATAGTAGAGACCTGTGAAAAATGTGTACGGGATGAAGTACCTAGTAGTCCATTAATTGAATAAGGATAGGAAATAAACCGTAGAATTGTAATTTCCATGCGATTACTTGGAATTCGTGTGCACCGAATAAAAAAGTTTTGTGCATTCATGGAATTACCTCGGCTTATGTTACACTCTTTCTATTGTATGATAAGGTTGTGAAAAGCAGCGAAAGATGAGGTAACCATTTCCATTGAAAAGCAGAAAATGGAATTATGTTGTCATACGATGGCTCGTGGAGAAAACCTGGGTTTACGTCCTTGTTTGACTTAGCGACTCTTATTGGCATTTACAGTGCAAAAATTATAGACTGCGAAGTGAAATCAAAATACTGTACGGCGTGTGACTACTGGAAGAATATACCGAAGAATATACGGAATGGGCACAAAATCATAAAGAAAAATGCGATGTGAATCACGATGGATCAGCACCACTCTACCACCGTCAAGTTCGAACATGTTTCAATTTTGCTCCGCACTAATTTGTGGATATTTGTTTTTCTGTTTGACGTTTTTCCTTTTTTGTTTCGTGTGTGACCCCATTCGAAGCATATTACTTGTTCCCAATCACTTACACCAAAATTTCTCAGTGTCAACAAAACACAGTTGTCTTTAAACAAAAAAAGGAAATTAATAACTTACTTGCTAATACTCTGACCTAATTTAACCATGTCTTCCTGTGGATTTGCAGACTGCGGTGTACTTACTAACACTGTGGAAATGGTTATATGCTCTGGGATATGTGGAAAGAAATCCCATTCCATTTGCATTGGTTTGAACAGAAACGCTAAAACTCATTTCGAAGAGTATAAGCGCATATTCTGCATATTCTGTGTAGAGTGCCTGACACATATAATGCTGGCTACAAAATGTAATAACCAGCAACTAATTGGGCTTGCAGACTGGATTGCAGAGCTGAAATTTGAAGTTCAATTCAGTGGCGAAAATATAACCAAACTCATTTCCGAGAGGCATGATAATCTAAACTGTTCGATCGATAACAGCATAGCCACCATAAAATCAGCTATTCAATCCCTGAACTCTAAAATAACTAAATTAGCAGATTCTGATAAGTGTCACTGCTCAAAGACGTTACCAGCGATTCAGTCAACTTCAATTTAGTTGGGAAAAATTATGTCAACGTTGGCTGACCAATCCACTCTTCTACATCTTACGCATTCTGAACATACCGAAAACATCGGATCAATCCAACATGACCTCAATTTTCTTAGTGAGGAAGCTGCATCCACTAGATCAACCACAATGCAGATATTGGAGGAATCAAAACACATCTATAGTAAGCCGTATGCACCTCCATCTGCAGTAAGCCCGTGTAACAAATCCTTACACGACGAGGAATATACGTCACCCTCAACCACTTCAGCCTCAACTCATTCAATAACCATTACCACCGAAGCCAACATTCAACTCACTTCGATAAATGCAACTTCGATAACCAATCCCGTCCCAAGACCATTGCCAATAATTAGGGCTTTTGGGACATCCTGGACTCTCCCTGAATGGACCAACAGAATTCAAAAATTAAATAAAATGAATCTTGAAGCCACCAAAAACCCGGAGCTGTCTACTTTCTTTCTCCAAGGTGCCCCACGTCGCTCAAGCCCGTCCTGCATCAAAGACCTTTTTAGGAAGAAATTTGGTATGCAAGACATCAAGTGTAAACAAGTTGGCAAAGTGAAGAGCAAAAACGGCATGTGTTTTGAAATACGTATACCCACCAAATACGATTGGATGTTCAAATCTTCGAACGGCATACCAATCTCGGAAAAGATGGTCCTCACCCAACGGAAGGATATGGTAAATAATAAGTTTGCTAATAAAAGAAAAAATAGCACCCACAATTCTGCTCTATCCCATCAAAATCCCGACTCAAAATGGTCATTTAAGACCCAAATCTTTCCAAGATTCTCCTCGCTCCTACCCCCTTTGCACCATTCATAAAGAACATCAGAGTCGCGACACCAAATTCTCTCCCGCCCCTCACCAAATCTTTAAAGCCGCCTCAAAACAGAGGTTCATTTAACCTTGCTCCTGCGCCTTCTACCCAAGTTCCAACTAACGTTTCCCCATTAGTCAAATATCCTAATTTTATCAGCTCCCATATACTAAACCCAACCACCCCTTCCTCATCTTCATCTACCAATCCAACCCCCCTCACTAGTCAAGATTCTAGTTCCGGGGTGCTTGAACAACCTGTCCCTTCTTCATCCGCTCGTTCTCTTAATTCGCCTGCCCCCGATTCTTGCCCGAAATACCTTAACCCACTCCTTCCACCTACTGTCAAATTCACTAAAAAATTTTCTGATATGAATGATGACAGTCGTTACGTAGTATCTCGTTTGAGAGACCGCCGCATTTATGAAAATGTTCGACTCTACCTTGCCTACTTGCACGACAAACCCAACTCCGTTTGCATTGATGACATAACCAAAACCAACATTATGGTTTCGATTCAACGAGAAGGTCTTCCTATTAAGCCAGTTGAATTGATGCAAATTTTCGTTCGATACCATGAGAGTTTCGACATCTCTTCTGATGAAGTTCATAATGATCTTTCCACGCTGTCATCGCATGTCAGCTCTAAACGTCTCTCCCACTTGCAAAGAACTCGTTCAAATTTTAAAAACTATTACAGTTCCTAACAAACTAAATCCTGTATCTTCCAGTCCACAATGCATGTCCATTTACTACCAAAATGTAAGAGGTTTGCGCTCTAAAATCTCCATCGTATATCTCAATTCTCAAAAGTTACCCTATGACCTAATTGCTCTTACTGAAACAAATCTAATTCCGGACATTAATAACCTTGAGCTGTTTCCTCCAAATTTCAACGTTTTTCGAAAAGATGGATTTGAAAGAGCTGATAATCCCTATGGCCGAGGTGTTTTACTAGCAATCCGGAACTTTTTCCACGCAAGTGCTGTTGATATTCCCCACACTGACAACTTTGAGTTAGTATGTGTCAACATTACGCTCCCCAAACGCTGTCTTTACGTACTTTGTTGTTACATTCACCCATTGAGTCTTACCAATTGAGTCTTATCGACCTGTAGTTCACGCAGTGGATTTTTTGACTGATAATGCACAACCTGAAGACTGTATTATTCTAGTAGGCGATTTCAACCTCCCTCAACTTAAATGGGAGCCTTCCGACGACTCGTCTCATTTCGTCTCTCTTAATTCGTCCTCAGAAATAGAAATTTTGATGGTGGACTGCCTAACCAACTCAAGTCTATATCAGATTAGTGGAATACCTAACACAAAGAACAGACAACTCGACCTTGTCTTCACATCCGATTCAGATAACTGTGTCGTTTATAGGAGTGATCATCTTCTTTCTACCCTAGACCGCCTTCATCCCCCCTTGTCAATTATATACTCATATGAAAATGGCAACACAAGTATCTATGCGGAAAATGCATTTTCATTTAACTTCCGAAGAACCGACTTTAACAAACTTAAAAACCTCATCAGCAACATTAACTTTGACTTTATTGCTGAGACGACTAATATTGATCTTGCCCTATCAACGTTCTATTCGTTAATTTTCTCCTGCTTTGCCCAATCGGTTCCATATACCTTCTGAAAGGACTGCATGTCAGCTCCTCCCTGGTACAACAAGGAGTTGCGCTCTCTCCGTAATTACAGATACAAGTTGTGGCATAAATTCTTAAGGACTCGATCTGATTCCGACTACAGTAATTATCGATTGGTATATAATCGTTTTTCTGAACTTTTCTCTTTACCTTGAGTACCTCTACCGCATGCAATTTAACTTAGTCTCAGACCCTAAACGCTTCTACCAGTTTGTTAATACCAAAAGAAAGTCAGACGGCTACCCATCTACTCTCAAATTTCTCAGTGAATCTTCTTCCGAAAACTATTGCAAATTTCTATGCCTGTCATTTTAATAAATCCTTTTCTATGAAAACAGCTGAACCCGATCCTAGTTACTTTAGCTATATGAGAAACTATCCTGAGAGATCATCCGTTTCGCTAAATATAACAACATCTTTGGTATCTGATAACATTACCAAACTTAAAGATGATTTTTCGTCCGGCCCTGATGGCCTTCCGGCTATTGTAATAAAAGAGTGTATTAACCATCTCGGTCCTCCACTTGCTGCCCTATTTAACTTGTCTGTCTCAACAGGTACTTTCCCTTTCCTATGGAAGGAATCTTACATCATCCCTATTCATAAAAAAGGAAGTAAAAAAAAAAAAATGGATGCCGATAAAGTTGAGATGTTTCACCGATCTGAAGTTTTGGACCAAGTAAAGTACACCCATTATATTATTGGCCTTGATTCTAAGTCTTTTAAAGGCAATACTGTTGCTAAGCTCTATGAGAATGTCACAGTATTCAAGAAAGAGTGTATAGATCACGTTCAAAAGTGGATGGGTACCCACCTACGTAATTTCAAAAAGAGCACAAAAGGTCTCAGTTGAAGGGGCAAATTGACGGGAAAACTAATAGACGAATTCTCTATTTATTATGGATTAGCCATTCGTTGAAACTCTGATTCGGTTAAAAACATGTGTATATGGGCTACACTCGATTATAAATTATCTACTTCTTCAAAACTGCAGCACGGTAAATGTCCGATCGGAGAGGATTCATTGTGCTCATGGGAAAAGTCTAAAGCTGCAAAGAGTTTGGCTGAGTACAAACATAAGCCAGCTCTTCCAATTGCAGCTATCAGGCCAGTCTACGAAAAATTGACCAGAGGCAATCTTCTTACTCGATGCATCGGCGGTTAGAGTATAATGAAAGTTTTAATTCGACTGTGTGGGCATTGACTACAACACCCCTTTTCTAGTGGTAAAACTGTATTGGATATAGCTACGGATATTGCAGTTTGCGTGTACAATGACGGCTTTGCTACAATTTTGCAAATACTGAAAGTGATGGTTTTAAAAATCGGGCCGAACAGCTACGAAATATGCTTGGAGATTGACAAAGAGCGCATAAAGCTTGCATAAAGATCGCTGTATACAAAAGAGTGGAGGATCGCATTAAAATCCAAAAGAAACGAAATGAAAGAGCAGGATACTAATCTACTCGTAGAAGGCAAATTATATGGTGCAGGCATCGCAGATGAAAGGTATTGCAAAATTGTTCATGACGTTCTATAACTTACAATTTTAATCGCGTTTATCTCAAAACTGCAGTTTTTAAGTTGGTTGAATAAATTTCAAAAAAATCCTACGTAGTCCTCTAGCTCTTGTTATGTACAATAAAAAAAAATTTATCGACTCACCATTATTCAAAATCTACAGGAGCTGTTGGAAGCCAGTTCACTCCCACTTGAGCCACTGCCACCCACTTCCTCTAGAGTGGCCTAACCCCTTAAATAAAATTTTCGTTCATTAGTTATGATTTTCGAAAAGTAAATGGGTATAAAATAGATGCAGTTTTGTTGGATTTGTTCACAAAATTACTAATGTATAGACTAAATACGATTCCCATTCTATATAACCGTCTTTAATTATTAAGCTGTTATTCGGTAAAAAAAGCTTTTCTTTTCCCAGTAAAATCTGTGACCTGAGTTTAGTGATTTTAATTTTCCGATTAGTAAAATACGTTATCAGAACAATAAGTGCAGATTGCACGTTATTTTCTATAGAAAAACCAATCGAATCCAACGAGTGTATGGAAGATGTAAATTACTCAAAACAAAGTAGTGCCCACCATAGATTTATTTTGATTTTTGACTAAAAATTACTCTATTGGTAAATATTATCGAAGCGAAGTATTTAAAGGTCCATAAGTATTTATCAATCTTTGAGCAACAATTTTACCGTTGTCTCCAACTAAGTAAGCAGAGAAAGCGCATTGCTCTAGCAAAAAACAACTAATGCAACATTTCCAGTACTTGTTTTCTCAGTCCAATTCTAAACGTTGTCGCTAAGTGTTACTTTCTTGTTTTCTTCGACAACCTTATTAATTGTAATTACCATGCCCCATTCTCGGCATCATATGGATATCGAAAACGTAGTAAGAGCGGTAAATTTGCTTCAGGAGGGAGAGTCTCAAAAGCCTGTCGCAATTCGTATCGGTGTATCGCGGAGAGCTATCCGAAACATCTGGGAACGCAACCGGGAGTGTAGCAAGGAGACCTGGATTTGGAAGAATCAAAGTCACAACTGCGCAAGAAGACCGGTACGTAAGAATAATTGCACGTCGGGAGCGTATCGTAACCGCCCGGGCGTTACAGATTCAAGTGCGGCAATCTATTGTACTGGTACTCAAGTAAGTGGTCAAACCGTATGTAATCGACTCCACGAAGATGGTAACGGTCCAGAGTGTGTACCATTCGACCGAAACTGACAAGGGCATATCGGACAGCGCGCTTAAGTTACGAGCGTGAGCATTCGGATTGGACTATGTACAACTGGACGCCTGTACTCTTTACAGACGAATGTAAAGTCAAGTTTTTTAGTGACGGTAAACGAGTACGCGTGTGGGGAAGGCAAGATGAATGTTTTACCTACCCATGCATTCACGGAACTAACAGTTTTGGGGGCCCAAGTGAGAGCCTGACAACTTAGTGGGCCCTATTTTGTTTTGAGTAGTATATATATCTTGTAGAGAACTGGACCTACGACTGACCCTTCAGGCACACCCGCAGGAATTAATCTAACATCAGAGAGGGTTTGACACAAAAGGACTTTAAAATTTATTGGCGTTAAAAAGGCTTGAATAATTTTGAACAACAAATGTAATGACAATCCAGACTGGTGCATCTCCTGGATTAGTCCAGAACCATACCAGTATTTTGTCCAATAGAAAATTAGCGGAGCACATGTTTTATGACTGAAAATTTGACGGAAAATTCTGTGACTAGCACGAAACCCAAATTGTTGTGGTGTGATACTTAAATCTTCGATCTAGCGTATAAGTTTATTCTTTACTGCTTTTTCGTAGCACTTGCTTACGGAGCTTAAGAGACCTATAGGGCGGTATTTTAATGAAATATTTGAAGGCTTACCAGGATTAAGGACTAGTATCATTTTTAGCGCATTTCATGACATTTGAGAAGTATCCAATCTTAAGACATAAGATATTGAGGGATTTCCCCTACCATTATCTGGGTAATAAGTATGTAAGGCTTCGTGGAAATAATACTGAAAATCAGTGCCTCGAGTTGAGGTTGAATAATACATTACCATAACAATTAGCACGAAGGCAGTTCCAAATTTGATGCCTGCATCTAAGATCACATATCGTTACAGCTTATAAGTTTTCTAATATCACTTCTTAGGGCTTCTCGCTTATAAGTCATATTTCTAGACCATCGGTAAGCCGATGAACCGAGAATACTTTCAAACACCTGCTGTTTCTAAAAGGTATTTCAGCGACAACATTTTCAACGAGTCTGGTACTAACAGTTGACAATAATGAGTTTCAAATTGTTCTTTTAACTACAACGGCAACTGCGCCTCCATTTCTATTTGGTCTACAATATCAGTAATATTTGTAGATACTATTTGATACACTAACATCATTAGATAGCTAAGTTTGAGGGAGTAACCCAATATCGACATCATGCAAAAAATTACAATTTCTTATTTAAAATACCTCTTGCGTTTCTACAGATACTTAATATGTATAATTGAGTAACTACATGAAATTTCCTGCCCATTGGTCCGTTAATTACTTCGAGAGAGAAAAGATTATTGAGAGAATGCTTTCCAATGTTGCATTGAGAATTGTTATCAGCTGATTTCTTCAATAGGTTATTTCTTATGTTGCTGTTGTTGTTGTATGGAAGAGTGTGCTTGGGATGGGTATTTACTGTATGATGTTGGTGATTTTTGAGTTCTAGAAATGCTCCATGTCGCTACCAAGAGAATGTTGATTCCGTCGTCGTAGGACAGATATAAACATGTCACTCCGTAGCAGATGTTTCTTCCTCCAAACTTCACTATTAATTAAACTATGGAAGCTAACGAATGAATTCGTCTATCGATAGTTAGTAACTGAATGATTTCAACTATCGAATAGTCGTATTCATTCATTCATTCATATTCTTACATCCCAACAACATTTTGTCCAACTCGCGAGGGAGGTTTATACCTTATACATATTGCACACATTAATAGCGATAGTAAAAAGTCTAAATTTGTGAAAAAAAAAATCATCCATTCAAATGTAACATTCGAACATTTCTTTCAACCGAACCGATAGTCCAAAATTCAACGAGTGAAAAAAATTATTCATTCATATGGAGAGCATTCGAATATTTCTTCCAATCCCGATAGTCCAAAGTCCAAAAAAATCATTCATTGGTATGAAAGCTAAAGGAACATTACTTCCAACCCGATAATCCACACTTCATATGAGTGAAAAAGTCTTTTGAATGAAAAAACCATTCATTGGTATGAAAAATAATCGAACATTTGGATGTTTCCTCCATTCGACTGTTTTGAATGAATTATTTCTGAAAAATAGTAATTGTAGAATTTTTTGGTATCTATGATGATAATTATATAATGGATGTTTGTACCAATCGAATAAGATGATTGTTTTTATTCGATAGTTCCCAACACTATTTAGAACACATACATTTCGAGATCACCTGAGTCAACAAAAAAAAAATAAATAAGAGCCATACATACGAGGGGCGTTCAAGATATTCTCGGTATCGCAGTGAAGCTGTGGTTGCATATATAAATTGACTTATTTGTCAAGTAACACTATTATTTTAGTGCATTCGTGTAAAATTTAATATAAATGTGATTATTAATTCGCGTTTTATCTCTAGTTAAACAGAATCATAATGGCAACTGAGGCGATGATGGTGAAAATTGAGCATCGCGCTGTAATTAAATTTCTCACTAAGCAAGGAAAAAGTCAAAAAACTATTCATGAAGAGATGGTGGCTGTTTACCAGGGTTCCGTACCTTCATTATCAACTGTGCAAAAGTGGTCAAGTGAGTTCAAGAGAGGCAGAGAGAGCATTGAGGACGACCCCCGCTCCGGCGCCCCGGCTACTGCTTGTACGGGAGAAAGCATCAAAGAAGTCGAAAAACTTGTTCTTGAGGATGCCCGAATAAAGGTGAAAATGATGGCAGAGATCACCAAGCTTTCAATTGGTACCATTCACACCATTCTTCATGACCATCTTAACCTTTCAAAGGTCAGTGCAAGGTGGGTGCCACGAATGCTCACAGCGCCTCAGATAAAAAGTGAGAATCGCATGCTGTAGAGAGCTTTTGGAGATGTGTAGTGAGAACGCGGACGGTGTTATGGATCGAATTGTTACTGGGGACGAAACATGGGTCCACCACTATGACCCTGAAAGCAAACAAGAGTCCATGCAGTGGCATAAAAAAGGAACAGACCCCCCGAAGAAGTTCAAAGTCACTCCGTCTGCCCGAAAGCTCATGGCCACAGTTTTTTGGGACTCAAAGGGAATCTTGCTCATTGAGTACAAAAAAAAAGGTGAAACCATCAACGCCACATCCTACGCTTCCACTTTGCATAATTTGCGGGAGGAAATTAAAAAGAAAAGACGGGGTAAACTCGCAGCGGGTGTGTTGCTTCTTCATGACAACGCTCCTGTTCACACGGCGCGAGTTTCCAAGGCTGCTGCGCGAGATTGTGGTTTCGAAGAAATCCAACACCCACCCTATAGTCCAGACCTTGCCCCTAGTGATTATTTCCTGTTTCCGGATTTGAAAAAATGTCTTCGTGGAAAAAGATTTTCGGATGATGAAGAACTCAAGTCGGTATTTAGCAGAGAAAGAGGAAATTTATTATTTTGAGGGTTTAAGAAAGCTTATCTGAAGATGTAACAAATGCATTGATGTAAGGGGAGATCATATTGAAAAATAAAAACAATTTAAATTGAATTTGCATTTTCCTTCATATCGATACCGAGAATATATTGAACGCCCCTCGTATATATTTCATTAAAAAATTTGAAACTCAAAAATTAATTTATTAGAAAACATAAAAATAAGAAATCACAGAGCATTTGTTGCAAGTCTTGATTTTATACTCTCCACATATGCTTTCGTTGCATTTATCACACGATGATTCAGTCATGCGACGTTTTGAATAGGGGGAAAAATTAGCAAATTCTTATTTTTTTATTTTTACAGCACTTGAGTTGTCCTCGGTTCTATATTTTCGGTGATATTTTTTCCTATCCTGGCTTCTAAAGTTGATGCTTTTAACCGCTTGTTCATCCAAGGTGCTGCAAAGTTCCGAGTGCAGCTCCTTCATAAAATGTCCCCGATTTAATAGCATCTAGTTTTTAGAGAATTGTGGGCATAGATGATATAACTGTAAATAACTAACTATAACTATACATACGCCGTATTGAGGATACCACAAAACATATACATCACATCTATTAGTTTTATGGGAATATGAGAAGTGGCTGCACAGTTGATCAAATGTATCCACTTCTCATTTTGTCTTATTGTAAAACTGAACCATAGGAGTTTTACCAGTATTGGTGTTATCGGTCCTTTCGTCAATGCAACACGACAGCAAATAAATCATTTTATTCGGCATTGACTTACAGTATTAATTCTTTGTCATAGCAAAATATAGACGTTCCATTGTGTCATTACCTTCGGAATTTCCCTATTATTTGAGCGCATTGTTCCTACAAGTGAAAAGTTGTACGATTCGCCAAGAAGCAATTTCGGGAATTGAACTGCTGTAAACCAGTTTATGAATGGTAACTTTTCAGCTAGAGCCTGGAATACTTTTGGTATTTACACAAAATTCTACAAGCGGTAGGTTACCCGTATTTGTTCCTTTCCCCAAATATGGCATTGCATTCACCAAATATTTGGTTCCACTCTCACATAATAATATCTAAGCCAATAACACAAGAGTTGTTATCAATTCGCTAAAACCTTATAAGAAATTTAAACCGAACTTGGCTCATTGTGCATATGTTTTTCCAGAGTAGGAACAGCCAAAAAGTTCCTCTGTTTTCAGATATTTATCTTTTAGTGCATCTGTCGGAACAAGAACTCCTATGAGAGCTCTAATCTCAGAACTATTCAATCAATAATTCCGTTTGTTAGACGGGTGGGACCTTGCGCTTGATGAACATTGCCGGTTCCATAGCTTTTTCTTTTTCCTTTCTTGCCTGAACACACACACATGTCTGTTTTTTCCTCTCAAAATATTTTCAGAAAATCAAATAATTCTTGAATTTCTCTATTCTGCCAAGAAACTAAGAGGAATAGTGTCCCCAGCATTTTCTACCGTACCCCATTCATCTAGTTCTTCCCAATCCGAGTCGTTCTCTAACTCAACGTTTTCTTTCAATTCACTTCCCTTTCACTTTCACTTTCACTTTCTTTGAAATTCTCCACATCTCAGCAATCGCGGAAATATTTCCTCTTTCGAAATAACGTATCTTTAAGTCGTTCCAAAACTCAAGTAAAACAACGCAATTTGTTAAAAAAAATTCATACGGAACCGAGAATCTTACCGAATTAAGAATTAATATATAAAGGGCTAAGAGTTACGATACAATCTCAAACCTTCCCACAAGGAAAACAAATATCATATAATCGTAAGTTGTTGAAATTGTAAAAGCAGTCTTAAGATCGAGCCAAAAAATGGCAGATTGAAAAGGAAGAATATGTTTTGTTTCCTTTCCAAAATATTAGTGCTCGAAACTGTTAGGCTCTGAAAAGCTAAATCATGCATGGAATTCTTTGAGGATCATGACTCTAAATTCAGATTTGTAATTCCATTGTCAGTTGATCTCAGATATTGACTGCAACTGTTAAATGGCTCTACCCTCCACGAGTTATTTATTTTTTTCGAACTGAAAGTCTAAGTCTCCTATAATCAAAAACCAAGGTAGCCCAGCCTAGCATTTCTCGACTATGTCATTCTTGCGGGGTGGCCTCCCATATTTTGCAAGCTGGAGCGCCAGTGTTCATCCACTCCATATCCCATACCTACCAAAGTCGTTAAAGTCGGCATCATTTAAGTAGGTCAATATCGCTGTAGAAACCGGGCTAATTTAAACTCTATTGAACTTTGGAATGATTGTACCTCTGTTCTTGCCGTAAATTTTCTCACGCAAAAAAAATCGCATGACAGTGTATCATCTTAAGTAGCCATCCAACTTAAAATGTTCTATATAGATATCCGCAATTGTACCCTGCCAACAACAACTAGATTATCATCTTAGTCCATATAGAATGGTGCTTAGATCTGCTTTGCTTCTGTCTTCAGTTTCTGCCAATTGATCGTTTGCACACGAGTCATTTACGGGATTAACTTTCCTCGTGCAGGAAGTTCGTTGTACTAATTTCATTTGCAAAGGGCGTCGTCAGAAGCTTTTGATTACATCAAAACTGCCTTGTTTCCACGTGATCGGTTAGTTAGTTTCAAGCAAAACGGCCACCATTGGGGTCTCCTGAACGGAACAGACCTGGTATGTAAGACCTTAGATTTGTTAAGGGAACTAATCGATCATATATCCAAATTCGGTAAAAAAGTGAAGCTGTTTTTTCTTTTAGTCGACATTCGCTTTTATAAATTAGGAAAGTCAGTTCAACTGCTGCTCTGGGCTGACGCCATTTAGTGCATCTGTTAATCGTACAATGCCCAACCCGTTGACATGCAAACATACTTACTTATTAAGATGGCACAGCAGGATGAGTGTGCCCCTCAACCAGTGACCCAATCCAGCTAGCACGATCTCACGGCAGTTGCTTCCAGTGCCGCACAACAAGTTGGTTGAGGTCATCTCCCACCTGCGTGCGCCACCTTAGATGCGGACATCCTTTGCTGCGACGTCCCTCGTGATTAGACTCGATGACTCTTTGCGCATTAGACGTTGGTTCCGTAGACATTTAACAAGACCGGTGTCGCAGGCCGTACAGTTCGTGGTTAAACCTCCTCCTCCATTTTTCATTAGTACAAATGGAACCGAAAGTCAAGAGCATTCTCTAACCCTTCAACCGTCTAAGTGTTTCTTTTTCTGCTTTCGAGAAGGTCCAAGCCTCTGCGCCAAGACAGGACCAGGTTTATAAGGGTCTTGCTTAGTCCTACGGGAGAAGGCTCCCCTCAATTACCTCCTGAGCCCGAAGAAACAGTGATTGACAAAAATTACTCTGCGTCTGATTCCTGAACAGGTGTCGGTGCTAAGGACCCAACGAAGACGAAGTCCTTAACTCGAACTCCTCGAAGTTATAAGTGCCTATGGTGACATTCTGGCGGAGCCGTCGGTGGTGTGCGCCCTTTTCACAAAACAGTACTTATTCTGCATATCCACACTTAGCTGGCAGGGATGTCAAAACTAGACATGGCATTGTGTAGCTCGTTTCTTTGCGACAGTGCACGTTGTTTAAGTCAGCGTCACTCTGAAATACATGGATCATTTCCGAGATCTGTCGTACCGTCAATATGTAATCGATAGTGGATTTTCCGTCCTGAAACAGAACTGATATGGACCAACCAAATTATGGGTTACAAAGCATTTGGTGGGTTTCAAACGCTCGCATAATAAGGCAGAAAAGATCTTACAGGTGATGTTAGGGATACTTATTCTTCTATAGTTTGTGCAGTCAAAATGGTTAGCTTTTTTGAAGATTGGACAATATAAGCTGAGACTCTATGATTTCGGTATGCTTTCCTCTGACCATTAAACAGCTTTAAATAGCACAGTAAATAGTCCGTCTGTGCCAGCAGCTTTATTAGACTTTGCTTCAGTATTGCTGGCATAACTTGTTTAGGTTAGGGGGACAGAATTCTTTGTCATCTTCGGTGGTTTGTTCTGCATTTTTGCGGAGTTTTGACCATCATAGCCTTTATACAGTCTACAGATGTAGTCTTTCCATATTCTCAGCAGCGACTCTCATTCTAGTTGTCGCCGTTCATATTTGCGTGCTTCCATTCTAACTTTGTTTAGCCGTCATGTGCCTGGCATGTGCGTTTCATTCTCTGATGAAGCATTCGAACGTCATTTATGCAGAAATATCTCCCCATTTCCTCAATCGAAGAAACCTTTGCTCGCACCTTTTTTTCTGCTCATAGAGCTTACGACAAGTCTCGTCTTTCGATGTAGAGCGACTTTTTATGATAATATATGTTTTTTGATTATCTGGACATACCTCCCTACATTCATCGTCAAACAAGAGTTTTCTTTGTGGCGGCACTTTGAAACCGAACACATCAGAAACAGTTTCACTGATGACTCGTTGACAACATTCACATTACTGTTCTGCACAAACCATAGCCCAATTTTGAGAGAGCATAAAGGATAAGCGATCCGCACAGATTCTAATAGTCTCTTGTGGTTGCAGCTTTTCAACGTCAAACTTTAGTGGTCTTGCTTGACTTCATTGTGCCTGTGATATCCGCATTCGTAGCCTGGTTTCAACAAAGCAATATTATCCGTGTCGATGTTGACTCGTAGGAAAGTTCGGACAATCAAAATACTGTAGAAGTGTCCGGCTTCAATCGCAATGTGATCAATCTGGTTGGCGGTACTCAAGATCGTTAAGATCTCCTAGCTTGGTTTTGGTGTTTTTGCTAGGGTACCTACTGAGCACATCTTTGGTTTTAGAGATCATATCATCTTGGATGCTATCATTCTTATCCTATTAAGGTGTATTAACGCAAATTGAGATACATACAAATAAGATCGAATATTGCTTCTACCTTCACAATCAATGAATATCGATTTCACTTGTCAAACAAACTTTCTTAAAGGACGATCTTGGTCCAAAAAATATTAAGAATACTCTTGCGCATAATCTTTAACATAAACTTTAGGTTCATGGCCAAAAAATTCATTATTTGGGTGTCTTTCCCTCTCATACATATTACTTAAAAAATTAACTACTTTTTGGGGTCACCTTTTTATGCTTTTTATATTCGCTTCTAGCAAACGCTGAAAGGCAAGCTCCTGCAGCATATTTCAAGATTGTGAACAAATTGCTTTCAATTTCAGCACTTAACACTGCGTCCAATCATATAATTTTCGTTATTAACAAAATTGAGTCATGCTTCGCAACCGAAATCCTTCGCCCTTACTTTGCCCGAAAATGCTAAGATACCGACAATTGTATTTCAAAAAAAAATCGTTTAAGGTTATTGTGAAAAAGTATTTTAAACTCAAATCTTAAGTGAAAAGTGCATTCGTTCTTAATAATAGCGCTTGCACTTTAAAATTCCTTTAATTTTAACTACAAGTTCCATTTCCGTTGTCAACAGTCTTTCACCTTCCGGCATCTCAAGCCGTAAGTTTTCCTTTAACTAAAATCAACTATGGCAACCTCTGTTATAGTTTCTAGTTTCCCCTGCACCATCCTTATTGTCAAGTTGAATATGAAAAAAAATCCGAATATTTTACATTTAACTCTCGAAGAAATTCATTTCGTTATACCATTCATTCTTCTTCCCATATTATTTTCCCTCGATTTTTCGCCATCTTACTGAGAAAGGTTTATTCTATTTTCTTTTTGCATTTTCATTTTATTTTATTTTATTCTTATCCTGCAGACAGGATGACGAATGCATCCGGCGGAAGAAACATTACACAGTGTACAATCCACAGATATAATATAAAACAGCATGGAGAGCAACAAGACAAAAAGAAAAATAAATAAAAATAAAAAAAACAATAAAGTAGTAGAAGAAAAAGAAAGAAAAAAAAAAAAAGAAATTTTACTGAAATCATAACGAATGACACTGTGGACGAAATTTATTATAATCCATCTCCTGCTGCCATCAACCGATGCGGATGTATCCTTTTCCGCAATCTCAACATCCGATGTGCTTTTACGAAAAAAAATCTTTCTTTCAAATACAAGTACGTATAGATAGATACTCGGTACTCTTTGTCTTTTTTTTTTACTTTTCATATATTGTGCGCAGAAGAAAAACGTTTTCAATAATTTTTCATTGAGGATAAGTATTCGCATTGGAGACAATCCTCGAGACCGATTTTAATCATGCTGCTTGGTTAAGGTAACGAGTTTTACAATTACAAATGAGTTTACGGGTATTTTATCTGCCTTCAAGAGAAAGAGACGTTTGAGCGAGAATTTCAAAATAAAGTACATTTAAAATTGTATCTTTAACCCATGCCCTCGGTAGTAGCTAAACTTTAACTCAACCAATTGGCTTCAGTGCAATAATCGTTGACATGAAGTGGATAGTTTCATAGCAAAACTAAAAAAAAGCCGCCCATTCCACTGGTTTTGATCATCTTTAATAATATTATTCGATAAAGTCGCAAGGTTTCGCAAGGACTTTCAATGCACTGATGATAGAGTACGCAAATCATCTAGGACGTATTTGGCGTCCGCAGGCGAGATAGTCGAAAGAGTGTTCGGACGTGAGCACTTCTCCATCAGCAGGAGGTCGACGAAAGTCATGTGCTCAGACGTACTCAGAGCCCAGGTCCGATTGACCCTCCAGGTTGGTGTACGGATGGATATAATGTTGACGACCCCAGGAAATGTATTAAAGACAACGAATTTCGGCTTTGCACATTAGAACGTTAGGACACTTAATAGACCATGGAACAATTCGCGAGGTCCCTAGACTGCTATGAATCAGATATTATTTCCCTAGAAGGGATAGTGAGACGAATTCTATGACCTTCTTACCTTCTAGTCTGAATACACAGACCTACTGTGCTACACAAAGTCGGATAAGGAAGCCATTTTTGAGGAGGTCATCGGAAAACACAGCCTTGCAGAGTTTATAGAATTTGTAACGGAGAGTAATCCATTAGTAGCCAATAAGTAGTTGCCACATCTTAACATCCGAAAAGGGGCTTAGCTATCCGCTGTTCAATTAACCGTTAACCAGGTTGATCGCATTCCGATTGACGCCAGACACTCCTCCAGTATCCTGGGGGCCCGAACTCTCCGAGGAGCCAACATTTACTCAGATGTTGTAGCAGCCGGGGTACGAATGAAGGTACTAAAGGTATAACGGAGTCAAGTAAGACAACCAAAGTTCGATGTGGAGAAGCTGCAATCGCAAAATACCAGTAGAATAGATAGCCAGCAGTCAAGTTGCAGTCGGTAGACAACTTCTGCAGTCTGTATAATGACAATGATGGTCGAAATCCCACTTACAGGCAGATTGACCCATTCGCCATTGACGCAAATGACAGAAAATAGTGAAATTGATGTTAATAATTGATCTACACGTGCACACAGACTAACCGCTAAGCTAATTAAACCAGCAGTTAGGAATATGTCTCAGTTCAGGTGCAAGACATGGTCAGAGGTATGCGCGATGAATGGAATCTCAGCATCGGTTGTCTCCAGGAAAGGAGACAATTTTGACTGCGCCAATTATATAGCAATAAGAGAATAAAACACTGGTCAACCGCAAATGATAGCATGCATATGGACGAGTTATACAATGTTATGTCTTGTTTTGACATCCCTGCCAAACTCGTCCGGTTATGCAGGCCACTTATGGAGAACTATGGCTGATCCATCAAGGTAGGTATAAATTAACCGATCTTCAATGTGAAAAAAGTTTTTATTAAGTCGACGTGCTGTCATGTGATTTTTCTAAAGTCGCCCTAGAAAGAATCGTGCCAAATTCGCTGACCAATAAAAGAGGTATGATATATTTGAAGTCCGCACAACCAATTTCGTACGCGGATGATAGTAATGTGATTGGATTATCACAGCGAGCTGTAATTGAAATCACCGCAGCAATCAAACGCGGAATTACTATTCATAATCCCTGTTCCCTTGGGCCTCGGAAACATATTGGGTAACAAAGTTTTCTCTCGTAAAACCAACCTGGCTGTATAGAAATCCCGGTTATGCTCTGCACGGAGACTTCGACCTTATCGAAAACGATTGAAGAAGCAGTCGGGCCTTTTGAGAGAAATATAATGTGAGTGATTTTCTGTCCATCTAATAGTCTAGGGCGAGATTTCCCACGAACTGAACGCGCTGTACAGGTGTCTACGGATCCAACGCCTTAGATGGTTGGGCAATGTTGGGGGAATGGACGCCATGGATTCCCCCCGAATTCGAGTCTAATACCGAGTGGTGGCGTACGCAAGCAGCAGGGGACCTAACTTGGGATGCGACACCTTCGGGAGGTGTTAACAGATTGTGCTACCTGGAGAGGCTTGTCGGTTGAAGCCCGGTTTTATCCCTGACTGTAGTATCACCTAACTAGATAAGTAAAGTTGAATGCAATTGGGAGCCTATATTGTCCTGTATTCATTGCTATTACCTTCTGGACCAGATTTCTAGACGACTTTTGCTGACATGGCAGAATCACTTAGTTTTCTTACTCTGCACCACTGGTCTCTTCATGTGCCGAATTTCGCGAATGCATGTAGCTCTTATAACATCAAGTTAAACGCACACGTTGACATTTGTCACATTTTCATTTTCTTCTTACATTTCTCCCATTTTTCTGTCACAAATACTGTTTCTTTTGTCGGGGGTGTACGTACGTTTGGTGATTTCTGAAAAGTTGTTCTCTTGAAATTTCTGTTAAACTCATTAGCCGACAATAGCAGAAGCCAGCCGGAACCGCTGTCGTCAACGGTGCGTTCAAAAAGATCTCCCTGAAGGACTAAAAGTCAAAGTACGTTGTACTGTTCGTTTACCCGTTGGACTTCACCTTCGTCTGCCCAACTGAGATTATTGTCTTCTCTGACAGTGTAAAGGAATTACGCAGCATTGGCGCTGAAGTGATTGGCTGCTCGACAGATACTCACTGCACACATTTGGCACGGATTAATACCCCACGCAAGTAAGCTGGTCTTGGATCATTGGACATTCCCTTACTCGCAGATAAATCGATGAAAATCGCTCGTGATTATGGCGTTTTGGATGAGGATTTCGGTGTGCCATTCCGTGACTCTTCGTAATCGATGGCAAATAGAATTTGCGTCAAATCGCCGAAAACAACTTGCCAATCAGTCGCACTGTTGATGAAACGTTACGTTTGGTAGAGGCTTTCCAATTCACCGATGAGCATGGTGAAGTGTGTCCAGCCAACTGGAAAACAGGCAACAAGACAATTTCGATTGGCTGATTGAAGATCATTTACGAATAACTCCATCGTACCAGATCCCAGTTATATCAACGACCTACCAAATATTCCCGTTGGTCATTTCTCACTCGAATTTTCGATCCGGCAGATAGTTACTAATTCTTAAAGATGAATTTGTACCTGGCCCAGATGGTCTCATCGCCGTTTTTCTTAAAAAATGCTCTTCCTGTCTGTCTCTACCCCTTTCCTACCTTTTCGGTCTATCTCATACACAGGGAGAATTTCTCCAGGTTGGAAGACCTCTTTTATAATCCTGATATACAAAAAGGGATCTAAGTATGAAGTTATCAGTTATCGTTCCATTGCTAAACTATCTCATACTCGTATACTAAAACTTTGTGAAAACATTTTATAGGAAACCTTAAGCTTTAAATACACGCCTTTAATTTCGCCCAGACAAATCTAGTTGAATTCGGGTCTTTTTCAGTCGCAACCTTAGAAAATGGCAAAGAAATCGATGTTATCGCAACTGATTTGACTAAAGCGTTTGATAAGATATCTAATCAATTGATCCCCTTCAAATTGTCTGCTCTCGGCTTTGAGCCTCTTTTATTAAAATGGATTTGCTTCTTACCTGATAAACGGTTATTATAAAGTTCGGTTTAGATCCGCCCTTTCTGTTCCATTCCTGGCCTCATCTGGAGTTCCACAAGGCAGTCACCTTGGTCCTCTTCTCTTCATTCTTACTGATTTGATTTGATTTGATTTTCGGCCCGGGTCAACCCCGGACAGATTTATTAATGCTTATGACAAGCTTATTCTTAAAACTAACAATTTTCACTTAAAAACTAAAGGGTGGGAGCGATTAAAAAAAGTTAGGATGTGAGGCATAGGTGGCAATAATAGTGTTTTTAAGAGAGAGTTTGGTGAGATGGTAGTCGAAGAGAGGCAGAATATCGTTAACTTCACGAAGCATTCTAGACATTGGCTCCAAGTGTCCGTAATTCGTTCGGTGAAGATTGAGCCGGAAAAGTGGCACAGACCTAAGATTGCGTGGGTTGGTATTAAAAGAAATAAGCCGATGTAAAGAAGGACAATCGATATTACCAACTAAAATTTGATGAATAAAGAGAATGTCGGCAACGTTTCGACATATAGAAAGGGGTTGTAAATTTATAAGTTTAAGCCGGTCAGTATAGGGTAGTAAGTTTTGGCTATCATCCCAGGGAAGACCGCGTAAAGCGAATCGTAAAAACCTGCGTTGAACAGCTTCTATCCGGAGGATGTGTGTTCTGTAGCAGGGTGACCAAACTTGGCTTGCATATTCAAGAAGAGGGATAACAAAGGTTTTGTAAAGAGATTTGGTAACATAAGGATTGGAAACTCCTTAGACCAGCGCTTGATGAAGCCAAGGGCAGAGTTGGCTTTCTTTATTATATTATCAATGTGAGAACGGAAATTGAGTCCCTTATCACAGATAACAGCTAAGTCACGCAACTCATTCACTAAGGGAACAGGCAGATTAAAGATCAGATAGCAGCGAGGTGAAGTAGGGGACCGCTTACGGGTATACGTTATAGCCTGACGTTAAGTTCAAGAAAATTCTTCTGACACCAAGTACAAAATCTATTAAGATCTTCCTGCAGTGGTAGGCTGTCTGAGGAAGACGATATATATCTAAAGATTTTCATATCGTCTGCATAAACAGATATGTCATAAATAATCCGTCATAAATAATGCTCTCGAAAAGCTTAGGTATGCAGGACAGCTTAGCATTTGGTCGATAGTTAGAAATATCATCTTTTCGGCCTTTTTTATGTAGGGAGTAATAAATGACCTTTTCCAGGACGAGAGAAATAATCCCTGGGTAATAGAAAGCCGAAAGAGAGCTGTAAGAGGTTGAGATATTGAGATCATCATTAAACACTCCTCCCTCTCTCTTTACCCTGCCGGTGCAAAAAATTTTAAGACTATTTCTTCTTCCAATGACTGCCTTCTTTAAGAAGACCTTGATCGGTTTTCTATCTCGTGCCTCAAAAACTGCCTAGAACTTAATTTAGCCAAATGTCAATCAATAAACCCCTCACGTAAATGCAACCCGCCTCCTCACGGACTTTATTTTCTCTATGCTCAACCAATTTCCCTATTTCAGTCCTTTTTAGTCCTTAGCATATTATTCTCTGTGAGCTTAATTTCGATTGGCATATCGATAAGATGATCCTCAAAGCCAACTCACCACTTAGCAAGGAATTCTCCAACCCGTATGCAACCAGATCTCGCTATGTTACCTTTGTTCGCCCGCTGCTTTAGTATGCCAGTCAAGCTTGGTCCCCATTTCACCGAATTCATGTTTCCCGAATCTCAGGTATTCCACGTCGATTTATCCTACTTGGTCTCAGTGGTCTGCCCTGGGACGACTCTCTCTACATATATCCTTCAACATCAACAAACGCAATCTACGTTGTCCTCGTCTCTTCTATCTGCCGGTCCACCTCACCTTTTCTGGCCCCAACGAACCAATTTCCCGAATGATCCGAAAGGTCAACTCAAACCTCTCCCTTTTTGATTTCAACCTGGGTACTCGTCTTAAACAAAATCTCTTCCATCATTACCTTCATTCCTTCTCTTAAGTCTTTCTGTTAGATTTTAGTCCTAGTTTTTTAAGTTAGACTAAGCTCGTATGAAGCCAATAAATGGGGGCCTCAGCCCACACCAAAATTAAAAAAATTAAAAATTGAGTTTTCGGGCCATTTACGCTTACCCACGCTAACCTTTAATTCGACATCGTCACTGCAATTTCCTTAACAGTCACAGACAATTCCATCTGCATAGATTTCAGGAATTGAGTTTTTTGATTCAGAAAAACAGCAGTACAGATACGAGTATTCTTGCTGCCTATATCTCGTGTCGCCTATGCTTTTGTAATATGGAAAAACGAAGCTCTCCCTCCACTGGCATTATTTGGTTAAACAAAATCGCGAGAAATTTGAATCCAGGATTGTCAGCTATTCTTCGGAGTATATTGGAGCAGCCCCGGCTGCACGTTTTCGGTACTTTCTTTGTACTGCATTAAGACTGCATTATTACCCTGACTAAGCAGGTCATAATCCTATTCATAATAGACACAAGGAGCTCGAAAACATCTAAACATTTGGAATATATAAATCTGTGGTCAAAATTCCAAAATCTTAAAGAACACGCAAAAGATACCAATCGAAACTCACCACCTCTATATCGTTCTCTCGTGGTGGCTCCTGGAAACGACATAAACTTACTTACTGACTTACTTATGTGGCCCTAAAGTTTGGGGTGAAACTGGGAGCGGTCTAAAGCTAATTGCCTCCAGTTGCGCACTCAAAGTCGGTTGAAGTCCGCTCCTACTTGTGGGTGCCAGCTAAGGAGAGGTCTCTACTGCGTTGTCCTACCTGTCTGTGGGCCGGATCATTAATTTCCATTCGCTCTACATGTCCTAGCCGTCACAGGCGACCAGGTTGTTTTCACTGTACAATCTTATGTAGATTCTCTTTAGTTTTTTGGCATAGGGCCTTGCTACTCAATTGCCTTTTTAGCCCAAAGAAACAGAGATTGACAAGAGTGATTCTTCGTTTTATTTCAGCCGAGGTAAGGTTAGCAGAATTTGTAGCAGAGCCTAGGTAGACTGAGACATTCTGTTAAATTCGTCGATGTGGTGAGTCCCTTCTTGATGATACACGGTGTTGCCCTCATTTACGGCTAAACTCATAGACTTCCGTTGAATAGTAACGAAAACACCAGTAACAGCACACTGAGTTCTAGCCATTATGTCAATATCATCAGCGTAGTTGAACAGCCTTTTGAAAGAATGTTCGCTTCTGAACACCGCACAATTCTTTCAAGTACGATATTAAAGAAATCACATGATGGAGCGTCACCTTGTCCAAAACCTTTTTGGAATCGAAGTCGTTACTGACTTTGACGGAGAAACGAATGTTCTCAATCGTCATTCTGCATAGAAGGACTAAACGCGGCTCTATACAGGGTGAGTTTTTTAACTTGAGACATCCAAATTACTCGAAAAATACGCGATATCGCGAAAAATGTTTCAGACAAAAGTCACAAGGCTCTGAAGGGGACATAAGATGGTGACCACGAGTTTGACTTTGAGCCCCATTTTCAAGGTCAAACAAAGGTCACTTTTGATTTTTTAATGGGAACCCCTATTTTTTTTTGACAGATTCGTTATCTGCGTGAAAAATCACAATTCTTTTACATGAAACACTTTTTTTTAAAAATGCGCTCTTTTCCCGTCAGAGGGCGCCATAAAACTTAATACATCAAAATTACTCGAAAAGTACGAAATATCGCGAATAATGTTTCAGACAAAAGTCACAAGGTTCTGAAGGGGACATAAGATGGTGACCACGAGTTTGACCTTGAGACCCATTTTCAAGGTCAAACGAAGATCAGTTTTGATTTTTCAAATGATAATTCCTGATGTTCATTGCTCAGTCGTATTGCTCGTAGGCTTGTCATTTGTTTTTACATACTGCGTTTAGCATAACCCAGAAACAACGACGTGAACGTAGCAGTATTTTGTTTCCTTCGGGGTGATTAATTAGAGTGGGTCCCCTTGCCTCCCACTGTTGAATCATTGAATTCTTCCCATTTCGACGTTTATTTCCCGAGACTATTTCAACAACTGCTCGAAAATGTGACCATTCACTTCAATACACTTGTCTATCCGCGCTCTAAATGAACCAACAGAACTGTGAAGTACTCGTATTTCTGGCGTAATCTTCCGGCAAGCTTCAGTTATTCGTCTTTTCATGTCCTCACGTGTTGTTGGCTTTTTTCTGTTAACCTCACTTTTTAAGTAGCCCCACAAGAAGAAATCAAGTGTACGTCGAGGTGATCTAGCAGGCCATTGCCTCGGACCCCCTCGTCCGATCCATCGTTGATGGTAAACATTGTTTAATACGCCCCGGGCTACTTGGGAATAATGGTCTGGACAACCATCATGTTGAAACCACATTGTTTGTCGCAACTCCAATGGCAGTTCTTCTAGTAATACTGGAAGATGGTCCCGCAAGAAGTTTGCATACTTTTCGTCATTCAAGTTGCCTTCAATAAAATATGGACCTATTAATTTATCCCCAATAATTCCCGCCCAAACATTAACATTCCAAGGGTGCTGGCATTCAATTTGTCGCAACCAAAAAGGGTTTTCGGTAGCCCAGTAATGAAAGCATATTATGTCGATTGACCGTACCATGATTGGTGAAAGTCGACTCATCAGAGAATAACACCTTGGCGAAGAAAAGGGGGTCTCGTTCAATTTGCTGAAGTGCCCATTGACAAAAGGAAACCCGGTTGCGAAAATCCTCACTAGAAAGTTCTTGATGCATTGAAATATGATAAGGATGGTATTTATGCCGATGTATTATCTTACAGACAGTCGTTTGAGAAATTCCTGATTCACGACTTATTTGGCGAGTGCTAATGCGAGGATCGTGTGCAACGGCAGCTGATACTTCCATTTCATTGTCTTCAACAGCCACCCTATTTGACCGATTCCTTTTCTTTGGTTGCACACTTTCTTCACCAGTGAATTGTTAGATGACCCGATAAAAGGAAGCGCGCGATCGTATCTGGTCTAGGAAACGTTGGGCGTTAAGAGCAACAGCACCATCGATGTTCCTTCCACTTTCTCCATAAATCAATATCATTTCAATTT
Organism: Volucella zonaria; assembly: GCA_963966105.1. Lineage (NCBI taxonomy): Eukaryota > Metazoa > Arthropoda > Insecta > Diptera > Syrphidae > Volucella > Volucella zonaria. The sequence goes on from OZ014530.1 coordinate 218,218,094, forward strand.
TCTCTTGAATTAAAATAGCCTGAATTATTAAACTGGAAAACGTTGCTAATAATAATCAGTTCCTCAAAACAAATATCGAACTTCTAAATGAAATACAGTTCCGTTCAAGTAGGAAAAAGGGCAGAGTGCACATCATACACTCTCAGATAAGTTTAGGACAATTTGTCTCTATCTGAAATTTTTTTGAGTTTTAACTTCACTTGAGGCAATAATGACTTAATCAAAACAAATCTCGACCTTCTAATACCCTAACAACGTTGGAAACCGATTAATGATTTAGACGTGCCAGTGCAGTGGTATCTAGCACTGAATGAATAAGACGTTTGAGACAAAGTCGTGTGCCCCATTGAGGAATACGACTGAGCAATGAAAATCAGGAATTATCATTTGAAAAATCAAAAGTGACCTTCGTTTGACACTGAAAATGGGTCTCAAAGTCAAACTCGTGGTCACCATCTTATGTCCCCTTCAGAACCTTGTGACTTTTGTCTGAAACATTTTTCGCGATATTTCGTACTTTTCGAGTAATTTTGATGTATTAAGTTTTATGGCGCCCTCTGACGGGAAAAGAGCGCATTTTTGAATTGTGATTTTTCACGCAGATTACGAATCTGTTAAAAAAAAATAGGGGTTCCCATTAAAAAATCAAAAGTGACCTTTGTTTGACCTTTGTTTGACCTTGAAAATGGGGCTCAAGGTCAAACTCATGGTCACCATCTTATGTCCCCTTCAGAACCTTGTGACTTTTGTCTGAAACATTTTTCGCGATATCGCGTATTTTTCGAGTAATTTGGATGTCTCAAGTTAAAAAACTCACCCTGTCTATATAGCTCGTCTCTATAAATCCTGCAATATCCGGCCTTAAATCAATAGAAAAATGATGGGTATAGATTTGTACTTTTTTTCCAGTATCCGCCGGAGGGAAAATTTGTTCGATTATAGACTTCTTGGTCTGAAAGCGCACTGATAGGGGCCAGTTCGGTTGCTTGTCAACAACACACAATATGGCAGATAAAATCTTGTTCGCATACAAGATTTTATCTGCCATATTGTGTGTTGTTGACAAGCAACATCGCATTGTTGAGGAAACATATACCCCTATAGTTGGCGTAGTTGAGGGGTCTCCTTATTTGTGAATCGGGCAAACGATGCTGAGATTGCATTCATTAGGCATACACTCTTCTGACCGGATCTGAGAAATTAGTTGGTGTATGTTCTACATAAAGTCATTTCAAGCAGCTTTGAATACCTCGGAATACCTCCATCAGGCCAAGCTACTTTGTTGGTTTTCAGCTTTGATATTGCTATCTTTACTTTGTTTTGGTCAGGTGGATGCACGTTTTAACTATCATCGCCTAAGTTGAATTGTAAATTCTGCCTGATGTCGGGGTGTCGGACTCGTCTCCTTTATATAGTCTACAGAAGAAGTTTTCCATATTCCCAGCACCGACTGCGACTCTACAACAAGGCTTCCTTCTTCATCTTTACAGGCTTCTGTACGAGTTTTCTTGCATTAACACGTTTTTCCTTACCTATTGTGATGCTTGGGAAATCCACATTCGCACCTTGGTTACAACAAGATTCAATGTTGGCTGCCCGGAACCAGGACGACTGGCATGCCTTACGTCTATCGCTTGATAATCCGATCCTCTTATGTATATTAAGATGAGGAAACCGATACTGTAGTGATATTTGGTACCGCCGTAAAGTTCAGTAAGCTTAGATGTGCTATAATATAGGCTATGTTTACCAACTTTCCTGTCCCGGCATCAAACTGCGGACAGTGTACATATGTCGTGTCTGGGAGCTCGTAGAGGCATGGACGCATATTAGGCTTATGCTAGCGAATTTAGCCTTGATGCGAATTGTAATAAGACGCTCGCTCACGTGTCGGAATTTCAAAACTTCTTCCTAAGTCTGCGACATATGGCAAAATCGCATAAGAGTAAGTGCTGTTTCTTTTTCCTAAGTATAGCAATAAATGTGACCGTTTAAGGGTCCAAACATTCCACGTGCAAATCCGCAGATCATTGTCCTTTACAATTTTGGAAGGGTCGTCGACAGTGAATCTAGCCCGCATGATCCGCATCGAAGTTAAATTCGACATCATCAGCCAACATTCACCAGACAGCACAAAGGACTGTTTTTATGATCTCCTCGACATGCTCTTTGCCGTAAGTATGATGTAAAAATCATTCAACGATACTTGAACGCAAAGTTAGGAAAAGAGGATATATTTTTTAACACAGTTGGTAAATATGCCCTGCAACAATGGACTAAGGCTTATCGACTTCGGGTCGAAATGTCATAGTAACAAGCTCCGGATTTTGGAAACTCGATTTTTATAAGCAGATCTTCTGATCAATTATCCACCAACCAGATTAGTCAGTGTTCAATCAACACAAAGCGCGCCTCCAGTGTTTTTGATATTTTAACATTCCGAAGCCCCATCATCGATTCGCACAATTTTTGTCCCATGGCCAAGATGTGAATGCAGATACGAGTACACCACCAACGCCGCTAAGAGAGGAATAACGATATGGAAGTTTGACGTTAAAAGGATGCAATCGGAAAAAAAACAGATGAATTTTACTAGAAGGTGAATAGAACATGTTACTCATAGGTCAACCAATAATGATCGGGAAACTGTAAGAACAACGAGGAGAACTTAATGGCAAATTCGCATTCAGTGTTGAGGATATGGAACAACCATTTCTGTACATTGTTAAACGGCGATGGCAATCGTCATTGTCGACGGGATAAACGAACCATTCAACTTGGACGATGATAGGCAACAATTCCTTTCACCCACTATCGACGGACTAAAGCGAGCAATATCCAAACTTAGATCCTGAAAGGTTGACGGTACCGGCAGGATAATTATGGCGGTAATGACGAGCGTAACTTTGTAAATAGCGTACACTCAATTGAGCCCCAGCATTGCATTGCCAATCTTGAAGACAGGAAATTTTTTTTTATATAATTGGTGCGCACAAGGGATTTTGAGTACCCTTCAGATGTCTGAACATTGCGTGGGCGAGGGGAAGATAGGGAGGGAAAAAAAAGCGATACCGTTGTGCGTTGGTTTTGAATGCTTGCAAGTTTTAATGGCTAGGAAATAAAGAGCTCAGAAATATGAGTCAATTATAGAGACATCTTTCTACTCAGTACTAAGTAATCGCCTAAAACCTTTTGTTTGTCCATCTGCCTGCTACTTGCCGATTTTAAGGCCGTGCAAGACCTTATTTCGAGCAAAATTATGCGTAGGCTTTAGAATCCTTTTAAAACTCTCTAGGAGATGATCTTGGGTAGAGTCTCCTCGGTAATATTGTGAGGGGCGGCATTATTTTTTGACTTTAAAAAAGGCTATCGACAAGGCGATCCACTGTCATGCGATTTGCTTAAGATTATGCTTGAAAGTATTGTATGAAACTAACAAGCCAATATCAGAAACTCAATCCTTCAAAACCCTGTACAATGAAGTACTTCCTTATAACGATAACATAAACAACATCGCCAGAACACAGCGAGCAGTTTACTTGACATTTGAAAGGTCTGATGTAAAAGTGGGAGAGATGGGTCTGACAGTAAACGGGGGAAAAATAAAGTACGTGCTGCCAGCGAGAAACACTGACAAGCCATACAACCGGTATCTCAACTCTATCTTAGGGATAATTCGAGGAATAACTCATTTCAATCGTTATTTTTGGCCTCAAAATGGCAAAGCCGGTATCAGAACCCCAAAATAGCGCTCTATAAAACAGTGATCATCCCAGCCCTCCTAAATGGCAGAGAAATATAGGCTTTATCAAAAAAGGGTGCGGAGCCGGCTGGTTTTGGCGGGAGAAAGGGGTTGGAGTGATCCACAGACCACAGTGGTTGAAATTTTAAATCAAGAGCTCTATATCGACATTTACTATACTAAAAGAGTCAGAATTCATCGACTTCAATGGTTAAGACTTGTAAACAAATTGGGGAAATACCTGCGCTCCAGTTCCAAAAGTCTTCGAATCCATCACCAAGTGAAAAGGCAGCACCTCAGGAAAGGCGCCATGTGGGGAAGAACGACCTCATCCAACTTACCCAACTCATTTGGTTTATCAGATATTTCGAAATGGTTATAAGTACACATTTTGGTGGCCAGATAAAAAGTTAATTGCTTTACAACAGTGATGCGCTTATGCAGTCGTTTCAAGACAAGCTATTTGTATAACTGTTTGACTTTTATTGTGAAAATCTATACAAGTAGACTATAACTTTAGTTAAGGCTTTTTCTTACGAATTACTATGCTAAGATACAAAATGTTTTTTTTGTTTTTCATTTACATTCTTAAAATCTTAAAACTACTACCAGCAAATCAGTTAATTTCATGTATCTACAACATTGTTGACAGAATTTAAAAGTAGGTACCCACAAAATTCAATAGTACACCAAAACTTCTTATCGGCTCCATCCTTTCCTTTAAATTGCGGCAAATCTTCAAAAAACTCTTATATTCAAATAAAATTGGTCTCAAGGCAGCCGTCAGCAGTATCTTGTGCAGATAAAAATGGCAATGGCAAGTGCCACTTGAGAACATAAACATTAAATTTTCTTTAATTTTGCCGCACTGGTTCGGCACTTGCCGACCATTATTTCCGTTTTTCAGTGTCACCTAGTCCTTAGAGCATTTAACTTGCTCTGATCCTTTCCGACCACCATCATAGCCCGACCCACTACAGACCAAGTAGAGGCCAGCGAAAAAATACCATTAGAGATAATTTATTTGTAATCGCAAACGTTTTACAGTTGAATTGCAGTGCAGGCCAAGAAGGAAAAACCGAACACCCTCATACTCTGACACTTTCGCCGTCATCATTTCTTGCTCACAGAGTCGATAGAGCTGCTCCATACCAGTATCTCGATGGTTGGGTGAGATCGAAAAACCAACAAATATCGAGCTGGAAGGCAGGAAAAACAAAAAAAAAAATATTGAAATCCAGCTCGCATACTCAGCGTTGAGGCTCACCGTTTCACCGTTTTTATCGCACTCTTAGGAAAAACTAAAATAAAAAAAAATTAACCGGAAAATCCATAGAGAAAGCTGCCAAGTTTTCATTATTTTTTAGCAGTTTTTCCTTAGTCCTTCACCAGTCTTAGGTAGTAGGAATAAGGTTCGTCCCTGTTCTTTGCCCGGAATTGTCTGCTTTTTGCCATTAGTTCTAAACGATGGTGTAAGTCTTCCTCGGCTAGGGGCATCGCATCTCGTATCTCACAGCTATGTGGTGCGTCCTGTCTTGGAAATCACCATCGTATGTTCGCACTGCCCCTTGGCATTGGTTGTGCGCATCTTCTAACAGTGTTTCTTTTTTGTGGCACTGGATGAGGAAAAAAGGAATTTGGAAAGGAAAAGACTATCTTCCACACGAACACCTTCACACTCCAATACAGGCAAAATCCATTCCATCCACATTCTCTACGCCCACTCCAAGGACGAAAGTTTGTTTGTTGGCACAAGCAAACTAACAAGAATCTCATCAACAAAAGAAATCATCAGTTCATTAGGTTTTTGGTGAACTCTTATCGCAGCTATGACGGCAGTGAGTGTGTTCAGTGTTCGGAATGGAATTTGTAACCCGAAATTCTTGCTTAACTTACCCCCAGCCCCCCATAGAAAGTCCTTAAAACACTGGCACAACCACTAAGAGGGAAGGGATAGAGGACAACGATGACGATGACGATGGTCAACGCTGTAAAAAAGGAATCCAATATGTGTGTTGGCTAGCTTGGACGCCCTCAAATCACACCATGAAGCTGGACCGCAATTGCTTTGGACGAAAATTAATGGCCCGGAAGATTTACTCGGCTACTGGCACTTTTTTGTTTTCCATGTTTTTTTGTTTTTGTTTTTATTTTTTTTTTATTTTCTTGCTCTTTTGGTTCTATCTTTCACTATGTCCCTGTCCGCCTGATTCTAGGTGGGATTTCCTACTGGTGATGTGAGTTAATTAATGGCTGACGGTGTCCAGTTCTTGGACGTTATGACCAGAAGAGCCGAACAAGTGCGGAGATCCGGAGATGAGTGTGAGAAATGATTGATATGAGGTTGTTAGAAAATTTCTCGAAAATATGTGTTGGCATGTGTCGCATGCTACATTGGATAAAAAGAAACAACAATAACTGGGAAAAAATAAAAACATTGGGGTTAAGAGAAATGTGGCCACTAAAGGCTGACATTCATCTTCTGGTTAAATCGAGCTTATTGATTCATGAGCATTTCAATTATTGAGATCAACTTTAAATTTGGTAGAATACTTTCATACGATTTCCGATGTTAGCGACCTTGAAGACTTATAATTATTTTAGAAGATGAATTTAGAAAAAGTTAGCTTAGGTCAATGGGGTAATGTTTCAGATATACTGAATGTGGGAACAATTTAAGTGATACTATTGAATTAATGGCTATTCATGAGTTTCGGGCAAAGGGGTAGTTAGTTGGTTATAAATTAGTTGGACCTCATTGAAGGGCACTTAGGACTATGACACACTTTTAGGGTTGACTTGGGGCTTTATTTATTTCTCCTACTTAAGAAGCCAAGTAAGTTTAAAGATAGGAGCTATGCAGGCAGAACTAAAGTCGCTTGCTTCATAGAAATGAAGATTTCCTAGGAGTGTTGCGTGAAAATTCTACACAAGTTAGATTGACTAATGCAGTCACACATTAAGTAGAACAAGGCTTGAATCTACTGATAGGATAATAATGAATCAATTTATTTTATTGCACCTTAATTTATATACAAATATTGCTAGCTTAAGCATATTTACAGAAAAGCTTATATATATACAACCTTCTTAACTTAAGCAAAATATGGTAACGCAAAAAAGAAACGCTGATTAGTGTTTTGCTATTTTTGTTTTGTGTTTCTTTTGTTGTTTTTCTTTTCCGTTTTTTCTTTTGTTGGTGTCATCAACATTTTGCCTCATTCATTGTATGTAGTTTCCGAATTTATGTCAAAACACAAAACACAGGATACCCTTATGGTCTCTTAAGCCCTCAGTTAACTGAATGACATAGTGCGGTGTCACGTGAATGATGCCCGCGTAGTTTAGAATAACCTCCTCTCGATTTGTCCCACAAATTATGAATATAGTGGTTTCCTTTAGTGTTATGAACATCTAGGTATTGTGGGTCCATAATTCATTCAACATGGTGTATGCTAGACAGGTTTTTATACAGCTACTGGACAATGCAATCTCCACTTTGAAATATTGATGTCCGCAGGATGAATGTTTTTTCGTGTTGGTGCTTGTTTATAACTTTCAGTGGTACTTCAAAATATCTCCATAGATTATAGTTCATAGACGGTGCTGGGTCTGTGTCTGTACCTCCCAAAATATTTATTCGTCTATGTTATAGCAGTTTAGATTACAATTTATTCCTCATAATATTCATACATTTTAATTCAAATACATAACTTCATTATTTACTCAGTGTTAGAAATATTAGCGACATTTTATATTTTAATGGTAAAGATAATGTTAAATGTTATTTCTATAGTTACAATTCAATAAATAAACCAGTGGGTAATGTGAGATCTAAGTAAATATAGTTCACATGTTTTATAGATATAACTAATATTAAATTAAAAAAAATTTAAAGAAATGAATAAAATACATATTAAGGAGATAGTACAAATAGTAACAGTTTAATAATTATACAATGAGAATCAAAAAGTCTTCACTACACTGGAATACGAGTATCTGAAAAAAGAGCTTCTCTTTGTAGAAAACTCAAATCGAAAAGCCAAAATTTTGTACTTGTTTTAAGAACGCATCTGAGAGTGTTAGTGACCTGATTGACTGTAGGACATTATTGAAAAAACGGCATGATACATTAGTATAAGAATTACAAAAAGCTGTAGTACGAAAATATGGTATGGGAACTACATTCAAAAGATTACCACGTAAGTTATAATTGTCAAGTGACTAGGAAGTAAAGAGCTCGGCAGGGCATTCCATAAGCGAGTTGTACAGCTTAAGAACGAATCACGATATTTCAGAGTACGTCCGAAAGTGTGCTTTCTGCTGATGAGAGGCGGGTGTTACGGTTAAAAGCTAGAAAAGCGATACAATAAGGTGAAACAGGAGACATTACGTCTTTGTTCGAGGGTGTCGAATGACTTTGTAATAATGCCGTCCCCTATGCGTTTTATCTCACGGTTTTGGATCATATCTAGTAAGTTCAAGGAGGTCTTAGGGGCACCTGACCGATGCGAGCATTGTACTCCAATTTCGGGCGGATAAACGCCTTATATATTGAGGCCAGATCAGGGAGTGCAGTATTTCTTACATCGCTTGAGGAAACCTAGACATTTCGCAGAGTTTTTGGCGACTTCGAATCAGTGGCCATTCCAACGTAAGTTGTCATTGACACATATACTGAGAATGAAAAGTTTTTCGGTTTCAATGATCCAAGTGACATTCACGGATAATGGTTGGGTATTTAAATTTCACTTTAACGACAGCAGACAGCGTTGTATTTTGGAAGCATTAAATTCCATTCTGTTGATAGTTCTGCTGCTAATATCGGAATTTAATGAGATTAACATACACTGGCGTTCGCGTTCTACAGCCGAAGAGCAGGGACGTGACGGTTGGAAGTACCAGACAAGAGATCATTGATGAAAATTAAAAAGAATGTCGGAGACAGAACGGAGCCCTGGGGTACACCAGAATTTATTTTGTGAACATCAGACTTGAAACCCAAAAGCACACATTTTCAACAAAAGAGCCTGATGCCTAACTCTGTCAAATGCCTTAGCAATATCAAGTGGAACTATCTTGTTTACGCCAGATTGGTGTAGACTTTGGTTTCACTTTTCAGTGAGACATGCCAATGGACCTGTTGCTACGAAAACTGTACTGCCGGTCATTAAGAAGTTTCCGAGTTTCGAGATATTTCATTAGCTGACGGTTTATCAGCATTTCCATGACCTTAGAAAGAAGGGACGTAAGTGCAATGGGTCTGTAGGAGGAGAGAGAAGAAGATTCGGCTTTTTTAGGGACGGCCTGGACAAATGCTATTTGACATCTGCTCGGAAAGAGTCCTGCTTACGCAGTGGTTTTGCCAGCGTAAAAGAACACCTCTGCAGAAAAAGGGAAGATATACCATGTTAAGACCTTTAAGTACTCTTGCTACTACACAAATGCGAAAGTGGATTCGTCCCATTGAAGATTCGACGGACAGACTGGCCTTGTCCAAAGAGCTGACATCTAGAATGCCATGAGGATGGAGGATGAGGCAGCGTTTAAACCATTTATGGCGGCCAAAAATTGTTATTGCCTTTGGGCCCCTGCCCAATTACCAAGGCTTCGCCCATCAATGACGTTGTCTAATAAAAAGCGGGGGCAGAGCATATTACTGGGCTTATCTTAACTTCAGATGACGGGTCTGACTTGTTGAGGTAGGCTCGGGAAGGTCATTGTGGCTGTGGTTTAAGCCCAAATCGCAGGTAGGGCCTTCCTCTTGGTTTGACCCATTGTAGAACAGCAAATAAGTACTTTGTGCTGTGAGCCTAAGAGCAGTAAGAGGTTTTAGATCGGCCTCGACCCATACCAAGGGTGGAACTTGTGCCTCCAACACAAGTTCTGCTTTGGTATTTACTATTAATGGAGGTAAGCGATGGCAAGGCGTATCCTTACTCCCATGGATGTATGGGCATCCCGTAAACATAAGTCTATTGCCTTTGGTAGTATTTTTGAACGACGTCGCAGTCATTCCTGGCTCGTTTGAACTTTTATCGGTTTTTCCCTGTTGGGTTGGTCTTATAGGATCGAAAAAATATTTCCCTAACCCTGACAGCCTCTTTACAGCTCGAGTTATACCATGCCTTTTCTTTGGTCTGATACTCTTAATCTGATTACGGATAAAGGGTCTCATTCCAAGGAAAATGGTGTCAGTGATCATATTAGCAGCGAATTATCGCGGAAACAAAAGGACCAGTTAAAATTCCTAAAGAAATTTTTTAGGAATCTTTTTTCTATCTGTGTAGTGGGTGAGAATTTAAAAACAAGTCCATAAAGATCCGATATGGCTATCAACGTCTGGTCTTCGTGTGGGCTTATTTATAACTGGGTTAAGTTATTTCCCGCACGCTCCTTCGGATGGTGTCTGACTAGAATGTCGAAGCCACCCAGAATTGTGTATATTAAAATCGCCCGTAATGACGATTTCATATGAAGATACAGGGATACAATTCATTGTATGGAGTCAGACAGCGCATCAAACTCGTTAAAGGTTGAATTGCTATCCGATTTGGGGCTTCTGTAAATAAAGCAATAGTGGATAATTTGCTTACGGAGATGGAATTTTAACCACATGAAGTTGAATTCCGGACTGGAACATGAATCACATTGTGGTGGAGTTTGGTAAGCTACGCACGTAAGCGGCGAGACCGCGGTCAGAGAAGAATAATGGCACTTCAGATCAGAGTGATCTGAGAGGTGTCGGCGGGGATCTACCTGTGTTTCACTAAGTGTCAAAATAGCTGGTCTATATTTACAGATTGACATGGGCATAGTACCCCGGCGTTAAATCCCGGACCCTACAAAGTAATTTGTATTGATAATAATAATAATAATAATAATAATAATAATAATAATAATAATAATAATAATAATAATAATAATAATAATAATAATAATAATAATAATAATATTTACAGATATGGATGTACGCAGAAAAGTATTAGTTTTTATCCTGCGTATTTTAGCTATGTCTACCCTGAATCCCCTATAGTCTAAGAGCCGACAGCAAATTTTGGGAGTGGAGGTATAACCAAAATATATGTACATGTATGTGTAGGTATTAGCGCAGTGATATCGAATTCCACCGTCTGGCAGTTTTTTTTTTTCAGCCGAGGCTGAGGGTGAGGGGCTGAAAATTGTATTTTTTTCGATTTTTGTGTCGAGGGTATAACCACAAAAATATGATGGGTATCTTTCATATTCAATAAATTTTGAACAGCTTTAATTATCCAACGTGTATAATTTTGGTGATTCAGAGTAAAGAAATAGGCAGCCATTTCATTCAAACTATAAAGGTACAAGTTGAAATCGGTACTTCTTGAGAAATCATTCTTTAAATTTATCATTTTTACATAACTCATCCAAAATGCAGCTGTTGGGCCATAACAACCGTTTACTTACTCTTTTTTACATATTCGGCATAATTTGAAATGATTAATGATAGATTCGCTGGTAAATCTGCATCTATGCCATTCATTTCAAAAAGATGTATGTCAGCTTTGAGGTTGTCGCAAGAGATATTTTCTTCTTTAACAAAAGCTTCAAAATGGATAATTTGTACAGCTGCACTTAATAACACATGTAAGCGTTTGCATCTGTTATAATGAGTACCTACATATATTTTCAGATAAACTAATACTGTCAATCTATAGTGATATAAAATCTTACCCGGAATAAAGGCGTTCAAAGACTCTTGTGCAAGGATGTCTGTTGGGGGGTAAGCTGTGGGTAATTGATCTGCGACTTACATATTTGTAATCAGGGTATTTTTTCTGATTTTTTGGTGTATCACTCATGTGGTTATACTTTAAAATTAAAAAGTTGATTTTTTGCATCTTTTAGGGGCGTCTGGCGATGCTAAGCAAGGCTGCGAATCACCAAGCCGATAGAGTAATTTAATTTAGTGTTTTCACTCTCTCAGATTCCTTCCGGGCCTAGTTGTTCTGCTCTATCGTCCTTATATTTCATGATATTGTCTTCTATTGGCTGCAAACAGACCTTGACTATTGGTCGCTTTAATGTTCCCTTTTCTGTCTTGACTGTTACAATGCAAATAAGTTGATCTACTCCTCTGTGTACTTTAGTTATTTTTCCCAGACACCACTTCGATGCTGTCAGCAGCGCCATTTGACCAATTTCTAAATCTTTAGCTGACTGCATTCACTTATATCGTAGTTGAATTTTATTTATGTAATGTTCGTACCAGCGGTTGCAAAAATCTTGTTTGATTTTTTGAATGAACTTCAACCTCTTTAAACTACTCTCTGCTAAATCTAGAATGACATCATATCGTGGTTCTATCAGTGGAGATCCAATAATGAAGTGACCTGGTGTCAGCGCATCAAGATCTTCAATATTGTCTGTTAATGGGCAGAGGGGTCCCGAATTCAAACATCCTTCTATTTGGACTAAAACTATGTTTATCCCCTCGTATGTCAACTTTTGCTCTCTTATGATGCGATTTAAATGCTATTTGACTGATCTAACCCACCTGGGGCTCCAGGATAAAATATCACTGAATTCCGTTTTCAGTTAGTGCAGGGTGTAAGGCATCAATAAGATTTTCTTCTTCAACAAAATTCGTTCTGTTATCGCTGTACAGATAATGTATGGATCCTCTCCTACTGATAATTCTTCACAATTCTGCCATAGTCTAGAAATGGCCGAGAAAACCTAACTAGTGCGTCCGGAAGTTGCCCGGTAAGTTGATATAATTCCTCGACCTTAAATAGGAAACACCTTACGCCTTTATTTATTATGGCTTTGACTGTATTGGTTCCTCGGATCACTCAAAATTTACTCCGGAGGTGAATCAGGGTCAATTTCACCCCACGGTGAAGTGTATCAAAGTGAGCTTTATTGATGATTAATTTCATCTACGGTTGCGATTAGGACAAAATCATATGATGACTCTGATCCATTGATAAAATTGAGTTTTTTAATCGATCTCCCTCCCACTCTCAATATTCCATTGGCTTCGATGAATGGGTTCATTGATAATAACTTGTAGTTTGATTTCAGTGTTTTGCTTGCATTTAGACTCTGCGTATCCTCGGTAAATGTTAGCACAAATTTTCACCAATTCTTTTTCTGCATCCAGGAGCTCCTTTATCGTTAAACTGACATATTCTTGTTTGGTCTCTCTTGCTCCTTCGGCAATCGTTTTTAAACCGTAGACAGTACGCGCTGCTGCGTTGAAGTTTTGAAAGTGATGAAAAGGCAAGAGTAATGTCGTCCTTGCTCGGAGGGTTGTGTCGTTATATATTTGTGCGAGCATAAGATTTCCGACCCTCTGGACGGAATGTTGGCAGGATTCTTCCATCCAGGTACGAACCTCCATTGTCCTTTAAAATGCTATTGCACATAGGACACCCGGTTGGCTAAAAATGTGGTACAGTTCACTGGATGTTATTTTAACCAGTTCAATACTATGTATAGTAGATTCTGACCAAGCGGGAATTGTATTTGGCTAAGAGGGATGGAATTATTACCAAGTGAGTTAGAATCAATGCATCACAAGATCTCTGGTCATTTTACCAAATGGATCTCGTTTCCTTTCGCAGGAACTATATGTGAAATTCTGTATACAGTCCTGTGTAAAACCGACGAGATCTGAGTAATAAAAAACAGAAAAAGGAAGGTTGAAGGAGATTCCCCAATTTTTCTTCCTTTGCGTGTTCGCCGCTGACCTCAACGACCTGTTTGATATTATGATTAACGGAGAGTTCCAGTGAGCCAATGTTGATTTGCATGTAGTTAGCCAATTGTTTAACCTCACGAGGCCAAATATAGCGCTGACAAAATGCGTTATGATCTTCTTTTCAACTCAAATTCAACAGATGCGACAAAAGTTGCTACTTTGAAAGGCAATATAATGGAACTGAAACTAGGTATTGTACGAATAGGTTTGGCACTGAGTGGTATCAACCTGGCGATTCGTAATGCGTTGTAACATTTTAGACACTCAAAGTAATCATCGCATTGGGAGTTTTACTTTACAAGGTGCGAGTGTTGAACAAGAAGAAAATAGCAATGCTTCATGACAAAGTAGGGAATGACCGAGAGTCATTCCTAATGACCTCCGAATGACTTGCGGAGGTGATCAACTGTTATAAATCAGGCATCATTATTAAATTCTTCATATGGGGAAAATAGGAATACCTTTTTAAATGCTCGAAATATTCCGATTTTGCATGATAGTCTCGTATTAAACTCTCCTGCTCGTCTCACTCAATAATGTCTGTTAATAAAATGATCGATGTAACTAATTTTATACAACTATTGATGAAATAATTTGAATATACTAATTGAATTTGTCTGAAAGTTTCGCCGGCAGTAACTCTCTTTGAATTTATGTAGTTTTTAAATACCGAAATAGTGACAGTTTCACCCGAAGTATTTTTATACTCGATGGTGTATCGTTTTTTTTCTTTTAAACAAAACTTAGAATCTGACGAAGAGTTTAATTTTATTGAAATTCTTTTTAAGGATGATCTGATTAGAGAATTCATTAACACAGCGTTCTGTTATGGGAATACCATGGCCAAGATTTTCGTTGGCTGAATGAATTGTGTCTAAATCCTCGGAATCATCGATGTTGTTCACCATAGATACAACATCTAAGATTTCAGTTTCTTGTTCGTTTACTCGTGTGATAAGGTATCGGCATTCGAATTTTGTTTTCCTTTTTTCATAGACCACAGAGTAGTCAAAGTCTTCTAATTGGAGTCTGCACCACAAAAGCTTAGAATTCGGCTCTTTTAACGAGAACAAGCATGTCAGAGGCTTGTGGTCTGTTATTATTTGAAACCGCATTCCAAATTCCAAATAGGTAGGGCCCGAAATATTTGGTTGCCCATATAATTACCAGGACCTCCTTTTCTATCACGCTATAGATTTGCGCAGATTTCGATAAGGTCCTACTTGCAAAGCAAATTGATTTATCTGATCACAGCAGTTGGGTAACACAGCATCTATAGCAACATTGCATGCATCAGAGGTAAGGTTGATAGGTTTTGTGAAATTGGGGTATTGCCATAAAGGAGGATTGCAAAGGAGTGCCTTACAGGTTTCAAAACAACCAACGGAGACATTCAATCGTCGGTTTCGTGAGGTTAGTGCAGTTCTTGATGAACTCCCGATAATAACCAAGGAGTCCTAAAGAGGATTTTATTTGTTGGTATGGCAAAGTTTGTAATCGCACTAATTTTGTTTGGGTTAGGTTTTATACCTATGGGTGTTATTATGTGCCCTAGAAATGATACCTCTTTCCTCAAAAAATTAGTCTTTTCTACTTGAATCTTTAAGTTAGCTTCCTTTAGTCTATTGCGGAGGCTTTCAATGTGCGTGAGGTGGAGAACATAACTATGTCGTAGGTATATATAGACCGGACAAATTTTACCTATCGTACTACCAAGAATATTATCCGCTATTCCAAGAATTATAAGCCGCTGAAAAGTGGATGGTGAATTCTTGAGACCAAAGGGCATACGAAGGAATTCATAATGCTCATTGCCTACTATAAAAGCTGTTTTTTGAATGCCATATGGACTGATCTCTATTTGATGAAACCCTGGAGCTAGAAATATTGTGCTGAAATACACACAAGGTATTTGTCGTCAGTTATTTTTTCATTGAGTTTGCGATAGTCTATAACTAATCGCCACCTTTGCTTACCGCTGGTATCCATTTTCTTCGCATCCTGCTTTAGCATATCAGAAGTCTGCTTTTCTATCCCAGCTTTATATATGTACGGGTAGCGGTACGACTTGCAATAAATGCGCATATCATCTTTAGTTTTTATTTGATGTTTTACCCAAATTGTGAACGTTAAGTTTTTTCCGTCTTCAAAGAAAATGCTTCTCAACTCGTTGCACACAGGCTTTTGAGTGCTCCCACTTGACCGCAACTCAAATGATCTGTTATTACAATAGTTTAGGATCAAGCACTTCCTTTACGCCCTTATTTTGTGTGATTGTAAAATTGTATACCTACCAGTGTGAAAGATTTGTTGTCGAATTTTGTAGCTTTAATAGGTTGTTCTACTACAAACGATTGTGGGTGATCTGAAGTGTTAATTACTTCGACCAATACCAATTTACTGCTCTGTAGAACACTTCTGGTATTAGTAAGCCAACTTGATATAAATATCACCATTCTTGATATCGACAGGCAATAGACAAATTATTTTGCTATCACTTTGAACCATATACGGTGCTGATATTATATTGAGAGAGATTTTAACTTTGTTGGTCTCAATAGCTGATTTCTCTATATCTATTTTAATATTAAGCTCCTTTAGGATGTCTGCACTCAAAATAATTATGAAATCTGTACACAAAAAACGGCAATAATTTCCTAGTTTACAGTTCCAGTATAGTTTTTAAAACTACTCTCCTATCAAAAAAATCGGAACTAAAAATGGTTCTTATTTCTATGGGTTCGATTGGTTAAGGCTTCAGCTTTTTGGCTTTCGGCTATAGTAGGACTTAAAAATGATTTGTTGCTTCCTGTATCAATCAAGAATTAATACTACCAACCGTAATATATGGGAAAAGATTTGAGTTGTAGTTATTTAGATCTATGTATCCGACTGCCATTTTGGGGCGTTCGTCCAAAGATTTCTGTCATCTACCTCGTGTTCAGTTTCATATTTGGATGAATGAGGGCCATCTAAATTGTAGTAGTAGTTTTGTGGAACGCAATGACCTTGATTTTTGGATGGTGTGGGCATAACATGTGGGTCGTAATGAACTTGGTCTTGGGATGATGAGGGTACATGTACTGTGTTAAAATACAGATTATGACAACAAGCCCAGAGCCTTGATAAACTTGAGTTCTACGAGGATAGTTACCACTGCTCCTTCGTGTCTTTGAGCTAGAGATTTCCATGGGTTCATGGATTGGTATACAATTTTGTCCAAAAATTGTTATGTTGAAAATTGTAATGCGTTGGCCGTGAAACGTGCTGATATGAAGTAGATAGGCTAACACTTTTTTTGGAAATATGGGGTCCTAGAAGGTTGATGAAATTTGTTGTATGATTGGTAAGATGTTCGGTTAAAATTGTTTGTGTTATTTCTTGTCTGAGGAGGGTCTTCTTGGAAATTACGAGGGCTTTTGAAATGGTGGGTATTCTTCAGTTCTTAGGGCAAAGGTTAAGAGCTTCCATAATTTTTTTCAGCCTCATTGATTTTATTGTCTAGCACAATGGTTGCCTGAAACCATATACAAATGCATTCGAACACATTCCGTTATGCATAACCTGCTTGGCTACAGCAACATTGGCATCACGTTCATGGACCCTAACATAATACAGGATGACTTACTCGAACTATAACATTTTAAAATGCTATAATTTTTTTATTTTTTGATAAATCTTATTGTGCCAAAGCAAAAAATGTTGGAAAATACTAAAATTTTCAAATTGTATCAGTAGTTTTCAATATGTCCACCTTTGGCGCGAATAATGACCTTGAGACGACCGAAGAAAGCATCGCACGCTGCACGCAAGTGGCTGCGCTATTTTTGACCATTCCCGGCGAAGTGCTTATTTGAGGTAGTCCAAACTTTGGTATTTTTTAGTGCCAACCTTCGCCTTCAAAACACCCCAAACAGAGAAATCCAACGGATTTGCATCCGGAGAATTTGCAATCCATTGTGTCGAAGAAATGAAGTGTGGAACATTGTTTTTTAACCAATCTTGGTTGACGCGCGCTTTGTGAGACGGTGCCGAGTCTTGTTGAAATGTCCACGGTCTCCGACCGAAATCATTGTTTGCCCAAAGCTTCAATACTGCCTCCAAGACAGTTTCACGGTACACGATCGCATTAATTTTGACGCCACGGTCCAAAAATACTAGCGGAGAGCGACCATCGGCGGTTATGGCGGCCCAAACCATTACCATCGGTGCTGTCTGCTTTCTGGTGGCCGTCCGAAGGTGTAAATTTTCGAAGGACCTCTAAAAATAAATAAAAATTTTTCATCACAAGTGAGACGTAAATCTTTTAAAAGGCTTGTAAATAATAAAATTATCTGTCATGTGTCAAAATTTGATCTCACTGCCATCAACGGTTTGGAAATTCTAGCAGTCTGAAGTTGGTTGCAATTCGAGTCATTCAGGGTGTAAATTAGCATGGGCAGAACCTCGACAATTCTGATTTAAAACCTTTCAACCGAGTCTTGACTTTATCATATTTGGTGGATATCGTAAATTAGGCTTGTTTCGTTTCTTTTGTCAGCATAGTAGGTGATAAGATTTTGCCTAATATCCACCCCTGGGGTAAGTGTCCAATACATGTTCAACACCTCGCTAACTGAACCTACTATCCACCCAATGTTTTGGAGTTAGTATTACACTTAAAACTCACTAGAAAAACACACAAGTTCTAGCAAATCACTCTTATGAATGTTAGGTAAATCTGAGTTAATTTTGCCGTTATGCTTCCTAGCTCGAAAGTTTTTAGTGGGCATTGGGGACATAGGGTAGGAATCGATTTTGTATAGTATGTCTAGTAGATAGGATCTACCCCAGTCCTTGTTGAAATGTATCTAGATTCGCCTACAGCGTACAAATGCGTCGGTCACTACTTACAAATGCTTTTCGATGTGTTTTAGTTTCCTTACTTATAAGAGCGATTTTGCTTTCACGCGAATAACTTAAGGTACTCTATATCTTTTTTTCACTTAAACTTTTCCGACTGCGCCAGTTACAACTTAATATTTTAACCAATTAAAACAACAATTTTATAATGTTTTTGATGTCTAAATATAATCTTTTCTTCAGTACGGTCAAACATGTTTTTCTTTCCGCTAATCGCTTCTTCGACTCTTCACACCTACATATATATTCACTTTTTCTATTGTAGAAGACGCATTTGCGTAAACAACAAAGGGACATGAAAACTAGTTGCTTCAAACAACGGTCTATGTACATACGAAACAACAGCGGAGTTGTTTCCAATGTACAGGTTATTGTTTGTTGGAGACAAGAAGAGAATATGTGCTTAGCAATAACTGGGACCTGATGCATACTCATTAATGTACTACTTGGAGTGAAAAGTAACCTCCTAGGGAATTAAAAAAATTCTTTTTTTTAAATGTTTTTTTATATTATTCAGCATAGTCAACTTTTAGTTTGATACACTTAGTCCACCGATTTTCCAACTTCTTGATCCCGTCCGAAAAGTAATTTTCCAGAAGGTCTGCAAAATAGTCCTCCCGGCGTCGATGATTTCCTCGCGTGAGCTGAATTTTTTATTGATGAGCCATCTTTTGAGTTTTGGGAAGAGATAATAGTCCGGGGGATCCAAATCCAGTTACCAATCGACGCCAAAAGACCGCCCGATTCCGCATCAGCAAGTCCAAACACTCTTTCGAAGTGCTCTCGCGTTCGTGTTTTTGGTCAGGAGCAGCACCCAGTGGCAGGATAACTTTTGCCCAAAATATGGCGTGTGCGCTCAGTACTAATCTTTGTGGTATCTGCTAGTTCGCGCACCTTCACTTTCCGGTCAGCGAACACCATTTCATGTATTTTTTTGACATTGTCCTCTGTAACCGCATCGGAGGGCCTGCGGACTTGATCGGTAGTGGAGTTGCGGTCACCACGTAACTCTCGAAACCAATATTTGATGGTGTAATCTGACGGAGCATTAGAACCATAATATTTATCCAACTTTTCTTTTGTTTCCTTCGCCGTTTTGCCTCTTAAAATATAATGCTTTATGAGAGAACGAAAATCGTTTTTGTCCATACTCAACATGATGCCAAGCACGTCAACAACAATCAGCTGTCAAAACAAAACTAAAGACAGTATCACATTGAAATTTGGCATGTCTGCCTAAATATGAACGGGCTTTAAGGCACCATAACCTTTTTTGCAGTAGCAGCGCATTCTGGCGGTCAAGGAGGTTACTTTTGACTCCACCTAGTATCATCCACACATGTTCGCATGAATTGGGCACGCAGGCAAAAATACTGTATAAGGTTGCATCTACACAGAATAAATACTATATAGTTCATTATTATATTTTCTTCTCACAGTCACCGACTAGCTTTCGAACTGATCGCATCGTTCTTCAACTGTCGTGTGCCTTCTGTTTTGTCTCAAGTGATCGAACCGGTATCTCCCGTTATACAACTCGCCTCTTATCAATACTGGTGCGATCTGATGGGTGTCGTTTCAGGCAACTTGACCCAGACCATGATTTTGATTCCCTACCATGCAAAAAACAAAAAACCTACCAGGCATCCTTTAATAATTATCCCGACCTACTGCTAATATCAAACAATAAAAATGATGATTTGTGATAATCATCTCAAACAACAAAGAACAACTTGTGTCATGCCTAACCCCTATTCTTCTGAAAAGGGCAAAGGATAATATCATCACAGAATATGAAAGTATTTCCTTGCTTCGTGACGGTACTCTACTTATTATGGCCAAATCGCAAAGAATTGCTGATAAATTTACTAAAATTAATAACTTAGATAACGCGTGGCCCAGAAGAAGTAAAGCTCCATGATCGCATCAATTCATCTAAAGGAATTGAATACACTCCATGTCTTATTAACGTTAGTGAACCCGAAATCGTCAATGGAATGAAAAATCAAGGTATCACAGAGTTATATAAACTTAAGAAAACTGATGACAAAGGTAAGCAAAAACCATCTGGATTAATATTGTTTACTTTTGATCTCTTCAATCCCCCCAAATCCATCGAAATTGGTTTCTCCAATGCTAAAGTTACGGAATATATTGCTAATCTCATGCGCTGCAAAAATTGTCAACTGACTGGCCACAAAACGAAACGTTGCAACAGCAACTTAAAATGTTGGGAGACTCCCCACACACTCCCGGGTCATGTGCGCTAACTGTTCCGTCTCTCATCCATCTTCATCAAAAATCTGCTCAAGCTACAAACAGGCAAAAGAAATCCTCACTATTAAGACCACTAACAAATGCACCATGAGAGAAGCTAAACATTTACAGAGATTGTAATACTTCTCAAATCTGAACCGCACCCGTTACATTCGCTGAAAAACTCAAACAAAATACACCCACTCAAAAAAACATCTCAAACCAAAACGATCTCTCCCGAGCCAACACCTGATAACCCAATACAACACATGCATATAGAAAAAAAGGAAAAATTACCTCAAAGCTATCCCTCTTCAAAGCAAACCAATTCTGTCAACTCCAACGAATCATACTCTCTCACTGACTCAACTTTATCTTACTCTCACTCTCTACCTGAAAACTCTCCAGCAAAAGCTCAGACCTCATCATTCACCTACAACACGTCTTCAACTCAATCCTCACACACTCACTCACTTTCTATTCCACAGAACGCTCCATTACTATCCAGCTCGAACTCCAATACCAAAAAAAAAAACTCCTCAAACCTCTACCAAGACATCTTACCACACCAAACAACTCTCGATATTAAAAATGGAAAATGTCGTTATACACTTACACTTTATAGCCAAAATACCGACTCTGCAACTCGGAGGTGGAATCATTTAGGTTCCACAGGGAGCTTAGACGATTCAACTTCTGGATCGCGGAGTCAAAACCTTAACAACCAAAATCTGACAAATTCTATGTATTTACCAACAAACACAACTCTCTCAAACAACAAATATAAAGACTTCTAAACACACTTTTCCTGCTTTACACAGAAAAAGGTCGTGTACTCAGAGTATCCCAAAAAAATTCGGCTCTCAGTATTCTTCAATGGAATATGAAAGGTCTTTTAAATAACTTTGTTGAGCTAAGTATTTTAATTAAGGATCAGATGCCAAGTATTATATCGCTACAAGAGTCACATTGTCCATTTAATTTCACTCCTATTATTCCAAAAGGCTACGTCGGTGACTTCAAAAACCTCCACAATAATACGACATCCAAGCAAGGAATAGGTTTATTAATCAAGGAAAACATCCACATAAATTCCGACCCCTCAATTCTAGGGTTCTATTACTCTAGAAATACAAGTTCAACCAAAAATAACTTATATTGGCTTATACATCCACCCGAAACAAACTTTTTGTAAAGATGATCTTGATGATATTATCAGTCAAACTGAATTTTTCAGGATCCTTGGAGGTGACGTCAATGCGCGGAGTACGTTTTGGGGGTCCCTTGATTCAAGCAAAAGAGGTAAAATTTGTGAAGACTTCCTACTTAACTCGAATCTCGCACTGTTAAGCGATGGTTCGCCAACCCATCTTTCAACACAGCACACTGACCCATGTTGACATTACCACCTGGAAAACTTTGGATGATCTTCACAATAGCGATCATTTTCCCATCATTACCTCTATAAAACTGAGTCACACCCATAAATACACTCCCCCGAGCGCAAAATTCAAAACAGACAGGGCTAATTGGTCAGTTTTTAGCAGAGCAGCTACTCATTACTTATCGGGTAAACAACCCACATCAAACATCTACAAAGAAGCCGCATTAATTCCGAACGTTACCAGAACTGCTGCTAATTTCTCAATCCCTCAATCAGTCCCAACAAATATATGACTGTTGAATCGCAATTTCCCTTGGTGGAACTCTGAACTTTCGGAGCTGCGTAAAGTAAAAATGAACTTGATTATTTATAAAAAGTCAAATGCAAAGTTTATACGACAGCTTAAAGATAGCAAGGCGAAGAGTTTCGTAGTGTTTACTTCTAGCATAAATCTTAATTTTCCGTCGGCCAAAATTTTGTAAAATATTCATAGACTTACTGGCAACTCCAGCTCCCTTACCATACCAAGCATTAAATCCCCGACTGAAGTTATTGTAGATGCAGTACAAATATGCAATTTGTTGGCCAAACGTGGTCAGAGCTTTCAAAAGATCAACATTTTCACGCTATCTTTAAAGTCAAAAAAATGAATTCCTTAATTTATTATTTCCCCTGCGAACCAAGAAACAACCCTAGCGCCCGGCGGATAGAAGAAGCCATTTCTATGATTGAATTTGAAGGATATTTGAATAAAGCCAAAGGTAAAACGCCTGGAAGAGACAGAATCTGTTATCCAATGCCTAAATATTTGTCGCTAGATGTAAAAGCAAGACTTATAAGACAGTACAACAATATACTTGACAACGCGGTCATTTCAAAGTTGGAAAACTGCAACATTACTTTCCATCGGTAAGCCAATGAAAGATATAAATTCCATTGAAGGATACCTCCTATGTATATCTCCCCTCCTCTGTCCATCAAAGATTCTAGAGAAGATTGTCGCGAAGTGCCTTCTCTGATTTGTTGAAACGAAAAAATTGATCTCTTCGAACCAAGTAGCTATCAAAGCCAACAGAGGATGCGTTGATGCTCACCTTCATATAGACTATTATATTTCAGAAGCACTATACTCAAAAAATCATGTCTCTGTACTATCGTTGGACTTCGAAAAAGCATTCGATAGGATTGGTATGCATATTGTCTTAAGCAAACTAAAAATATGGGGTATTGGAAAAAAAATATTTGGTTATGTTAAATTATTTCTAAGCAATAGAAAATTCTTCACGAAAACCAACAATATTTTTTCCAACGATTATCCGTCAGACAATGGGATACCTCAAGAATCACCATTGTCGGTAGTTTTGCTTATAATCGCCTTCGATGATATTTCCATGATTCTAAATAAATATGTTTTTATGCAGACGATATTTATATCTTAAGCAAATAAAAGATTCAAATGAATTTAAAAATCTTTTAAGTAACGCAATAAACGACATTTTAGAAGGGTCGAATACCGGAGCTAAACTTTCATTAAATAAATGTAAGCTACTGCATGTTTGTTGTAAACTTCATTGTCCAGAACTTACACTACATATCCATAATATACAAATTGCAAATGTTAAAAACTTAAATGTCCCAGGATTAATCTTTAGTAATCGCTATAATTGGAAACAACACTGCTTAAATCTTAAGAAATCACTAGCTGCGACAGTCAATATTATTAGGTACTTAGGTAGTAAGAAAAGTCATGTACATATCAACACCATTTCATCTATAACCAAGATGATAGTCCTAAGTAAGATTGATTATGGAATTTATATTTATGGCAATTGTCCGAAATCAACCCTTAAAATAACAAAACTAACTAAGCAGCAAGCAATAAGAAGCATTAACGCTTTCCCTACAACGCCAATTAAAAATATTCTGGCAGAAGCAGGATTTCCGACAGTTGAACAACGAATCGAGGAAATAACGTCAAAACTACATAGTTGCGAAGTTGGCCTTTTCCAAAAATTCGGTTATTGATAAAGACATTCAATAATCTATAGGCCGCAAATGTAAAAAATGGATCCCGTCCGCAATAAGTATCATCCTTGGTAGTTCGCAGCAAATGGATCTTCCGATGAAAAGGACACGTAGCACGGCCGCATCTTACCTTCATAGCATATAAAATCTGACTCCTTCATAATGACTCTGGTATAATACAGAAAAGCAAACACCAGCAACGTATTATTATTCTCAAACATCTCATCAGAACTCAAAAATAAAGAATATAGATTTATTTTCACTGATGGATCTAATCATCAGATAATACCTCATTTGCTGTCACACTTGAAGATGGTTATATATTGGGCATTGGTACTCTCTCTGAGGGTGGGTCAATAAGTCCGTGACTTTTTGAACTATTTTTATCAGACTACTCACTAATTTGAGGAGAAAATGGAAAAAAGTGAATTTCGTGTGCTTATTAAGCATTATTTCTTGCGAAAAAAAACCATTACCGAGACCAAGGCTCTGCACCATCGATTTCAATGGTAAAAAAGTGGTTTACTGAATTTCGTTGTGGCCGTACAAGCACTGAAGATGCCGAACGTCCTGGACGCCCAGTTGAGGTCTCTACACCCGAAACAATCGAAAAAATTCACGATATGGTGTTGGCCGACCGAAGATTGAAAGTGCGAGAGATTGTGGAAGCCGTAGGGATCTCGCATGGCTCAGTGTTTCCAATTTTGAATGATCACTTGGGCATGAGAAAGCTTTCCGCAAGATGGGTGCCGCGTTTGCTCACAGTCGACCACAAACGCAATCGTGTAACAACTTCACAGGAAGGTTTGGCGTTGTTTAATCGCAATATGGAGGAGTTTTTGCGCCGTTTTGTAACCGTGGACGAAACATGGATCCATCACAACACACCAGAGAACAAACAACAGTCAAAACAGTGGGTTTCTAAGAGTGAATCGGCGCCAAAGAAGGCCAAGGTGGGTTTGTCAGCCAATAAAGTTATGGCGACTGTTTTTTGGGATGCACGCGGGATAATCCACATTGACTACCTTCAAAAGGGAAGAACAATCAATGGGGAATATTATGCCAACTTATTGGACCGATTCAATGACGATTTGAAAAAAAATCGATTCCACCAAGACAATGCAAGGGTGCACACATGTGCAGTTGCCATGGCAAAAATCCATGAATTGGGCTATGAATTGCTCCCTCATCCACCCTATTCTCCAGATTTGGCTCCGAGCGACTACTTCTTGTTCCCAAACCTGAAGAAATGGCTTGGTGGAAAAAGATTTGACTCCAATGATGAAGTCATCTCGCAAACAAAGGCCTATTTTGAGGACCTCGACAAATCATTTTTTTTGGAAGGGATAAAAAAATTGGAGAAGCGTTGGACAAAGTGTATAGAGCTCAAGGGAGACTACGTTGAAAAATAAAATAATTTTTTTATCAAAAAATCTGTGTTTTAATCCAAAAGTTCCGACAATATATCAGTTTTAAAGGCAATTAGTAACCGAAGCAACAATTCCCAACTTACCAGCTTGATCAAAAAGTTCCCGTGTGGTGCTCCCATTATTTCGATGTGGGTTCTGTTTTTTTTCTTAAGTTGGTAAATCTGTTGTTGACATCTGGCATAAGTGTGTTGCAGTCGTTGGGGATAACTTTGAAGGGGACAATATAGATTTAAGTCAATAAACTTGTATTTTTAATTTTCTGAATAAATTAAATTTTGATCAAGGTGGATATCTGAAATAAGAAATAAAATAATTATGGAGCCAAATAAAATAAAGTTGATGTGGACCCCTGGCAATGTTAATATTCGAGGAAATGAGGAAGCTGATAATGTTGCGAGCTCTACAAAAGAAACAGCAGTCTACAAATGTAATATATTCACCAAACAAGACCTTAAAACAAATATACATAAATCTTTAAGAATCAAACAACAAGTTGAATGGAGCCTATTATAAAGAAGTTAATGTCAATAAACCCCACCCATGGTATGCTACAAACGTATCAAAAATTAAAATCTCCAACTTCGTCCGATTAAGACTTGGCCATACCGCAGCTACTCATCAACACTTGTTAAATAAAAACAATCCTCCAATTATCACCTGCAACGTAGCGCTTAATATCACTCACATATTAGAGAATCGTAAAATATCGAAACCTATCATAAAATCTATTTTCAAAAATGTATCGATCTATGATATACTTAAGAATCCTAATCCTATAAATATCGAAAATATTAACAAATTTCCCTCTTATCTAAATTTAAATATATAACTTAAACTAATTACAGCCAATAGTCTCCGTAGCTAGGCTCTTTGATTTTTATATTATCTTGTAATCTTAATTACTTGTTAATAAACGATAATAATAATAATAATTTTCTTTTCAAAATCCCGTTTATGCAGATGAGATAATTTGTCTGCGTTGGATATTGCTCGCTATCAGAAAATGCTCTTGTTTTCAAAACAACAGTGATGATTTGGCATGTTTTTCCGGTTTTATTGTAAAATACATTTTATCCATAAGGTTGACAAGCCGTCGCTTTTTGTGCAATAGTTATCAATATTCAAACATTTCTGTCAAGTGCCAAGCATCCTAATTGGAGCACAATGAAGAAAATCACTTCGTTAACAGTCTGAATTGAGTCCAGATAATGAGCTACTGAAAATTCCTTACAACACGGTACTTGACATTGTACTCAAACTACCTAGTTTCATAACCCACTACATTTACTGGCCTTAGCATACCATATAAAGTATCCTCTAATTCAGTTATGATTTTCTCTCACATTCTCAAAATCACATTCAAGCACACGCTGTCGAATATACATATACTCGTATATCATTCTTTCCAGAAAAAGTCTACAGTCCTGCTGGCAACTGTCAATTTTTACCCTTCACCAACTGCAATTAAGCCGACCAAATCGATTATATAATTAAAGCAAAGGATTGCCACAATCGAATAGGATGGCCTTGAATCCTAGAAGGATTTCCAATCGCACGCTCCATCACCACTGGTAAACCAAATGGCAGTCTTCCTTTTTTGCACAAAATGAACGAAAAATCCTTAAACCTTGGAGAAAATACCATTGGCATTGGCTTACTGACATGTACACACAATTATATCACAATTAATAGCTTAACACAATGACACAATCGATTAAGAGTACTTAACGACTTCGCAACGCTCCTAATGATACCATCTACCCAGCAAGGGTAATCGTTCGGAAAAGTCCAACACAACACTCCAGCCTTCGTCTCGGAATATTATAATTGAACCACTAACATCGAAGATCTATGACCATAATACCGGAATAGGACATAGCCAAAAAATAAAAGCAGAACAAAAAAAAAAAATAGAAACTCGTACAACATCCCGATAAAATAAATCCAATATGCGGAGTATCTATCCAAGTATCTGGGAGGGTATGGAAGAGGATGGAGGAAAGCAGTAAAACAGTAATCTACGAACATATATAAACCGTTTATTGCTATCCCCAATATATTTTATGGGATCAAAAGATTAACGCCAGAGATAGAAACATTCGTTCGTTCAGCTGGCCAAGCTAAACTGAGAGCTGGCTGAGCTGATGCTGTTGTTGCTGTCAAAAACTAAGTCCAGTCACTTTTTCGCTAAATTTATCTCTGCCACGTTAATTTGATGAATGTGTCTATATGTATATTCACTACACCCACAATCATCCCGCCAAAATAACAAAACAACTTGTAATCGACGAAAAATTTATTAAATTTAAATCGCTTTAGGAAATCAATCGGAAGGTACTCTCATCTACTGCGGATACAAATACATACTCGTATATATCAGCCGTATCTGCAAAGTTTGCTTATTTAAATTTACAGCACCTATTGACATAAATCTACCGATACATCGATGTATCTATATCAGACTCTGAGATAACATAAATATTCGTGCAAATAGTAATTTAAAACGTAGACTTTGCCGGAGCTTAGATGATTTATGGATTAACTTAGACAAAACCTAGCAAACAAATCATTGAGAGGGGGGTGTTGGTGGGCATTGGGTTATTGTCATTCCAGACTGTCAGGAATCTTGAATGATAGAAAATCATTCAGAAGGATTTGGTGGTCGATCGTATTAGTATTGCCGATTGTATACTTTAAGAAGTGTCTTAAGACTAAAGAAATACTCGTATATCCGTTCGATGGCTTCCTAAAATCACATTGTAAATATTAGGCACTGATATAACTGTTCAGTCTTTTGTTACTATTGCTACCTGAATCCTTTCCTCATTCTTTATTTAATACTCAAGGGACAAGATAAATATTTTAAAATGACTTTTTGAAAGCTAAAACAGTATTGTATGCCGGTATTATATTTTGAACGCGTCGCCTTAATCTTCACAAGCCTATGCGAACGTGCTCAGAGCATATTTTAATGTGAGCTTGTTATAGGAAGTACATCTTAGCGCGTAGTCATTCGCTTTAGATCTAAATGGGAGCAACTGGTGACAATCCGTATTAGAGCCAAATTCACGTACATCAGCGTTACAGTGAGGAAAGGCTCCTATCAATAATCTCTCAAATTCGATGCAAAAATTATACTCACTGAATTTAATGCCAAAATAGGAAAGGATGCGACCTTTGCTGCCGCAGGTATTCACAGCCTCCCGCACGGCACCATATCCGGAAAAGAACTGAAAGTGATAGAGTTTGTAAGTGGACGAAACACACATTTAGCTCATCCTAGGATCCTTGGCGGTCTCCTAATCAAAATACGATAAGTCAGATCCCACTGACTAGACCGAAGACACGCATCTAGTATTCTAGAAATCTGCACATTCTAAGGTGCAAACATTGACTCGGAGCACTACCTAGCAATAACAAAGTACGAAAGCGGATACGAAAGTCAGCACAACGCCAGCAAGAACTTTGAAGAACTTTAACGTTGTGTCTTGTGGCCTTCACAAATGCCGTCTCTGACGAGCCAAGTTTCATTAAAAGACTTCGAGCGAACACAAACAAGATTCCCATGGTTCGATGATGAATGCACCTTCGGCCAAATAGGAGGCGTAATGTGCAACACTCCACTCGATTACGAGAACCGAATTGAAAATAGTTTCCGACACGAATAAGGTAGAAAGGGGTGATTTAAATATGTACAAACTGCTCTAAAGGAAAAATAGCCACGGTGGAAATGAGGTTCGTGAATTTTACCACACGGCAAAAACAACGTCTCAGGACATCTGCAAAAACCACCAACGGAACATCGTAGTTGAAAGGCAGTTCATCTTAAAAAAAGAAGACGATGAGGCACACTATTCAATCAAGGCGAAGAGCTCTTCGAATTGATACAATGGAGGAAATGAATTTGTAAAGAGCATGCACCAGCTCATTTTTACAACTTGGGTAGGGGACCGCATGCAAGCTGTATGAAGGAAAAAAAAACCCTGAACCGGGCCGTCTACAGGGGCATTAACCTATTAAATATCGCATACAAGATCCTTGCTGCTGTATTAAGTGAACGTCTTAAACCGATCGTCAACTACCTGATAGGTTCATATCAGAAACCAAATCATAAATCTTCTTTCTGCAGACCTTGTAGAAGACCGGAGAATATCAAATAGATACCCAAAACCTGTACATCGATTTTGAGGTTGTAAATGATGGCGTCTTTAGAAACCAGCTATTCACATCTATGTGTGGTCTGAGGATACCCGCAGAACCGGTTCGACTATGCAGGATGTCGAAATTCTGGCTGCTCTGTCAATGCCAGAAGAAACATCACCGAATCTTCTGATGTTACAAAGGATTTGGGATATAACGTTCTCGCATATGCCGATGACATTGACGTAATTGAGGGAAACCAGCGGGTTGCCTATTGGGCTTTTGTGAGTATTGAGACAGTATTGACCAAAATGGATCTGGCGGTGAATGAAAGCAAATAAAATATGTGCTGTCGTCAACAAAGAACAATCGACATGAAAATCAGTACTCCAGCCCAAAGAATCCTCGGTTCAACACTAATGGGGCAGCGTAGTGTAGAAAGACCTTACCTGTGGTTGCAGCTAGCTAGGGATGTAGCTGTCTGGAGAGAAATGTTGGTTGAGGCCCAGGAATGCACCGATCTGTAAGTTGCCCTCAAAGAAAAGTAAAGCCTAAAATAATTAAGGACATAAATGGAAAGCAACAAGCAATGTTTTGATAAAAATCTTCAAGGTATCAAAACACCATTCGACAACGACCAAGTCTATTACCTAACTGTTTTGTGAAGGTTTTTCAAGCATGTTCCTTTTTCTTTTAGCCAATAACATCTTCATATCTTCTTTAAGCCAAAAGAAGCTGAAATTGCTCCCCAGATGGAATCAACGGTGAAGTAAAATCTCGGAATAAAGCAAATACGACATTATCCGGGCTACTCCGACATATTTGAGGTTGGGGTCGGTGAGGATATCCGAGTCTAAGTCAGAATGATGGCAGAAGAGCCATCAAATCCCCAAAACGGCTACTGTCTTCAGTCTCACCAGGGGTTCCAGGGGTATCTATAATGAAACTGGCCTTCCAGGTTGGAGGTTGTGCCGCCGGGGTAATTGCCTGGCTATAGAAAAAATCTTGGATATGGACGGATCTACTATCTAACAACCCCTGCAAATGAAACTAGAACAACGAATGTTGTTAGGTTCCTTAATAGGCCACGTACAGCCGAACAACCAGGCGAGACCCTGAACTACTGCAAAGCAGATGCTACCGACATCAGAGAAATGCCATAGAATGGGTGAGACAAAAAGAGGATGAAAAACTGTGACACCTACTACAGCGATTGTTATCGACGGCAAAAGCAGCGCCCATTTTGATTAGTTTTGCTGTTAGAAGCAGATTTAGGCAAGACATTTGAAGTTTAAAACATGTTAACGAGCGTCTCGTAACAACCCGTATTAAGGCTAAATTTGCCAACATTAGCCTTTTGCATGCGCACGCCCCCACGAGTTCTTGGACAGAACTTACGAGCAGTGCCCCAGCTATGACAATAAAACTGTCCTTAGGGGTTTTAGTGCAAAGCTAGAAAGAGAGGGCATCTTTGGTAATACCATCGGAAACTATGGTCGGCATGACACCAGCTCCGATACCGGATTCAGGCTAATCGAATTTGCAGAGGGGCGAAACATTCTCGTAGCTAGCAGGCGGTACCCCAATCTCGATATTCATAAATGGACTTGGAGTACTCCTGGACTAGAGGTGCTCATGAGCTCTACGAGCAAAAGAGAAGAAAGGAACACCGGCTTCTCAGGAGGAAAAAGGAGGAACATAAGAAGCTCGAGATCAAGAAAATTGAGAGATATTACTCCATGAATGATATTGGGAAGTTTTACCAAAAGCTAAAAACAAAATACGACACGGATACAAAGCCCGAACCGTAGCCTATAAAGACAAACAAAGGGGCATAGTAGTAGAGTCCGAGTCCATTTTGGATTTGGAAAGAGTATTTCTGTAGACTGTATAACTGCAGCGACGAAACAGATACGGCTTCATTCAGAATGAGCATTTCAAAGTGAACAATGTAGACACCAATTCTATCCACACGAGCTTGATGAAGTGAAGATACATATATCTAAGCTTAAGTCCAAAAAAGCTGCTGCAGCAGACAATATGACCGCCGAGCTCTTCAAAGCGGCATGCAATGACCTGGTAAGGATCTGTAAAATATGATCGGATGAAAGTATGCCCGATGAATGGAGCCTCAGCATTGTTTGCCCGATCCTCAAGAGGCAGCAGTTTTCTTAACATTGCATACAATATTCTATCTACCGTATTGTGTCAACAATAGGTCAACCAACCTTGATTCATATCAGAGCGGTTTTAGGGCAGGAAAGTCCACTACCGACCAAATTTTCACACCACCCCAGATATTGGAAAAACCCATAAGCCCCAAATCGATACACACCACCTATTCAGACAGAATGTCACCCACGACAGATATACATACGAGTAGTTAAGGACTTTACCTACCCTGTCTCCGCTATTAATCAGACAACGACACCAGCGCAGAGATCAAAGGAAGAATAACTCTTGCCAATCGCTGCTTTTTTCCGCTAAGAAGGCAACTGACTAGCAAAGCCCTATCTCGAACAAAAGTAAGCCTAAATAAGATATTAATAATCCCAGTCCTGCCCTAGGGAGCAGAGGCATGTACTTTATCAGAAATGGGTGATGGTGCTCTTAGCTGTTTTGAGATGAAAATTCTTCGGGTGATTTTCGGTCCCATCTGCATAGACGGTGAGTGGAGGAGGAATGGACGAACTGTAGGGACTGTACGGGCTGTACAGCGACATCGACTTAGCCAGAAGGGTTAAGGTCCAACGACTGAGATGGCTGGGTCATATTGAACGGATGAACACCAATGAACACCCGAGAAACAGCACGGCAGAGGAAGATCGCGACTCATATGGGCACCCAAGTGGAAGGGGACCTCAACCAACTTAGCGTGAGAAACTGGAGGCAGCTAGCTAAAGATCAGAATAGAGAACATATCTTATTCCACTTTCTTTCTCATGAGAGGACCAACAATTCTAGGCTTTCAAACATTTCACTCGCAACATACACAAAATGCAATACTGAAATTCTGCTTTCACTTATTTTTAACTGAGATACGCAAAGGTTTGCTTACTTACTTTATTACTTGCCACAGCCTGAGGTAGCCATAGGTTTTAACATATGCATCTATTTATTAAGTGCGATCATGACCAACCGCCTCTAGTTATGGACGTCGTTGAGATCCCCTTCCATGTGAGCGTGGTATATCAGGCCGTTTAAACACTCCGGTTTGGAATTGAATACTCTTCGGGCTGTAGCGTTAGTACTCACTCGCTCAAAATATCCACGCCATCATAGACAACTAATATCCTCTTTTTCAGCCATGTCAATGTCATTGTATAGCTCGTGAAGTTAGCCGTTAAGAGTTTTCCTCGAAAACCACTCAAAGCAAACTGGATCAAAAATCCCTAGAAGAATTTTGGGCAAGGATATCTTCATCCACCTTCGTTAACGCCATGCACCATAAAGCAGGACTTGGATGATGAGGGTCTTATATTGGCTCTCCTTAATTAATCTTAACAAGGCTTTATTTTTATATTGCCTTTTAGTCCGAAGAGACAGCGATTAGCAAAGAGTAACCCTTCCTTTGATTTCTGATGATATGTTACCTATAGATGATGTCATATACAGACTTAAAGTCGATAAGGAGGTGGTGCGTATCGATTTGAACTTATTATAGACCTATTCGGTCTATTATAGATTTACCGTGCCTGCAACTATACTGATATGGGCCAATCCGATCGTTGGCTTCAGACGTTCAGAATACTGGTGCCTCCATAATTGGAGCGGCGAGAAGGTTTCCTCTTTGTATATCGAGCAAACAGTGCTACGGTGATATCTACCAGGTCATTACCAACTGCCTTAAATAGCTCGACAGGTATGCCAGCCGGTTCACCAGCCTTGTTGTACTTAAGCTTGGATATTACTATCCTCTCTTCATTGAACAGCTCGTCATATAAGCCGTCTTCTTTCTTAAGTACTCTAGTTTGGACATTGCTATCCTCAACTCGTTGTGATTTGGTGAACGGATATCTTGATTTTCATCGTCCAGGTAGAATGGTTCGTGCCCGCCATTTGACAGTCCGTGTATTTTAGGCCTTGCTTTTCGATTGCGCTATAATATTTAATGTATTCTTTTCCTATTCTTTACCTTGTTAAAAATAACAAACAATGACGTGACGCTCACTGATGTTGGCAAGCTTAGATTTACTGCTCATTTAGTCGCTTTCGTCCCAAAGGCTCCAGAATTTTTGAACTACTCTACCGTTTACAGCAAATTAAAACCATTTTTGTTCTCTGTAGCGGCTATTAATGTCCCAATTTTTCATGCTTCTTTTGTCTGGTTTATCGCAGCGCTCTTCCGGAATGGCAGTAATAATTGCTTCGTGTAAGGAAATTCGTCGCCTCCGAATATTTCGTTTGCAGAGGCGGTAAACACTGGATCCATCCATATCCCTAGCTACAGTAAAATTTGTACCTGAACAGCCTACAATCTGGAGTGCCGGATATTTCACAGCCGGTAACCTGGTGATACTAGAGCTCAAGTTTATGTTTACAGTTGGCTTATTTGATGACTTTGTCAATGCTTTTGACACAGATCACTTACCTCTGAGGTTTGCTGTTAGAATCGTATAGTTCTAATCTGATTTACATAATGTAACGAGTTCAGATGGATCTATGTTCCTTTTTCATTATACATAAACTCGCTGTTCAAGGTCAAGCTCAATATTGCATTCGACATCCTCTACCTGTTGGCTCATATAAATTGTGATCTAGACTGGCAAATAGGGGACATAGTTGAGCACAGACCACACTAACTGAAGACGCTTACTGTTTGAGATCCATGTCTGCTCCCGACTCTAGCGCCATCAAGGTATTAAACTTAGATTTACGTTAGCTCACTTTGACACGAACCCGTTTCAGAAATTGTTTTATTGCGGTAAACGCTTCCACGAATATACGGTTATCTGATTGGTTTATTGTATGCATATTTCATTATTAAGCTTCCTTCAATTGAATGGTTTAAGCCAGCTGGCGATTTTTTAATAGAATACTATATACGGATACACTCTCTACTTTTAGTTTCATATACTTCCCTCGTTTCTATTTTGAATTTACACCACTGGTTCTCACGTCTGCAAGCTATGTCATCTTTTTCGGTGTATGCGCAACATCATCAAGGATACTGGGGTTTGATATCCATCGATTACTTTGGCATAGTTTTTTGGGCCGGTGTGACACTAGTTCCGCACGTAATGTATCGAATTTCTTTTCCGAGCGTTTCACACATTCCTTCTATTGGACACTCGAAGTCTGAATTGATCTTTCACAGAGTTAACGTTTGATACCTTAAATGAATGGATGCGTGCACATTTAGGATAGTATGTTAGTGCCTTATATAGTTGAGCATTTGGTTGATTTGATTGGATAACCTACAATGCCTGCCAGTTCTTTGGGTGTAGATAATTTCCTTGCAAATTATAATAATGAAATCGCTGAGTATGAATTTAACTTCGCACTTTAGGTAGGATATACTTATCTAGGAGATCATAAAAATCATACAATTTTTATCTACTCTGGTCACATTTAAAGACAGTGCGTTCAGTGCTTCCAATTTAAAAAAATAAAAACAAAAGTAAACAAAGCAGCGATATTATTGTAGTTTCATGTGAAAATTTGAAAAGTTGCATTCCAATCTAGCCCCGATTTAAAAAAAAATCTCCAATTGGACCATGTAGAACTCCAATAATGAACGGCAACACTGACAACACACATACTCGTAAAATAGTTTGTTGTATGCCGAATTGGAAATTGATTAATCATCTAGGCAATGTCCCGTATAGATGTATGGATAGGAGGGAATGTTGTGAGAGTTAATTTCCTTCATATCGATAATTGTCACCGTTTGATGGTGTGTCATGAATTGGCTATAAAAAGTTTCGGGGAATGGGGTCGCACTATTTGTATCTGTGGGTTTGCATCTATTAAGCCAATGAAACACTTAAAGTTGTATTGTTTTGTGTGGTTTTGTGGTTGAAGGATATAATAATAAAATTATATGGCGATGGGGCTATGATTGTGCACACACTATGGATTCAGATAATAGTATCCATTTGCATTTAATTCTGCTGGGAATGGTTCCTTGTATGATCATTAGCATACCACAGAATGGGACTTTGAAATTAATTTTTGGAAAAGTTAACTTTGGTGGAAAAGGTTTTGCAAAAGAGGACCCTGCTGAGTGGGTGCTTGAATTAGATAACCATGTGATTGTCATTTTTAAAGATGACTATTTGATAGTAATCGAAATTACCCATTTTAGACAGAAAGAATATTTTTGTATAATAAGCTCTTGAGGAGGTAAACAATTAAAACGGTCTTGGAAGAGAGGTTGTGGCTAACGAATATTCATTGTTTCAATGGCAAAACTCACACTGACGAAGTGGATAGCCGACATACATTGCATAACTGATCGACGTTTCATTCCAATATCACAAAAATTTTAGTAAATTAGAAGATTGAAAACATGTCTATCACTCTATCCAATCTTAGGCAATTCTGCAACCAACATTTGGTTTATAAAAAAAGCCTCGATACAAACGAAGAAGAACACAGTTTGTTGTGTCAGTTTGCCTTTTTTTATAATTTGCGCGCGCTCAAGGGATTTAAACACCCTGTGTGCAGGCACAGCGCGGGCGAAGGAAAATCAGGGTGGATAAAAGAGAGGTACCGGTGAACGTTGGTTTTAAATATTTGAAGGTTATAATGACTAGGAAATAAAGAGCTAGGCAAGGCATTCCACAAGCGAATTGTACGGCTTAGGAATGAATCCCGATATTTTAGAGTATGTCCGAAAGTGGGCTTGAGGGTATACTGATGAGCATTCATAGCGAGACGGGCGTTACGGTTAAAAGCATGAAGGGGCGGTATGCTACTGGCGATTTGTATGGAGCACTGGTGGTGGAAATAGTGACAAAACAAAGTGAGACACGAGACATTACGTCGGTGTTCGAGGGTGTCCATTGTTTGAGCATCACCTATGAGTTATATCGCACGGTTTTGATGCTATCTAGGGTGCAAAGGTGTATTGGGCGCACCCGATCAGATGTGGGTATTGTACTCCAATTTCTGGAGGATTAATGCCTTATATATTAAAGGGGGTGAAGTATTCCTTACATCGCTTGAGAACACCTAGATAATTCGCAGCATTTTGGACGACCCCGAATATGTGGTCATTCCTACGTAAGATGTCACTAACCCATATACGGGGAATGAAAAGTTTATCGGTTTCGTCGATGCAAGTGTCATTCATGGAAAACTGCTGTTTGTTTAAATTTCGCTTTAACGCATACAGCATCGTGGTTTGGAAGCACCCAATTCTACTCAGTTGATGGTGCCCCAATTAGTTATGCTGTTAATATCGGAATTTTATGATCTTAACATAAACTGTCGTCACCGTTCTAAAGCCGACGAGAAGGAACGTGAGTCTGGGAACGAATATGAAAAGCAGGGAGTACTATCATCAGCAATGGAATATATCGGATTAGAAGTGGCAGACAAGAGATTGTTGATGAAAATTAAAAAGAGTGTCGGAGACAGGAAAGGGCCCTGGGGCACTCCAGCATTTATTTTGTGAATATCAGACTTGAAACCACCAAAGACGACTTGAATTGAACGTTCCGAAAGGTAATTTATAATCCATTGAAGAAGAGAGTCTTCGATCCCAAAAGCACGCATTGTCCACAAAAAGCCTGATGCCAAACTCTGTCAAATGCCTTAGAAATATCAAGTACAACTATGTATCTTGCTTTCGTCAGATTAATGTACGCTTTAGTTTCACATTTCGGTGAGACATGCCATCAGATCATCTGTGGGCCTGTTGCCACGAAAACCGTACTGTCGGTCAATGAGCAGTTTCGGTGCTTCGAAATATTTCATGAGCTGACGGTTTATCAGCGTTTCCATGACCTTGGAAAGAAGGGACGTAAGGGCAATGGGCCTGTAGGAGGAGAAAGAAGAAGATTCGACTTTTTTTAGGGACGGGCTAGACAAATGCTGTTTCCCATCTCCTCGGAAAAAATTTTAAAGAGTAGGACTGATGAAAAATCTGGTTTTGCCAGCGTGGAAGAACACCTCTTCAGAAGGAGGCGAGATATACCCTCTGGACTAGCGGATTTGTGAATAATAAGATCTTTAAGGGCTCTTGCTACTACAGGAGTGCGAAAGTGGAATTGTCCCATTGAAGATTCGACGCACTCAAGTGTAGGCGGAGACAAAGCACAATCTGGGAGTGCTGATCTGGCCGAAAAGTGTGCAGCAAGCAGATTGGCTTTATCCAAATAGCTACAGCTGGAATGTCATTGTAAATGACGTTGACGTTTCTGACGAACGACCAACAATTTTTACTACCTCTGGGATATTGTAGTATTTTTTGTCCAAGTTTTTGGTTGTATTGGAATTTCACACACTAAAGAAAGGCGTAGCAGTCATTTCTGGCTTTTTTGAACTTTTTTGGTTTTCCTCTGTCGGGTTGGTCTTGTGAAATCGAAAAAACTTTTCTCTAACCCTGACAGCCTCTTTACAGCTCTAGTCGTACCATTACTTTTCTTTGGCTTTGATACTCTTCACCCGATGAGGGATAAAGCATGGCATTCCAAAGAGAATAGTTTCTATGATTATATTAGTAGCGGCATCCACGTCGTTATCGAGGAATCATAACGACCAGTTAAAATTCCTAAAGAAGCTAATAAGTCCGCTCCAATTGGCTTTCTCGTATTGCTATACGGTTGGTTCTTTTAGGAATATTTTCTCTAACTTGCGGTTAGCGTACGAGATATTAGCTTATATGACACAGTGGTCCGACGAACCTAAGGGGCTATCCCCCCCTACATTAATCTTGTATTTGTCACGGTGAAAAGTTAAAAATAGGTTTAAGGTGTTGGCGGTATGACTATCAACATCTGGTATTCGTGTGGGCTCATTTGCAAGCTGGGTTAAGTTATTTTCCGCAGCGAAGATCTCAACACATTGTCCTGAGGCTGTTGTCTGTCCAGAATGTCGAAGCCACCCAGAATTTTGTATATTGAAATCGCCAGTGATAACGATTTCAGTATGAGGATACATTGATATAATTCTTTGTGTGGAGTCAGACAGCGCAACAAACTCGTCAAAGATCGAGTTGCTGTCCAGTTTGTGTCTTCTGTAAATAAAGCAAATAAACTTTACGGAGATGGAATTTTAACCGCATGAAATTGAATTCCGGATTGGAACAGGGACTGCATTGTGGTGGACTTTGGTAAGCTGCATCACTACGCACGTAAATGGCGAGACCGCGATGAGAGAAGAATAATGGCACTGGTTCGTAGCTAGGTAGCTTTAGATCAGAGTGATCTGAGAGGTGTGGGGGAAGATCTACCTGTGTTTCACTAAGTGGCAAAACAGCTTGTCTGTATGTACAAACTTGGACGTACGTTGAAAAGTGTTTAGTTCTAAGCCCGCGAACATTGGCCATATCAACTCTAAATTCCCCAGTCATTATAAAAAAAAATCAAACACAAAAAACATAGACACTTACGATACTAAGCAAAGCTGTGAAGTAAGAATTCAGAATTGGTTTGCCGAATCAATTTCTTGTAAGTGTTATGCCCTTACTACAATAGGAAACCGAACAAAATTCATACCCACAACCCGCTAACCATGGGTTGTGACTTACACTCAGCCACTGCACGCGCTGTATAACAATGACAATCAGTAACGCAGTAACGCAGTGATTGATTGTAAGCAACATGGGCAGGGAGGGCGGGATTCACGCGCTGTGCGTGTTATTTTCGCTGCACTCGCGAGTTGTTTTTTTTTTCTTCTCGCACAAGTGATTTTTTTTCTCCACGCGATGAGCTAACTTAACGAATGCACTTGTGCGTGTGCACTCATCGACGGTCAGCTCGGTACTTCTCATGATTCGGTACTACCGCCACCAATATTTAAACTTATTGAATGCTTAGATTCCAAGAAGATACAACTGCGATGCTAATGCTTAGAACATTTTTTAAAGAGGTAACCGTCTCATGGACCATTAATTATCATCTGTCAAAAATATATGCTGTTAGCCGCTAAACGTAGGACAGCTTATCAGGATGTCCGCCAATTATATACTCGTAGATTACCTTTTTAAAAAAATTTCCGAAAATATTTATGCCAGTCCATATGTACATTGAATTAAGAATCGGACGCGCGGCCGCAATCTTCTTGAGCTGTAGATATCCGAGAAAATTCATCTATACACGCTTTAAGAAAGAGTTGGGTAAACTCCATAGCAAAATTCTTTGAACTAAACTTGTAAAGTGCTTTCAGCTTTCTGTCTTTGGCAAGGCAACACAAGACCAACTACATATATCCTATGCGTTGGCTGTCTAGTGAAACAAACTTTTATGATATTCGTAAAGTTCCTCCTTTCAGCTGATAAACTTTCGCATCTTTGATATTTCTTTTATATTGATTTATCTCTTATACAATTCATAAAGTAACATTTCTTTAGGTTAATAATTCATTGAAAAAATTCTGAAATACAATAATATATGTGCGTGAAATATAAGATAAGCATAAATATTAGTAATAATGACATTCTGTATTTGTCATACATAAGTATTAAAATAGTGTTGAATATCATTTAAATAACCCTCACCCTCGGGGTGACCGAGTAAAAGAAATTCATATGTCGATAGGAAGCTTAAAATTAAAAGTTTATGCAATTTTAGATGCAATTTATTTTAAAAGGAAATAGTAATGGATGAAAAAGATACAGCAGGAAACAGAGGTAAGAACTAGACCAACATATCCGAAAGAATTGATTTCAGCCTGGTATTCGTATAACCGATATCGAGCAACCACAATTTTTTTTGCTTAGTTGTCCGTATTGACTGTGGAAACTTATTGAAAAGTCGACATGATGACACAGAATAAAAGTCAAGAAATGCAGTAGTGCGAAAATTGTATATCGATATTTTATTAATGAAGTTACAGCGTAAATGAAGGTTGGATACCAATCGAAAGTTGCGATTTCCTGATTGCATAAAAAAATGTTTTTAACACCTTGAAGCAATACAAATGGCGAACTGGGAGGATTTATAGGTCAAAGAAGGATATCTAAGACGTTTATGACATATTTTTTCTCAGAATATATTTCTGCAAGGTTAAGAGGGGCTTAATCTTATCAATATAAGCACTCCCCCAACAAGTTATTCCATATTGAAGCTTGGAATGAAAAATTCCGTAATAGATATTTTTTATCAACATTGCTGAACAGATATTTCGCAAATTATAGAAATGCCGGAGGGTGCTACGGTGATACTTCCTCAAAGATTCTGTGTGATACGAGAAACACATTCCAGAATCCAGAGTCAAGCTAAATTTTTGAATTCGTCCACTCACTCAATTAAAAAGCATTTACCTGAACAGTTCAGATTCCTGCAGAAGGTGAGAGGTGAACCTTCAATAGCGCAGATACAATTCAACCGCTTGTATCTTTTGCATTCCGGTGAGTGAAAATAAATATCAGGTTCAAGTTTTTGCATAGAAGTGAAACGGAAATACATAACTTTAGTTTTGGAACTAATAATTTATGTTAATTAAACCAGGTTCGTATTACGGCCATAAGAAAAGCCTACATCATCAGCGAAAGCAGTTGTAGCACCCTTAAAATTCAGTTCAAAAGAGAATTTATCTAGATCA
Organism: Volucella zonaria; assembly: GCA_963966105.1. NCBI lineage: Eukaryota > Metazoa > Arthropoda > Insecta > Diptera > Syrphidae > Volucella > Volucella zonaria. Next base: position 218,259,430 of record OZ014530.1, read on the forward strand.
GAAACAGAATTGGTCCCAAAATGGAATCTTGGGGAACACCCAAATAGACAAAATTTATTGAACTTCTTACATCGTCTATTTTTTATATACGACTTAAGCCAATCAAGAAAGAATCCACGAAACCCACTTTTTTCCAATTTCCTTAACAAAACAATGTGATTGACCATGTCAAAAGCCTTGATGATGTCATTAAATAAATCAGCCGTGTGCTATTTTCTTTCGAGAACTCAGTTTTGTTTAAAAAACGAAATGAAAAACAAACAAATGTAACAATTGAAATGGTCTTTGATGTAATTCATGAGCTAAAAAATGAAGTTAATGAACTAAAGAAAGTTAATCAAGACTGCTTATCCAGAATCACTGTGTTGCAGAGTGAAAACATAGAACTTAAAACACCCGTGAGTGTATTGCAAAACCGAATTAATCATTTAGAACAATCAAAGCTTTGTAATGCTATTGAATTTTTTAATGTGCCAACTGTTGACAATGCAACTGCACAGCAAACCGCATTACATATTATTCGCGATGGTGTGGGTAACGAGTTGGATGAGAGAGACATTGATGCTCTTTTATATAAAAAAAAGTCGAAACAAAGAGGAATGCCACTACTCCTAATAATCCCTGTACCAATGTATTGTGTGTCAATTTCACTCGTCAAGTAGCAAAGGAGAACATTATGAGAATGAAGGTAAAGAGGAAACAAAAACTTACAACCAAACTGCTAGGCGACAGTCAGGATGGTTCACAAATCTTCCTTAATGATAGCTTAACAACTCATATGAGAGCATTACTTAAAGCCATACAAGAAATTAAAATAGAAAGAAATGTAAGTATATGGTATGTGGATAAGGAACAGCATAATATTTTTGCGTAAGAATGAGGGTGGTATTGCGACTAAAGTGGGGTGCTTTGAAGGCCTGAATAAATTATAAAGCCAAACAATATTAATATGAACCAAAATATCTCAAATTATACAAAAACTTATGCCGCTCCCAATATTTCTACACTTATTATTCATCAAAACATAAATACGAGTACGTACTACTTATATGTAGTATAAGAACAAATTTCAGTTCTTTTTTAGCTCGTAGTTCATAATTTCGATGCATATTTTATCGTTTTTACTGAGATTTGGTTGTACGACATTTTTTTTTTATTTATTTTATTTATTTATTTATTTTATTATTCAATACAATTCATTATAAGGTACAGATCAAGAAAAATTAGATGCAGTACAATTCTTTGTATTATAATTTAATTATTATAATTTAAGTCCATTAATATTATGTACATAAATTATATATCTATAAGTGTTTTTCAATGGTATTGAAAATATTTAGATACATTCTGTAGTTAAGGCAACTAGTGTCGAATGTATCGCTAAAGAATTGTTTAAAAAAAAAAGTAATTCAAAAATAAAAAGGTGAAAGGGTGATTTATGAGAGAAAAAGAAAAAAACTAGAGAAAGATTTTTGTGTTTATCATTATTCTTATTGTACTATCTTTATTAGATCTTTTACATCATTGAAATCAAAATTACGAAGCCATTTTTTACCGCTCGAGAAAACGACAGAATAAAAATTTAGAAAGTGTGAAACAAACGCCAGGAATCTTACGTTGCTTCGAAGCCCATGAACGGTGGGATTACGATTTAACGAATATCCACTACTTAGGTAAAATATTTTAAGCGCTTTGTAAAAGTAAAGATGTTTGAGAGGAAGTATTAATGAGTTGCAAAAAAAACAAAAAACTGTGTTCTAGACATTTTTTCTCCAAATGATTCGTAGAATATGTTTTTGCAGCACGACCAAAGGTTAGATTTTATTATATGTTCCTGACCATATTGCACCTTTGATTGTACTAAGCTGTAATAAATTGTTTCTAAGAGTTTACAAGAGCAAAACAGTCTTAAATGTAACATTATGTTGGTAGTTGTTAACAGATATTTTCTAAGTAAGGAGGTATGCGCACTCTAATTTAATTTGTCATCAAACTCGAGTCCTAGATACTTAAATGTAGGTACCCTTTCAATTACAAAACATTTCGATAAGCAGCTAAAATCGGAATTAAATGTTTTTTCTGTACTAGTTTTGCCACAAGTATTGGAACTAAACAGCACATGTTTACAATTTGTACAATTATAACTTATTTTAGGGAGTTGCGTAATATTAGATGATAGGCCAAAAATCATAATTTTGGTTTTATCACTTATGACTAGCTTATGATTACAGAACCAATGTCTAAAGTCATGATTTATATCCGCAAATAAAGGAAGCTTTGAAACCCGGCTTGTAGCCCTTTCAATTGTTGATTAAAGATTGAATGGATATAGATTAAAAATAGAACTAGACCCAATACCGAGCCCTGTGGAACACCTATATCAATATTCAGGCTATTACTCAATTTACCTTCTAACTTAACTACTTGTTTCCTGTTATGAAGGTACGAAGAAAACCAATTGAGCATAAAACCTCTAAAACCAGCGTTTTCTAGTTTTGTTAGTAGTAACTTATGGTCCACAGTATCAAATGCCTTGGTTATATCTATCAAAAGTGCAGCAGTATTCTTTTTGCTATTAAGGCTTTAGTAATTATTATTACAAAATTTTAAGAGTGCATCCTCGATTGATCTGCCAGTTCTGAACCCATATTGATTTGGACTAAAAAAAGAATAGTGCTCTAAAAAAGAGGCGGTTCTACTTTTAATCACTTTCTCAAAAATGTTCGAAAGATCAGGAAGAAAAGAGATAGGCCTGCAATTATTTAAATTGTTTGTTTCCCCCTATTTAAAGATAGGTACCACCCTCAGCAACTTTTAAGCAGTCTGGAAAAATACCACAGTAAATACTTTTATTATAAATATGGGCTAACACATCAACAATAAAGAGTGAGATTCGCTTAATAAGATCAATCGAAAAAATACAATTCATTGGCGAACAAGATTTTTTTTAATACATATACAATTCAAAGGATTTTATCGGATCGAAAGCAAAAGTGTGCACTTGGGAGTTTTTCCCACTTAAGCAGCATGAGTAGCTATAAACAGATGAATCAAATCCTGCATCAGAAAATGTATTTGAGGCCACACTTGTAAAGAAGATATTGATCGCCATCTCAACTGGTGCAGAGATGACCCTGCCATTATAATTTACGCAAGTCGAGTTATTCAGAGATATTTTTTTGTTGAGTAGATCGTTCACAATTGTCCACTCTTTTTTAATATGGTTTTTGGCTAATTCAAGTTTATTGATATAGAAATTTTCTTTAAAAGTGTTAACATCCGTAATAAATTCTCTGCAGATTTTTTCATAGAGATTACGAAGATGCTTTTTGCATTTGATTAATAATTTATTTTTATACTTCACCTTTTTTAATAAAGTTGCCGACATCCAGGGTTTAAGTTTCTTTAATTTATTATTTCTACTTGAGTGCCAGTAGATTGCCGCAGTTGATTTTGTAACGCCCGGGCGGTTACGGTACGCTCCCGACGTACAATTATTCTTACGTACCGGTCTTCTTGCGCAGTTGTAACTCTGATTCTTCCTAATCCAGGTCTCCTTGCTACATTCCTGGTTTCTTGGAAGCGTTCCCAGACGTTTCGGATAGTTCGCCGCAATACAAAGAAACGAATTGCGACAGACCTTTGAGATTCTCCCTCCTGAAGCAAATTTACCACTCTTACTATGTTTTCGATATACATATGATGCCGAGAACCTGGCATGTTAATCACATTTAATAACTTTGTCGAAGAAAACAATTAGAGAAAGTAACACTAGTAAGTTGCATAGACATGCAAGCTACAGTTAAATACTTCGCCTCGATAATGTTAACCAATAGAGTAATTTTTATATAAGAATCAAAATAATTCTTTGGTGGGCACTATTCTGTTTTGAGTAGTTTATATGTACATTGAAAATATGCAAAAAAAAAATAGATTTTTTCAAAGGTCTAGACCAGAATACCCCCTTAAGGGGTTTGGCCATTCTAGAGGCCGTAAAAATAGACTTTTTGTGATTTTTTCTTCCGGAAAAATATAAAATAAATTGAGTTTACAAAGGTAGAAGTATATTGCACCATGTGATTGATTGTAAAACATAATTTTTATAAAATAATTTATTTAAAAATGGCGGCTGTGCGGCGTTTCTCAGAAGACCTCTCTTTTTTTGGAAGCATCTACGGCCGCACCAAGAGTTCCTGTAAATTTTGAATTATGATAAGTCATTAAATATTTTATTGTACATAACAACAGCTAGAGAAATAGAGAACAGTAGAGATTGTTTTGATATATTGGTTTTTGGCCGAATGGTGCACTTCCAAAGTCAAACGTGCAAAATTCGCAAATTAATTATTTAGACAATATTAGGTGTGTTCAGAACATAGCGGCAATTTTTAAATTTGGGTTTGGCGAGTCCAATAGTTAAAATTATTTTTTAATATGTTGGTATACATGCCCCTGAAGTATGGTGAGTAAAACAAGAGTTTACGAGTGGTATAAGCATTTCCAAGATGGAAGTGAAGTCGTTGACGATGACGAACGCCTCGGACGCCTCAGCGCATCAACAACCTATGAGAACGTGGAAAAAGTGAAAGAAATGGTTATGAACGATCGCCGAATCGCAATCAGAGAAGTCGCTGATAATGTTGGCATATCGATTGGCTCATGCCGTGAAATTTTTTCGAATGTTTTGCGTACGAAACGCGTGGCAGCAAAATTTGTTCCAAAATTTTTGAACTTTGAACAAAAATAGCGGCGAATGGAAGTTGGTCTGGAGTCACTAAATGAAGTCAACGACGATGCAGAGTCACTGAAATGTGTTATAATAGGTGACCAAACATACGAAAAATTTGATACAAATTCCTTGATCCATTTCTTTTATCATGCGAAAACCGCCGATCTTATAAAAACACCTCTAACCTTAGCGGCTCCCACAGACAAAGTAAACAATACTTCAGGGGCATATATAAATTAAACTAATTTAACTTAGTTTGTTTAAAAAAAATATTTTTTATTTACTGTTCAGTACAAAAGCAAACTTAAGACTAACTTAGCTCTGAATTCTAAACTATAATGAAAGCTCGTGAAGCAGTTGGCCCAGACGCAACATCAGCAGAATAACGTTCCCATGCATTGCTTTTAAGGTGTTGTGTTACCTGCTCGTGGCTACCTGAGTATTTTGAATGTTCGTGCATCGTGGGAAATTGCACTGAGGCGCATGCAAAGAAAATGCTGATTAGGATGAAACTTGTTCTACTTTAACTCCTCCGCCCTTAATTTCTAACGTCCTCGTTAGAGCTTGGAGATATTAGTAGGTGGGGAATGTCTTTAAGCCCAATCGTGGTGTTCGATTTATGCGTTTTATCTGTAGAAGACTGATCTTGGTTTCTTGATCTCTGCCTCTGTATTTTTAGGTATGCAACTAGAACGAAGACCGAAAGAACCAATAATAGGATGACATTTATTGTTAAGCTTACTTCGTGCTTAGTTTCCAACAGGTTGATTTTCTTTGTTCTGTTGACATATAGATTTTTAATCATTTTCAAAGAGAGGACTTCTTCTATTTGACCTTGTGTCTGCAGTGGTTGAAGAATAGCAGGAAGAGGTTAAAGTTCAGTGACCTCGCTTGTTCTGATGACATTTCCCCTTATTTCTATAGTACGGTTAACATGCTTTATGATGAAGGTGCCATTGAGCCACATCGTTTCGTTGTTGATAACGACGGGTCCGTTGAATTGGTTTAGCAGCAACACTCCCGGTGAAACTTCATCTATTTCGGGTATATGTTCATTGTTAATGAGGGTACAATTTGCCTCCTGACTGCGTAAGAGCTTCGGTATGCAAGAGCTGTTATTTAGACTTACAATATCTTCTTTATTACAAATGGTTAATGGGTTATATGTTTTACATTCTTTTTTTACAGCATATATATCATCTTTACATTCTAATATTTTTTCATAATCAATTCTATTAATTATTGTTTTTATTTTAATTGGTTTTATTATGGATAATTTACATGTTTCTTTTTTTGTAGTTGGGATACTTATGATATAAACTAGATTCTTAAAATTAGAAGCTATCTTAATTTGGGCAAATTCCAATGCTTCGTCAAAGTTAACATAGGGTATATTATTTGATTCAAGAATATTTTTCGTAATGTTTATTTCCGTATTTGATAGAATGAAAGAGTTAATAATGTTGGCCTTAGCCCAATGTAAAGCATACGCTATATTCGTTATTTCGTCTTTAATTACATCTAGTTTATATTTGATTTCTAATATAATATTATTATTGTTGTTTTCATCTTCTTTAAATACTTTCAATATATGATTTGTTATATTTGAAATTTCATTTATTTTTTCTAATGTAAGTTTGTTAATGATAAATTGATTATTACTATTTTGAAGTACATTATTCATCTTATCTACTAATATTTCATAATCGTGGTGGTCGGGATTTCCCGCGATCCATTTCCACGTAGTTCCTAAAAAATCTAGTGATCGTTTTACTTTACTAATTTTTAATCTGCTTAAATTATTTTTAATGTTCTCAATTTCAAAACGAATGATAGGAAATAAAGGATGACTGGGTTGAAGGTATTTTATGACTTTTTCCTCAATATTGTTGATCAGGTTCTCATAGAAATTTATATCGACCACATGGATTATTTTAAAGTATCCATCTTGGATAACAGCATTACCCGCGTGTATCCTTACAAGTTTTGAATTGGAGTAATCAATTATCTGTAGATTTGCAATTGCGGTGCTCAGAGGCACTAGCAAGAGGCTAGTCGGGTGAAAGAAAAGAAATCAATTTTTTATTAGGCTCTTGTGTATGACTTTACCTGATTGTGTGATAACAGTGGAGTTTTTGTTTTCTAAAACTGTTTCTTCTCTATATTTTGGTGTAAGTTTATTTCCTAATCTACTATTAATTTTTACGTATATTTTTTCTCCTATTGTGTAGTTCTTAAGTGCTGTTTTACCTTTGTTATGATACTTTAAATCGGCTTCCTGTTTATCTTTAATTTTTTTAATATTATCATGTCTAACTTTTTCTAATTCTTTTAAGTCATTAAGTAGTTGTCTGCCGAAGAATACTTCGGTAGGTTTCTTTCCAGTTGTGGAATGTATGGATCTATTGTATTCAAAAATTGATCGATCTAATAGTTCTGAGAAAGTTGTATGGGAGTTTCCTGCTTTCAAGCAGCGAATTAGTTCTGAAAGGGTCGAATGAAACCTCTCCACTTGACCATTTGCAGAACTCGTGTATGGGGGAACTTTAAATACTTTAATACCAAACATGTTCTCTAACATGAATGTTATTGAACTTGAATTAAACGACTTTTCGTTATCCATTATTACAACTTGTGGAACGCCAAAGGATAGGATAAGTTCTCTAAGAGCGGGTTTAATGTCTTCGGTTGCTCTTGTCTTCAGTATTCTAGCTAAAGCATATTTCGAGAACTTATCTATTGCGGTAAGAATTATTTTTTTATCTGTAAAGTATATATCGATATGTATTATTTGGCCAGGATATTCGGGTATAGGGGTTGGTTGTATTTCAGGTTTACTGGGATGCCTATCGTACTTATGTTGCTTACATATTATGCATGCTTTAACAATTTTTGATATCTTTGAGCTCATCTGTGGGAAATAATAAGTTTGTAAAATTTGTATTTTATTTTCTCGACCATTTCGATGTGCTCTGTTGTGTTCTCTTATAATCTCGTTCTCTTGGCTATTTTTGTCGGTGAGATCAGTAACCATTTTCCTTGCAAAGCGTGTTCGATATTGCCTAAAATTAGTTGGGTATATTTTTTGGATAATGCCTAATATTCTTTCTGCTGTTTTAAGTCCATTAACAACTGATGGGTTAAGGTACTGTTTAAAGATGCTAATGAGTTTTTCTTCGGTATATTCTGATTCGGTTATGATATGACGGTGATAGGTAGGAAAGACAATTTGGAATAGATAAGATGAAGTGTTACCGATATTAAGAATAATCTGATTCTTAAAGACGTTGACCGGAGTATCCACTATCTGGATGAGATCTTGTCCAGAGCTTTCATCACTGTGCTGGGTGACTGTGAGGGAATTTATTTGAGAGTTTCTAGGAGGCCGTGATAGGGCATCTGCAACAACATTGGATCTTCCAGGCTTGTACGAAAGCTCGTAGTTATACTCTTCGAGTATAGCCTTCCAACGTTTCATCTTGTGGTTGTTATTTTTATGACTTAAAGCGTAAGTCAATGGCTGATGATCTGTGAAGATCTTGATTTTGGTTGAGCCATATAAATAACCTCTTAGTGATTTTAAAGCCCACACTATAGCAAGCATTTCTTTCTCATTTGCTGCATAGTGTTCTTCGGTTTTTGTAAGCGTCCGAGAAATAAAGGTAATTGGTTTGTCATCTTGTGACAATACGGCTCCTAATGCATAGTTGGATGCATCAGTAGTTAAGTGAAACTCTTTCGAAAAATCTGGATGGTTTAAAATAACGTCTTCGGAAATCAAGGAAGATTTGATTTTTTGCAATGCGTCGTTAGCACTTTCATTCAATTGGATGACTTTTTTAGTTGAGGCAGTCTTAGATGTTCGACCATCCTCCCCTCTTAAGAGAGTTGTCAAGGGTTTTGCTAATTTAGCATAATCCTTGATAAATCGACGGTAGAATCCTGATAGACCTAAAAACGAACACAATTCTTTCAAATTTCGAGGAGAAGGAAATTCGGCTATTGCTTTGACTTTATTGGGATTGGCTTTAATACCTTCGGCCGAGATAATAAATCCAAGGAATTCAACTTCCGGCCTGAGGAATTCGCATTTGTCAAGTTGGACCTTGAGGTTAGCACTTTGAAGAGTCTTGAATATTTCTTCTAAATTTTTAAAATGTGTTTTGACGTCTTTGCTGAAAACTACTATGTCATCGATGTAGACATAGCAGATTTTGCCGATGTGATCTCTAAAGATGTCATCCAACGCTCTTTGAAAAATGGAAGGGGCATTTTTCAACCCAAAAGGTAGTCTAACAAATTCGTATTTTCCGTTGTTAACGGAAAACGAGGTTTTCTCAATATCTTCCTCGTGCAGAGGTATTTGGTGAAAACCACTCTTGAGATCAAGCACCGAAAACCATTTGTTTTCCCCTAGTTGGGCTAGAACTTCGTTCGATTCGGAGATAGGGTAACGATCGGGTATCGTTACCGAATTAAGTTTCCTATAATCGACTACCATGCGGTACTTCTTTTGTCCTGAAGCATCAGCTTTTTTCGGTACAATCCATACCGGAGAATTGTACGGGGACCGTGAAGGTCGTATAATTCCATCGTTTAACAATTCTTTTATTTGCTTATCTATTTCCTGTTTTAGGGACATTGGATACGGGTAATATTTTGAGTATATAGGATCGGAAGTTGTTGTACGAATTCGACCTTTAACTGTAGTAGTAAAGGTAAGTTTTTCGTTTGGTTCAGCAAATAAATTAGGATATTTCATTGTGAGAGAGTTGAGCGTATCTCTTTGATCTTGTGTCATATGATCTGTTCTGACACTTATGTTGTGAATGGTTTCAGACACTTGTTGTTTCAATTTAACTGTAACATTATTATTGATTATCATCTGATTTTTATCCGAAAAGATGATGGCTGATAATTCTTTGAGTGTATCATTTCCCAAGATGGCATGGAAAGATTTTAAAGAGGGTAATAGGAAAAATTTAATTGATTTTTCAATACCGAAAAGGTTAATTAGTGTGTGATGGGAGATTTCAATATTTCCACCAATTGACTTGGCATGGAAATTTCGCTCATTTATTATAGGATTTTTTACGAGGTGTGGTTGGATATAATTTTTGTTGGACCCGGTGTCCACAAGAAATTTCAAAATTTTATTGTCATTCGTCTTGCACTCAAAGTACGGCAAAGACGAATTGGTTATTCTAAAAAATGAACATCCACAAAGTCATTAACGTTTTGCTCAGATGATTCATTTGTTCCTTGACTGTTCAAGTAGTTCTCTAAGGTTTGTTCGTCAACTGCAGAGTTGTCCATTGCTTCACTGTAGTCCATGATTTCGTTTTGTTCTTGATTTTTTAAGCCGCTCTCTTGTTCCATAGAAGTCTCAATGTGGAAATTGCGTTGGCGTTTGTTCGGTAAAACATGTTGTTGTGAAGGTACCATAGGTCTTTTTGTAGCTGGTGGCCAGTTCTTTGCTGTTGGTCTATTCCTGTAGTCTACATTACTCGTCCTAATGGTGGTTGTTTCCATAGGTACGACTTTCCCAGAATTATTGGGGTTATGTTGTTGGTTACTTTGTTGATAATGTTGAGGATGCGGTTGAGGATATGTTTGAAAATGGTTTTGGGGAAAGGTTTGAGGGCTTGGCCTTTGATTTGGCTGATAGTAAGTCTGTTGAAAATTTTGAGGTTGGGTGTTTTGGGGACGCGGTGGAGGACGCGATGCCAAATGCATTGGTGGTTGCGGTAGGTACACAAGCTGTGGATAGAAGGTATGGGGATTGCCACTTTTCCGTGGAGGAATTGGTGGATTTGGAGGTGGTCTTCGCATTGCTCCGATACTATGATTTGCATAGTTAGATCGAAATTGTTGATTCTCAAGTTTCTGACAAAGATTAAGAGCGGTAGGCAGATCTGCCGGTTCTCTCATTGCCAGGAGCCTAGGTAGGTCACCTTTGAGACCCCTTATAAAGGTGTCTAGCGCCTTTACCCTGTAAGACTCGGTTAAGTGATGCAAAGCATCAGGGGGAAGTTCCATACTTGAGACTTTATTCTGAATTAAGGACAGATTATTGTATACTGTCTGGTAATATGTCTCGATGGAGCTATTGCCTTGGATGAGAGTCGTCATCTGGTACTCTAATGTACCCAGATCACGTCTATCGGCGTAATGTAACGTTAAGCATTTTGTAATACAACTCCAGTTTAGAGGTGTATTATAGGACTCAAGGATTGCATCGGCATTACCTACTATCCTGTTCCGAACTACATTTAAGATACCAAAATACTTTGGTGTCCCTCTCAATCCTTCGTAAATGCTGAGGATTCTCTCGACGCTTTTGCGCCACGAACTGAATTCTCCTGGTGTTCCGGAAAATTCTCTCAAGCATCTTACAACGTCGGGGACTTTGTCGAGGTCGTTTAGATTTGCTCTATGTTCAGCAGAAATGGTTTCGTCAACCCCTCTATTAAATTGATTATTGGGATTAATTAATGAATGTACCACTTGCTGGCATTGGGATGCGCAGATTCGACTCGCAATTCCTGCTATTAATGCTTCCAATTCAGGAGTAGCATTAACTGCAACGTTTTGATTTGGTGCACCTGAAGTTGAAGGTGCAGAGATCGGTTGACCACGGCTAAGGACAGCTGGTCGAATAATTGGGTCGGTCATTTCCAAAAGTAATTTGAGGAACGCGAAAGGGATTTAGGGATAACTTGGAACAATATTCGTTTTTGAAAATAAACTTTTTGTTTAAAAATTATTTAAAAATTAATTTAGACAGATATGCAATCACATTAATTATTATATATTAAGAAAAATGTTTATTATAATGTGTACTAAATAATAAATTTTATCGAGAGAAGGAATATGTATATGAAGCGTATAAAATTATATAAAATATTTTCATATATTTTTATGGTTTTAAAACTTTTTTTCTTCTTTTGCTTTTAATGTGCAATTTCACAGATTACTCACTAGTTTTCACTTTTATGCTTATATTCTAATTCTAAAATTTGTTTACTCTAATTTTTTCTTTTTCAATTTTCACTTTCGATTATTAATTATTATGTGTTAACTAGTTAAATCTAGTAGTATGTTGTTAAATTTATAATATATAAGTTTATAACAAGTCGTATGAATATATTTTCTTAAAATCTACCTTACATAAAAATTTGTTTCATGTCCAGCGCTGGTGGAGTAGGTTCTTTTACCTTTTTGTTGACACTACTGGGGGACCTTTCTCCACACTCCCTCGCTGTCGACTTTATCAAACGATTTAGTCCTTATTGTTGGTGGCCCAGTTGAATTGTATCTTGGAGCTGCTTGAGGTCCTTCTGTGTTTGTTGGTTGATGGAGCTGCTTGAGGTCCTTGTGGCAGTGGAGCTTCTTGAGGTCCGGCACACTTTACACAACACTTTTTACCCTTACAATTACTGGGCCCCACGTTGGGCGCCAATTAAACTAATTTAACTTAGTTTGTTTAAAAAAAATATTTTTTATTTACTGTTCAGTACAAAAGCAAACTTAAGACTAACTTAGCTCTGAATTCTAAACTATAATGAAAGCTCGTGAAGCAGTTGGCCCAGACGCAACATCAGCAGAATAACGTTCCCATGCATTGCTTTTAAGGTGTTGTGTTACCTGCTCGTGGCTACCTGAGTATTTTGAATGTTCGTGCATCGTGGGAAATTGCACTGAGGCGCATGCAAAGAAAATGCTGATTAGGATGAAACTTGTTCTACTTTAACTTATACCAACATAATAAAAAAAAAATTGACAATCGGACACTCTAAACCTAAAAATTCCCATTATTTTCAGAACACACCTCATATACTCGTATGTCTAAAGATCTACAATACTATAGTTAAAATTTGAAGTGGATTGGTTGAAAATTGTTATGTTGTTAAATTTATGGGTGCGGCCAACTTAAAGAATGCAGTTTGAGATAAACGTGTTTAAAATTCATAACAGGTTCGCTGACTACCTGACGGCCTTGTGCTATATTTTGAAAAACAAATACTTGGAGGTATATCCCGGCCATAATCTTTTAGGATGTCATTTTTGAAGTCCTAAGGGCCATTGAAAGTAATAAAAAAAATCGATTTTTTGAAAATCCTAGAGTGGCCTAGAGGTTGCATCTGGAATAAGAAGTTTGTCAGGGCCTACTGTTCCATTAATAAGGATTGCCGTCGGTTTTTTACAAGCAGTTGATTTATTGAGGATGGTGTCTGCAATTTGCCATTCCTTTCTTAAGTTTCCCTTAGAAGCATCAAAATGGGTGCGGTAGTAAATATCTCGAGTGCATTGAATCTGTATTTTAAGTTCAGCACACAATTTTTTTTATATATTTTTCGTAAGCTCTGATTATGTGGAAATCTACAGTATCAATCTTAGCTTGATTTTAATATTAACTTTGTGCACTAAATGCTTAGCAGATCCACGGTTTAAGTCTCTTTACTGTTTTTTTCGAAGGGAATGAAGAAGTGCAACTAGAAATGTGTTTCCTTAGGGAACCCAAGAATATCGTGTAGCAAGTCGCAGCATTTCCACTAGAATTAACTTCTCTCAAGCACTCATACAGTTGGTTATATTTCAGCATATTGAAATTAATAATTTTTCCTCTATTCAAGGATTTGCAATTGTTTCTGCTTTTGCTTTTTAAAGTGTTAATTATTGGATAGTAAAAATTTAAAAGCCAATATTATTTTTTCGTAAATTGTTATTCAATTAAAATACAGAGAATGTTGGCATCTATGACATCCTTCCAACGTGATATAAGGTCAAATATTCCTTTTTCGTAGAAGTGTTAACTTATTGAGGCAATGAAATCTTTAAAGGCTTTTATGACCTCAGTTCAATTCCGGATGACCTTTTGCTCATTTCTGGAAGTTCTGCCGGCAAAATGAATGCAGATTGCGGAAAAGATGGTAATCCGTTGGTGAAATATCAGGAGAGTACTGCCAACCAACTGCAACAGTTTTTGCAGCCTTATTTGTGAGGCATGCGGTCTAGCATACCTATTGACCAATGCGTCATTAATATTTCTCATTGCCAATGACGAATTGTGCCCCATTTTAAATTCGTAAAGGAAAAGGGTTCGAATTTGAACTGCCGACAGCATGGTAAATAATTGCTAGAAAAAAAATAGCAGTACTCTCACACGTCAAGCACATGTACCACTTTATTTTATAAAAAAAGAAAATTTAATGTTCTGGCACAGATGTTCATTCGAGAACTTCTTATTTTCGACTGTGCGAAAATCGGACATTTCATGTGGTAGAACCCAATAGAAGCTCTGTCATAGAGTGATCCGTAGTCATTAGATCAAGATCACACTTTTCGCAGTTACTGAACGAGATATTGCTTAAACTTCCGCATATATGATCTAGATTTCTACCTGATACAGCCCTGATGGATTCACTGATAATTCTTGCTAAACCATTTATTGCTAATAAATCTAAGTACCTGAAAATTGTCTCGCTACATTCTAATACATCCATATTAAAGTCTCCAACGATGATTAAACTTTTAGATTTCTCATTTTCCTAGGGACTAGAAAATTCGTTCACAAATACCACAACGCTAAACATATGTACTCGTAGTCTGTAGGCACACAAAAAGACATATACTTCGCGGTTAATTTCAACAGAAACTTTCAACATATCTGCGCTCAAGAAGTCGACACACACAACATCGTGAATTTTGATATCCTTTTAAAAAGAAAACACCCATCACCACCTGCAGAGTAAATTTCATTCGGATTAACATAGAAATTAACACCGGGAATTATATAATGCCTTTTATCAAAACCGTTGATCCAAATTTCAGACACATACATATATAATCCGGTGCCGTGAAATAACGTCGAGCGCAATAAGGCCGAATTCCAAAATTCAGATTTATTTCGATTTGTAAAAGTGAAATAATGGCGACCATTGCTTGTGAAGTAAAGCCGAATTGTTGAATGTTGAAATATGTGTTCAATTCCAGTTTCAAGAAGGTGCCTCGCTTCGCTCACTAACTAGATGTCTCCCTTTCCTCCGCAGGATTTAGACGCTCAGGCGACTTCGTCGTTCCTCTAAGGGATGTTAATAAGGCGGATTCGGCATTGTTTCACCTTCACAAAGTGAAATAAAGCCCATCGCTAATATTCGGCCTTACTCGTATGTACTTCATTTTTACAAAGCGAAATACGAGTAAAGCCGTATTTTTGAATTCGGCGTTATTGCGCTCGGCGTTATTTCACGGCACCATCAAATCCGGGATACATATAAAAGAATCAAAGTGAGTGACAAGAGTAGCAAAGCTTTTTCATAAACTTCTGTTCATTTTGGTGAACAGTAAAGAGTTTGTTTAAACAATAGGAACTATATCTAAAAATGTTTTCATAGTTAGTGTTAATAGCATTTAGGGCAGAGAAGTGTTCATCTAAATTGAATTCCATTCATTTCAATAGCTTACTTATAAATAAATGCACTACATATGTATATAAGTGCTAGATCAGCAAAAGTTTTGATGAAAATGACTTATCCCCGCTCAACCCTTCTAACAAGAAATTCATTGTTTATGAACCATACACAGTTAGCAATAGTTCGCTTTTTTGTCTCTTGTGCCTTCATGAAAGGTGCTTGCGTGTACTTTGTAAGCGAGTCATTAATACACCAGTTCCTTTTTTACTGTTGTTCTCGTTGTTGCTGTTGCTGCTACGATTGATCACGACGTCAGTACCAGTAGTGAATGCGTTGAGATTTTTTTTTATTCCTCGCCTTTGCGCTCATTACTATGGATTGACTTGTCCTGCATGAAAGCATATTCTTCCAGAAGGATCTAGAGGGGAAGCTTACATGGAAGTCTTTGTCAAACCAAAGTTCAGATATGCTGTAATCGATGTTCTCTGTGAGGATTCCTAAAGCATTAAGAATGTTAGCGCGGCCAAATGAATTATTTGTCCACAGTGTAGTGGCTTAAAGGCAAATAGCTGCGACTGCGGAAAATATTGAGGGGTGTCAAATGAAGCAGAATATCTAATGCCGCAGAAGGGGTAGACCGCAATGCTCCGCTTTTGCATAGACATGCTGTTCTTTGCAGTTTATTGCAGTTAACTGCACTTTCTAAGGCCGTCCACCAGACTACCACCCCGTAAGTGAATATCGGTCTTATGACCGAGATGTTTAGCCAGTGAGTTATCCGAGGTTGAAAGCCTCATTTATTCCCAATGGCTTTTTTGCAGGTGAATAAAGTTATAGTAGCTTGATTGACTCTTTCTTGAATGTTAGGTTTCCAGTTTAGCTTTCTGTCAAAAATGAGACCCAGAAATTTTGCTGTATCGGAAAATCCTTTACTGGTACCGTTTATTGAAGGAGGGTCTATATAGTAGTTGGAATTTCGTATTTCCTGGAAAAGAGGACAAAATCGGTTCTATGGGGATTTATTCCCAATCCACAGCGATCCGCCCAAAGGGCTAATCTATTGAGATTTACTTGAAGGAGTTCTTTAATTGTATTAAGATGCTTACCTGAGACGGCTATAGCAACGTCATCCGCATAGGCAATCACCCTGCTACCACCTGCTTCAGCAGTTCATTTACTACTAAGTTCCAGAGAAGGCGAGAGAGGACACCGCCTTGCGGCGTACCTCTGCTGATACATCTTTTAGCAGAAGTCTCACCCTGTTTCGAGTTGATTATCCTGCTGTTTAGCATAAGACTGATCAGCTGTCGTGATTGCGGATGTGTTGACGTTGTTAAAGACATCCTCTATGTTCAGGAAGGCAACCATTGTGTAATCTTTATATTGTAATTATCGTTCTTTTTTGTATAATTTGAGGGATTCTTAGTATGAGTCCCAGTCAGTCACTTTTCTTGTGCTTTTTGCTAATTTGAAAGGCTTTTTGCAAGGGTTTCTAAGCAGTCCCAGTGCGGCTCTTTCTTCCCTCTAGGTTGAATAAGAGGGCAGGAAGCGGCCATGGCCTGATTGAGAGCCAGGGTGAATTCCCTGACTTTCATGTCAAACTCATTGGTGTCACGCAGGGGACTTGAGAGTTCAGAGAATATTGTTTTTGACCGTGTTCCTCTGTATTTTGGCCAATCAGTTTCCTGATAATTCCGGAGTGGTGGCTGGCTAGGAGGAATATCACTCAGTTAAATTGGATGTAACTGTGGTCTGAAAAAGAGTGTTCAGATGATACCATCCAGTTCGTTAGCATTTGAATGATGCTGTGGATATTTAGCACTTCCTGTCGATTTCTAGTTATAAAAGTGGGCTCATTGCCAATGTTGCAAGCAATGCGGTTAGTACTTATTATTTAATCAAAAAGTGACTCACCTCTATCGTTGATGTCGGTACTGCCCCATACCGTGTGATGAGCGTTACCGTCGCATCCGATGATGAGGCCAGTTTTTTGACTTCCAGCTTCCAGTACCACCCTTTCTAGGTTATCACCTGGGAGAGGGCCCGCACGGTCTTTGGCGAGGTATGCCGATGCCAGCCAGTAGGAGCTTCTGGCAGTCTCTAGTCTGGCTGTCGGGGTCGAGGTAGCTGAGATTAGGAAGTAGAAGTGCATTAAGAGACAAACTCTTGTATAGAGCGAAGCTTATACTGGTGCCCTAAATCTACGAGCCACGCCTTCTACAATCCGTGGTTCCTGGATTAGAATAATGTCTTCTGCGTTTTTGGAGAGACGCAGAATGAGTGCGGCCGAAGCCTTTTTTGAGAGATGGAGATTGATCTGGAGAAACCATATCATTGCTACAGTTTCTCAGAGTGGCCTCCATCACGGTGATGTTGAAGTTCTCCGATTCTGTAGATATGCTCAGAGTTTTCATTTCCGACAGCAAGTCAGAAGAGGGGACCGACGGCTTAAGTTTCACCTCGAATAGATTGGTGTCGTCGCTTTGCATTTGTGAAAAGAATATGGCGCTCCAAGATCTAAGGTTGTATTTGGTAGTGTCTCCGTTAAAGGAGGAGGAGGGGTTGCTTATCAGCATCCAGCTAATCCTTTTTATAGACTCTTGGGTGTATTGACTCGAAGCCAAACCGAATCATGCGTTTTATCTGCGCCAGAAGTTAAGGGATTCTTTATTGATCACGGTCAACGCGGATCTATAAAAACCCCTTAGTTCCTCCAGCTTCGCGACTTTCCAGTCATGAGTCGGAAGTGTCATGCTACTGAGCCTGATAATTTCCAGAATGCTTTCTGGGGAGACGAGTTCGGCTGCAATCCAGATAGGAGTTCGTGGTCTGCTAGGGACGTCCTCCTTAGACACGACCTCAACTTTTGCATCTGGCCAAATCTCTCCTAAACCACCTATGGCTTTAGTGAAGAGATCAAGAGATCTCTAGTTGGCACAAGCGATAAGCTTGACGTAGCCTTGATGCCAGCAAGCATTGCTTGTGATGAGAGGTGGTCCGGACTTTTTCCACATGATGGCCAAGAAGTTGCTCGAAAGGTTTAGCTTGTTCAACTGCCACCGTTCAGGCGTTATTGATCCATCGGTGTCGTTTCTGTCGATTACTGTGATCATTATTGCGTCCTTCAGGACTTCTCTGATAGACTTCAGAGATGTGCAGAGATGGTCTGCCACAAACTTGCTGCTGGTAGGGGTGGAAGAAGTTATAGGACCACGGCTTGCCACAGTCTTAGCACTCCTTGAAGATTTCTTTTTAGGCTCTTTGCGCTTGTCTTTAGAGGATGGTGCACCATGACCTGCCACAGTTTTATCTCCACTCAGCAATGCAGGAGCCTTTCTGGTAGTCAGTGTAGTCGTTCTGCCGACCGGTATTAGAAAAGTACCGGCTTCGTGTTTTGACTTTTTTTTTTAGATATTATCCATAATATTTTCCCACGGGTAGCGGAGAAAGGGTGATCCATTTGTACAGAGATTCGCTGTATACAGATAAGGCTAGCTAATCCGGAGGTCGCCCGGGTACCCGGATACTCCGTTCGCGATTCGGCACGACTCGTTTAACACATTGATCCAACCCAAGGGAGAAAGGAGTGGTTGTGATGGGGGGGGGAAGTCAGGAGGGGGATGAGCATCCTTTAGTTTCAGGGTTCGTCTGTAGAATTTCTCGAGGTTCATTGACCCAACTGAGCCTCTACAACTCTCCAAGTTCGTTGCTCACGGTAGAAGATGCGGCATATAATACATTTTATGCGAAAAAGTGGAAGCCAAGTTAAATAAATTGTGTGAAGGCTAGATATAAATACAGCTCTTGGGCTGATCCAATAGTCGTTGTTCCGAACCAAAACGGAGATATTTGAATATGTATGGATTCCAGGATTTACTAGGAGATCTTAACGCAGTGCTGGGTAAGGGGCCGCCTTTCAGTGTTTCGTCGAACAACACATAAAACCACGTCCAACAATGGATTCAGGTTTATAGAATTTGCAGTTAGCAGCCAACATGCGGTCTTCGCATTCCTGATCAAGTAATAGTATACCAGATTGATAACACGAAAAGAAAAAAAAGCGCAGGAATGATGTTCGAAAGAAAATACCGCTGGCACAGTGCGACTGCCTGTAAACTATTTAAAGCACCTGGACACGACCAGGTCAAGAGCATGCACAGGTCATCTGTAAGATATTGTCAGGGGAAAGCACGCTAGGTACATGCAATCTCAGCATCATTTGACTAATCCACAAAAAAAAGATCCATTTGATTGCGCCATCTATAGATGAAAAAGTCTCCTAAACATCCTATAAAATCTATCGGCAGTATTATATGAACCTCTCAGTGCGATTTCAGGTCAGGAAATTCCATCATCGTTCAAATATTTATACTACGGCGGCTCGTAGAAAAGACCCGGGGAATGCAGATGGACACTCACAAGGTATTTGTTGACTTCAAAGCCGCCGTGCATAGGAATTAGCTGTATATCGCCATGCTAAGTTTTTGCATCCCTGCCAAGCAAGTCAGATTTTGCGTGATGACTATGGAAAATTCAACATGCTTCATCAAAGTCGGTAATGAATCACTCGAGACTGTCAATCTAAAGAAACATTTAAGAGAAGGCGATGCGCTATCATATGGCTTTTTTAAAATCACCCTCGAGTGAATTGCTCAAAATACATCGGCAACCAAAAGAGCCATGATATTTTCTTAGTCATTGGATGGGCGAACACAGCATGCCATCAATGATGCTTTCGTTAGTATTGAGACCGAAGCCGCATAACGGATGTAACGGTAAAGAGTGCATAATGTCATCAGTAAACGATTTGGCGAGAACATCACCATTGAAAGTTTTAGCTTCAAGGAAGCTAATGACTTCATCTATCTTGGCTCAGCAGTTATAAGTGGTAACGATATCAACGCAGAGTTCAAAACCTGATCTACTCTAGTCACACGCTGTTTCTTTTGGGCTCAAGATGCAATTCGGTAACAGGGCCCCTTTCTCCTAAGTGGTTTTATAAATATTGCACAAAACCCTTATCATCCCAGTCCCGCTCTTTGGCGCAAAGTCCTGGACTATGTTAAAGGCAGATGAAAAATCAGTCGACCGATTTGAGAGAAACCATCCTCGTGATTTGCGGATTGCGTTTATATTGACGGGTAATAGAAAAGGACATCGGTCTAGTCAGGTGTCTACCACTCCATCGTTTTAGATGTTTGGACCAGGATTAGCGAATGGACGGCACAGGTCCAGACCAAATACTCCATAAGTCTAAACCCGAGGAACGGCGCAGTTCAGGGCGACATCATCGAAAGTGGCGCACGCAAGTGGAAAGAGACATTGACTAACTTGGAGTTCGGAATTGTAGGCAGCTGGGGAGAGGTCGTACTAGCTGGAGAGGCTGGTTAGTTGAGGGCTTATTCCAACTCGAATATCGACTGCGAAGACCGTCTTTTTCTTCCCGAGATTGGATGAATTGGTTGTGGATGAGCTCTGGTTTCAACAAGACGGAACACAAGTCCCATCAAACAGAAACGTCTCCCCTATCTGTTAACTCATGCTTTATAGTAAGTCGACTTACCAAATTCTTGCATTTAGGTGATGATATGGACTATGGTCTCAGATTTTTGAATTGTTACCCAAAAAGTGTGAGTTTGAGTAAGTGAAAAATCAGAATTATACCAGAATAATTTACTGTCAACATTAAAATTTTCTGATCAGAAGCTCCATTCCTTCAGCCACTACAGCCGCAAGCTGGATTAATAAATAAAATCCCAAAACGAGCAAAGATATATGTATAGAAAATAGCTTCATATAATTCCAATTCACCGCCGCCATCCCCGTACTGGGAGCCAAAGCATACCATACTAGATCAATTTGCTGCTTTGCTATATTTCCGCTAATACAAGTTTTCGAGTTTTAATTTGCCTAATCCTGAAAACACACGATGGTCATTGTGGTGTTCTAAACCAAAATCGTATGCTATTGGAAGGACTGATTATTGTACCTGGAAGTAATTTTCTGATCCACACAAAGTTCATGTAAAGTGGTGACATTTATTGCCGTGAAGAAAAGTTGGCGCCGTATCTATGAATAAGTACCAATGTATCTATGTATGTATCCATTTGTGGTCGACAGCAGTGATACGAGCAGCAAAGTTGTCCCACCGGGCATTTTTAATGAAATAACGCTGTTTAATGAGTAAATATATGATTCCATTACGATTGCAAATGTTTTCTGTTTTCTGCGTACTTTGATACATTTCTTCATTTATCCTCATATCAGTGTTCTATCTCGCTCTGTCTTTATCTGTGTGTGATTTCTGCATAGCCAAACCGAAAGCAAACAACAAAACCAAAGTGCGACGACACACAACAGGACATTTATTCATTTGTCGTTCGTTGGTCTTTCTCCTGGGATGACTGGGCTCTGAATGTATCCACCATACGAGTACTACGCGTAGATACTTTGAATGTAGGACGTCCTCATACATATGTGTGTACGCTTTCAATGAACACATTAAATTTAATGCTCGAACATGAGAAGTACATTAAAAAATTTTTACTTTTCAAGACCAGCAGTTGGAAGGACCAGAGAACGGAAGAGCGGGGTTTGGATTTGGGTTTTTTGTTTTTTTTTTCAACTGACTCTTTACGTAGTCCTTGGTCTTCACATATTTTCATGTTAATAGCTGACGTTCAGTACTATGATCCTGCGAGCCAAATAAGTTACTTTCCGCAACGTCCCAAATTGGTTGTGTGTTTTTGTTGCTGTTGCTGTCGTCGGTTTCATGTTTTTTTTTTGTGTTTTCTTAACTTTTTAACATATAAAATGGAAATTAAATAAATTATGTTGTGTGTATGAGGTTATGCAATATATTGTTTGTATGCATACAAATGGAGTAGGGATACTCGAGCTTACACAAGCGTACGAGTACATACACCCGGTGGCCCTCCAAACGGAGTGAACATTAATTTCCATCATGCTGTGCAACTGAGCGTGTAAATAATTATTTATTATTTCATAATTAAGTGTTTTCAATTTCGAGGCTTAATTTCTTGGCCGAAGTGATTGAATATTTACGGCGAAAATGCAGGTGGCTTACCGGTGCAAAATGCAGCGGAAAATTCCGGGAAACAGTTTGCTGGAAATCTCAATAAAGGAAGGTTATTTATTTTTGGTGTTTACGGATACACTGTTTCTGAGCCTTTTAAACTCTTCTCCATATCAACACATTATGTACAAATATATAGCTGAAAATAATTTATAGAATCTCAGAGTTGTCAACAGCAAAAAAATTGCAATTATTGAGTGACAATTTACATATACATATTTCAAAGAATGTGCTAACATTTCACATCGGCTTTCAGACTAATTTGGCAAAGCTTAAGAACCTTACAAAAGTGTTAAAATAACACTTTTCTGTACCTACCTTTTTAGGGGTTAAGTTATTAAAAAGTAAATTTAAATTAACATAAACTTATTTTTATTTTTATTTTTTTATTAAAAAAAAAATTTAAAAACTTCGTCTAGTGCTGTCCTGGTCATTAGGGTCTCGTCTTTTTTTTTTCCTGTAACAATATACATATATAAAAATACACATGTGAGTACACTTAGTGTGGTAAAATAATAACTAATTAAGAAATGCTCAAAGCAGGAAATATCGCACATTTCCGACACCAGCACATTGAAGGGACCGACCACTTCATGAGCGACGTTCCCCCATCCACGCTACAAGAGTGGATTCTCTCACATCATTTGGCACAAATACAAATAAGTTCACGCACTTTTGATCTATCTTACCCATTTTGTGATTGACACCGAAAAAATAACACTAACAAACTAACCAGTTAGTATCAATATCTAACTAAAAATCTGCACATGTCTATTACGAAATTCGACCTAACTTCGGAAGCATGTCAGACGAGGTGATTACGGAAGTCGTGCGACTAGCTATCGCATACACACAAAGCAAGAGAATGCACATCTTCGTGATTGAACCAACGGATGAACAAGCGCAGAAGAACAGAAGCCGTTTGCCCATCCGCGCTATAAAAGTAGATCCTCTCAATCCATTACACAAAATTAAAAGAAAAGTAAATACGCTTCCGTCCTCCATCGTCCGACAGCTCCGTCATGTAAAATAATATCACTAAAGAATTTATAACAAATAATATCTACGATATTGTTTTAGTAAAAACACGCAATACATTAATGTGTTATACAAGGTGATACAAAAATCATCACCCTACCGGAAAATGATATAATTTTTTGCAAATGGCGGCAAATGTCCATTCTATTTTGACATTTGTGAAGTAAACAGATACAAAATACACGTCAGCCAGACATGAATTGCTATACTCCTAAACAGCGCGGAATAATTGTTACGAATTTTGAGGAATAATTCGTCGGTAGTGTTAGCGCAGCGTGAACTGCGGCGCAGATTTCCCGGTCGTCCGACACCAACTGGACAAACACTACGACGTTTAACCGGTCGCATAAAAGAGTATTGGACAACACGAGATGATGCCAGGTCTAGGCGGCCCAGTAGAAGCTATTCTGCTGAGAATATCGCAGCTGTGGTGGAAGACGTCGCAAAGTACCAGACAAGGCGCCACGCAATTGGGCACCAATCAACTGTCCTTACAGAGAATTTTGGTGAAAGACTATAAGATGTTCCCTTACAAAATGCAGATAATGCATCATCTGTTAGCTGTTGACCACCAAGCGCGTGTAACATATGCTCAAGCCATTTTGAATCTCGACCACGAGGGAGACAAATTTTGATCGAAACCCGCTTCTGGGGCGGGTCTAATTTTTTCGAAAACGCCGCGGGCCAAACGACTACTGCAGACGGCGAGCGCTACAGAGCCATGCTCAATTACTTTCACCTTTCTCAATGGGACGAATTGGGACTGAAGAACATCAGGTTCCTACAGGATGGAACAAGGGCGCCTACTGCACGATCCACAACCGAGATTCTGAGTGCTGCATTTCGGGTTTGCCTAATCTCTCGTTTTGGCGATTTGCAGACTTAACCGCTCCAGACTTCTTTTTGTGGGATTTTTTTAAGTCACAAGTCTATGTCAACAAGTGTCAGACACTTGAAGTCCTCAAAGAGAATATCCCTCAAGAATGCGAGGATCTCACTAATCCGCGGGTCCAGATGGTATATCCCCCATCCTTCTGAAGATGTGTTCTGCCACGCTGGCAAAACCACTGCCTAAGCTTTCTCATCATTAATACTCTTTACGATTCTTTCCAGCCCGTCCCTAAAAACGGCGAATCTTCCTCTCTCTCCTCCAAAAGACCCATTGCGCTTACGTCCCTTCTTCCTTGGAACCACTGATTAACCATCAACTCATGAAGCATCTCGAAACAAGAAAACGACTTAATGACCGGCATATGGTTTTCGTAGCGGCAGGTGATCTGATGGCATGTCTCACCGAAATGTGGAACGAAAGCGTACATTAATCTGACGAAAGCAAGATACATAGTTTTACTTGATATTTCTAAGGCATTTGACAGAGTTTGGCATCAGGCTTTTTTGCCGAAAATGCTTGCCTCTGGGATAGATGACTCCCTTCTTCAATGGATTAGAAATAACCTTTCGGAACGTTCAATGCAAATTCTTTTGGATGATTTCAAGTCTGATATTCACAAAATAAATGCTGGCGTTCCCAGTGCTCCGTTCTGTCTCCGACACTCTTTCTAATTTTCATCAACGATCTCTTGTCTGCTACTTGTTATCCAATATATTCCTTTGCTGACGACGGTACTCTCTGCTTTTCATACTCGTTTCTGAACTCACGTCCCTGCTCTTCGGCTGTAGAACGGGAACGGCAGCGTATGTTAAGCTAATTAAATTCCAATATTAACAGCATAACTAATTGGGGAACTATCAATCGAGTGGAATTTAATGCTTCCAAAACATCCAGCTGTTATCCGGGAATAGCACTTGCATCGTCAGCACTTTCCATTCTCGGTATGCGTGTCAATGACAACTTATATTGGAATGACCACATATTCGGTGTCGTCAAAAATGCTGCGAAGTGCGCAGAGATTTTGGCCACTTAGAATATGCGGTTATTCCAATGTAAGTTGTCACTGACACATACCGGGAATAGAAAGTTTTTCGGTTTCAACGATGCAAGTGCCATTCATGGATATTGGCTTTAACGACAGCAGACAGCATTGTATTTTGGGAGCATTAAACTCCACTCTGTCGATAGTTCCCCAATTGGTTATGCCGTTGATAAAGAACTTAACAAACGCTGGCATTCCCGGTCTACAGCCGAAGAGCAAGGATGTGAGTCCGGAAACGAATATGAAAAGCAGAGAGTACTGTCGTCAGCAATGTAATATATTTGATTAGATGTAGCAGACTAGAGATGATTGATGAAAATTGAAAAGAGTGTCGGAGACAGAACAGAGTCCTGCGGAACACCAACATTTATTTTGTGAACATCTCGCTTGCAACCATCCAAGACAACTTGAATTGAAGAAGGGAGTCATCGAACCCAAAAGCATGCATTTCCGACAAAAGAGCATAATGCTCTGTCAAATGCCTTAGAAATATCAAGTGCAACTATCTTGCTTTCGCCAGATTAGTGTAGTCTTTGGTTCCACTTTTGGGTGAGATATGCCATCAAATAGCCAGTGGACCTATTGCTACGAAAACCCCACTGCCGATCTTTAAGAAGTTTCCATGTTTCGAGATATTTCATGCGCTGACAGTTTATCAGCATTTCCATGACCTTGGAAAGGAGGGACGCAAGTGCAATGGGTCTGTAGAAGGAGGGAGAAGAAGTTTCGCATTTTTTAAGGAGGGGCTGGACAAATGCTGTTTTCTATCTGCTCGGAAAGAGTCCAAAAGAGTAGGATTGATGAAGAAGCTTACGCAGTGGTCTTGCTGGCGTGGAAGAAAACCCCTTCAGAAAAAGGGAAGATATACCATCTGGACTAGCGGATTTGAGGAAAGATCTTTAAGTACTCTTGCTACTACACGAGTGCGAAAGTCTATTTGTCCCATTGAAGATTCGACACACTCAAATGTAGGCGGGGACAAAGCACAATGTGGGAGTGTTAAACTCCCCTTAAGCAAGCAGATTGGCCTTGTCCAAACAGCTGATAGCTGGAAAGTCATTGTAAATGAGCGTTGGGATGGAGGATGGGGCAGAATTTCTAATGTTTTTGACGAATGACCAAAAAATGTTACTGCCTTTGGGACATTGCAGTATTTTTTGCTTCAGTTGTTGGTCGTATTGGAATTTCACACGCTTGAGAAAGACGTTACAGTCATTCCTGGCCTGTGTGAAATTTGTTCGGCCTTCCTCTGTCGTGTTGGTCTTATAGGACTGAAAAAACTTTTCTCTAACGCTGACAGACTGCTTACAGCTCGAGTCGTACCATACCTTTTCTTTTGGTCTGATAGCCTTAATCCGATTAGCGATAAAGGATCATATCAGCAGCGGCATCCACGTCGTTATCGGGGAAACATAACGACCAGGTAAATGGTAGTGAATAGTAGGATTTCTTTTTGTAGTGTACTATTCGTTATATTAATTTCATCTTTTGATGATATAAGAGAATTAATTGAACCTAATTTCGCCCAGTGAATGGCTAAATTAATATTCTGAAATTCTTTATAATCTGTAATTTATATTTTTAATAATATTTTTTTTGTTAATATTTTGCTTATCTCTCAAAAACTGTTTTATTGGTTCAATTACTGATTCTCTTGTTATGTAATTAAAGGGTTATTATTGTTTTTTAATAAATTAGTCATCTTTCTTTTTATTGTAGCAAGGTCTTTATGATCTGGATTACCTGCAATCCATTTCCATGCTGATCCTATGAAATTTTAATTTATTTTTCGAAGTTTGAGATTAAATATCAGATTTTGTATCTGATGTATTATAATTCATGGAATAAGTAAGGGAGAAATGAGCTATCGGCGTCTTCATGTCAAAGCTCGTGGTGATTTCTGTCACAAACTTCCCGTATTGGCCTATGTCAATCTGGTAGATTACTCGTACTTTGAAATTTCTGTTCTGAAATTTTACTTGTCCTATTGCAGTGATACAAATTGTGAGTTGGAGAAGTCCGAGAGTTATATTTTTCCTTAGGTGAAGTAGAGTAAGTGTTTGAAATAGGATAGAAATTGTTAGTTTCTGATTTGGCTTTTATGGGTTGTTTTTCGTTGTTGGTTCCCTGCAATATTTCAATCGCTGTGGTGCACCCTAACTCAAACGTCATCCTGGGTTGTCAACACGCACTTCCACTTTTTGGGCATGGCATTTGGTTGCTGCAGCGCGAACGAAGTATGCGCGCCGCCACTAAATATCCTGCAACGCAAACAAAATATAACAAACCACGAAATGATCTGCCGAACGGTCACAAGAATGACAGGCAGCAGGTCGAAGATCATGCCAACTCACTCACACCTACGCTAAATCCACAAGAGACTGGGAAAGGGTCACTCCAATGAGTCGTTCATAGACCTCGATAGAGGACGGATGTGTTTCGGCTTCTTTTCAAGTGAAATACTCGTAGTAATAAAAACAAAAAAAAACAATTAGAAACATTTTGGCCAAGTGCTTCGGTGGCGCAGAAGTAGTGGTGTCCGACCGACAAAACAGGGGTCGTGGGTTCGATTCCCGAAAAAGTTGCATCGACTTTTTATTTTTAAAAGTGAATAAAACAAAAAAAAAAAACAAAACAATAAAGCTAAAGTGGTGGTAAAGTGTGGTCTATCACGTGATGGATTGTGAAGAGCGGTCCGCTGTGCCTATAGCGGGACCTGCTGAAGTGTCAGGTGAGGCTTCGAGTGGTTCGAGCCAAACACCAAAAACAAAGAGAAGGAGGAAGCTTCCAACTTCCACCTTGGTAAAACGTCCCACCCTATCAACGGCAAACAACTTCGCTTCATTGGCAGCAAGCGAATCTGATGATGAAGAGGAAGAGATGGAGGCCATTAGTTGTAGCATCAAAATGCTACAACAAAGAGTACTGGCCATAAAAGAAAAGCAAATGGTCAGAAGGAAGAGGGAAGAGCAGGAGAAATCCCAACAACAGCAGCATGCTCAAAAGCAGGCACAACAACAAAAGCCTAAGAGACACCAGCAACAACAACAAGAGCAGTCACAACAACTGCAACAGCTAAAACAGCAGCAGCCACAACAACGGCAACAGCAAAAACAGCAGCAGCAGCAACAACAACAACAACAGCAGCAGCAGCAGCAGCAAAAACAACAACAACAACAACAACAACAACACCAACAACAACAACAGCAGCAGCAGAAGAAGAAGAAGGAGAAGGTGCCTCCTATCAACACCTATAAATTGGAGGTAAATGCTACCAAGGACCTGTGTAGGCTGGTCATTGGTAATAATTTTAATATTAAGAGGTTGGGGAATGATCGCCATGCCATCCACTGTAATACAGTGGAGGGCTACGCGAAAGTGAAAGAGCTCCTAAAGGAAACGACGACGGAGCACTACTCATTCACACCGAAGTGTGAAAAGCGGCAATCGATGTTGCTGAAGGGGTTGGAACCGTCTTCTGATCCTGGGGAGATCCTGGCACTGCTCAAAGAGAAGGAGTGCGAAGGACTCAAGTTCGTGGGGGTAAAGCCATTTACCACAGCTAGAGCTAGGCGGGAGAAACGGAGTCTGCCGTTCTTCCTAGTGCAGCTCAGTCCCGAAAGCCGTCTGGATAGTCTGAGGAGTATCAATGTCCTAGACTACCAGGTGGTTCACTGGGAAAAATTAAAAAGGAGCGAAGGCGTTATACAATGCGTTCGCTGCCAGAGGTTCGGGCACGCCGCGTCGAACTGCCAAATGCAGCCTCGATGCGTGAAGTGCGCAAAGAACCACAGTTCCGAGGAGTGTGCTCTGGGTAGGGACGGAGTATCCGATAGGACACAGCTCTCGTGCGTATTATGTGGGAACGTGGGACACACCGCAAACTATCGGGGTTGTCCTAAGTTCGCTGATATTAAGAAATCAAAACTGGCTCGGCAGCAGAAGGTGGAGGTCAAGCGTTCACCTGCTAGGTTTCAAACACCAGCCGTCACGCCCCAAATTTCCTACGCCCAAATGGCGGCAGGTAGGGGGGCTACGGTACAGCAAGCGACTGTTGCTTCTCCGGCGCCAATGCCGAGAACAATGGAAGCTGCACCTAACATGCTGGCCATCTTGCTCGCAATCCAAGGGCAGATGGCTCAGCTGCAAAAGCAGGTGCAAGAACAGGCCAAGCGGGTGGACCAGATCTACGCGCTGCTGCCGGGCCTAACGCAACACATGTCGTAATGGGTACGCACATGGTGGAGCAAACCTTGAAGGTCCTTGCGGTGAATGTTAATTCACTGGTTAGGATCGAACGAAGAGCCGCGATGTTTAAATTGCTACAAGACCAATCTCCTGATATGCTTTTCGCTAGCGAAACCAAGCTAACCCATAAGCACAAACTGGAGTACAATAATTATATTGTTAGAAGAAGAAACCGGCCCCGATCCAAATGTGGAGGCGGTGTCGCGATCTTCATTAAACAAGGTATAAAATTTCACAGAGTGTACAAGGGAGTGTTGCGTAGGTTCCGGGTGTTGGAGGCAGTCGTCATTTATATCCCGCTCCGCAGTGGAAAGCGGCTGTACTTGGCTTCTGTTTATGCACCTGAGGCTCCACAATCCACTTTATTCATTACAGAGCTCGACACGCTTTTTCGACTTCTGAGGCTGGAATCGGGGGAGAATTATTTTATAATCGGCGGGGACTTCAACGCTAAACACAGAGATTGGGGAAATAATTTGCCAAATACTAGAGGGAACCTACTACTTGATTGGTGGGGTCAGCACGATGTCATGTACAGACTCGGTCTTAAGGCGACGGATAACCCGTCGTTTCCCAGAGGCGGGTCTTATTTGGACCTACTGCTGTATGACGAACGAATACGACTGACAGGTACGAATTTACAAACGTTAAACTGTCTGCGCACATTCGTGTATGACAGTGACCATTGCGGTTTTAGCACCGAAATTACAGTTCCCAACGAAATTGCGGAATTGGAGGAGTTTGTCCAAAGATATTCTTACAACTACAGTAAGACTCGATGGACACGCTTCTCCGCAACATTGACAAGAGCACTCGCCTCAAACACGCTCCACCGTCCACCGTCCAATAGGAATTTGTCAAACGAGGAGATCGACAAGTATCTAAAACAAATGGACGAGACAATTAAACAAACTATGGACGCTACAATACCGCGCTATCGACATACGACTAACGAAGACCTGTTCCGCAATCCTACTATTGACGCACTGCACCGACAGAAAAGTAGACTTCTGTCAAGACTCAAAAACTTGTACAGGCAGTTAATTGACAGACAAGACCCGGAGATTAGGACACTGAAGTCGTCGATTAAAAATATTCAAACGTTAATAAAAGAGAATTACAGAATTTCTGTAAGTTCGTATTGGAACAACAGGGTTCGGGCTGTAAACACCAGCAACCCGAATATGTTCCCGCAAATAAATAAACTATTTCGGAGAAAAAATCAAAACGACCTTCAGTGTCTTAAAATAGCCCGGACAACAGACAACGAACGGTTACTGACAATAGCAGGTATTGATCCAAATGAGGCCGCTGATGATGACGACTTCTTTGTGATCGAGGACCCACAGGAGAAGGTTGAGGCTATAGGCGCGACTTTCCAGGAAATATACAAGGCCACTGATACCATTGGCCCTAATTATGACCTGGACAATCGCGTCTTGGTGCACGACTTCTGCATTCGAAATGAAATAGGGAACTGGCGATCCGAAGGTTCTGGTTTCACCCGGTTCAGCGACGAAAATATGGCAAATAATGTCATTACTAGAGAGGGTGGCCTACCCCCGTTCATTTCGAAGGAAGAGCTCCATGAGATCTTCGACACAATCAGAGCTAAGAAATCAGTGGGGACCGATGGTATTCCGAATATCGTGCTTCGACATCTTCCTCTAGAAGCGGTGGACATTTACACCACCCTGTTTAATAATGCAATGAATAATGCACATTATCCAGCGCATTGGAAAACGGCGGTGGTGCAACCTATTCCCAAAAAGGGAAAGGATATATCCAATCCGGCGAATCTCCGGTCGATAAGTCTCCTTCCGAATATCAGTAAGGTGTTTGAAAAAGTAATCAATAGAGCTCTGTCTAGGTGGGTTGAGGACAAACATATAGTTCCGGATAATCAATTCGGTTTTAAGGCGGGACATGATATCTCACATGCCGCGTCTAAACTGGTGTCCGATATCCAATGGAATAAAGGCAAAAACCAATGTACTGGTGCCTGCCTTGTTGACTTGGAGAAGGCCTTCGACACTGTATGGTTAGAGGGTCTTTTCTATAAGCTGACTAGGCTGGGGATCAGTAAACCACTCTTGTACATTCTTTATAATATGCTAACCAACAGACAGTTCATCGTGAAAAATGGCGATATGACTTCTGATGGAATATTTCAAATTAAAAATGGTCTTCAGCAAGGCGCGGTCAATTCGCCTATCCTATTCAACATTTATACAAGCGACTTGATAGGTTCACTTCCCCATACTATTGCGTACGCAGACGATTTGATAGCGTACAGGACAGGTCCAAAAATCGAGGTCATTAATACTCTCTTGCAGTGTGACTTCGATAAGATAAGACGATTTTGCGATGACTGGAAGTTGAAAATCAACTTTCGGAAGTCGGAAACCATTCTCTTTAGGACGCCGTTGTCTGGAGCCTCTAGGGATACTAGAAAAAATTGGCGAAAGTTCTCGATCATTGGACAACGCGGGCAGCCTCTTGCCTGTCGAAATGTAGTCAGATACCTTGGGATCTGGCTAGATCAGTTTCTGTATTTTGATAAAAGTGTAGATGCTGCTCTGGCCAGAGCCAAAGGCGCTTTTGCCCTTACAAAGAGACTGTTTTATAGCAGCCAACTCGATGCGAGGGTAAAGGTAATCTGCTACATGGCACTTATCAGGCCCATGCTGGTATTTGGTTGTCCCGTGTGGTTCAATGTGCGAGCAAGCTTAATGGAAAAGATTCGGGTGTTTGAGAGGGCTTGCCTTAGGGCTTGCCTTCGCTTGTACAGAACACCAGAGTCGGAGTACAAAAAATTTTATCGTAATGAGGTCCTTTACAACAGGGCGAACCTAATACGAGTGGACAACTTCGTAATTAAGCTGACTCGAAGGCACATTGCAAGAGCAATGGCCTCGACGAATAACCTGATATCTGGGGCTTACTACCCCAACTACCTTTACCACGAGAGTGTGCGCTCTGACGGCTTCATTCCACCGGAAGCATTCCTCTACCTAGATCAGATAGGGTTGATCCAGGATAGATCAGCGATCCCGTTAATCTTCCATGTCGCTCGGAAAGCTGGGGACAGGCGACTCAACTACGGCAGAGACGTCGCACACGGCAGTGTGGATCGTCTCAGGTTCAGTAGGGCGGTGGGGAATTGCGATAAGAGGGATGTCGTTCGGCAGCACCAGCATTTCTGGTGGTTGAATGATGGAGAAGATGTTTCGTCGTCGTTTCCGTCAATTACGGACCAGCCTCACTAATGAGGCAGAGCTGACCTACTTATTTACACTGTGAATACCGATGGCCAGCTTGCATAGGTTTAGGTTAGTATTTAAGAAATATATACATATATTAGTATATACCTTTGTATATACTAATATATGTATATAATTGTGTATAATATCTATGTGTATGTATTGTGTATGTAGGTTAGGTTTAAGTTTATTTTAAGTTAGATATTAAGTTTTTATAAAAAAATAACTCCATATGCTAAGTTTTTGTTAACAAATTTTTCTTAGCCTTAAGTATACAAAATATATACGAATTTCAATAAAATGTAAATAAAGTCGAAAGACATAGATATAAGAATTTAGAGTAGCTTAGAGTGCCTGTGCGGGGCCAGTAAGTTAATATAAGTTTGTTAAGTAATTTTAAGCTAGCATTTAAGCATTTTTTGTTAGTATGTAAGAATTAATGATTAATATAATAAAATGCATTTAAAACTAACTAAGGGTCACTCCAACCACCTTCAATCAAATGTGAGCGCTGTCAACACATGGAGTGAGAGAGCAATCAGCGATAGAGCCATCCCGGTCCTACAATGTAAAGTAGGGGGCATTGTTAACAAATGCAACAATATTAGTGCATTATAAATGAACAGTACGGCACATAAAATGTAAGGCAGGGTCAATGACCATATACGTACCAATGTAAAGAAAAACCGGCTGTTTTACAAGGTACAGAGATTACGAGGTTAGTGCGTAGAGCAGATTGGCACAGTTGAATTCACCTCTTCATCAAATAAAGATCAATAAAAAATAAGGAATTACGTGTTTTATTGTTTTCTATGCGTTCGGACACTTCTTCTCCAACTACGAGTATTAAAAATTAGTTCTCGGCTCATCTAGCCCAGAACATGGTCCTATGAGCCGGATGTATTTAAAAAAGAACAAGTGCTTCATGTTTAAAAGTTTAATCAAACATTAAACGAATATAAAAGTGTACTGTGGGAGGAGTGTAATTGGTCATCAAGCCAATAAAAATCATATCCGATCAACGACGGACAGTCGATCGGTCACAGTACCCATCGACCAACAGGATTTACGGATACTGTAGGGGCATTTTAATCCCAGATCCGTAAAGAAACAGTTCAAGGGACACATCTCGAGCTATATTGAACGGTGCCAATGGTGCAGACAATTGAACGGTGCAGAACGGGGGATTAACTGTTACAGTTGCAGGTAACACTTCCACAAAAAGGAAATCCGAGAATATAATATAAAATCAAAATAATCAAAATTGTAATGCAAAGGCGACCGTCCGACTTCAAACCAAACGAGCGACACACGATACCCGCGTGATCATTGAATCACAATAAAAATGATGACACAATGTCTACTAAGTATCCGCTCGTGTCAGTTCTAGGAACCACCGGACGATCACCTATGCAACCACTGCAACTTATATTTAGTGCACAGGTTACATAAAGGTAACAAAGCAAACGGCAATTCAGTCTAAAGATAGATTCCAGAGAATAAAGTTTAATTAAATGAAAAAATAAAAAAAAGGTTTTTTAGTTTTTTTTTCTTTAATAAACCTAAAAAAAAATAAAACTATTAACAACAGCTTTAAGGAGCTCAACTGTACCTTGCCAACGGTGCAGAACAACAAAGGAACTCAACTGTTAACTGCGACCACCAACAACTAAACGGAAAAGATAAGGTAGTAAGTTTATATTTTTTTGACTTGCCTTTGTTGTAAAATATCTATAAACAATAAAATTTTACTGCACTTTGTGTACACATAAATACAATTTTAAAACCCATATCAGAAAATTTAAAGTCCATATCAGCATACGAG
The DNA here is from genome assembly GCA_963966105.1 of Volucella zonaria. Taxonomy (NCBI): domain Eukaryota; kingdom Metazoa; phylum Arthropoda; class Insecta; order Diptera; family Syrphidae; genus Volucella; species Volucella zonaria. The sequence continues at coordinate 218,293,978 of OZ014530.1, forward strand.
TAATAGCCTTACAAAAAATCAAATACATTTTAACAAAATGGCAAAAATGGCCAAACATATTGAAAAACAAGACCTTTTTTTAAAAGAGCTCGAAACGGATTTTGATGAGTTCAAAAAGAATTTGAAGCGCGTAAGTCAAGGGAGTATGTGAGTGCATGTTTAGCCGAAATCGAAAAAGGCTTTAAACGAGCCAAGAAGGATCACGATTCAATCGTCGGAATTGTGTCTGATCCATTTAGGGGCAAATATATGGAAGCAGAGACGTTCTAATAATTCCTGAAAAAGACGCGGAGGTCCCTTTGATTTAAGACACCTCATTGTTTCAAAGAGAGTAGATTGAAAGCATCCTATCTGCCCATTTACCTCACTCTTATAAGGTGGTGTTGTATAGACTTTGATGTTAAGCTCGTCTACTAACATAGAAGTTACAGAAGCTGAATTGAGCGATTTTTCATTGTCAATGACAACAGTTTCTGTGACGCGAAAGTAAAACAAAATGTCCTGTAGGGGTCTTTTAATAAGTTCTATTGATCGGAATTGGATTTTCTTTTGCTTGAGCAAACTTGTCAAACGTTAATACTAAAAACTTCTCTGTTGAAAATATGGTATATCGATATGTAATATGTATCTCGTATAAGTGTAAAAGGGATTTTTTAATCTGGTAACTAGCTTCTTTCACTACTTAAATTGTGAAGAGCGCTTTCAACACTATGTTGGGTGAATGTCAGAGGATGGGCTAATGTTGATGTCTTAAAAGTGAATCAGCCACATTATTGTCTTTTCCAGGTTTGTATTTGAGCTCACGGCTGTATTCTTCAAGAATAATAAGTATTGTTATAAATGGCACCAAAAGCTGCACTTGGTCACTGGGTATTACCTGATAAGCGTTCGCCCAACTAGGACCCGCATCCAACCTAAATTTAATTATTAGTATAGTTAGATCAATCCACAGTCAGAAGTAGAGTTTCAGTTAGAGTGGTCTTTGGCCTACTTTATCCAGTTGCGCATAAAAAAATGGTTGAGATCTCTTTTCAGTTGTGCGCTTCACATAAGGATAAGTATCGAACACTCTTCGGGCCGGAGTGTTGATATCCATTAGGTTTGCACCTCCTGCCCATCTCAGGTGAATGATGTCAACTTTTTCCTGAAGAAGATCGATTTTGCTGTGCAGTTCGTAAGGTTCGCTGTCATATCTTCTTCTCCAAAGTCCGGCAACCCAAAACGGGACCAAAATTCTCTTCGATGACCTGTGTGCTTCTGCACCTTAGACAAGGATTGGAATAATGAGGTTCTTACATGTAGTCACCTAAGTATTCCTTGAGAAGTGCTCATTCACATATATACTTGAAAACGCACCTGTTCATATTCGCATAGTTGCACAAACTATTGAAGAATTCTGCCTCTCGATTTGGCCTGCGATTTTCGCACAATTCTCTCATGTATGGTAAATGAGCGCATAATTTCGCCAAATTCTTTTGGACATATTTGACTAAAGACTGCTACTTAAACCATTAACAAATAGTTTTAGGTATTCGCACAATACATTAGACAAGATCTTATACGCGATGTTAAGGACACTAATAGCCACAGTTAAGAGTAGCTTTGCATTGTGTGTACGATCTTATTGTATGTTTTCCCGAACAAAATCTTGAAAATGAGTTAGTGTATTGGTGGAGAGCACCCACTCATCTCCTGTTGCCTGAAGTAGCTTGGCTTACTGACATATTAGGTCATCTAATTTGTGAAAGTTGTGTATATAAAAACCTGCTCACTTGATCTTCTTCGTTTGAGAATAATGCATTCAACTATTGGGTGAACACTCAGATTGCTAACTTATGATTGAAAACAGTTTCATTACCTAGTTTAAAAGTAATGGCAGAGAGCATTCAGAGATGGAACTAGTCCATTGTATTTTCCCTTTTCATGCATTTTTCAGTCCTTCATAATAAAATGAGTAAGGATTTAGGTGATAAAGTGCCTATTGTAAAATCACCTAATGTTGTAGCCGAGGCGTTATGCAAGGCTCCGCCGTGTCTTCATCACCCCCGATCAAGCGTTTCAAGATGTTGGTAAAAGCAGCAGTGAGGTATTCTCTTGAAAGCTTGTTCCACCTGATAACCGATATATCATGCCTCTACCCACAATTTGAGTCACACCAGTCAGTTTCGTTCTCCTCACAAATAGACAACCCAAGTTTTGAAAGGATTGACTGACTGTACTTTAGAGTCCACTTTTACTAGAGATGATACAATAGACAGCTAGCTATGTTATATCATCTGCTAATGCCTGAGCTTAAACTTCAGAATTATTGAGAGTGTTGGCCGACTAGCTTGCACTACGCGGTTAAATTAGAACGCCGACTTGCGTGCAATCCCTTTTTACGGTAAAATATATTGAACACATTCAACATTCATTCAGTGTCGACTTCCTCAGTATAGATGTAGGGCCGAGTCATACATGTTATTAAGAATTTTGGATCTTCCGTTCGTCAAGCTCCACCATTCTCTCCATGTTCTTGAATATGAAAGAATTCAGGGCTGAAGTTTCGGCCATATTTCGATATAAAGGCTACATTTATTGTTCGCCAAGGGTTCGGTATGTATTTGAGGCCCGGGCTAGCAGTGAAGATTCTTTTCAGAATTGCCAGCAGCTTGTCTGACATCAGGTTTTCTGAGCGCCTCCAGTCTGACTAATTCCTCCTTTTGAGGACCGACCAGCTTCGCCGAGCATTTCGACCTTTCGCAAACTTCTTTATTAAAGTAACTTTCAAATTCCGGATTAGCTTCTAATATCCTTTTTACTCCGAACTATAAAGATTACAGTCTTCCTCTAAATTAATTTTAAGTGATTTGTGGAGAAGTTTTCCGATTTTTTTACGTAGCGGCTGCAAATCTACATTCCATCATAGAACGAGCACTCTATAGGGTTTTTTCCTGAAAAGACATGCCAAGTAAATCCGCTTATTGCTCGCACTGTTTAGGCTCCGAACAGTTTCTTCAATAGCTTGGTTTCTTCTGAGTTTAGTGGGAGCATTGTTGGGTCTACCGATCACCTTTCTAAAACGTGTCCAGCTAGTTTTCCACGGATTGTTACTCTTCAACAACGCCGAGACCTCGCATATGATTTTGAATTCGATTTATGTGCATGTGGTTCTACATGGAAGAGTCTGATAGTAGTTTCCAGCCGGCATCCCTTAGTGTGCCTACTGAAGCTTTACGTTGATTACTTGCTGTCTTACCGCCCAGGAGTTGATTGTCTCTTACCATACCACCATAGCGTATGAGAAATCTTACGGCTCCTGCCTTTTGCGGTGGCTATAATATCGGATTGTTGGGAAGATAACTCTACAAAACCTTGTGCTATTCTCTGTTACTTACATAGTTGATTATGTCTGCTGCAACGATGTCTTGCAGTGAATCAAGCACAAAACAAAAAATTATCGGTCGTTTCCAACGCTCTTTAAATATTGTAGTTGTGTAAAATCATTAACCATCCGAACTTACAGATGCTTCTTTCCACACTCATGGTTCCTGTATGCATATTATGTAAATAAATACTCAAAGTGCTGCATCAAATCTTTGTGGGATTAAAAAAAAAAGTAAAAAAGTCTCGCAATCAGCTTCTGTACTTCTATGTACGTCTTTTACCTTTTACCTTTTAAGCAATTTCTAGATTCTGAACGGAACAAGGATGACATTCGAAATCAGGTGGGAAATTCTGATAGCTCCAAAATGCGTGGTGATATCAGCTAAGTTAGACTTTATTGATCGTACCCAAGACCGAAATTTTGTTTCAAATTTTTAATTTCGAAATCTAAATGTACTTATGGGATCTGTTGTTGGACCCTCGTAACTCTGTTTTGGGAAGTCGAATTAATTAATAAAACTGTCAGTTGGAGTTAAAATAATTTTAATTTTATAACTCCACTACTCACAAAATGAAATACACTTTGTAGTATTACTTTTTAAGGTAGCCGATAAGTGCCGTGGAAGTGAAACCAAAAAGGATAGAGAATAATTCCAAGATATTGCGCGAGTTTCAAATGTTCTAAATTTGTCGTATATACTTAGCTGTCAGCTGAATCGCCCATAGCCGATTGCGCTCATATTGCCAAGTGTGCCTCCACACTCTCTTCAAATTAAATTGCTTGGAAAGCCAAAAAGGGATAAAGTTGTTTAAGCAACGCCAAAATGTAAGACTTCCTCATATTTCAAGTATTCGTACTTGTAAACCAAACTTTCTATCGCACCAGTACCTGAGGGATATTTGCTCGAACTTCACAGGTTCATGTTCCATAGCATAGTAAGATAACGTGGGGAACTTTTAACACCACCATCAGTGTCAAAAATAAAAACTCCCTTCACTAAATTTTGTGATATTGAACACAGCTGAAGGCAGGTGCCGGCACTGCACCCTACAACTCCTTTAAATTTGCATAGGAACTTCGATACCACGATGTTGCAGGAAATGACTTAACATGGTTGTCAGTTTGCCACATGACAAAGCAATGGCAACGTACGATAGAGGGTAACCTCTGTAGTAATCGTAAATTCCTTGCAAACCTCGCATTGCCTTGTTTGCCAAACAGACTTTTAATTAGCACACACATAGGAGAACAAAAGCAGTCAAGTCTGAGATTTATCACACCATTTGCATAGATCTAATCCGAGGCAGGTGGTGGTATTCATACCACTGTCGGTTGTTCCAATGTGGTAGATGGTACAGATGGTGGAACTGCTGGCGGTTTGGGTGACGGTTCAACTGATGTGGCAATGGCAAAAGGATCTGCTCGTAGTACACCATCTTACACTAGAACCCGTATACATATATTGTACGAGTACAACCCATCTGACCTTAATTTGTCGCGCGCTGACAAACAGCACGTTCTGAGAAGAACGAGGTTACACGCTACTAAAACAGTAGAAACAGTAGCATATTGATGGTGGTTCAACTGCTGCATTTACCCCGGTTGCCCTGGGATAAGGATAACAATCCGCTCGCGCCAACCTTGATTAAATAATGTAATTTAAGATTCTCGTCTAATTATTCACTCGGGATTTGATTCAATTAGAGTGAAACAAAAGGCAATTGTGTGCTGCTCTCAACGATGAAGTAATATTGGAAGCAATGAATAGCGCTCTGCTTGTAGACATCGCAGTTGCTGTTGTAGTTGTGTTGCGCGAAGAAAGGTCCTTCGAATCTATGAAGATACCTTCTTTTATGTTTTTTTTTTATCTCTGATTAAAGTATCTGAGCTGGAAATGGGTTCGTTAGCGATTAACTGGAGCAGCAACAGTGGCACTGGCAGTGGCATATGGTATGCTGCTTGCGCCAGAGATAAGGAAAATGAAAGGTGTGTATGGCATGATTGAGATGATTCTACCCTAACAATTGAAATGGTGGCTGGGTCCCAAAAGATAATGATGACGATGATAACGTTGATGTTGATTTTGGTAATTACGGCACTGGAAATTACCGAAATTCTAGCAGTGAAAATTAAGATTTTTCTCTGTTTCCTAATCAGTGTTAGGTGCAAACTTACTCATGGATATATGTATGTAAGTATGTAATTAAATTTAGCGATGGGGTTGTGCGATGGGACTGGATATGTTTCTGCCAATTGCTTACCATTGTATTACTTGATTGACTCGAGTATCTATCAGAGAAATCATAGGTCTAATTAAAAATTCGAGAATGCACGTAGGTTCATGGTCTTCCAGTGATGGCAAGAAGGCTCCATGTAACAGTATGCCATG